>JABSTQ010011024.1:0-587786 GCA_013358835.2 Ixodes persulcatus
ATGGCCGCCAGCTCAATCTGTGCTCAACGTGACGGAAAACTCTCCCGCTAATAATGACGAACTCTATAGTACGGCCTACGGAAAGTCTATTCTTTGCCATAAGTAGAAGAAAACTCATCGGGCAACGGTATGTCGAGCAGTACAAATCGGAATGGGTTGCATTTTAAAGGAGCTGTGCAACGATATTCAATTGGAATGTTTTTCACTTTACACGAGCTTACTGGCACTAGTGGGACTCAAGGATACTCGCATGCAATGCCACTGGCCAAGAAACTCCTTTGTTGCGGTGTAATTCAAGGACAAAAGCGATCATTTTCATTCAATCTCTCCCTTGCAAAATTCGATGACGTAACGCGGGGATCGCAGTACACCCGTATGACGATATTGGAATGCGGTCACAGATTGGACCCGAGCATTGCGTGGGCACTCGATTTAGGCTCGTGATAATTGATAGCTCGAGAAGCATTCGAGTAGTGGCCGTGTCCAATCGCTGCAACGACGACAATAGCCGAGCCATAACAATGTCTGGAACTCAGCGCGTGTCCTGTGCTTTGCCAACCCCAGCGCGTGGCTATGATCAACATTGGCGGCATATAATCGGCTCCAGATCACGTGGCCGCTTGTTCTGGCTGCGAGTTGAGGGCGTGAACGCTGCTCGTTGTTTTTTAATTTTTTCTCTGGACTTCTAATGCGTCGGGTGAAAAACGAAGGCGTGTTTCATAGGTCATTAACGTCAGGGATCCGTTCTAAGCGGTATTTGCGCAAAGTAAAAAAATGTTGCATAGCCCCTTTAAGGCCGTTACAAGGAACATGACCATTCATTCCAAGTACTTTTAAAAGATAAGATACGCGTACTTGCTTTCAGGTAATTACAAAGCAAATAAGTAAATGCTCGAAGCATTTTAAGCGCGTCTGTGTTAGCCAGCCGTTCATGACGAGAGCTTAGAACGCGCAGTTTTGGTCAGAGCGACCGCAATGTTGCAAACGGTACAAAAAAAAATGTACGGAATATTTAAATATTTATTTTTGATAGAGCAATAAATGAAACCCCTAAACACGCCGGTCATGTTGATAGGCAGTTTTTGTATAGGTCATGACACCCCTGAACTTCAGTTGGGCGTACTTACAGCGCACTGACGTTCAACCGGCGGTAACAACTTTCAAAAGCGGCTTGATAGCCGAGTTGTGCAACTTATTAAAATAGCTTAAGTAATTGTAAATGACTGTACAAAAAATTAATCGGTTTTTCTTTTGGCTTTACTGCAAAACCTCAGTGTTTTTTGTTTCGGTACTTTTTGATGCGTACTTTAGCTGTTTAATATCTTATATTGCGCCGTCATCAAGCTTCTCGAATGGAGCCGCTGAGCGCCTGGTACAAACTACGAAGACTACCCTGTTGAAACAAGTAAGACATGATCAAATCACCGGGGGGAAAAGGACTATTCTGGAACGAGTAAACGATTTTTTGTTGGCGTACCGGAATACACCAAACTCGGTCACTGGGAAGACCCCAGCAGAACTGTTTTTGAAGCGTCAACCTCGTACACTGCTTTCACTGATACGACCAAACTTTGCAGGAGACATGAGGACTAAGCAAGAACGCGAAACTGCACTACGAAACGGCCGGAGAGGTCGGGGAGAGTCGTTCATAGCAGGTGACAAAGTACTAGTAAAAACGACTCGAGGCGAGGAAGTGTCCTGGGAAGAAGGGTTGGTAACTCAAGTTGTGAGCCCCACTACATATTTGGTGAATGTGAATAATCGAACACGGTTCATCCATATGGACCATCTCCGTGCAAGTTGGGCTTCTTCGACTGGGTCTGTTCTTCCTGAGATCCCAACTCCCACACCGAGCGCCACAACGGAAGCAGTCCCGGAGGGCAGCCGCGCTGGTCAGCTACCCAGGGCGGAATCTCCTGCTCCGAGGTTCCACGCCGCTGAGCTCCCGAGTCAAGGCCCCGGCTCGGTTCCAAACCCAGAGCAGCCCCTCGAGGTACCCGAGCCCGATGATCGACAGCACACTCAACACAACGCTTCTGCCTCCGAGCCTCCTGCAGCTGCTCAGCAAGATCAAGGCGACGGATCTGCCTCTGCGTCTTCCACAGCACCAACGCTTCGAAGAGGAAGCCGGACCCGGAAAGCACCGGACCGCTACCAATCGTACGAGTTTCGTCGTTAAGCCAAGTAGACTCGACCGTAATGACATGTATGGCGGTTTTAAAGGCGGAAGGAATGTTATATCTGTAAAGGTCGCATGTGATTCGCCCAACGTTATTACGTCACTCTTGCTTATGTCTATAAAACAGAATGTCTGGCCGTAATAAAGACACAGTACGTTCCAGCTACCCTGAGAGCCTGTCTGTCTGCGATGCTGCGATAGAACAGAAGCAACAGTCCCGTCAGTTAGTGGGTTGGCGCAAGCAAGCGTCAGCACCACCCCGATGCTCCGCATCACCCCATGGTTCCCCTCGGGAAGATGGTGTAATTTTTTTTCTTCTTCTTTTATGAACGTTGTAGCGTCGGCCAGTGTTTTTCTTGATGCGCAAGCAGCTCAATGTATGTGAACGAGGACGAAGGCTGTTAAGCGAGGCAAAAAGATTACAGTTTTATAATCTACGCCACCAACCATAATAGACCGATCTCACCAGCCAGTTTGACAACACCACCGCTGCCGCAATGCATCCAGGGAACTTTAGTCTTTCTGTACTTGCCCGAACCTCTCTGGAACTTTGCGCGTGAAGGGCACGAGACGGCACGAGCCGTCTCGGGCACTGCCGCCTGCCTCTTGTGAACTAAAGTTATGGCGGCTTCACGCATGCGCCGAACGCTTGGTGAGATCGGTCTATTGAAGATGCGTATGGTTAACAGTGAACAAGAAAGGCTGAAAGCACCACAAAACCCTAATTTTAATGTCATATATATATATATATATATATATATATATATATATATATATACTTTGGAAAGTTAGAAAACAATCTCATTGCTTTGCAGCGATTTCTATACACTTCATCTGGCATCGGTAAACGAGGTTTGTAAAACAGAACTAAGCAGGAGAGTTTGTTGATATAATATTCTTGAATATTTAAAGCACGGTCATGTAGAACAAAAAACACAACCGAAACGGATGACGTGTCTGTTTGCTCAACACTCACAGACACGGGATTACTGTCTTTTTTTTTTTGTCGAACGCCACGTTCGATTACATGAAACGTGGCGTTCGACTTAGCTTCCTCGCAGTGGCTAAAACTTCGATGTCGGTGGCGGTGAAAACTTGCGTTGCCGACGTCCAATGGAGCAACAAGGGCGGTGTCAACTTCATTTCACAATCTCCCTTTTTTTTTTTTGTTGCAGCCGATGTAAAAGTTTTGTTTATTGCAAAGAAGCTCTGGGGATAGTTTGTAGAAAGTCAATGAAGTTATTCTGCCAGGGTTTAACAAATCTCCATTAAAAGTGCAACATCCGTCAACTGTGTTTGAGACCGATGATATCTGAAATCAATTTGAACTCCTTGCAACGCCTAAAAAATATTGCACAGGGCACAGTCCTCCCCCCTCCCCCCCGGCAGAAGAAAAAAAGCCTTTTGCCACTAACAACTAAAAAAATAGAAAATTGCAACCTTAAGTCGCATATGTATTGGCGTGGAGCAGTCTACAGCTAAACAGTACGACTTCATGCGTATTCGCATCGAAAAAAAGAATTAAAAGTGTCCTCAGAGATGAAAGGCATGACGCACGTTGGGTGATAGGAAGTCGGAAAAGAATAAAGTTTCCGAATCGCACTTAGTGGCAGAGCGTCCATGCCCTGGAAATGCTGAGATACCGAAGGTCAAGATACTTGACGCTACCAAGATGGCCGCGTGCACAGTGCTGCCAGACCACCAAGCAGTTTCGCATGTCGTCTATTATGGTTATATCACGATTGCATGAAAAATATGTTACTTTTCATGAAGCAAATGACGGAGGGTCGTTCATGAGTGTTTTTCACTATAAAATTTTTCACTATCCCCAAATTTTCGAAATTGACCGCAATTGCCCTTTAACTGACAGTTGTAAAACATTTTGGAGGTGCTTATCTGTCATTCACAAACCTCACGTTTGACATCACGGTCTTTACGTTGAAAAAGTATGTTCGCAGATATATACATATGTATAGCGCTGAGAAATTTTGTAGATCCAAAAACTTTAATTCTGGGAGGCCAGCGGTAAACATAACGAAGTCGTTCCCTCTAAGTTAATTTTTCAGCGCATTGTCTCGTTGGGGATCAGCTGATCAGCAAAGTTTATCCAGCAAATCTTATGAAATTATTTAGAGTTTATACGCCCGATTATATCGGATTTGTAGACACGTCGTTGTGGGGGGGGGGGGTATTTTTTTTTTGTTATTTTTAGTGCCGTGCTGGGGGCCGCATAATAATATTGCCTCGCGGATTGCAGGTGGCTGATCACTGCATTAAAGTATAAAAGCACCTTATACTCCGACGGCACGGCGACGTTACATTGGGGATAATAATATTCGGTGACATATTAAGAGGTTAGGGGAAGCTCCTCTCACCTCTTTCCACTTGAGGAGAGCAAACGCTGGAGAGGAGGTTGCCTCCTTTCCAGCCTTCGCGTGGCTAGAGTGGAAGGAGGTTTGAGAAGTTTCCCCTGAATTTTGAACCTAGAGTCCGGCGCCCTGGCGTAGCCGACGGGACTGGCGGCGTTCGGCGCAAACGGGCCAGCGCGAAATAGGTTTAGACCAGTTTCGCGCTGTCCGCGCCGAAACCGCCTGACCAGTTTTCGAGCACGCATTGCGCACGCAAGCGCCGCCCAGCAGCCGCGAGCGGAAAATGGCGTCGTACCGTGCGAGTGCGGAAAGCTCGCGATCGAGGTATGTAGTGCTTTGCGCACGCACCCTGATGGCGGCGGGCAGTCGGAGAAGCGGAGGCAGGTTGAAGTGTTTTCTGACGTGCGCGCTTGTCTGCGCACGCCGCAGATAGCCGACTGCCAGCACTTGTCTAGGCGCGGGAGACGTCGGAGTATAACAGCGCACTGAGACGTTCCAGGACCACAAGATTGGACTCAATTTCACGCTCGAAAGTCCAAGTTCCCTGCCAAACCGTGACGCAGCCCGAAGGCGCCTCTTTACACAGAATGTCTTTATGGGCTGAATTTGATGCAAAGAAATGTTACACTGGAGTAGGACGACAAAGCGTTACAGGCAGGCCAAAGCAACATAAAGCATACACGGCCCATGGCAGGCAATACGGTAGCATACAAAAAGATGACATGTCTAATTAAGTGAATGTTCTCATGGTGAGGCATAAGTAATTGTAACACGAGAGATTTTTCGAGCGGCTCAGCGGAAATCGCACACCGGACCTACGATCTGCAGCCCTTTGTTCGGCACCACGAGGAGGTTAAAGGGAGCGCAAGCAGCGTAATCAAGTATGACTCACGGGAGCCTGCGGTGGCAGGCGACCGCTGGCGTGCCAACTGGCTCCCGAATGGCGAATCGTAGCTCCCCACATTAGGGAGTTTTCGTTGTCCGCGTTTCCCACTTCGCTAAGCCCTCCGCAACGAAGAAGCCGCTACTGTGCCTGCGCGCCGATGGCCTTGACTGTAGAGTTCCGGGTATTGTAGCGGGTTGCGGAGGGCGTTGCGGGACGGCGAAAACCATCTACGAAAACTCCCTATTATCTCAGGACGTCTTAGGGTAATACCCGAACGGATAGCGTTAAGGGCGTATGACGCCGCAACTTGGTACAGCAGCCAAATGGATAGCGTAGCGGGTGCGATAAACCTCCTGCCCTCCCTCGAGATTACCCATGGTGTATTCCACTCGCAGATTTTGAGCGCTCCAAAAGCGCCCCTTTTGGAGCGAGTATGTTCTGTTGGCAGGTCCGGCTTAAGTTGGTCATCTTCCACTTGTGGATTTCTGGCGGCGCCCGCCCCGTGGAGCGCCTCCAACCCCGCCCAACTTGATCCGTGGGATTTCGGGGAGCTCGGCAGAAATTGGCAGAAGCGGGCCGAGCCAACACCACCAAGAACCAACACCATCTAGGTGACGTTGGCCGAGCGCGCCGCGTCATTTCCTTTAACTCGGTGGTGCGCATGCGCGGCGAGGTCGCCGGACCGGCCTGGCCGTCGAGTCGGATCTGTTCGGATGCGTGGGTTGTTTACGCGGGATTATGACGGCTCGAACGCTTCTACCTCGCGTAGATAACGGATGCAAAGCCGGGACTGGAGCGTGGCAAATTGTGAGCGCTGACATCTGGGATCGAGAAAGAAAGAACGAGAAAAAAAACGACAGAAAATCCGAAGGAAGGAGACGCAAGGTTAGGCCCGTTCATTATGCATCCACTGATTGTTCTCCTTTTTACACTGCATGGCGCCGTTGTTTTCTCGTGCAATAAAGCAAGAACAGATTAGGCAACGACCGTGCAAGTGATGGTTTGCCACCTATTTGTGTTTATTAAAGTCTTACCAGCAATCTGTGTTTATTAAAGTCTTACCCTCCCTGGCCGTAACTGTACCTGCCGCTCCTACAGTATAAAGGGGCGGTCAATTGTACTCCAGTTGAAAGTCCCTGCAGTCAGTTTCTGCGAGCGAAATTAGGCTTTTGTGCTTGAAGCGATACGGATTTCTCCGCCATTAGGCAGGGACAATAGGTACTTCCTTGTCCCCATGGAGCTGGTCACGTGACAGAAAAATCCCTCTTGGCCGCAGCCGCGGCCGCGCTCGCAAGATGAGCAAACCGGCCCTGGGCAAAGCTGACCCGATTGCAGACTTGGAGGCAAGCGTCCAAACACTGGACAGGAAAGAAGGGACGAGCAAAACGCAGTCTCTGAATGCCAACAAAAGACCAAAATGGATAGCTCCAAGTACGCCTGCCTTTATCTGTCATCCTGTACATTTTTTTTTCGTGTTGTATTTTAATGGCACGTTACGTTTGTAGCTAGTAAAGTGCTGGTGACGTCATCGAGATTTTACACATTTGTCTGAAGCTAGAGTGGTTCCGTCAGCGGAGGATTGTGACGCCAACGCTTGGTACGGTTACAATGGACCCTTGTCGAAATCGCCGGTTTAGGGGGTCCGAATATGAAAATGCACAAGCACGTTTTCAAATTGAGCGCGAACACCCCCTAGACCAGTGAACACGTTCCTCAAAAAAAAAAAAAAAGGACGAAAGCTCGTTTCTCGTTCCTTCTGAATTTTGGAACGCGTTCCCGTTATAAATTCCATAGTGAAAAAAAAACTCGTTCCCGTTACAGCAAAAAAAAAAAAAAAATTGAACGTATCATTACATATACGTTACATTTGTATTTGGCTGATTATCATATTTGGTTAAATCAAGCAAATTGTTTTTGTTCTTTTTTATCTATCTCATGAAATGGGAACATAAAAATTTATATGTCGCGATGGAAGGGCACCAGGAGAAGAAAACAAGCGGAATCAACGTTTTATTTGTTGATATATTCAAGTTGAAAAATCTCAGTTTTTAACCATATTCATGTTTGTGGGGAACGATTCAGACGAGCCAATTGTAGTGTTACCCCACATTGCACGAGCGTTTTACAACAACCTCATACGTTTCAACCTAATCTTGTTCAAACTTAACAACAGTTGCTTCTCGACGTTGCTGTCCGCAAGACGAGCAAGTGAAGGAAAGGGTAGGCCTTTTGGAAGGTCAGCCTTGAAAACTACAATTCCTTGTTCGTGAAGGTTGAATTCGTTGTTCAGTTTGGAGGGGAGATGGAATAAAGGTTAATTTTTGTGTATCTTTTAAGTGACCAATGTTCAAGATACAAGGGTGCGTTCGATGTCTGGTAACCTTTTCTTTTGTTGTAACTGTAGGTTTCTTTTTGGAAGTTCAGAAATGGCTTTAGTCGACTTTAGATTTCTGGGTGTATGAGGATTCGTGGAAGCAAAGAAAGTAGCTAAGTCCGAAACGTCACTCTTTTTGTGTCTTTTCCTGCTACTATAAGTTTTGCTTTTTTGCACCGCAGTCTCAGGCACTCAAAAAAGTATCAACGCCCACTAGCTCTTCTGCTCCCGATTGTTAGCAGGCGAAGACCACACAAAAAAACCCTAAGATAAGTAGCCGAAAAGTTAACAGGTTAAAAACAATATGTTCGTAAGGGTATAGTTTTTATAATTTTAAAATTTCCTCTTAGAAATAAAATAAAAATTACCCCACTGAACGAAAAAAAAAAGAACGCCGTTCCTTTTTCCGTTTAAAGGCCGACGTACAACCTCGGTTTTCTGCAGGGACGATAATCCTCTTAGCGCTCCCCTCTCCTAAGCTGCGAGGGGAGTCAAGTTGGGTTAATATAAAAATTGGAGAGGATATAGGAAAGGAGGAGGGCGGGCAAAAGTGGAAAGCGCGAAGTGTATGTCGGCCTTTAAGTAAAAAATGTAACGAGTTCCCGTTCCAGTTCCACCATTGCAAAATGGAACGGTGGCGTTCCTTCATTCCTCCTAAAAGGAACGCGTTCCAGGAACGTTGTTCCGTACAACACTGCCCTAGACCAAAACAGCTCGATCTTGCTGGCTTTATTGAGCTGCAGTGACCTAGATGCTTGCCCAAGGCCCCTTATGGGCCTATTGTGGCTGAACTTTGGCTCCCAAGCTCGTTTAAAAATGTTTTTTTTTCTCCTTCCGAATGCGCACAATGTTTTATTCTCAAAATCCTTCAACCGAGTTTTCCGCCAGATAGAGCCAGGGATTCAAAGCGATTTTGCGGACACGTGTTTCCCTCTTGATGGTCCTAATATTTTTTGACAGTTCGAAGGTACTACAGACGCTCCTCGTCGCCCTTGGCTGGGAAGACAAAATAAACGCTCTTGGTTGTTGATCAGCGACAAAGGCTGCAGTCCTCTAGCCGATGTTTCTCCTGTGCGTGCACGTTTGTCATTCACTTCCCTACTCATCATGAAGTCTGACTGCCGGAGAAACTTCTAGTTCGACGGTTAGGGATATGCGATGCCGGACTATGTGTCAAGTTCGCCGAATCCCGTCAAGGAATATTATGAACTAATTGCGAAGTACGTCATGAGCCAAGCTTGACGCGAAACTAAAGTATACGCCTACAATAAGTGAGTCCCCCTTGTTCCTTATATATTTCGGTACCCATTAGGTAGTATATCCCGAAA
Source organism: Ixodes persulcatus (assembly GCA_013358835.2). Classification (NCBI taxonomy): domain Eukaryota; kingdom Metazoa; phylum Arthropoda; class Arachnida; order Ixodida; family Ixodidae; genus Ixodes; species Ixodes persulcatus. Next base: position 9,137 of record JABSTQ010011024.1, read on the forward strand.
TATTTCAAAGTAAACTTCGACTGCAACAGCTAAGTCGATTCTTGAAAGTCATAAAGATCACAGCAGAATGTCATTTTCAGTGCAGTCGTCACATGTAATCGGCCCTTTCGACTTTTTTATTTTCATATTACCAGCTTGCAACCTACTTGCCAAGTACCTTCGAATGAAAATCAAATACGTTTTCAAAGTATTTGTACTGTACTCAAGATAGCTTGTAGTCAAAGTAACCTAAATAAGTAATTGAATACATTTTAAAATGGGCATTTTGTATCTTATCTTAAATATTTTTGTTGAGTATTCGGCACAACACTGGTGTCACTATATGTCCCGTGGCCCCGTGTCCACGACGTCACGGTGTAATATGGTGACGTTACGGTGTCACGTCCTGTCCCGGAACGTCACAGTGCCACGTGAAATCGCGGATTAAAAAATTGCTGGAAGTTACGACATACCTTCTACTTATATGGGAATGTCGGACACTACAAGACCAGTGCCCGAGTGCCCTCAGACGCCTCGCACCTAACAACCATTCCACCAGGTTCCGCGAATGGACTCTTCCACGGTGGTTCCCCGCAACACCGCAAAGCGGTGCACGGACTCCCTGCTCGACTTTCTCCGGACAGCAGGACTCCAGCGCCACGTCTAAAGCTTACCCCCCCCCCCCCCCCCCCCCCTTTCATCGCCATAATCTATTCCACTCGCTTTGTGTTGACGACTAGTCGGAAAAGGTAGGTCGTATCATGTTCTCTGATTAAAGACATATTAAACAATTACTACTAAATTACTTCATTCAATTTTCTTGGCTAAGCTTAAAAGTAAAAAAAAATTCAGCTGAAATTAGGTCACGTGACTTAACCGTGTTATTATATCACGCTCTAGACTTGAAAGCCAACCCTTAAACGCATTATGCGTTTAAAAGCAAAAGCAAAAACCAACAAACTGGATGAGTGCTTTTAGGCAAAAATATCCCCAAAAGTAATAAACGGGGATAGCAGCTAAACTTACTCCGGCAGTGCGTTGTTGTTGGAGCGTCTCTAGACCCTAGCATGCTAAGTGGATCTTGCGAGGCAAGCTCAAAGCGTGCCTGGCGAGACTTGGGCAGATGCCTGCGAGTGGTTTCTGCAGCGGCTGCGTCGTCATATTGCTTCCATCCGACGCCTCCTTGCACAGTGCTATGGGTAGAAGCGGGCTTAGAACTGCGTGCATGCCAAATAGGCGTGATGCTTGGCCGATCACTGCCAGCGATATTTGATGCGTGCGGAGCGACGCAACAGTTGACGACGGTCCCAAGCTCCCAAAATGTATGCGTCGCCTCGGCAAAATGCGCGGTCCGCTCGGAACAGACGTCGCCATTTGCATACGCCGGGAACTCGCAGACCGAGGATGCGTGGCGGACTCCGAAGACTGCCTGGAGACTCGGGTTCGGCGCCAGGCCGTGAACGAGGAAGTGTCGGGGGCCGTGCGTCCGATTTGCAGTTCGCGCCTTCCATCGACCGTGAACAAGCGGGTAGTATCTGCGCCTTCATCTGCAAGGCGGTGCTTTTCACGGGTACCGCCACGAGCCCTTAGACAGGAACACGAAGGAAATGTTAGTGCGCACTTTACGGCGCGTATTTGAAGGCGGCGGTACACTCTTTGAGAGGTTCCAACGAACGCGCACATGGGAAGTATTGTTTGCTCACACCTATGAACCTTCCTTATACATCCAACGAACGTGGACGGAGCGGGCTATTATTGAAGCTCTGCCCATGGTATCCACACACTCTCGGAGTGAAAATAAATCGTGCGGATGGGCGTGCTGCTTATACGACACACACAGTTAGGAGGAGCATGGACGGACAGACAGATATGACGAACATACACAGGAGTCATGTCTGTTCGTCCGTTAATATTTTCTCCCTGAATGTCTGCATTTAGAATAAATATCAAAGTTACTTGAACTTTGCGTGCACGATGCCATAGACTCCGATATTATACGGTACGCCAGCGTGCCCGCGGAGACGGTAGCTCACTCCTCGAGCACAGCCAACCGAACGTGACGTCCATGCGTCCGATTCCTACCAGCATTCTGGACACGTTCGATAAGGCTGTGGGTCACTCCATAAGCCGGTGGGTCCCGCAGAGGGGTTTTGTATTTCGGCCCCTCGGGGTAAGTTTGGCAGCAGCCCTTTGCGAGCCCTCCCGGACGCGGCTCGGATTAACCCGTCCGCACCGCGCTGACCACCGGCCGGATTAACGTGCTCGAGATGAAGCTTTCTTCACACTCATTACATCATCGTCGCCCTCGTCTTCTTTGTATTCTTTTGGGGAGAGCTTGTGCCAAGCTCGCTTGGGCTTCTTGTCGCCGCCTGTGAGGATTAGTCTAGGTGCGAGGTCCACAGTGGAGTAATATGGCTTCTCCCGAGCTTGACGATAGGGTTGGTGCCTCCATCACTGTATCTCCAGATCCTGAACCTGGCCTTGCGGAGGCCAGTTTGAACGAACTATTTTTTTTTCACATTTTTATACATGGCCTGCACGTGACATCATCGCGTCGTGCTGGTGGTCATTCCTACATGTTGATGTGGAGACAAATTCCAAGGTGCGAAACGTATGCTCCAGAAGGTACGTAATCAACAGAAAGGCTAACAGAATGGCTGTTTATGGGGCGTCAGTGGAAGCTATGTATAAGTCGGACGCACATTTTGTTTGTTTAGTTTACGCTTGGATTGTGAGAAAGAGAAGCACAAGGCACTGTTAGTAATGATTACATCCGGATGAACTTTCGTGGAGCGCCGGCAACGGATTTCTGCTATACTAATAATCGGTAACAGATTAAAAGTTCAGGGGAAGCTCCTCCCACCCTTTCTACTTCAGCAGAGCAACCACTGGAGAGGAGGCAGCCTCCTCTCCAGCCTTAGCTTTGCTAAAATGCAAAGAGGTTGGCGGAGCTTCCCCTGAATTCTTAATCTGTCACCGACTATACGTGTCTCTCTCCTCTGTAATAAGGTGGTGAACTGAGCCAGTTGGTTGACGTTATACATGATGGGAAAACAGCTCAGAGAACACGGACTACGAAGAAGAACTAACACGACAGGACAATGCTGTACCCCCAACTGAAGGATTTTAATGAAGGAAATAAAGACAGAAAAACATACATCAGTATCTTAAAAGATTGCACACAAACAAAGGATTACACTCCCGAACCGGGAAGCGTGTCAGTAATCTAGATTTCTACTCGTTCACTACGTCACTCATTTTTTTCTGCAGGAAGGATATCTCTTTTGCTGACAGCGCCAACGAAGGTTCACTAACGCACGAATGCGCATGGCACGAAATGTGGAAGGACTCTATTATCTCTCTTGTCACCCTATTCCTGTGTGTGCCCAGAATGGTGACCCTGCCAAAGTTAGGCCGACATTTGCAATCTCTGCAATGCATTGGAAAAAGCCCCACAACCGTGCCTCGGGGCGAATATGAATGTTCTCGCAATCTATCATGCAAACGTCTTCCCGTTTGTCCCAGGTATCACCTGTTACATGACAAAGGGATCTTATATACCACACACGAAACACATGTCACAAAAGGTTTTCTGTGCGCCTTGGTACACTTTGCCTTCGAACGACCATCTGCCCCCGCACCAACCCTGGAACATATCTGGCCTATTTTTTGGGGGCGCAGAAAACACTACTGGTATTCCATATCTACCGCCTACTTGTTTCAAGTTATGGGACACACAGTGGAGGTAGGGGACCACCACCATGCGCTTCTTTTCCTTTGAGCCTTCGTCCTCTCTATCCCCTCAGCTTTTTTAAGAACTGTGCTGGCTACTTCCGCCAGGAGTGCCAACGGGAACCCCGACTCCTACAGTCTACCAATTTGACTTCCAAAATCTTCGGTCATCTTGTGGGCAGGCTCTTAGGGAGGACGAAGAAGAAGTGATTCGAAGTCGGTTGCGTTTTTGAGCCTCGCTCTTCTGGATCAGCATTTTAATAATATAAGACGGTCTGAAACATTCGAACTTCATTCGTACGTTGCCTACTAATGTCCACGGTGTGGTCTGCCGCACTGGGGCTTGCCCTGGTGCCCGTGAATCGACCATGGCCATGTCTACTGGGCCAACGCCACCTTCGCCACATTCCAGTCATCCCGTCTCCACTGATCAGTACAGTCTGCCTTCGTCCGTCTGTGGCAGCTCAATCGCTAAATCAGAAGACAAGGACACACCCATGAATAGCGTTGAGGGCATCACTCCAGGTCAGCAATGCGCTGAAACCTCTTTGCGGCGAGTCATTGTGACATACAGTGACATAGAACTGTCCGATTTTGACGACTTAGATTAGACTGATGTCGCCAAGAAAAAACGAAAAAAGAATAGCCCTAATTCTAGCCCAAGCGCTGAGACAGTCCGCAGTACCGCAGTAGTACCTGAAGGACTTACTGTTTTATTAACGCCAGTCGAACAAGACCAAGTTATTACGTCACTGAGCAGCCTGAAACTCTATAATACCCTGGCGAAGATGTTCCCAGAGTGCATCCTGGAGATCAGGTACAACAGCCGCCTCAATCTCGTTGCCGTGGACATGAGAAACGGACAGACAACGCGAGATTGCTACGCTGCACAGAGCTCTGCTGAATCAAAGTCAGAGCATACGAGCCTCTCCCCAGACACTGCGCCACAGGTGTAATCAAAGACGTGGGCACTACGCTGACTGACGAGGAGATCACCAACAACTTAAGGTCTCCCGAAAACAGAGTTGCACGTCTGCGACGGCTAGGTAAAAGTTCGGCAATTAAGATCTCTTTCTGCGGATCTTAGCTGCCAAGCTTCGTCTACCTTGGTCTTGTTCGGCATCCAGTTACTCCATTCTAGGAGAAACCTGTCCAATGTCGCAAGTGCTGCCGCTATGGGCACCGTGAGGCCTCCTGCAAGCACAGTCCTGTGTGCAAGCGCTGCGGCAACACGCACGAGGACAGAGCCTCCTGCACTGCTCAACAAAGGTGCGTAAACAGCGGAGCCGCTCACTCGGCTACATCAACATCCTGTTCTAATGACAGCAAGAAAAAAAAAAGACGAGGAATTATGCCAAGGAACATGCAGTCAATTTTTACAGTGCCAAAGCTGCAGTTCAAACATTCGACTGGCCCGAGTTGCCCAGAAGAGGGGAAGAGTCTTTTTCAACAATGCAAAACACCTTGACTAGCAAAACTGAAAACCAGCGGTTTAAGAGACCGACCTATGCTACACTAATCAAGCTTCCCAGAAAGGACAAACCAAAGGCACCCCTGACCAATTGAAGAAGCGCCCAGTTCAAACGAAGTAAATCCACTCGAAGTTCCGAAAACTACAGGGAGCGCGCCCACCGATCCAAGACAGCGCAGAACAACAAAACGGAGGACTCTGTCCGTTTCAACAGACACAGCTCCAAGCAAGGGGTGGGTCCTGAAGCTTCAAGCAGCAGAAAACTTCGCCTGCAGGTTCTTGGAATCTGTTGATGCAGAATGGGCCCGTAGTATCCTTACACTTCTTCAACTGACCCTTCCCCTTATTCGATCCTTGTAAATGGCGAGCTGTAGTCCCCTTGCATCCACTACATCACGGTCTTCTTCAAACCTTACGGTATGGCAGGGGAATTGCCGAAGTTTCCGAAAAAAAAAACGCTGCAGTCTCATCCAGTATATCCAATCGCACACTCCCCCACCCGACATCATATTTTTACAAGAGCCTCGTACCCTTCCTAATCTTCCTGGATATGTCACATATGTGGCACATAATGATCCTGATCAAGACCACCTTGAGGCAACCCTAGTCAAGGGCGTTCATACCGCTGTCGACCTAACTTTCGACAGCCAGGACGCGTTTCACATGTATTACTTGAACTCCTTCCTGCAAATCTACGCACGCGTAACACACAATCCCTCCGTCTACTCAATATCTACAGCCTCCCTCAAGATCGCCATGCACGGTTCGACAAGTTGATTGAAGCCGCACGCTGCAAGGGTTGCGCCACATTCATTGGAGGCGATTTTAATGTTCCACATCCAACTTGGGGTTACCCTCGCGACGCACCTAAAGGACGAAAGCTCCACACTCTGATTCAACAACACAATCTCACTTTACTTACTGATCCATCGACGCTCAGATGTCTTGACACCAGCGTTGCACGAGACACGTGGCCAGGCCTTACCGTGTACCGTGGCACTAAACCCTGCACCTGGCAGAACCTTGAGGAACAGCTCGGCAGTGACCATTCGATTCTTGAAACCCGTATTCACACCAAAGACTTCACAGGGGAAGCACGCCACATCCGTATCACAGACTGACCTGCCTTTCGCGCATCGTCCTCCTCTTATACCTCCTCCGACAAACTCACCGATTGGGTGCAGACACTGCAAACCCGGCTAAACTGACACACGCGCACCCTTACTACCGCTCCAGATGCACCGGATATTGACTCCCACCTACTCCATCTATGGGAAGCACGTCGTAGCCTAACAAAACGGTGGCGACGTCAACTCCACAACAAGAAGCTAAAACTACGTATTGCCCAACTTACTGTTGATGCTGCAGTCTATGCTGCCAACCTTACTGGTGAAAACTGGCACGCGCTATGTGACAAGCTCAATGGCACGCTCGGTACCGCACGAACGTGGTCCCTACTCCGTCATCTTATACAGCCTGGTTAAGCCAAATCGGACAGGGCCAAGGGCATTCATAAACTTCTCCGCGCCACTAACCTAACAGACACCCAATGCCTCAAACAGCTACGACAACGTTACCTTCCCCCTCCTGACGCTCCACGTTTCGCGGACTACATGGGTCCCCCCAACACACTCTCTTATCTTAAAGTGCCGATCGCAGCCATTGAGATTCGCGCTGCACTCAGCGACATACGCCGTAACACATCCCCTGGTCCTGACCAGATCCGCTACTCTCTTCTCTACAACCTGTCTGATTTGGACACCACGCAGCTTACTACCTACTCGAACGAGGTGTGGGAGTCGGGTACCCTTCCCAAGGAGTGGAAGGAAGCAACAGTGGTTCTGATTCTCAAGCCTGGCAAACCCCTCTCCTTGGAGAACTTGCGCCCGATTTCCCTTACCTCGTGTCTGGGCAAACTGCTTGAGAAGGTTGTACAGCTTCGCCTCCACAAATTTCTTGCGGACACATCCGCTCTTCCTGACACCCTTTATGGCTACCGTAGTTTCATTTCTACCCAGGACGTACTGCTCCGTCTCCAACTTGATGTTTTAGACTCGCCGAGTACTGCCCAATATCGCGCCGTCCTTGCCGCAGACCTTCAGGGGCAACCTCTCCCACGACCAGGTCCTTGAGCAGTTGGCAGCCACTGGCTGCGGAGTGAAAGTGTACAATTACGTCCGCAATTTCCTCCGTGACCGATCTGCCAGCCTCGTCCTTGGTCATCTTCACACTTGGGTAGCAATTCAATTACAGTAATTGAATTACTGTAATTTAATTACTTTTCTTAGTAATTTGTAATTGTAATGAACTACTTTCGGCTAAAAGTAATTGTAATTTAATTACTTTCTAGGATTAGTAGTTGCAAAATTTCAGGCGCAATTACAATTACTTTTGCAAAGCTTTGCGGCGCCGACGGAACCCCTTTGAAAGCCTCAGCGCTCGCACAAGCGGCCTAGCTCTCGGTGAAACACACACAGACACACTCACACACACGCGAAACATAAATAGCGTCGCATTGTTTGTTGTTTTGTTGCTAACACTACGGGCTGAGAGACAATCCTCTTTAGAGCCTACCACAACGGCGCCGTGTTGCACCGTCTGCGGTGCGAGCAGAAAACAATAGCGTAAACATGATAAAAATATTGAGAAAAAAAGAATTGAGCTTAAGCTTTCAGCCGAGGTTGCGATTTTTATTTGTATATGAAGTTAGTTTACTTTCTTTTTTGCCAGTTTTTTACGTTCTTCTTCTAGTGCTGTCGCATATGTGTATCTTTGTATTATTTTCAAGTTGATCTTCTGTTGATTTTACTTGGGATATTATTTGCATAAGCATTTTGGAGACTGACCTCGCACCTGTGAATTGTCCCCAATGATTCGGGAACCCCGATTCGTTACTTATATATTTCTGACCCATTATAATTCCACTTCAATATAAATAATTTACAATATCATGATGCTTGTATGTGAATGTGGGCGTATTAGCGTGTGGATTTTACTTTTATTTTAAGACTTGTATAATATTCCTATATGACTATACTCTATTTCACCTTATGATGTACCGCAGGAAAGGCTACAAGCACGAGCTCCTTGCCCTAGGGCATATCTCGGCGGCACAAGCTCTCGTGCATTAAGGGCAGCTGCCAACGCTGTGAGCTTGTGCTTCTAGTCTTCGCTGCGGTACAACATAAGGTGAAACGAAGTATAATTGTCGCATTTTTATTTGCCTGGCTATCAAAAGTCTGTCATCCCATTTCTTTCTTGAGCAATCTGGCGATCTAGCGTTTTTCAGCATAGGAACTAATTTATTATTATTTATAAAAAAAATATAAAAACGTAGTACTTCACTGCCGCACACTGTCAAGTTCTATCATGAATTTAACAAAATTCACAAAAAGAAAGTTCAATACGTGAACATTGGAGCAAGGAATGCATTGAAGTAATATGGCCCAAGTCGGGTCGCTTTCGGAAATAAGTAATTGTAAAGTAATTGCATTACTTTTTAAAAGTAATTTGTATTTGTAATTAATTACTTTTCACGTAGTAGTAATTGTAATTGTAGTTAAACTACTTTTGACGCAAAGTAATTGTAACTGTAATTAAATTACTTTTTGGAAGTAATTTACCCATGTATAGTCATCTTCGCTCTCCTTCCGCGCCAGTGGCAAACCGTGGCACACCGCAAGGCTCTGTACTTTCTCCGCTCCAGTTTAACCTTGCCATGCGAGGTCTTCCTCCCCTTCTGGATCAGATCTTGGATGTCAGACAAGCAATTTATTCAGATGACATTACTGTCTGGGTAACGAGAGGCTCCCTCGAACACCTAGAGACTCAGCTACAAGAAGCCGCTACTACCATCGAGCACTACACCCGGCGTGGAGGCCTCACCTGTTCTCCCACGAAGTCAAAATTACTAATCGTGACGAAACACGCTCGCGGACAAACGGACCTCCCAATTACCATCACATTAGACGACAAACCCGTCCCGCGTAAATCGGCCATACGGGTGCTTGGCTTTGTGTTACAATCCAACGCTAAAGCAACTCAAACCCTCCATCAACTCACCACCCAGTGTAACCAAATTATGCACATGCTTTGCCGCGTCTCAAATCGTCGACATGGCCTTAAAGAGGCAGATGCCCTACGCTTTGTCCAGGCCTTGATACACACCCGCTTAACTTACCACCTTCCTTACCCCAACCTCACCCAGACCGAACACACTCGTATGTCTGTATTGCTGCGGAAGGCGAAGAAACTTGCGCTCGGCCTCCCTTTTCGCACAGCTAACGTTTGCCTCGAGAGGCTTGGGGTGAGCAACACTCTGGAGGACCTCATTGAAGCTAATCGGGCTGCCCAGTTGACGCGCTTGCGCTGCACGGCTCAGGGGCGGGCACTCCTTGCCACCCTTGGTTTTCCACCCTGTCCCGTTTCCCTCGCAGCTGAGGGTCTCTCCCCCGCTGCGCGTGCCAGACTCACTGTGGCTCCCATCCCCCGTCATATAAATCTACCCGTCACTCGGCTCGGCGCGACCATCACTCGCGCTACCTCCGACGCGCGTATCCGGTAGGCTGCGATACCGTTCGGGCCCTCTTTACGGACGCCAGCCCACAGGGTGTGCGCGGGTGTATTACGGTCGTCGTGGACTCTAATTTCGGGACAGTCCACGTGGCCACTGAGCGTGGTCTTACCGGCGTGTCCATCCTGGAAGAACGAGCGGTCGACAGGGCAATCCTTTCTACCTCCTTTCTCTCCTCCTCCATCCCCATTCACATTCACACTGATTCGCAGACGGCCTGTCGACACTTCCTATATAACACCTTACATCCTTCCACTGCATCCTTACTCGACCAGTTCCTATCCTCCACCTCCCACACTTTCCGGCTGGTCTGGGTGCCTGGACACGCAGCCGTCCCCGGTAATGAGCGCGCTCATGCGCTCACCCGAGACCTCTCACACCGGGCGCCTGAGGACGACTTTGTCAGCATTCAACCAGCCCCTTGCTCCGACAGCACTCACCTTGCAGAGCTATGCCTCGCTCGACAACATTATCCTCCTCCTCACCCTTCCCTTACTCGCAGAGACGCCGTTCTGTGGCGACAACTGCAAACTAACACCTTTCTCGACCCCCCTCTTCTGCTCTTACCTCTCCCCGTCACTCAGCCCGCCTCAGTGCCCGCACTGCGGCGACCGTCCCAACCTTATTCACATGGTCTGGCAGTGCCAGCTTATTCCCGCCATTCCACCCAATCCCAATCCCACCCCCACCTCCTGGGAGGAGCGGCTGACCGATGACACGGCCACTGGCCAGCAATCGCTGGTGGACCGCGCCAAGGCGGTCGCCGCCACGTATGGCGCCCCGGACTAGGGGCTCCATCCGAGAGTTAGTCACACGTCACTACAATAAAGTTTATTCACTCACTCATCTTGTGGGCACATTATTTTTTTGAGGGCTGACCCAAGACATGATACCGCTATTGCCCTTTTGACCACCTTTAAGCGGGATGATTTAAAATCCAGAATCGCCTTTTTAGAACGCGGGTAGAACGGCAAACATATAGTTTGGTCACCTAGGTACATCGTCAAATCCAGGAACTGCAGAGCCCCTTCATTTGGATCTTCACACGTGAACCTCAGGCCCCCACCACACTTTTCAAAGGCGTCTAAAACGAAACACCGCGTATCGTCTTCTCCTGCCCGCTCATACAAAACCAAAAAATCGTCTACATATTGAAACACCTTTTTTACAGCCGATGCCCCCAGAACACACTCCAGACCCCTATCGCACCCGGATAGGTAAATGAGGTAGAGGAGTTAGAGACATGAGTATTCACTCAGATATCCAACTCCTTTAGAGGGGCGGTGCAACGATATTCAATTGGAATGTTTTTTCACTTTACGCGAGTTTACTGGCACTAGTGGGACTCAAGGATACTCGCACGCAACGCCACTGGCCAAGAAAGTCTTTTGTTGCGGTGTAATTTGAAGGACAAAAACGAGCGTTTTTATTCAATTTCTCCTTTGCAGAATTTGATGACGTAACGTGGGGATCGCAGTCTCCCCAATGACGATATTTGAATGCGGTTCATAGATTGGACCCGAGCATTGCGTGGGCACTCGATTTGGGCTCGTGATAATCGATGGCTCGAGAAGCTTTCGGGTAGTGGCCCGGGTCCAATCGCTGCCCTGACGACAATAGCCGAACCATAACGATGTCTGAAACTCAGCGCGTGTCCTGTGCCTTGCCAACCCCAGTGTGTGGATGTATGATCAACATTAGCGGCGTATAATCGGCTCCAGATCACGTGGCCGCTTGTTCTGGCTGCGAGTTGAGGAGGTGAACAATGCCCGTTTTTCTTTATTTTTTTTCTGCGACTTCTATTGAGTGTGGTGAAAAACGAACGGGTGTTTCACAGGTCATTAACGTCGGGGATCCGTTCTAAGCGGTATTTGCGCAAAGTACAAAAATCGTTGCATCGCCTCTTTAAATAAAACTTTAGCACTAGGAATGCTAAATTCTAGTGCCATAAATACTAATTAAAAGCTGTAGTAGCTGTTACCTTGTTCTATTAGGATCAACTAAATATGTTAGTCGTACAAGATAAAAAAAAACGAGCATGTGACGCGAGAGTTGCAATTTATCATTGCCTTCTGCGATGCTTGCGTACCTCAGGAGTGATGTAGTGGGTGGTTGTTTAAAAAAAAATATGATGCCTTTTATCTAGTCTGTGAGTATTACAAGCCGTGCTTATTGCCATAATAAGGATGAGTAACTTTATTATGTCGAACGTGCAGCGGAAAATAATTTGGAGATACGTCCCAAGGCGCTGAAAGGTTTCATTGGCACGATCTCTCACTGCATGAGATATCACCTGACCTCTATACTCTTGTTCGATATTGTACGCACTACATGACAGTGTTATCGCGTAGATCTAGCTTTGTTTAGTGGCCAACGCGTTTTGTCAGAGCTGCAGTTGAAAAAAACATATCAAGGCCTGTCCTCAGCCACACGGCAAAATTTAATGTCATTTCCATCTTTGACATTCGCCACGAATCTCAGTTATTTGCTACTCCATAGGAACATTTATAGTAATTAACTGTAAATTATATTCATTATAAACTGAATTCGGCGGAACTCATTCACTTTCTTAGGACTAACTGAATGTTCTCGACGGCAGAGACGCAGGGAAGAACATCACTTGACATTGTAATAACAAAAAAGGTCACATGAATTGTTGCACTTTATATTCATTATTACATACATGTGTGTCTCTTCGACATTCAACGACCTTCAAATGAGAACAAGAGTCAATCTGGTTTCAATGAGGTTCCCATTCGACGTTCTGGCTGCAGTCTCGATGCCAAAGGTGCCATTTTTCCTCGAATTTAATGCCAAGTAGCGTCATATGCGTAGAAGACAGTGCTAACAAAAGTAACCAGTACCGTACACAATAAAAGTTTTCTACTATTACATATGAATAGTAAAGACATTGTTAACAAGTAAACCGCCTTTTTTACGAATACACTACTCTAATAGTTTACTATTGTGTATTAGCCTGATCATAACTATAGAGTGAAATAACATTAAAAGATTGCGCAAAGCAGGGTCCAAGGCCATTAACGGTCAAAGTGACCTTCGCCGGGAATGACATTATATTTTTCCGTGTGGCAGGGATATATGCTGGCTCCGAATTAATTTAAGAGGATTGTTTGTAACTACAGTTTCTAATCCTTTTGTGATCAAGCACGCATCGACCTACAGCGGCTCCCGAGAGAACATTTCTCCGCTCGACTCGATCGTCTCCTGAGAGCATCGGATTACGATACCCGATTCAGGTGCCGCGTCGTCGGCGGAACTTGCCGCACGCTTGCATCAGTTCCGCGCAATATCCACGTTGCATAACATTGGATAATAACCTCATGCCTCACCATTGCACCGCGGATACTGCTCCAGTCACCTTGTTGCCGTATTGCCTCGCGATTTCACCAGGTCACGCCACCGCGAGGTAACCGTACGCACGAGGGCATAAGAGAATACGGCGCAAGATCACCAGGGAGACTGCACAGGAAGACTTCGCAACAGAATGGCACCAGACTACGAAGACTGCTCCTCGTCTTCGGCCCTATCTTAACTATATAAAAGGTTAGTGTTTTTACCAACCGTTCCAGACCAGTTTAACTTCGAGTATGGAAAAACCCCACACGCTACACTCTCTTCAGCGATAGAGAAAAATGTGGCGTCCAGCGAATCAATGGGAAGCGGTACAAGAAACTAGCGAACACATAAACGACCGAAATATTGAACACATTTCCCGTTTTACCCGCCTGAACATTGCTCCGGCACGTTTTATTCTTACTCATGCGGACATGGAGGAGATTAATAGACGCGATTCTAAAAAGCAGAAGTAATTTAACACGAAAAATTATCTTCGAGTTGCGGGGATTATCTATACCAGTGGTTCTCAACCAGTGATGTTTCGCAGACCCCTTGCGGATCGGCGGAGATGATGGAGGACCCCGTTCCAGGTGAGGGGAAGGGAAAGGTATACGTAAATTATGATAATGATTTATCATATGAATACAACTAAGGGTTAGTTTCAAGTCGATTTCCCTCATTGACATACATACGAGAAAACTAACCCGAAAATTGGGACATTTCTTCTCAATCTATAAAAAGACAACTTTTCTTGCCCGGCTTGACTGATGAGACAGGGCTTCGCGGACCCCAAAGGGTTCGCCAATCCTTTGGTCCGTGGAGAACCACCTCGGAATTTTTTGGTCCACTGGAAAACCACTGATCAGTGGTTCTCAAGTGGGGGTCCGCGGACCGCCACTTGAGAACTACTGATTTATACCATGAGTTCCAAAGCGCTGAAGAACACTAGACACATATATTATCTCTGTTTCTAACCCATACCTTTTTTTTAATCATTCGCTCGTGATAACGTTCCCCGTGGTCGGAAAATCGGCCGGGTCATCCCAATACATACGTCCGCGGAACGGAATTATTTTCGTCCAACGTCGCTCGGTAGTGTTTCCTGATAAAATATTAAACATATAAAATTTTCATGGCCACGAACTATATTGGGGTGTAGCACCCTTCTAAACATGAATCTACACATATTTGAAAAATTTTATTTATGCGAAGCACGACCTTTTAAATTTGTGCATAGCATTCATCGTATATGTGGACATAAAAATCAGGTCGATGCTATCTTTCCAGTCATCTCGGAAGCATTAGATAGAGCACCTGATATACAGGTAGAATAGAGCTTAATTTTCAAATTTATACCTTCATCAGGAATTGAATTTCGGTATTTATTATTTGTCGCTCTCGGTATATCGTGGTTAGTTCACGTAATATCAGGCGTTTCTAAAAAAACTTTCAGCCTTTCACTTTGGTGAAGAAGGAAGACCAGCGGAGCTGTACTATGCTGGAAATAAAGTAATGGCCGGCCGCAAGTCGGCAAGCCAGAGTGAAAAGGCTGGAAAGCCTGCCGCCACCTATGAGCGACAGCAGCAACCAGACAACCGGCAAGCCGGTTGTCTGGTTGCCACCGTCGTTCATAGATGGTGGTAGCTGTCCAGAGTTTTGTGTCGAGATTCGTTTGCCCACGGGCACGAAACTGGGGGAACTAGCCCTTATCAGCTCCGCTGTAAAAATCGTGTTCAGTCCTTTTCTAGTTTGTACCTGTGCTGCACCCACTGTCCACCTTTTTGCAGCCTTGTGCGTATCGCACAATTTCGAATAGCCATGATAATTAATCTCTGCAAAGTGACTTATCGCGCATTGCGCATGGTGTGGCGCAGGTGTCATCGGTCTTAGGTAAGTGTAAAGTTATACTTTTCTCGACGTCCGTCACAATCTTCCTATACTTACACAGTGCAAACGACACTATAACCAGCACACCCTCCTCTAATATAAAGGTTGGTCGTGACATTACCAGCGATTTTAAATGTATCACTCGTATTATTTACAGTATCACCAAGGCAAACACACCTCAAGAATCTCTGTGAAGGAATCTAAAAGTAACATCTATCAACGCAGAACAGATTGCATGCCTAACTCTAGGACTTCCGAAGCAAGAATACGTTGCGTCTGTGTGGTCCCCGGGCCAAATTACCTTAAAGGAAAACTACAGTGACAGAAAAAAGGGATTACAATTAATATAGTATAACTTTTTTTATCTCTGTGTTTTTTATTTACGGTCTCACTCTGGTCTAACTTTAAGAAAACCCGTTATTTGCGTCTAATAATCACATCGGATATTATTTTAAAATGTAATGATCTTTATATATATACTTCTAAGAAAATATCGCTTAGAGAATAAAAAGGAAGAGAGAGAGAGAGGGAGAAAGGCAGGGTTAGAGCTTGTCTGTTTGTCTATTGCTTATCTTGTCTTTTCTTATTTCGAGTATGACTTATTTAAAAGTTTATAAAAATCAGTTATACACTGAAGAAACGTAAATTAATTCCAAAAAAGTATAATTATGGAAGTTTGTTTTCTAGCTTTATAATAATATAAAATAGTCTTAGTCCGTTGCACTAAACGTTCTGCTTTTATTTTTTGTTGTCGAGTATTGAAAAAGAGGCGAATTTCTGGAAACTTGAAAACAAAAGTAGAATTGCAAAGGAAACTATATTTACGCCACAAACGAAGTTTTGCCTTTCTAAAACAAATATGCAGGCGCTATTATAGAGGGTTAAAATTGATTAAACTTTCGCCGACCTACTCAAGTTCTCCGATTTCTACATTACATAACTAATCAATCTATTATAGACTTATCAATCGGTAAAATAAAGCGACACTGCGTCGTACTATTGTTGCTCATCTAGCGAATTACTGGGAGCGCGCAAATAAAAATGTCTAACTAAGAAAGAACAGAATGACTCCAGTGCTACCTGCTGCCGTCAGGAAAAAAAGAAAAAGAGAATTGGCGGAAAAGTTAATGTTGCAGAATCCCAATCGCACTACGCTCGCGGAGGCTTCTTGTAAAGCACGTTACTTTTTACATGTCAGGCAGCCAGCCAGTCGCTAAAAGTTTACTCGAAGAAGAGTGAGGCAGAAAGTCTACAGGTGGTGTAATGTAATCCTAGAATCTTCTCCTGCGTTAGTAAGAAAAATTGCTGACTGTTTGAAGGGACCGCATAAATAGGGTTCTTAACGTATTGCGCTATGATTTACCAGAGAGGTGCCGGAAGGTAATTTACCTTATGTAACGAAATTTCACGAAACAAACTTATCTGGGTTATAAATCAAAAGCTTGAAATTCCTACCTACGGCGTCTGTCTGCTAATGAAAGGCGTCTGATAAACGTAACAGCCAACGGGTGGCGGCTACACGAAAATCCGGAGCGCAAGTTCGTCTGCTTCTTGCACAGGGGTAGCGATAATGTCAGAACACCAAGCTCTTATCGGCCGATTGAAAAAGAAAAAAATAGTGGGTAGACCTCGAGGCGTCTAGCATTGAGGTCTACCCACTATCCGTTCAATCAAAGCCAATCAGAGCTCGGCGTCAATCTGACGTCACCGCAACTCCTGCGCAAGAAGCAGACGACTTGCTCTCCACGTAGACAACGCTTGTTTTCCTTTTATAAAGCGGCAGCTTTATAGGGCTAACCTACCTCAGGAGCTGCATAAGCACAAATGTGTAGGACGGTCAGTTCCTAACCGCTAAACTATCTTGACAAAACACAAACAAAAAACAAACGGCAACCGGTGCCACGGATCGAACCCCGGTCACCGGGGGTTCCGGAAGAAATGTCCCCGCAAAAAACGGCCCCGGAGAAAACGTCCCCGGAAAAAATGTCACAGAAAAAAAAGGTCCCGGGTGGAAAGTAGGAAAAAATGTCCCCAAAGGGTTCTCTATCGTTGGATTTTCCCCCATTCTCCTGGCCTTCGGGCGGTCCTGTCATTATCCAGTCACAAATGACCTGACCCACCTAGAGGTAGAAAGGGACACTGGAAGTCACACAAAGCAACTCAGGTAATTTATTGTGGGGTATTTTGGAAGCCAAATTATGGTTTGCCAAAACCAAATTATTGTTTTTTGTGTTTTTTTTTCTAATGTGAAATAAACAATTATAACAATTCTAGCCAAAACCAAATTATTGTGTTTCGGGAAATTTGAGAGGTACTTGTGTACACCCGGTCACCGGTGTGGAAGACGAGTACGCTAATGCGGCAGGCAGCATACGAATTTAAGTTTTTGAACGAACCAAAATATTACTTTTATCTTCGTTTGTTTGAAATAACCATAAGGAAACAAAGCAATGTCTAGCCAGAAAATGAAGGTAAGTTCTAAATAACTAAACTCTAATTTTTATCATATATTTAACGTAAAAAAAGATATTAGGCAGACATCTACAACGTGAGTCAGAGGGATCGATGGCTGTTTAAAGGAGCCGCATAAATCGGTTTGTATAAATATCGAGTTAACGTTTCGTATAGAGGTGGCTGGAGAACGTGCATAAAAGTCATAAAAAATTCACTGATCTACCTTACCTGAGTAAAAAGTTAGAAATCAATAACTTTGAATCCCTACTTACGGCGTCTGCATGCTAGAAAAGGCGTCTGACGGCTCAGAGGTGGAGTGGATGCTGCCGGGCCTCACTTATGCGGAAGATATTGTTTTGATTGCAGAAAGGGGGAGGACCTGCAGAGACTTCTAAGTTCTAAGTATATGCGGGAATGAGGCGACTACGTTGGGCCTTAAGTTCAACTCCAGGCAATCGGCAGTGCTTGAGTTAGCCAGGCCAAAAGAAGCTACGCTGAACAGTATGGTACACCCGCAGGCGATATGAAGGTGAACGCCGGACCGTCGACCGGTGCGTGCAATCAGCGCCATGACGCGGCTGCCGTGGCGGCTCGCTTTCTTATCGCTCGCTTCGCCGAGATTAAGCGCTTGGATCGAGCGCTGTTCTCAGCTCTGCTGCTACTCCCCGCAGAAAGCGTGGAAGTGGGTTTCGATTTCGGCATCGCTTTTTGTGGGCGCCGTGCCCACGCCATTGCCGGCAACCGATTTGCACATTGCACGTGAACTAGAGCGAACGTTGTTCGGCACAGTTTATCAGTGACTCAACCGCTTCTTTCATTCATGAGTGAACGATAATAACCGTGAACGCTAATAACTGTTCTTTTTAAGAAACGGAAAGTATAAGTTACTTTTTGATTTGTTCCGCAGCCTTCCAGATTGGCTCAAATCACAAAAAAAAACAAAAAAAACTACTAAATCACATTGTCATACCGACAGCGTCTGAAAGGCACCTTCCACAATCGTCGCAATTTCTGCGGGGAGTAGCAGCAGAGCTGAGAACAGCACTCGATCCAAGTGCTTATACTTTGTTTCACCTTAGGTCCGAGCGTGGCCGACGTTATGAGCCGAAGGTCCAATCTAATGGCGAAAAAGTCGCACCGTCATGGCGTGCTCTCCGCAGTTGATAGGACCAGCGGTGTTTGCCGTCTTTCTGTGCATTATCCTCCGCCGGCTCATCCTATCAAGAGCGGAGAACGCGATGACGTGCGCTTTTTGCGCTGTTTGATTAGACCTTCGGCTCACAACAACGGCCACGCTCGGACCTAAGCTGAAACCAAGTATAGTCTCGGCGAAACGAGCTGCCACGGCAGCCGCGTCATGGCGCTGTTAGCACGGACCGGTCGACGGTTCGGCGTTCACCTTCATATTGCCTGCGGGTGTATACTGAATGGTGAAAGTGTACAGGTGCAGGAATCATACAAATATCTTGGCGCTACGCTCACTAAAAGTAGGATTACTTGGCCGAACATTATAGCCATCTCAGACAAGCAGTCATGCGATAGGACGAACGTCCTCCGAAAGCGTAATTTGTAGGGGTGTGCAAATATTGAAATTTTCGAATACGAATCGAATACGAATAAGGCAAAAAACGGGCTTCGAATATCGAATCGAATATCGAATATGTGTATTGCAATAAAAAAGTTTTCAAAACAAGAGGTAACAGCAGGTTTTATTGCCTTTTTTAAAATAAATCAATGCAACTGCATTTTACTGGGCTGCAGCAGGCTAAAGATGCTTTAGTAATGGACTCATTACAAATTATTGTGTAGGAAAATTAACTGATCAACGTGTTCAGAACGTAAGCGCGCCAGTAGAAAGACTGTTTAATCGAGAAACCTGCGAAAGTTCACTAAAGTTCTAAGAAGTGTGACTTATGAACAGTGTTGGCCGGCTGCTACACGAATATTTCGAATATTGGGAAACAAATAATGTAGAAAGTAGTTTATTTTATATTTTATAAAATGGTTACCAATGTTTAAACTATATAAAAGCGAAAATATGCGCTTTTAAAGCTTTAATAAGTTATTAATGTGAACTAGTGATGCCAATAAACCCAACAAATATTGCACTTTTCCTCCGCCAAGGTAAGTCAACTAGTTTTTTTTTTTTTTTTAATTTTCGCGCATGCGCACAAAAGTGGAACTTCAGTTGAACTTTTGTCGAACATCACGTTGAAAGTTCGAAAAGGTCTAACTTAGTCGAACTCAAACCTGGGCAGGTTCGCAATATCCCCTGTTTTGACTGCGCGGGAGTAACAGGAGTTGTTGTCGATGGCGATGCAATGTTCTGCTCGCACCTAGCTTTTTTTATTTTTTTTATTTTTTCAGCATTTATGTTAGATAACACTCTCGAGATTTATTTTTTTATTTATATTTCACTCTCGAGGTTTATTTTATTGTATCAATTCATAGAACGCGCAAGTACATCACATATTGGTATAAAACCGCCGCACAACAAAGGGCTTGGTGAAAAAGAAACCGCAACTGATCCTGTCTTGCTGCCGTCGGGCAGCTAGAAACGAAGCAGACCGATAACGCACGCATCGTACGCCTTTCTCAGTGAATAAACATATTCATAGGGGAATGCGTGGCAAGCAGATTATTCGTTACTTGCTCGAATATTCGTAGTTTGTGCGAATATTCGCCGCCTTTCCCAAATATTCGGCTTTGGCCGAATATTTGGGAACTTTCGAATATGCAATTTTCGAATCGAATACGTTTCGAATAAGGAAAATATTTGATTCGTATTCGAAATTTCGAATATTCGCACACCCATAGTAATTTGTGGAGCTGCAATCGCTTCCTGTTGACTCGAGAACTTTGGAGGGCGGTGGTGGTGCCTGGACTAACCTTTTGCTAACGCGTTTTTCTATGGAATGGTGGCCAACAAGGCAGTGCAAGGGGATCTTGGGTGGTCGTCCTTCGAAGCAAGGGACGCAACCACCAAGATTACCATCACAACCGTCTCCACCTCATGAATCGCAGCCGGTGGGCCAAAAACCTCTTTGTCTACACGTATATGACAGGGGTGCAGGCTTGCTGGAGGAGGCAGCTGTGCCAGGTGGAGAAGAAGCACGGCTTCTTTGTAGCCCCTGTGACCACCACACCAGATAACAACTGGGAGCGGGAGATACTGACAAAGGTGAAAGAGGAGGCGCTTCGGTGGGCGGAGACGGCGCAGTCAAGATCGACCCTGGATGCTTTGCCTTCAATGGAAGAAGGATATTTCAGCGGAATCTGCGCTCTATGACAACAGCCTGGGCAGCCGCCTGCTCTCCGAGGGGCGTACCTGAGCGCTACGAACGCAGGTGTTCCGTCGGCGCTACGACCACTTACAGGCATCACCTGTGTCGAGTGTGTGGTGAAGCAGATGAAACACTCGAACATGTCGTACTCTTGTGCGCCGGATGCAACCTGCATCATCAGCGGAATGCAAGCAGACAACCCGGGAGCGCTCACTGGCGGGGGCGCTGGGCTTTGAGCCTGTTCCGGAGCCTCTGTCATCTGCACGCAGAAACAACGCCGACGGCGCTGACGCTACGCCGAAGGCCAGGGGAGGGGGGAGTAAGGGAGTGATGGAAAGCAACGAAAAGCGATTAGAGAATTGGTGGCTAAGGATTCAGAAAAGGGGCTACGTAAACCCCACAAGCTCGGACCCAGACAACGGGTGACCACCCGGTTTAAAGGGAAGAGCTGCAAATCATCATCATCATAATCATCGGCGGCTAGAAAGCTTGTATTACAGGAGAGTGTTTAACTGCTCGATTGGTGTCACATGATTCATGGGCCGCGTTTGCAATATGAGCTGCGAGGAGGTGCCGAAATCGTTGCTCGTCTGCTAACGTCCCCACCCTTCTGCCTGCTTTTCGCCTCGCCACGTATAGACGCAGAGCAAGCGCGCTTGCGACCAATTTCCTCACGACACCTCTGCCATCAAATTGCAAACGCTCTCCATGGTCTGAAATGGGCCCTCTCACCGGAACAGGCTATCTACTGGCGGCCGCGACGGGTGCTTCCCTCGACCTCGGCAATAGCAGACAACCTGTCTGTGCCAGAAGCGATTTGCTTTTTTTCTGCTCAAATAGTCAGTAAAAAAATTATTTTCTTTCACCAATAAAAAAAATTAAGATAAAACGAGAAAAAGACAAAGTTATGTGTTGTCTTGTTTTTTTCGCGAATTAGTTTTGAGTGCATTTCGTCGTATGCTTCGAACTATAATTGTTACCGCATCTCGTTCCTTGTCTGTAATCTTCGTTCGTGCTGTTTTCGGGTGTAAGCCATCTTCATGGTGCGTTTAGCTCCCACCGAGCGAGTGGAGGTTACTCTCTGATACGGAGAGCGCCGGAGCATGAAAGAGGTCCGCCGACGTTTTCGGGCTAAGTTTCGGCGGCGATTTCCGGGCTCCTCTAAAATCCTACACTCTAAGAAAAAAAGGGTGTAGTTGGGTGCATCGGGCGCACATGCACCCTTTTCCTGAAAGATGCACCCTGCGTTACCCAACCAGTGCACTTGTACACCGACAATGAGCATCCTCCTCTCTCTTAAAAACTTCTAGGTGTATCAGTGCACCCCCACGCTAGCCACGGGACCCCATCAGCTTGTGCTGGGATTCCCTCTGGAGGTCACTTTTTGGGTTGGGCAGTTTCTTAGGAAGTATGGAGCTATCCTGTACATTCGGTAATGACAGTAAAGTAGACGCTATGCTTGTTCTAGGCCAATCGGGTCTCCGGGTAGGATCACGTGACTACAGTCTCCAAGCTAGAGATAAGGCAGAGCACGGCACCTGCCTGAAGGCCAAGGCCACGGGTAGCATCCACTGCACTATTAACTTTTGGTCGAACTTTCAAGAGGATATAAGTGACAAATCCTTTCGTTGTGTTCATTGTTGGGTTGCCCCTGAAGATAAGCCTTTGCCAGCGCGCCCCACTTTTGGCCTTGAAGGAGTTGCTATTTTTCTTTTTCTTTCTCTCTCTAAGCTGAAAGCATGGAAGAAGGTGCGCAGTTGCCGGACCAATGAACCGGAGGTTTTTCATCCCTCGACTCCGCTGTCTGGGCGCGGGTGACGGTAGGAGCGTGATCATGTGGTAAAGGTTTCACGGATGACGTAGTAGCTTTTCCCGACCTCGGAATGTCTGATTCTCGACCTAGTTTCTTGTGTGCTGTGCTGCGACCAGCGGGGCTGCCGTAGATTTAGTCCGCGACAACGTATTCGAGTGCACAAAGATTTCCAGTGTTTGAAAAGTCCTACGCGTATATCGGCAACAAGCGATTTCTTCAAAAAAGCCCAAGGAATTCACGTGATGCGTTTTGTGCTCGGTTCGGCAAATTACTGTTTTTGCCACATCGTGTTGAATCTTCACGGACCTCTATCCTTTCGTTTTTGTGTTTGTATTGTGCTGCAGGGCCCGTGTCGACATATATTTCGGATTACATGTTTCGAGTCCGGTATTTTCATCGTAAGTGCTCTGCAACCTACTCCTTTGCAACAATTGACCGTTCCCTTCCAGATTACCTCTAAAATTAGGCTGTGTCTATTTTCTAGCAGCCGGGAGAATAATTTCCCCGAAATTCTATCGGCAGTCGCCTGCCATTAGCTGACTACAATCATGTGACAACTGCATGTAGAATACTGACTTTCTTAATCTCCTGGCGTTCTGCGAAAACACGTTTTCGCTGATACACGTTCTGTAGACACGTTTCATCGTCACTCGTTACGCGAAATGCACGCTGTAGGGACATTTTGTCGCGCGTGTATCTCTGAGGCGCGTGCTCACCGAACTCAGCCCACCTTTTCACGCCGCTTCGTCCCGACAGTCTGCGGCGGCTCATTACAAAAATGTTAACCAACCTGTCCGCCCCATACACGTCACTTTGCGGGTACAGCCGTCGATGAAACGTCGTTCGATGAATGAATGGCGACTGCGGGTGGAATTTCGTGGAAATAATTCTGCCGGGTGCTTGGAGAATAGACACTGCCTAAGACTCACTTCCGTTTCTTGTTTGCTTAGTAATCTTCTCAGTTGTGTAACAGCTTCTTCGTACCTCTTCACATATCACGGATTGCTTGCAAGTTTGTACTTGTTTACGGAATAAGCTGTCTAATAAACTTCTATGAGATTTGAAAACAATCCCGTGTGTCCGTTTACCTGCCTTTTTGCTATCACCGGGGCGAATACATTTTTAAGGGTTTCCTTGATGGGTTTATGAAGTTAGTTATGAAGTGAAGTTGATAGGTTTATGAAGTTAGTTATGAAGCGGGTGCATAAAGTGCTCTGACCACGCACCTTTGAATCGGGTGCATCTGTGTTCTCTTCGAATTCAGTGGATGTAGAAAGAGGTGCAACAGTACACTATTGAACGGGGTGCTCCTGTGTTCCCTTTGAGAGCAGTAGGTGTACAAAGGGGAGTAATGGTACACTATTGAGTGGGGTGCATCAGTATTCCCTTTGAGTGAGGCGGGTTTATGAAGAGGTGCAATGGTACACCTACGAACGGGGTGCATCTGTGTTCCCTTTCATTTCATTGGGTGTAGAAAGAGGTGTAGCCGTACACCATTAAATGGGGTGCACCTGTGTTCCCTTCGTGTGAGATTTCTGTAGAAAAAAGTGTACATGTGCACCACACCAACGGGTGTACACGTACTCCCATATTTGGGGTGTGCAAGTGTTCCCCCAAAGGGTGTAGTATATGTGACAAGCATTTACACCCCCTATGGGTGTACCCCATGACACCCTTTTTTTTAGAGTGTACGCTGCGTGAGCGAGGCGCCTCAGCGAGAAGGGAAACCGCCAAAATAAGCCACCGTCAACAGTGGTGTCTACACCGAGTCTTACGCTGAAAAATGTCATACTCGATGCCTTCACTGCCGACTCCACCTGTAAACGCGGAGGGCGGCCAAGCTATTTGACGTCTTACAGTTGTTCGTTCATCGAACCTTGCGCGCACAACGGATGCATCCGTATAAAATGCAGATTCTAAAAGAGCTGTCAGCTGATGACAAGCCAAGGCGCCTTGCGTTTTGCCAAGCAGAACTCGCGCGGACCCACCTAAACCCGGCCATCTGCAGTTACTGCAGCAATGAGGCCATCCTTTACTTGGACGGCCAAGTCAACAAAGAACATTGCAGATTCTGGACAGAAGAAAACTCCCATTGGCACCAAGAGGACGCTGCTCATTCCCCCACCGCCTGGTATAAAATTTGGAGGGAGAGTGTCGTCGAGTCCTTTTACAGCGACAACTAGTTGCCCGTTCCCCGGTTTTTTGACAGCGTGAGCGTAAACTCCGTCAGTTTCCTCGCTAAATTTAGCGGAAAAATTGACGTCACGTGACCTATGCACAAATTCAGTTTCCCCACTAAATTTAGCGGGGAAACTGCGCCAAGAATATTACATTGTCAGCTTTTTAATGACACCACAACCCCACCATATAGAATACGCGACGCGTTCACTCTAAACCCGCAGGCTAGCATATTTGTCCGTGGTGGTGTTTCGCATGTCAAGATAGACACGACAAACCGGAACTGGTGTACCACCACGCAGGAGGTAGTCGCGCTCCGCGGCGCTCTCGACGGTACCGCTAAACGCCTCTTGATTAGGGAGTTTTCGTAGATCGTTTTCGCCGTCCCGCAACGCTCTTCCCAACCCGCTACGATACCCAGAACTCAGTCAAGGCCAACGGCGCGCAGGCACAGCAGCCGCTTCTTCGTCGCCGAGGTTTAGCGAAGGGGGAAACGCGGTCTACGAATACTCCCTATTGGGGAGTTTTAGTAGACCGTTTCCGCAGCCCGCTAAGCACCCGCGTAGCGCTTCGTAATCGGCCATAAGACCTTGAACTATGCGGACAAGGCTGGCGGCGCGCATGCGCAGCTGCAGTGTTTTCTTTACGGATACCGGAGCGGAGGAGAAAAACGATCTACTACAACTCCCAATCGTCTCTACATACAGTTCGGCCTCTTCACGCAGCTTACGACTTTTCGTGGATCAAAGCGCTCCGCTATAAGTACCCCTCGGACAATGTAATATTTGGAGAAGACTTCAACGCTCGCTTAGAGTCATGGAGCTCTGCGCCGCATACCCCGCGCGCACGCGACTTGTGCACTGCCCTCAAAATAACGGACCTAACGATCGTCAGTAATTCAGACTGCGCGACGCGTTACGGCCCATCGGCACGTATATCAGACAGTGTGATAGATCTCACTACCATACCCGCGTCTACCGCCCGCCTTCTCGCGTGGACTGAGCTTCCCGACGCGTGGGGAAGAGTCTATTTCCCCATAGTGCTCGAACTATCTGCAGGCAAGCGCAAAATGACCAAGCAACCTACGAAGACAGTGAAATGGGATCAATTTCGTGTTTTCATAGAGGAACACATCGAAGAGATCAGCCCTGGTCACATTTCGACCCTTCTCACGACGGCATACAAAGTATGCGACTGACTCCCACCAGGCGGATGCGAATACACCCACTTTAGACACACATCTCTTATCTCTGTGGGATTGTCGCACATCTGCGCTTACCAAGTACCGGAAGCACAAGTGGCGTTGCTACCTGAACCGTGTGACCCTCCTCGCTAAGGAAGCTAGCACTTAGCCCAGGCCCTCAGCCTCACACGCATGATTGCCCATTGCGAGTCCTTAGACAGGACTACGAAGCTTGGCAAGGTGTGGTGAACTTTTAACGCCATAGGCAAACGCAAGTCGTGTAGCCCTGTCCCTCTTCTGGCCCTGCTTTCGACAGACGCCGTAGAAGATGTCCTGGACCAGCTCGGTTCAGTATTCTTCCCGCAACTTGACAATCTTCCTTCACCGATCTATATAGGCCCGTGTATGCAGACGCTGTGGACACGGAGAACCCATGGGAACCAGCCATTCACTGAGTGAGAGCTTGATGCGGCGATCGCCTAGTGCAAACGTAAGAGTGACCCCCGCCCCGATGGAGTTACCCGATGCTTCGTAATGAATCTCGTGCCGCTTGGGGAGGTATCCTTCACTGTTTCAACTCCATCTGACACACGAGTCACCTCCCTGATGATTTAAAAATGTCATGGGTTACCCTCCTCCCCAAACCCGACAAATCACCGACCGACCCGAAAAACCTGGGTTTTATCTACCTTACATCCATCATGGAAAAGCTGATGGAACGAATGTTGCTTGCACGTATTCAGTGGCAAGCAGAAGACCTCAAGATCTTTCATCCCACGCAAACGGGGTTCCGCAAGAATTTGAATACCCACGACAGTCTGGCCATGATTTACCATGATGTCGCTTGCTGGCATCCCAACAGCCAGCAGCTCGGGGCCGCGCTCTCAGTGGACATCAAGAAGGCCTTTGACATGGTCGCAATCGAAGCCGTTGTCTCTTCGATGTAGGAGCAAGGCCTAGAGGGGAAACAACTAAATTTTGTCCGTTCCTTTCTGACCGGCCGCTGCTACCTCCTCAAGTCGGGCTACAGCCCTGACGCGCGAAGGAATACTAACAATGATAGCAACATTGGAGTCCCTCAAGGAGCAGTCATGTCGCCAGCGTTATTCAACATTGTCATAACGCCGGCCTCTGGGCCCTCCATCGTATTCCGAACTACGAGCTACTGCCTACGCCGACAATATTCCCATCTGGACATGCCAAAGCTTGGTTTCGACACAGAAGGCAGCGCTAAAGGCGGGTCTGGAGGCCGTATACGCCCACCTTCGCCGCGCCGGCATGTTTCCGTCATAAAAATAAATAAAAATAATGTTGTATGGCCGTGGAAATTCTACTCTTGAGTTGGGCCTCGTTTTCGACGGTAGCCCCATGAGTAAGGAGCTTTTCAGAAAGATCCTTGGAGTGAATTTTGGCTACAGCTCTCAAGTGACAGCCTAATGGTCCATTTCGCGGCAATGGATCGAGACACGGCCTACACCTCGTCCGTCGCGTCTCCCATCGCCGAGGCGGCGCGGGAGAACGTATCGCCAAGATTCTGGTCACGTCCGTCTTTGCTTCGAAGGTGGCCTATGCTGCACGGTTCTACTCCCTCAATCGAGTCCATCTCGACAAGAATGCGACGCTGTGTAACGAGGCCCGCCGAACCATCCTCCAGCTCCCTCGGCACACCCGAACGCTATAGCTTCGCAGGTACCTGCACCTCGTCGACCTTCGAGAAACACTAGAGCGGCAACTCGACATGCGCATGGCCCAACTTGGGCATACGCTCCAGGGGAAGGCAGTCGCTCTCTTCATTGGAGTAGCTGTGACCAACATCAACGACTTGCCGCCTACCAAGCTTCCATGAGATCTCACTGATCTCACGCCATATGCCCGGCGTGTTCCGCGAAGTATGGATGCTAAGCGCCACGCCAAGCGTCGAAAGCATTATTCCCGTGAACACCAAGCCGAGGTCACCGCATTATTTCAGGACCATGCGCATGTCATCGCGTATACGGACACTGCCCTGCACAAATCCGGTCAATCTGCTACAGCTGTGGTGTTCCCGTCCCATGACCCTGCGGAGTGTGAAGCTATCGTTGTCGCAACTACCAACACGACCCTTTCACCGCCCGACCAAGCCGAAGCCCGCGCCATCCTCCCAGTCCTCAACACGTGTGAGGTCAGAAATCCAGACTCCGGCACGCTTACAGTGTTCACGGACTCTCAGGACACAATTCGCGCGCTTAAGACGAATGTGCTCACGAGGAGTCCGACAATCGCCGCTATTTTCGACACTGCATTTCGCCTGTACCGCCATCGAAGCGTCCGAGTCAGTATACGCTGGGTCCGAGGACATGCGGTCATTGTCGGCAACAAGAAGGCCCACGAGGCTGCATTGGAGGAGCTGTATAGAGACTTGCCCTTTTCCCAGCGGGCCTTACCGGTGCCTCCCTCGTCGCCCAGCGATGACCAGTTTCCCGAAGACAAAGCCTACGTGTACAATCCAGTCGATGCTATTTGCCTCGTCCGTCGGGACTGGAAAACGCCGACTCGACGACTCTTGGACCCCAGAACAGTTCCGAATACCCGAAAACACGTTCCGTCGGCACCAGCTGGTCCTGCTTCGACGCATTCGGGCACGTGGAGCGGTCATGCCGTGGAGCGGTCACGTCTATCGCTTCGAGCTGACCCGGCAACGTAAACTTGACCCTCCCTTATTATGTTCCACCCGACCCACGCTGCCAGCGATGCAAAAACCCAGATGTCCTCCCGAAACTTCACCATCCTATTTGGGAGTACGCAGCTCTGGTTGCCCAGCGTCAAGCAGCCTGGGCTACTCTTACTCCAGAAGACCTGCCGACGACCATGCGAGACTGGGCGCATCCCGCCGGCAACTCCGAGCGCCGAACGAGGGCCCTGACGTCCCTCCTCGGCCACCAAGGACGTAGACGCACTGCTTGAAAGCGAACGTGCCGCGTCGGGCCTTTGGGCCGGCTTCTGGCTGCTTGTGCATCGTGCGGGAGCGGCCTGCGGACGTGAGTTGCCGCGGTGTTCGGGGTTCGGGTGGCGCGTGCCAAGTTCCTCCTTGAACTTGTTGCCTCGCGGCCTTCGGGGCACGGATCTCGCGGTGGCTCGAACTCAAATCTGTCTGCGGACTGTCTTTTGTGTGGTGTCTGACCGGTGAAAACCCGGCTTTGGGCACTGATGTTTGTCCTAGATTTAAATACACGTTTTCCTCACCTCACCTCACTGGTGTCACGTGACCTGACGTCACGGAACCTACATACAAATTCAAGTTCCCCGCTCTATTTAGCGAAACAATTTATGTCACGTGACCTACGCACAAATTCAGTTTCCTCGCTAAATTTAGCGGAAAAATTGACGTCGTGTGACCTATGCACCAATTCAGTTTCCCCGCTAAATTCGGCGGAAAAATTGATGTCACGTGAACTGACGTCACGGGTCATACACAAAAATTCAAGTTCCCCGCTAAATTTAGCGAAAAAATTGACGTCACGCGACCTATGCACCAATTTAGTTTCCCCTCTAAATTTGGCGGGAAAATTGATGTCGCGTAACATGACGTGACGGGAGCTACAGACAAATCTTGGTTCCCCGCTAAATTTAGCGGAAAAACTGACGTCACGTGACCTATGCGCCAATTTAGTTCCCCCCCCCCCCCCCCTAAATTTCGCGGGAAAACAGATTAGGGCCTTAAGATCATTTCTTCATCAACAATGTATCGAGGCTACATCAGCGCAACGTCATTTCAATATCAGATCACCGCATGATGCACGATCGGCGCAATGTCCATCGATCGTCATCGTCATATCGTCGAATAAGCAGCACAGCTGTCGCTGTCTAAATGCATCGCGTCGTGTGATCGTGGAGTCCTTTTTCTTTAAAGGATCTGTCACCGGCGGGTCGTATCTCCGCATGCTCCGGGACGAGTTCCTTCCAGAACTGGAGTCGCTCCACATATAGAGGTAAGTCTGCATCTTCCAGCAGGATGGGCGCCTCCACACACTTAGTCTGCTGTGCGCGCATGGCTGGACGACACACTCCCCGACAGGTGGATGGGCCGGGCATCCTCCACCACGCCTTGGCCGCCACGTTCGCCGAACCTAACAGTCAGCGATTTCTTCATTTTGGGCTTCCTCAAGGCCCGTCTTCGTCGTCGGAATGCGCGGTAGTAAGGGTGACAAAATTTACGTGGTAGTAGAATGCGCGCGAGTAAGGGTGGCAAGGTTTGTTTATATTCATAGAAGGCGAAAAGCGTTGCCCTACTTCACAAGAGAATACCATGAAATGTAGTCGTTAGGAAGAAATTTCAGGAGTAAGTGAACACACAAAATTGCGATTTAGAAGTTTTATTCCATTCTGCGTGAGAGTGGCATGACTGAGCGCTTGCAGTAAGCATTTATATGTTCTCAAACGCCTTGACTAGAGTACCATTAATCGTCTTTGCTTCACAAGATAGTTAGAACAAAAGAAATCGTCTGTCATGGGTTCTTGTCGGTAAAGAGTATGCACGTGAACGATAGTTAACGTTTTGTAGCCCAAAACGTTAAACTAAATTTATGTTCAGGGGCTCAACCGTCTTTGTAAACAGCTACTCAAATATTCTTACTCCTCCCAGATCATTTTCAAAATAATCATTAAGAAGCAACCAAGAGTTAAAGAGTCCCGGAGTAAAACAAATAGGTATAAAAATGACGTTTCTGACAATCCGGTATCTGCATGCATAACTAAAGTTGTATACACCTTCATTGCAGGAGGAAGGTGCTCGTGGAATGCACCCTGCGCCGCACAAACACTGGGAGCATTGATAGTCTGACGATGTGCAACTTCGGAGGCTTTAACGCACAAACACGAGTGTGCTGACGTCCGCTGGACCTAGGATAGCTGATTACAGCAGGGGGCGGTCACGATGCATTTTCTTCTAATGCTAGGCTTGAAGCGCATGAGATATGATTGACTGATGTGACGACGTACTCACAGCGTGCCCAAGCCCATTGTGAAGCCGCTGTGGTTCATCATGCTACAGTGCGTGATCGGGACACCATCGATAAAAGAGCTTCAAGATGAATCGATGTGAAGATGCTTGAAAACCGGTTTCGTCGCAGAAGCAAGGAAACGTCCCAGCAAGTACGCCACAATAGATGTCACTACCATCAAGGGCTCTGGATGCTGTAGCATGTTTAGACTCCTTAGATCCCATTACTAAGGACCACCGACAATAAACAGCACAAAACGAAACGTACTAGACTTCAGGGCTTCTGAGACGTTGTCCGTATCGTTTTGTATTGCTCGTTATCAGTTTTCCTTCAGTATGAAGTTTTAAACACGCGACATTAACACCGGCCTGCCTGCACTTCCGCGTCTTTGGAGACAAGGTCACGAGCGTTCCCTGCGAGTGTCGCCATGGCGCTCTTGCGGCGCCTCGTCCGTAACCGTCGTGTGCGGGATGTCCCGGGCGTCGCCTCGAAGGGTCAGTTGGAGGCGCCCAGACACTCGCACTCGTTGTTGCTGAAGTAGGACGTCTGCATGGAGTACAGCTTGTCGATGGGGTTGACGGTTGGCGTCGACGAGGGAAACATGGGGTGGGGCTCGCTGAGGGCCGGTGGCTGGCCGCCTCCGGCGCTGATGAGCACGTCTTCGAGCCCGCTTAAGGACGTCTCGCTCTCCATCGAGATCTCCGACTTCATATAACTTGGGTCGCCATGAGTAGGGCCGTAGTACGAACCTATAAAAAATAGAAGAAAAAAAACGACTTTGCATGCTGTTCCACATAAAAAGTTTATCTAAAGCCCAGCTGCCCGGTCTTGCTGATTACTGCCTGAATGGGTCCATAAGCTGGGACTTAGTACTTTTGACGGCGAATGACTTCGACTTATTCGTCGAGCAGTGGCTGTTCTGGAATACCAGCAACAACATGTGAACACTGTAGCTGAAACCGCAGCGCATTTTCAGAGATGCTGAATCAGGCGCGGATACATTACCACCAGAGCACCCAAAGCGACAGGCTGTGATTTTCAACTTGTTTTTTTACTTGCCTTTAGTCTTTGGCACACAAATACACGCTCGTAACCGAAAGACGAGGTACCAACATTTGTTTATAGGGGCCAACGTAAAAACAAAAACAACATCAGGATCACCGCAATCTTTTGCTCTCGCGCTACAGAATAAAAGAACAACAACAAAAGAGCCCTTTAAACTAAAGGCATGAATTCATTCTTACCCCCACCGTTGATTCTTGCTCTTAATTCTTGCGCAACTGAAGTATTCACTTTTTTTTTCTTTTGACACATGCAGTAGAGGGATTTCATCTCAAACCGCGGAGGCAAAAAACTTCAAAAGTTTGACAAACATGTATGTTGCAGAGAATTTTCTTCTGGGAAGATAGTTGACAGCAACGGTTCCGGATAAATCTTAGTTCTCAAGTTATGGAACGGAGATGCGGCCGCGGTGGAAATGGGCGTTTCCCGACTGTCGAAGGTCGCATCTTTGACTCACTCTTCTACCGCGGTGTTTGCCTCTACGTTATTTTCATTTTTTTAAAATAACACTTTGAACTCTATAAAAGAAATTGTAATGCAAAAAAAAAACAAAAAAACTATTGTTTGTTGCTTTGCGTAGCGATGAAAACTTCGGCACAGGTGTATTTCACAGGTCGGTTTTATCTTGTTAAATTATAAAGCGTAGCTCCTTTTTGTAAAAAAAAAAAAAAATAGGGTAAAAAACTTGCCAGGGTCAACGGTGGACGGCGACGCAGACGGCCGAGTCGAGAAGCGGGCCGCGTTTGCCGCACGTGTTGATAGATGGCGCTACCCCTTATCAAGACTGCTCGCGACGACCGTGGTCTATTAAAATGAACATGACCTTTTTGTAATGTAATTTTGGTTTAAAAATAATTGAAAACAATAAAAAACAAAACTTGAAAAAACAAAAAGACGCGGTTGCATGACGGCGGGGCTCTTGCTGCCGACGGATTTCGTCTGCGTGTCGTCTGCTTTCTTTCGCTGGTCGGCTACACCTTCCGACGCTGCTCCTGACGCCATCTATGTTTATAGATGGTATCAATGTTTATAGCCCATTTTAGATCGTTCCCGGTTATTTCAGACACCCTATATATAAATTTATTTGATTTACACTATATCCCTCTGATTTAAATTAAATCAATTTTTTTTTAAATAAGTCAATTCCGATTTACTTGATATGTTTGAGATAAAACGAAAACATGTTTTTCTTTTCCACCCTGCCTGAAACCAAAGTTGTCAATCTTAAGTTGTTTTTCATCAAATCATTTTTTTTCTCGAGGTAATAACGCTTACAGAGACTTTTTATATGTAAGCCGAAGCAAGAGGACTGCGATTTGACCGTTATTTTTACAATAATCATCGCACCGCGAGGCGTGGTGGTGGCCTAACTATATTGCAAAGAAAAGTTTGTTTTAAATTTGTAAAGGGTTACAGTTGTTTCACCCAATATTACGAAACATCGTGCTCACGTGGAAATCAAAATATTTTTTTTTGGTATTGTATAGACTTTAACTTTAAAGCTTTCTTTAAATAGTGATGTTTGCGGTAGTAAATTTATCATAGACGTGCGCACAGACCCTGCTGTTAAAAGAACATTGGGCTTGCTAAAAATATATTTATGCCTGTACAAACGTTATCAGCAGTCCCACAATTGTGTCAATTGCCAATCTACGACGCTGACACATTCGTTCATTTCAAACCGCTCGAGTAACTATATCATACGAGCTAGTGCTATTGATATTGATCTCAATTACCATTTCTCAATACTCATTTACGTTAATTGCGTCAAAAGGAATGCTAGCCAAAAGCATCAGACATCATTTTTAAAAATATCCCCTTTCATCGACTTACCACTTTTAGGATCGCTGTTACAAATACAAACCAGCACACATTACGAAATTTAAAAAAAAAAAAAATTGCACGTGATCTTTTTAAAGATTTTATTGCGCTATTTGTTCAACTATATAAGGCACGCTTCCCTTTCAAGTCCACCAAAACGACCAAACGCTTAAATATTAATGCCAAATTTACCTAACTTATATAAAATGTTTGTATGCCAAATTTAAATATAACCCATAGACACTAACGACCTCAAGCTATTTGAAACCTACCGTAGCAACCTAAAAATAATGAATGATACAATTTTGGATATATTCGAGGCAGCGCAGGGGTGTAAAGCTGGGGTCACACTGCTTCTACATCATACAAAAGACAGTCTGCATACAGATTTGAGGGCGAGTCACCGCGAGATCCGTGCTTCGAATGCCTCATGACAATGAGTTCAAGGAGAAACTTGGCGCGCGGCATTCGAACCTCAGACATTGCGGGGACTCGTGTTTGCAGACCGTCTTTTGTATGATGCATGAGCAGTGTGACCCCGGCTTAAGGATGTCAGGCGTATAAACTACTCTCTTTTTATTTATATATTTATTGATTTAAATGCATACCTCTAAAGGTCCCAGAGGGGCATTACATAGAGGGGGCGTAACGTTTACATAGTCGCACAATGTTGTAAAAAAGTCAAACAAATATAAAAAGGGACACATAATCATGCTAAACAGAACTTTACCAAGAATAGCATGGCTCATGCTCACGCACAAAAAAGTACATATGATGCTCAAGAAAAAAAAAAAAACAAAAAAACAACAACAACAACACAAAGCGACTGTCACGGCAATGATTCACGCAATAATGCTACAAAAGCGTCATGCTTTCTGGTGAGAGCCATTTCGCTTGACAGCCCATTCTAGTCGACCGTCCTGTAGTAGCGGGGAGAATTTATACAAGTTAGCCCTGGCGAAGGGAATATGAACATTTATAGGATGATCATGGCGATTAAAAATACAAGTGGGTGAGATGACGTTATATTCGCCAAATTCAGTTCATGTGGGATAGATTTTAAGGAAGTGGGATAGCCTAGCAATAAATCTTCTCTGCTGGAGCGTTAATACTCCCATTGATGTTCTAACTTGAGTGACGCTTACAGGTGTATAACGTTTTAGTATGAACCGAGTTGCCCTGTTTTGTCGATATTCTAGCCTGTCAATTAAATACTTTTGATCCAGATTCAAAACTTTCGATGTGTACTCTAACTTAGGTCTAACCAGGGTAGTGTGTACTAGTAGTTTAGTTTTTGTTGTTGCCTTCTTAAAGTGCCTCCTTAAGAATTCTAAAGATTGGTTAGCTCTGTTAAGAATGTACTCTGTGTGAGCATTCCAGGAAAGATTGGTAGGTAGTTGAACTCGGACATATTTATATGAAGTTACTCTATCTAATTGTAAAATTATTATAGTATAATCATTATTTAGAATGGAAACACGGTTACTTAATGTCATACTTTTTGTTTTTTCTGTATTTATTTGCATTTTTCGTGTCTCGCACCACAAAATGATGCTATCTAGGCCTCTTTGTAGGGCACTGCAATCTGACTGATTAGCTATCTGACGGTATACCACACAGTCGTCTGCGAAAGGGCGAATTTTTGATGAAAGATTAATAGGAAGGTCTTTCATATAAATTAAAAACAAAAGTGGACCAAGCAATGATCCTTGAGCTACTCCAGAATTTACGTTTACCTCGAAACAGTCACTCTAGTGCTATCCAACATATTTTTTATATCGGCGCTGAACTTCCTGAGTGGTCTTTAGTAAAAACCTTTAACGAACATCTCGTAAATATTACCGGTATTATATAAAGCTGGGCGTCGATTAAAAATTTTAACCCAATTAAGCGCCACCCTTTAAACAATTAATGAACCAACTAATCGGTTTCGTTGATTTCCATTAATAAGAGTTTTTAAAAAGTCAAAATTATTTTTTTCTTTTTGCTGATTATGTGATAAACGGGAAAAGGTATACTTTCAGATTTTAAATGAACCTTGATGTGCAGTTGAGAACAGTCAAAAGACACCCACTCTCCCAAATTATTACTTCAGTCGAAGAGGCAAAAAGGGTCGTGGATATTGTGCGGTAATAGCGAACTCCTTTGATTATTAAGAATAATCTCTGCTGCGCTAAACGGACACTCGCACAACATTGAAGTGGCTGGGACGCACTTAAACCTCACTTGTTTGGAGTTACAAATCTCGCCCCTACAGTTTACCAAAGGTTCACCTAAAGTGGTTTATAGACTTTACAAAGGGTTTGGATTGCCCAAGTCACAAACTTGTACTAGCATAATTAGGCACGTATTGGATTTGAGGGCATGCGTGACAGATAATAAATTCTTCCGTAAAGTACCTAATGCAATATGTTGATATTAATTGGACTTCTCCTATTATATCTCATAACTCGTATGCTGACAACTTCTCCGCGGAAATTGTTGATGCGCTACTCGACATCGCAAATCTGGCAGTGTCCGAATTAGAAATATTAAGTAACATTAATTGTTTAGAACTAAACACTGAGCAAACAAAAGCGTATTCTTCTAGTCCAGAAATCAATTATTTAATGCACCGCTTAGAATTCAACTAAACTTGATATCGTAGAATCTTTCTGTCTTGTTGGGGTGACTTCGAGGATAATGCACGTGATAACAGTATTCATTATCCCATTTCCAAGTTATCACACATTTTGATTATGTCAAGCTATCATCGTCTTATTTTACCAACAAACGTTAAATTATGAACATAATATATGTTTTATTCTAGTCCCACTCAAATCATCGACATTTAGTTTAGAGCAAAACCATTTCAACTAATCTGGAAAACGTACAACTGTCATAAAAAAGCTTTGAGGACTATGTTTAATAATTTAATACTGTTGGCTTATTTAGCGAGTTTTACGTCATCAACATAAATATTTTTTATATAATTACAGACCTGGCACTAGCCTAAAGGTAGAAACAAATAGCAGCGGCATAGAAACGCAAAAATACGGAATTTTTAAATTACCTAGCCTATACGTAAATAACAACTTGTCCCTTAATTGTCTACGGGAAAGGTTCGATCACAATTATTTCATGAATAATCACAAGCAGTAGCTACTTCATTAAGTTATATTTTTTTTAATTTGAATGCCTCATTATTATCTGTCACGCCTCATGAAAAATAATAAAAAAAGGTGATTGTCTGGAATACGCCGCTCAATATTTGTGAACCACAATTTATGAATATATTCTCTATCTTTCTGGTGTTTTATTTTCCTCCTCTATTTGATCACTCTGGGCCTTGTAGGCGGAGAATAATACGTAAGGGTGTATCATATTGCTCCTTTCTCTGACCACCACCATCAAATATCGGAAAAACGAATCAGTATCACTGATTCGTTTGTCCGCCCCCCTTTTCGAAGCGTACAATAAGGTGAAATTATGATGTGCCCTGCTTGACATAACTACCGTAGTACAAACAAGAAATTAATATATTTGTATTCTTTCTGAAGACATGGTTTTAACTCGCCTGAATATTTACAGATTGGGATAGAGTCCCGAATAAGCACTACCCAGCACACTAGTTTGTTCTGATGACAGTCTTTCAATAGACCGGTTGTTGAATTACCCAAGCATCAAAGAGAATGCCAAGAACATAGGTACATGCACTCCAGGCGCTGGCGTCTGAGTACGTAAAGGCTGAACCACATGGAAGATGTTTGGCGAGCGACAGACCAAGCGGCGGCGACGAGCGACGAGATTTGCCGTCACCCGTCGCTGTTGCCCGTAGCATCGCTCGTTTCCAGATTTCTTAAAAATATCGCCCGTTTTCACGCGTCGCCCGGAAGTGGCTCGAGCGAGAGCTAATAGAACGAAGTGCTTCATGATGTCACTACCGCTGCGAGCGCGCGTGCGCCGCACTTGTCGCTGTTTTTGTTTTTTTAATTTATTTTTTTATTGCGACGTGCATTGTTCGCATGTGGATTCGGCCGACCGAGTGACAGCGGGTCCTGCCGCGCCACTTCGTCGCGTCGCTCGGAAGAATCGCTCATATGTGGTTCATGTTTAACTGTTAGAAAACAGAAATCTAAAACGAATGACATTTTGCACGTGCGTTCCTCGAAGCGATATTTTGATTATTTACTTCAAATATTTCATACAGGGAAGGCTAGCACGTGCAGCTCATGTGCCCACATTCCCAGCATTCTCCCTGGTGCTTAAGTAATTTTGAAAAAGATCTATTCTACGAGAAGAACTAGAGAAAGTGGCGATTAATAATTTGTGCTAACAGTGTCACTTAATGCGCGTAAAAAAAAAAAAAGTAGACACTATGCAGCTTTCAACAATATCGTTTAATGCTATTTTATGTAGATTTACGGGAGAACTTTGGAAGACAATATTGCTAGGTACGTAATTTACCCGCCATTGAATGGCTTCATTTGAAAGATTCCATGCTTACCGTCATGGTGTGTGCCATAGGACAGGGGTTGAAGCTGGTACGGGGACCCTACGGCTGCCGATTCAAGAAGTCCTAATCTAGAAAATGGCGGCGCTGAAAAAAATAAGAAAAGGAATCATATGAAACAAGGCCCCTTTTTCTCATCTATAAATATTTAAGTGTTCTCATATCACATAAACTTGAAATAATTATACGATAATGGACAATGCAGTTGACGCAAGCTGCCCGATCTCAGAATAAGACACCGAGTTGAAGAGGTCGTAGTTTGCAGAGGAGAGTCTTGCCTATGCGAAGCCGACATCCATCATCCGCCTTCTGTTATCCCCTGACTTCGCATATAGTGCCGGCATTAGCGAGGAGATCGGACTATAGGAGGCGCTTCGTTAGGCTTGTCTGCAGACCTCGGTGTTTACCCAAGGCCTGTGGAGTGAATTATGTGCATCATCTTCCTGGATCGTGTGCGGGACACACGCTTGGCGGCTGGGAGGGGAAGTGTAACGGGCGCCGTAAGCGAGCAATGATAAAGAGGGGCGCCGGGGCGCGATGAAAATTGTGAGATGGGGGTCCATCTCCAATCATGGGGAGCGTTTGCAATTGAATGGCGGACGCCTCCGGCGAAGCTTGGTCGCAAGTGCGCATGCGCTGCGTTTTCGCGTGGCAAGAAGAAAAGCAGGCGGAAAGGCGTAGGCGCTCGCAGACGACCAGCGCGTTCGTCACCTCCTCGCAGCTCGTATTACAAACGGGGCCCATAGACCACGTGACCCTGCTTGAGCAGTTGGACACTCTCTGTAATGGAGGCTCTAAATATTTTGGGGACCGCCGACTCGCCTGCTGGCTGCAGTGCCTCTAGCGGTCCCCAAAATGTTTATCGCGCAATTTTCATCGCGGAATATTTATCGTGGAATTCAGGCGCACCACCCATTCAGCGGGTAAAGAGTGCGCGATTTATGTAGATGACAAAAAAAAAACAAAAAACAACAGTCATACACGTTTTGAATATTAAAAGAGCATGCTGTACTTCGTTTCTCCTTAAGTCAAACTCAGCCGACGCTACGAGACGATGGGGACCAATCAAACAGCGTCAACAGCGCAACGTCATGATAATTGTCAAGTGTCTATACGTGAAAAGACTCCAAGCGCGCAGGCAAGCTGGTGGTAGTAATCATGTCGTTTAACACCTAAGACTCTGGTGCAGAAAAGGAATACAATTTTAGTCGAAGGAATTAAGACACAGAAGGGAACGTCTCAAACTCAGCTAACTGGTTGGTTTCTCAAGCATCCTAATGCACCCACACAACCGCTCTCAACCATCTTCTACGCAAAGATCTCCTAGAACCCTGTATAGAAGGGGTTGAGAGTGGCTGCGTGGGTGTATATAGGATGCTTGAGAAATCAACCAGTTAGCTGAGTTTGAGATGTTCCCTTCTGTGTCTGCTCCTTCGACTAATTTTTTATTTCCTTTTTTGCACCACAGTCTTAGGTGTTAAATGTGATGATTGTCCGTACATGTTCTAACATCGCTGAACCAATTATGTATGCGGAGTGCAAGTTCGTCTGCTCCGCACACGGGTCGCGATGATGATGTTAGAACGTCGAGCTCTGATGGGCCCTGCTTGAAGAATAG
This sequence comes from Ixodes persulcatus, assembly GCA_013358835.2. Classification (NCBI taxonomy): domain Eukaryota; kingdom Metazoa; phylum Arthropoda; class Arachnida; order Ixodida; family Ixodidae; genus Ixodes; species Ixodes persulcatus. The sequence goes on from JABSTQ010011024.1 coordinate 49,020, forward strand.
TGGGTAGACCTGGAGGCATCTAGCCTTAAGGTCCACCCACTATCCTTCCCATCAAAGCCAATCAGAACTCGACGTCGTTCTGACGTCATCGCAATCCCTGCGCAAGAAGCAGACGACACTTGCGCTTCGCATAGGAAAGATCTAGTGACTTGTGATTTTCACGCCATTTGTTTGATCCCTGTAACTTGTAGGGGGGATCGGTGGCCGAGTGGTCTAGCGCACACCAGCTCGGAGCACGTGGAGCGAAAGCTCGCGCTGCAGAACACAGGGATCCTGGCTGCCCGTTTCGATCCCCACCCCCGACCGTGCGGTCATGTATCACTACTGCGGGGCGCACGTGGGCTAGTGGTTGTACCGCACTGGCTAAATTGCTAATCCAGCTGAGACACCAGACGCCCACAGAGGCAGACTAACTTCCGGCTGTATAAACATACATACAACAATGTGTGTAACTTGTAGCGTCGGGTCCGTCCGATCTTAATATGAAACGAAGCATGGCAGTTGGACTTTCAGTATTACGAAAAAGTGAGTCGAAAGATAAATAATCTATCCGACCTTCCAACACTCGCGCTGCGGCAGCGCGTGTGTTGCGATGAAGCTCCGATAAAAGTCTTCGCCACCGCAGGGGGCGCTGCAGTCTGCATTATCGCAATTCTGTACAACCCTTCGCTCCCGCCCGTCACACTTCCATAGCACAGGTTGGGCACAAGTGCTGCGGCAGCTTTCGGCCGGAGCTCGGGTTCAGTGGGTGCTTCACTGACTGAACATGAGCCGAGCGCTGACGTAGCATTCATCTACGTCAGCCGAGCGCTGCGTCAAAAATCCAAGAAAATAATCGTGCTGTTTTTGTCTTTCGTCGCTTTGAACAGTTGGATTTTTGAGATGCGCAGTGGACTGGCACTCGGCCCATTTGGTGGGGTGGTGGTGGGCAAAAGTTGGGGAGGTTCGTTTGGACAGGGCTGAGGATTCGGGCGTAAGGACCACTCACAAGTCAGGTCTGCCGGCGATGCCGACTGCCGTCCGTCGTCGCTCTTCTTGGAGTCCTTTGTGGACGACGCCATTTCACTGCCGGAGCTGTCACCCGCGTTCACCTGTTGCTGTTGCTGCTGTTGCTGCTGTTGCTGCTGCTGCTTGCGCTGAATTTTCTTTAACTGCGTCAGCAAGAAACACGCACCCTGAACACTTATCCAATCACCTCTGGACAGTCAGTCGCATGCCGCAACGCCGTTCCGATGTTGCGACACGACCAAACAAGCCGCGTCCGACCGTCGTATTGCATGATCGGACGTCGGATCGGACGGTTTCGTCGTAGATGTGTTTCGCGCACTCGTGAGACCCGCGCGTTGCATCGGGACGTTTCCCACGATGAGAAGGAGGGAGGAGGAGGAGGGGTGGAGGAGGAATGAGGAGGGGAGAAGGAGAGATGAGGAGGAAGGAGAGGGAAGGATTAGAGGAGGAGGAAAAGGGAGGAGGGAGGAGGGAGAGGGAGGAGGAGAAGGGAGGAGGTAGAGGAGGACGGAAGTGAGACCCGCGCGTTGCATCGGGACGTTTCCCATGATGAGAGGGAGGGGGAGGAGGAGGAACGAAGATACAGGAGGAGGACGGGAGGAGGACGAGGAATGAGGAGGGAGGAGGAGGAAGGAGCAGGGAAGAAGAGGAGGAGGTTGGGGGTAGGAGGAGAACGGAGAAGGAGGGAGGGGGAGGAGGAGGGAGGCGGAGGGATGAGAAGGGGAGGAGGAGAAAGGAGGAGAGAGGGGGATGAGGAAAGAGGAAGAGAGTAGGAGGAGCAGGGGAGGACGACAAGGAGGGGAGGAAGAAGGAGGAGGAGTTAGGAGGGAGGAAGAGGAGGAGGAAGGAGGGAGGTGTTACCGGAAACTGTGCCTTCTATTTTAGCGTGACACGGAACATATATTTTAAAATGGGAGTTACTCGAAACTCACAGAAGACCACTTCTTTTGAAATGTTTTCACAGTATTTACAATTCTACAGTTGGCATATAAAAGCATGCACATAACGCGGCCCCACTATTAATCAGACCGTGTTGACCATAATTTAAAGATACACAAATTTGCTGCAGAAAACCTTTACTTGTTATCGGGTTTTGGACTAGATAACGTGATATAAAACTTAACGAGGGAAGAGCGTCTCGGAAACCGAATTACAAGTTCATGTATCGATTGTGAGGCTAAACGAACTAAAATTTGTTTGGTGTAATTAAACAAAAAGAGGCCAACCACTATTTTGTAGCGCTTGTTGTGTACGGGGATGTCCTAAACAGCAAACCTGATAGCTCTGTAAGCTGATCATTGATAGCAAAAAGTAGATAAATTGATTAATGAATATGACTGGGATTGTCTACTCACTTTAGATCATACTACAGCCTACCAAGGAATGACCGAATTGTTTTCGAATACTTACAGTACATATGAGTAAAAAATTGAAGCTCAAACAAAGGAAATGTGAGGAATGTATGGTCCCTACAAAAATAATGGAGCTGTGCAATGAAAAGGACAAACTGTGGCACAGATGTAAAGCCAACCCTGGAAATATCGTATTGAAAGAAGAATTTAGAAGCCTCCGTAATAGGGTCACCGCAAAAATAAAATTAGCAAAGCAAAGACATTACGCAGCCCGTTTGCAGATTCATCAGAGTAACCCCCCAAAAAACTTGGGATGTTGTTTATGAATTAATAGGTGGTAAAGGCAAAAAAAATATTGATCAAACCGTGTTAAAAACGTTTAGAGACTCCGATGTGTAGAGTCCTTGTGCAATAGGTTCAATGCCTCGTTCATACAAGGTGCAACAGATTGCGCAATACCAGGGACATGGCTCTTCTCACGTTTTTACCACCTGTGAAGAAAGGTGTCGAAACTCCGTCTACTTGACACAGATGTTAGAAGAAGACTTAAAAATAGTTATCAAAAGTATGTCGGCGGCCAAACCACCTGGGCATGATGGAATTCGTTTAAGAGACATTTCAGTCAATTAAAAAAATTAAAACATATCTTACTAAATATAGTTAATTCATCTTTTTCTGTGGGAAAGATTCCGAATGGTCTTAAAATTTCTGTGGTGAGGCCTGTTTTCAAAAAAGGAAGTAGAAAAGAGATGCTAAACTATAGACCCACTTTTATTTTGCCCGTACTATCGCTAATTATGGAAAAATTTGTATTTTGGTCCATGACCTCTTTGTGATAAGCATTCTTTACTATGTCATTCACAGTACTGGTTTCGACGAACTAGAGGAACAATTACATTGCTGGAAGATTTGACCGACCACATTCATGATAGTACTGATACAATAATTTCGTCCTTTCTTCATTTATAGATTTGAAGAAAGCGTTCGATTGAATTCATCACATGTTACTCATATACAATCTAGTGCACCTGGGCTTTAGGGTTTCATATTTAATATTTTTAACCAACTACCTTTCAGAACGGAGTCAATTAGTAAAGATTGGTGATTTTAAAAGTAATTTACTGATAATTCTTTCTGGTGTCCCCCAAGAATCTATTTCGGGTAAATTGATCTTTTTTCACACGTTTTTCATTACACCGATGTCACCGCTCTTGTAGTTGCGGGAAACTATGAATCGGAAGCTTTGTCGTCCCTTCATGCCGATATCTACGAGCTAATGGCATGCGGTTAAAAAAAAAACAACAATCGTATATATGTTAACATAGATAAAACGAAATTAATGTGTTTCCGTAATCCTCATAAAACAATAGCATGTAATATATTGCTGGTTCTACATCGATCTAACCGCGAGAAATGTAATTGTATGCCCCTGGAATATGTATCTTCGATAAAATATTTTTTTGATAAACATCGTTCCTGGAAAAATCACATCGAGTATTTTGCGAAACGACTTCGCGCAGTATCTGCACTTTTATATAGTTTGCGAGTTGTAACCAACCTGACTTTGAGAATGAGGGTTTTTCAAGCTCTAAGAGAGTCGGTGCTTCGGTATGGTGTAATTTTATGGTTCTTTTTCGAACTCTGGAAAAAGTTAATTAGATAATATTTTGCGTAACGTTTGTAGAAATTTAGCATATGGAACCAAAATGGATGAGTTAAGAACAGAGTCCAAAATGCGTTCGCTACAGCTTTTGTCAACTGAAAGATTATATATTTACAAAATACTAGTTAATAATTAATATAAGAGTACGTTTAGAAAATCTGTAAAAAACAACAAAAGGTTTTTGGAAAAAAATAGAGCGGTTCGCCCTCCCTAGGGTATACACAAATCACGGAAAACGAGTTCGGTCTTTTTACGTTCCTCATTCATTTTTTGCTAAACAAACTTTTACATCTACAGTCGTTGGGAGTGATAAAAAAAGAGCTTAGAAACTGGTGTTGTAACTACGACTTTTAAATAGTTTTACGGCTTAAGAGTACTGCGTTTTTTCTGTTTATTTTGTACTCTGCATTTTTTGATACTGTTAGTAGTTTCTCCGCTGGTTGTCAGGTCACGCCTACAAGCACTCACGTGCTTTTGCGCACCTGTTTGTAACGATATATATTTCTTCGTGCAATAAAGATATAGTATTATTATACATTTAAGATGTCCCTTTTTTCAAGGACTATTTCTGACCGGACTCAATTTTCGCCATCCCTGGTCGGTGTGTATCAAATAGTGACTTTTTTCATGTTAGATTAAACATCGCTTAATTTTTTATTTCATTTATTTATTTAACATACTAGTAACCGCTGATCGTTGTCGGTTTTCACTTCTTGAAACAATATGCAATATCAGCATAAAGTTTTATGTCGACACAAACAAAACTTTCAGCGTCATTAATAAAAAATAAGAAATAAAAGTTGCCCCAAGATAAGGACCTGAGGGGCTTCCGACAACACGCATGCCCGCTCAGAACAGGCCACACCAAGAGAAACAAAAAAGATCGACGAGCCGTTAAGTACTCTTCAAGCCAGGAAGTAATATTTGAATTATTTAGGATATGTACAAGTTCTAACAGTAGTTTTTGGTGAAAAACCGGTTCAAACGCTTTCGAGTAATCGATAAATATATCAACTTGTCCTTGTCGGTTTAGGACATTAGCAATATTATGCGTGCTTTCAACCAGCTGCGTAGTTGTTCAAAGGCCGCGCCGGAAACCATGTTGGCTATGGGAGAATAAATTCTCGGTTCTAAGAAAAATAGATATATGTTTGAACACGATGTGTTCAAGAGTGTTAGTGCGTGACGATAGCTTATATGCATTAGTTAACATTTCCTTGCATAATTTAGATATTTGTTTGTATATCATTCGTTTTTTTTTTTGCCTGGGTTTGAATGATTACCCCCTGCCGTGGAGGAGAGGTCTGACTCATTTTATGCTTATGTATATGTATATCCACCCACTGTAATTACTGTTAGGCGCTGTGGGTATTTCATAAATAAATAAATAAAAAATAAAATAAACAAAAAAAGACGAAATATCAATTCATATTGGCAACAACACGCACTTGCAAGCAGTTGGTCAGTAACTAGGAAAGGAACGAACGGGCACACCATCTTACAGTTTAAAAAGTGAGCAAAGAAAAGGAGAGGAAGACGTCTGGAGCACACAATGCGATCTCTGTGGTAGGCCATTCCATCCAGATATCGCAAGAGGAAAAAGAAACACCAAGTGTGTAAATACGTCATAGATTGGGGGATGCACTGCACGCAGGTGAGTTACCCCTGGAAGGGGTTGTAAGACCATCCTTGTAATGTCGGAATCGTGGGGCAACTTTAAAGAGGAGCTCCAGCGAAATTTATAGTCACTCATTGGTCTCTAAATTGGTTCAACCCATTTATAGGCGCATCGGAACCAGTAATCCAAATTACAAGTCACAATGATTTTTGGGGCAAAGTTATTAAAATTTCAAGTTTGGTCTGAGGGGCTGAGACGCTCTACCGGTAACACTAAAAACGTGACGTGTACTGGCAACACTGAAAACGTCACGACGGCTAGGTGGCGCAAACTACCGCCCGTTATAAAGGCTACAGCCGTTAGCATTCATCTATATTATAACAAGAGGACAGTACAGCTTGTTCCCGACATAGAGTTATTATAATTTACGCTAGAGGCTCAGCAGGCGCTAGTGTCATTGCGACTTTCAGGATGCAAATTGAAGCAGACAGCGACCAGCCTACTTTTGCGGTGCATCTGTGAATTCTAATAGGAAAACGCGCGTGAAGTTTGTCTCTTCGCCGGAACATAACATGGAACGCTTTCGTTATTTGGGGCGTACCGAATAGTGTGTACCTTTATTATCGTTGTAAAAGTGTAATTGCTTTAGTTACGGCATTTTTTTTCGCCCCTGAACGACGTTAAACTTTGCTATATTTAAGGCACAAACCTCTGTTCCATGGCAGGTGTGTAAAAACGAGCGACGATTCAAAGCAAAATAACAATAGAAAGGAATGTAGAGTGTGTTCAAAGTTCGCCAGCATTCGAGTTGCGTTTATATATTGCTAATATTCCCGTCCTCTCACTATATGGAAATTACCCCTTTGTGTATCTTTACGAGCGGATGAAAACATTCAAAACGTGACGTATAAAGTAGTACCTGAGCTATGAAAGGTGTTTATTTTTTATTATTACCTATGCCTGGCAGCTTTTATCGGGCGCTTGTTCTCTGGCGCCTCCCTATCTTCAAGGATTTCGAGCGTGCTGGTGTTTCTATTTTTTGAACACAGAACAAATATCTTCGCACATATTCAGGAGCAGAAATAAAAGCAGTACTTCTTTATAGGAAATCGGTCTCTATTACGTGGCCTTCAATTTATATTGATCGTCTACATGCACAGGGAGTTACTGATCCTGTGCTACTGCGTAGTTCTTGCCGTCTTTCCTTGTTTTACAGATGCAGGGTTGGGCAGTATCGAAACAGTATTTCAGAAATACCTTTAGTATATAAATGTTTGTATCGCGACACAATTTTTCAGTCAGTATCTGTATTTCATTATCGGAATACATTTTTGGTGTATTCCTCGTATAGCGATACAATCCCGGGCCAATGTATCTCTTTATAACGTTCGAGAAAGCAGTTATGCCCATGCGAAAGCTAAAGAGACTGTTTACTTTCCTCCTTCTTCAGAAGAATAGAAGGTGCAGTAAATGTGACATCGAGGCTTGGTTACTAAGCAGACCAAGGTTTGTTTTGTGAACGTTATGGCCCCGACATTTGGGACTCCCTCATATGGCTTCCGGGATGCTTCAGTCGGGCAACTCTTTTCGTAGAATTGAAACGTTGAAGGCACAGTGAGTACGAGCTTTACAACTGTTCAATAGCTCCCAGCACCACTTACTAGAACGAGCGTAAAGTTGCTTTCTTCATATAATCACATAAGAAAACATCATTTCATTCCAGTGCGACGTCTTGAAGAGGCTCCAGGAAAGATACCGACATGGGACTACACACCGTTCACCTCTACGCAGACAGTTCTGTGGAAGCTACTTGTTCGTTGGACCAGTTATACGCCTACCCTTCACCACGTGATCACCTTCCCACTCATACCCACGCGCAGCGAGCAGGGTCAGGTGATGAAAAGGGAGGCGGTTGAATGGTCTGACGATAGCGTAGCTCGCGCCGCACTGTCAGCTTAGGGGTGAACGGAGTAGAGAGGATGCTGAACTTTCGGGGATTCAAGCAACATTGCTTGGGAGGCGTACACTAAATCAAAAATAGAACTGCACTGCATTCCGTATGGAAAGTATTTCCAGCCTAGTGAAGACCCGCTAGTTTCCACAGATTTATGATAAAAGGAAACTGGCAATTCTACGCGAAAATAGTTTCGGGCTCGACAACGTCCAAGTTCAATTTCAATATTGACCTCACGGTTAGTATGCGCTTTCGTTTTCACTGGAGGACTCAGTTTTCCCCTTAGAAGTACAAACCGTGTCAACGTAGCCTACATATTACCAGCACCAAGCGAAGTGTTCATATATATTGAAAACCGAAAAAAAAATATTTCCATAGTTTACAACTTTTCTACTGTGAAAGTGGTGTTCGTTCGTTTTAATATGAATGCGTGCTTGTTGACACTTGAGGAACGCTTAATCTTGTTCGGTAACATTACTTTTACCCAAATAGGCAGCGGCTAACTGACGAGATAATTAGTTGCTTATCATAAAAAAGTTGTCACGAATAACAGCAAAAGTCGTATGTATAATTTTTTTTTGTATTGCTTTCATATAAAAATATAAAATATGTAGCAAAACTTGTTTCGTTTCTGTTTTTAAAAATAGTAATTTTTGCCGGTAATACAACAGTTCACACCACAAAAATATTTTTTAAAGAAATATGTAAGTATTACTGCCCCGACAAAATAGATCTTTGTATTTGTATATCCAAATACTTTTCTATTTCTGAAATGTATTTGTGATACGTTTCGCGATACTTTTGTACGGATGTATTTCAGTATCAGTATTTTAGCTGTCTTCATCATGTGTCCCAGTATATGTATTTTCAAATACAATTTAGTGTATCTCTGCCCAGTCCTGCCAGAAGTTCTTCGTTCGTTTGGCACGTATATCATGCTGGAAAGCGCCGACGCCGTGTTCGCGCTAATAGCGCCCGACAGTTTACATTAATGCATATAAGAGCCTGTTTTAATTCCAAGAATTTGAAAGAAAAACGCCATAGCTACCAATAGTTTCGTCTGCATGACTGAGAAATGTTCTAAGCTATGTAGTACGCACCAAATATTTGTGATACAGTATTTGCTCTTATAATCAAGCGCAGGGACAAAATGCACAAACGTTTTCCCATAGAAATGCTATACCGGAAGTCAACTTTCGACTGGTTGTCCGCTTCAATTTGCAACAGCACATTAGCGCCAGTTGAACCTCTAGCGTACATTATAATAACTCTATGGTTCCCGACGTGTTACAAGATGTATGTTGATGTATGTTGGGGAAACTCACGCAAGCAAAAGGATAAACAACGCGTAAACTAATGTGTCTTTCAAACTGGCTGCTCGACTTCCAAGTTGTACAACGTGCTACGTGAACCCGGGAGAGCGCGGGAACGTTTTAATGTTGGCTTTGGCGTCCCATTTATTTGCCGCTTTCTCTAAAGCTATTCTAAATTTAGAGATAATAAATAGCATGCAGCTCAAAGCAAAGCATGGGTGTTCCGAAATCTACTCAGTTGGAGTTACTCAGGAAACCGCCGGTTCTGAGCTACTCTCGACTAAGTGTCAGTGTTTTCGAAAACACAAATTTAAAAAAAAAAAATATATGTAAAAAAAAGAAAACACACTTACTGTAAAAAAAGAAGAAGTTAATTTTGATTTATCTGAACTTCTCAGATATTCGAGCGTATAAGGGAAAAACAATTCGGGATAGTGCTTCAAATTAATCTCAGTAGAGTGCCGGTTCAGAGGTCTTGGGAAGAATCCACGTGAGTCTCCTTTCGATCTATAGGTGAGATAGACATCGACAACTAGAGCTTGTCATCGACATCCGTCTAGACCAAAGGATCAATGTTAGTTTACATCTGAGTCGCAAAGTAGTTAATCTAAATCTGCCTTTCACAAGGCACTATTTAAACTCCCGGCTCTTTAAAGGAAATAGAAGGCAGTGCGTTTACAGGAGTAAAAGCCATGAATGAAAAAAAAAATGCTGTCTTTAGTTGGACACCAAGTTAAGAATGCTCCAAATAAACATCGCAACTTATCATCCAGGCATCGAATTGCACCGCGGGCTAACCAAGATAAATAGCAGCTAAAACGAGACATCTGAATTCAACGCTACGCTTCTCAAAATGGCTGCACCTGCCACCCATGATCAATACGCCATAGACAATACGCAAAAAGATGCGCCATCTAGTGCACTCATGATCAATTGTGAAATTTTCACCATATATGGAGAGTTCCCATACCGATAGATTCGACCGAGAGTCAATGGTCCCGGCAAAGTGGGAGTCGTAGAACTAAAATATGATCACCAGCTGCAAGTGCGGGACGAACCCTTCACACACCGTACTCGATGGACATCGTCCACTGACCTGAATGGCCAAGTCCAGTGCCTTGAGTGACAGGTCTTGCGACCTCGTTGCTGACAATCCCTTTTCCTAAATTTCGCTGTCGTCTTTCTTTTCTTCCTTGAACCGACACTAAACAGCTACCCATTGAGTGCACAAATAAATTGTCCTAATATCATGAAAACCGAGTTAAATGCAGATGCGCCTTGTCCACAACTGGAAGATGTAAAAACCGCCCCAATAATGCGGCTCCTAATAGCTTGATGATGATACCTGGCAAGAATTTTGTATATGGAATATTCGCGACTCCAGAAAAAGGAACGGAACCTTTTGGAAAACCACTGAACTGGCCGGAACAGGACCTTTCGCGATTTCCGCTCGTCTCTTGCGGCTGTCGTGATTACACGTTGTCGGCAGTTTGCTCAAAATAACAGTTGTCTCGGTGACTCTGTCGTAACTGTATATCAGCTTGTAATATCAGCGCGGGAAGCAGACATTCCGCGTTTCAACGTTCATCAGCACCGTGGAAGGACAGTTGGCAGTCCTTTCATCGCTTCCTCCAAGGAAGTCAAGCCTCTGGAAGTTCACTTACGCCAGCACATCGCCGCAGGTTCGAATCCTGGAGGATAAAAAGCTAGGCAAACCTTTTTGAGCCCAATGGCTGCTTTCTGCTGCCCCAGCGTTGTGCCTTGAGCTCGCACATGGCACGGCACGACCTGTATTAGACCGCCATATTTTCCCGATAGAGGCGTCCCCTCTAGTTCACTGGAGTCGCAGGTAGCCTCGGCAGAGGACTATTTACGCATTGCGGAGGAAGAAAGGCTGTTGGTAATGAGGGTGTGGCCGTAGCTTCTGGTGCAGTCCTAACATGGATCTGACTATTGTCTATTGTGAGTGACCAGCGCTCTCGCAGTGTAGAGGCTCGTACTCTTCCGTAACCGCTGCCAACGTCGCAAGGAAGCTCACCTGCGACTAAACTCTTGTCAACTTTATTCTTAATTTTTTAGCACTAATCGACTGACAGTCTTTACGTTTTTCACGCGTACAGTGTTACGGTCATGCAAACATTAATAATAATTAAAATACATTTTGAATACGTGTATAGGTTGACACTATTTATTTTTACGTACAATTCTTGTGAATTGAAAATACAACAAAATTAAGCCAGATAGATGCCGAATGACAGAGAGTAAACAATTTTGATCGCAAAAAAAAAATAGTAAAATCTGATAAAAGTCAAATTTGCAGAACACAATAAACATGAAAACAAAAACCACAAATTTACCCTAGAATCAAGAATCAGCATAAAACACTGGTCTATTTAATGAGGGAGACAGAAATATCAACATTTACAGCGTATAGCTAATGAAGCCTACTGGATGCGAAGTAAATGCCTGCGGATTACTCGGGAGAACGCTGCATGTTTAAAACGCATCTCTAAAAAAAAAAACAAAAAAACAACAACAAACATATGTTTGGGTCTTCGGAATGCTGTGTCACAGCGAAAATTTGAGAATGAATTTCGCCCTTTTTTTTTTCTCTTTTGAGTGGAGCTCTCACCTTTGCCCTCTGGTTCTGGAACCAGACTTGCACGATTCTCACGCTCAGGCCGGTTTCTTTGGCCAGTGTTTCACGAACCTGTAACAAAAAAGGGCAATACTTATGACTCTGAGTTTCTGCCACAATTTTCACACCTCCAACACCACCAAAAATGGCGTGGCTATCAGATCTCAGCTATATTCAAGGTGGGAGTCAATATTCAATGTTCTGGCAACTTCGTTATTTGTTCAAAATTGACTAAGTTTGCTTCAAAACTGACTATTAATAAGAAATTGATAGTCATCCCCGTGCCCTACTAGTAATCCCAAAGATCATCAGTGATTGATTAACTGATTGATTGATTGTGATTTTACATGGCGAAAGGGCTGTTAAGGCCAAATGCGTAAGAGCATTAACTATTGTGGTAGCAAGGGTTCAGAGGAAGAAGAGCTATTGTAGGTGATTATGTTATAAAAATATGTACATGAAATTGCTCGAGTGTAAACGAGATGGACATGAGCGCAGATTGTGAATTAAAATAATAGTTGGTGTATAAGTCCGCTGTTATTAAAAAAATGAAACACACAAGTACGCGGAATTATCGGCTCATCACCAATTAACATCACTAAGTGACGTGGAGTGTGTTCTTTATATATTTGCGAATTTTTTTAAAAATACGTTCCTGGTCATAGTTGGGGAACTCAAGTAGGATGTGTGGGATTGTTAGAGTGATGCTGCAGTGCTCACACTCTGGGTTATCCTTTTCACGCGAGAGGTTCCCATCGGTGAGACGGGTATGAGCAAACCGTAGCCGACCCAGGACCACCTCATAAAAGTGTTCCCGATGCTGGACACTCTCCCATTCACTTAGAAAATATTTTACAGCATGTAGTTTGTTATGTGCTATATTATTCCACTCCCGTTGCCACTTTCCTTGAATTCAGCACTTCAAAAGGGTATGGTAGTCTTTTTATGGTTTTTTATGCATGTCTCTCATTAACAGAAGTTGCGGAACAATCGGCCTTTTCATTTCTCGGGATGCCGACGTGGCTTGGGACTCAGCAGAAAATGATCTCAATAGGCTCGAATGAAGCAGCGATAACCCTATTTTGTAGTTCTAGAACAAGTGCAAGAGCATTTGTTGTGCGCTTAAGTGATGTAAGTGCTCACAATGAGCTCAAAGAATTCGTGTAAAGAATTGAGTTGCGAAGCCTTTTCTGTATTTAGGTAACCAACAGCTAACAACATACCACAGAGCTCTGCTGTTAGTATGGTGGCTGCGCTGTGGATTCTCTTGACCTGCTTCACGGAAGGCCCTAGCTATTATAGCGCCGCCAACAACCGTGTCTATTTCTTTTAGTCCTATCTGTATAGACCTTTTCCACAAGGGCGCCGCCATCTTGAATATCGTCACTTCCAGTATGGGCGAAAACATTGTTTTGCCTCAGCCGCGCCAACAGGATATAAGCGTAACCGTAAACCTTTATCGTTCTGCCTCCCCTCTTCTTTCTTACTATTTGTGTGCTTTTTTCGTCGCTGATACCGAATATGCATACAAGGTGGCTGGGGGCGAGAGTAAGCGAAAAATGTCTATAAATACCTATGCCTACCATAGTGAGCTTGAAGTACCTACCATAGTGAGTTTGAAGCTAAAATAATTCCTGCCTAATGACTTCATTCGGTGTACCTTTTTTTGAAATGTTTAGTCAGTCTATGATCGCAATGAATGAGATGATGATCCCACGGGGCTATAGCGGTTAAGCGTTAAACTGCTGGAAGATTTGAATCTAATCCTAGAGACCTAGCTGTACTCATATTCCTCATTGCGAAAGGAGGAAGAACGGATGGTTTATTTTCAAATGTCCTCTAGAACCTGGTGTTTTCAAGGTTATCATGAATAGGGTGCTGAGGGACAGAGTGAACTGAAATAGAATACGTAAACCCCAGAGCAAACAACCTAGATCTAAGGTATGGTTCATTGGCCCATGTATACAGTAAGTACCGGGGAGGTGCGAAACGTACCGGTTGACAATCGCAGTGCCTAGTGGTGGATCGAGTCCAACATTTTTAGGACTTGTGCTCGGGCAGAGACATACACAAGGCTACCATAATCAAGCCTGGAGCGAACCGCATGGTATATAAGTAACTTACCCATGACACTTGTGATAGAACCTTAAGTATGTTCAGGGATTTGAAACATTTCCGTTTTAAGTTCTTAATATGTGGAAGAAAAGTCAATTCCGAATCAAATATAAGTCCCAGAAACTAGTGTTCGCTTTTTGTGGCTATTGGCATTCTACACGTTTTCAAGGAAGGTCCTTGCAGAACTCCACGCCGGCGAGAGAAACACACACAGGCTGGTTTTTCTAGAGATCATTTTAAAACTACCTGAGACAGCCCAGCCCATGTTTGTAAATTGTTAATTGGCAGTTGAACCCGACGTTCACATATTGAAGGATTAGAGGACGAGACAGACATTTACGTATCACTATACATATATGAAATATTGCACGGAAAGAGGTATTGCACGGGCAATCGAATTCATATTTGTAGTCAAACGAGTTACGCTAAGAACACCTTTCCGGGGGACTTCATTTTTTTGCAAGAACTGCCTCGAAAGAGTTGTTCTTAACCTTACGAAAAAAGTGCGACGTTGCAAGTAACTCTGAATAGCACGTACTTTGCATTCGACCTCGAACACGAAGGCCGAACAAATACTGCAAAATTACATAACGCCAGGCCGTATCATATGCCTTCTCTGAAAAAAAATAAATAAAAAAAAAAGACGAAGGAACAGTTTGGCCTATTTACACATACCTCCCGCACAGTAATCTGAAAATTTTAGAATTACCCGAGACTCGGATGACGACAAATAAACGACAGGGAGGAGGAAAGAAGTCTAAAAAAAGTAGTGAGCAGCGTCAAATTGAACCAGATGATCGAGCGTGGATCGAGATGAGCGGAAGTCGCACTGATACTTGTCAGAAAGTTTTTTTTTTCTCCGAGATAGTACATAAGCCTTCTGTTTCTCATCCTCCCTAGAGTTTTTGAAAGAAAACTAGTTCATGTTATCGGTCTATAACTAGAAGCACATGAAGGATCTTTATCCGGCCTGAGCAAAGGGATGACAATGACTACCTTCCAAGACAACGGAAACTGACCCTCTACAAAACTCTGTTGAACAAGTATAAAGTGAGAATAAAATAAGTTCGAGCGTTAAGGCATGCAGGAGGCATAGCATAGCATAGTGAATACCACCAGGGCCAGGAGCAGTGTGCTTGGGACTATGCAATACTGCCTCGAGTTCATGTAGTGTAAATGGTGCATTAGAAGTTTCTTGGTTACAACTGAGGTACTCGCCGGTTTGTTTTTCGCCATGGAGCTTATGCGAAATGAATGCTTTTGAGCAGTGATCCAAGCTTGAGATAGGCGCTAAATGCTCTTCAATAAGATTAGCCAGCTGCTCAATACTTTCAGGCCCTATTCCGAGTCTAGTCGAAAGAGGGATAGAGTGTGCACGGTAGCAGACACTTATGCACTCAGTTCCACACCCGCTTGCACGATGCACTACTGTTTATGGAAGACGCATATCCTTTGAAGCTATCTCGTTTAGACTGCCTGCGAAGAGACCGCGCACAGAATTTTATTATCTTGAAAGTGATGAGATTGGTTTGCGTAGGCTATTGGCGGAAAATGTCCCAGCCTTTGTTTTGTTTCTTTTATGCCATGCGGCAGTCGTTATTCACCCATGGTCTTGGTTTCTTGAGAAGATGCGCTAATGTTATCGGTATGGCAATAATAGATGCTTCTAAAGTACGCTTGGTGATATGCTCAGTTATACAATGAATAGAGAGTTCATGAAGAGATGCACAGGTTAAACGGGATGCTTGCTTAAAATCTGACCAGTTTGCTGCCTCACACTTCCAGCAGAGATTCCGCGTAGATAGTGTAACAAGTCGTCCAATGACTTTAAAATTATAGGAAAATTGTCACTTCAATATAGGTAACGATTTACCCCCCCCCCCCCCCTCCATGAAAAGAAAGGGAACAATATTGGGGCACTAAGCGATATGTCAATAGAGGTTAATGAGCGGTTGGAACGCTGAAACATGAGCAAGCATAACCCCGTGTAAGAAATAAATCGTTCTATAATTGATCCTCGTATTCCACTTCCCCACATGGGGTTATGAGCGTTAAAACCTCTAAAGATTAAAACTGGTGTTGGAGCTGGTCATGGAAACACTCAAGTTATTCCCGAGCTAAAGGATAGTTAGGATGTATGTAAAGAGAGCAAATTGTCATCAAGCGGTCATGCAAAACACGAACTGCCACAGCCTTCAATGTAGCATTAACAAGTACCTCAATACATCGAGTAGATCGCTGAACAATTATAGCTACCCCACCCGAGGTGTAGGAAAAATGAAGGCGTTCTTTTTGAAAAACATGAAAGTACCTTAAAACACCATGGTTGTCGTTGAAATGGGTTTCTTGAAGGCAAACTAAAAAATGAAAGACGCTTACCATTTCCTGTAATGGAAATGGTAAGCCTCCTCCTCTCCGTACCCTCTTCTCCTCCCCGCCTCCTCCTTTCCTCCTTCCTTTTCCCTCCTCCATCCCCCTCCCCTTCCTCCTCCCCTCGCCCTCCTCCCCTCATCCTCCTCCCATACTTCTCCCTCTCTCCTCCCTCTCTCTCTCTCTCCTTCCTCGTGACGTCTCTCATGACCCTCGTGACGTCACTGGTAAAGGCCTCGTGAAGGTCATGACCTTCCCAAATGAACTTTCTGACGTCACTCGTTACCCTCGTGACCCTCGTGAAGTCACACGGGACGTTACGCGTGAACTCATTATGGGAAACGTCCCGTAATGCAACTCGCGGTTACGCCGACGGCGACGTCAACGGCGATGCCGCTCAAGACGGAAACGGGCGCCTAAGAGCTGCGCTCTAAAACTAACATGTAATGATGGTCTAACAAATAGCACACATAATAGTAGTTATGTAGCAATCCTCGAGTTCCATTGCAGGAAGACTGCTTCCATCGTATGTAAAGTGTTATTATTCAGAACATGTCTAACTAAACTTCAAGGTTAACTTTAAAGCGAGGAGCATTTTTCTCTTTGGATGTATTTTTCGGCCTACTTGTAATATCACAGAAGCCGAGAGTAAGGGCTCGTAATTAGAGTGGGCCTGTCCTCCTCGGACTTCGGCCCGCTCTCGTCTTTCGGCTTGTCTTGAGCCGTCGCTAGAGGACCCTTAGTGGTCTCTGGCCCCGTGGCTGACCAGGTATATCGGGGCCACAAGAGGTGCGAGAGAGACCACGGCCTTTATGTGTTTCGGGTGCATGGGGTGCGCGAGACACAATCCCATTTGTTTGGTTTTTAATGGATCCCGACAGACCGGCAGCCACCTTTATGTCTGAGGGCGGTGCTGCTAGCACCGCTCCTGTTGATGTTGAGGAGGACAAAGAAGGTGACGCAGATCGTGCAAGGACGTCTGTATTCCTGTTGTAGCTGTTGGCCGTGCAGGTCCTCGGCGCACGGCCTCAGCATAGAATTTCAAGGACTAAAACGAGTAGCGTTTCTTGGCCTGTGGGTAGCTAATGCTTTCCTTTGTCTTGATGGTCAGAATCTCTTTCTCCTGCTTCCACAGAGAACATGCATGGCAGTATAGAGGATGAGGTCCTTTACAGTAAGCACAACGCAATGAGCTTTCGCACACATCGGCTACATGCTCCGTGCTACAACATTTTGCGCACGTATCGTTTTACGCGGCAGCGGCGTGAGCCGTGCCCAAACCGCTAAATCACCTTTGGGGGTTTTCGGATGTATGGCCGGACACGAAGTTGATGTAGACTGCTTTAACAGATGCAGGTAGGGAATGACGCTCGAAGGAAACTATTAGATGTTTTCTGGGAGTCTCAGATCCATTTTTCCCGAACATGATCACCTTTACAGCAACTACTACAGAGGAACGGAAGCCATCAAGGATCTTCTTTTCGCTGGTGTGAAGGAGGTCGTCCTCAGAGGTAACTCTACTGAACGGCATTTAGTGTGCGGTTAAAAGACACCGGAACGTTTACATCTGCAATGATGTTCAAGGTCAGCAAAGCTAAATTTTGTTTCTTCGAGTTTACTTCTACGAGCAGTTCTCCACAGTAGAATTTTTTTGCATCGTCTCCGAGGCTCGAGTCCAGGATTTTCGCAAGAGCAAAAGGTGACAGCGTAGACATTAAACACTGTTCGTTTTCTGAATGAAGTATATAAAAAAAATCTTAGCCAGAACGTCAGACTTCGGCTTTTTAGCTTTGAAAAGCGGTTCAGGGAGCAGGCGCTTGTCCAGTCACAACGAATCGGATTTTGGCTCAAAAGGGGCAGCCATAAAAAGGAAAAAAAGGCTTCGGTGCCTGCGGTACACCGCCAAAATACCATAACAAAAGAGGCTGTGCTGTATATGCTTGGTTGTCAGTGCTGCCCGCAGGCTCTATAGACCTTTTTCACAAGGGACGCCGCCATCTTGAAATATCGTAACTTCCAGTGTGGGCGAAAACATTGCTTTGCCGTCGCCACGCAAATAGAATGCATTTAGGATATAAGCGTAACCGTCACCTAATCTAGTTTTGTCTCCAATTTATTTTTTTACTATTTGCAGATTGAAATGTTTTAATATTTTTCGTCGCCCATACCGGATATGCCTATTTGGCGGTCCGGGGAGAGAGTATGCGAAAAAGGTCTATACCGAAGTGCGGTTGGAGAAAAGGAATTCTATACCCACCCAAGGTTGGCCCTTGCCTCCAAAGAAGGGAGAAAAGGAAGGTAGGAAGAGGCTGAAAAGTGAACGATGAGAGGGGCAGTAGAAGAGGCGACTGATCGAATCATCCTGGCCGGGCATTAGCAGTACTATCGCCTATGAGAAGCGGGACCGGGGTGGTGTATTGCCTCACCAGAGGGCCCCCGAAGGGTCCAACCATCCCCGGGCTCGGTTCAACCAGCAGGGTGCCATTTTCTCCAGACACGCAAAAAGCTACGCAAAGCCAGGCCTGAACGGGCAAACCCGCATGGCTCGCGGTGCGTGGTGGCGCCTCTGACCCAACACCAACTAACGCATGTGCCCCCTGCGGGGAGGGTCAGTGCTCGACGTAGCATGGGTTTATGGTATTGAAGCACCGTGGCGCTTTTCCACAACTTGCGGAATGCCTCGTATATTGTGGGTTCAAATTTTTAATGAAAGTAGCTGTCCATACTTGTGAGAAATACGGCATTGAGTTTTATTGATTTTATTCTTGTTAGGTACAACCGCGTGAACGGACATTAAACACTGGGCAACAATCTTACAAGGCGTTTCGCAAGAAAATAAACCATGCATTGCTCAAAACTAGACTTTTACCTGAAAGCAACGTTACCGTTGACAATGGACTGCCAAAGTGCAAACCTTAGCTAAATAAAAGCCACAATATGTTATATACGTTACGATAATATTCAACGTGATCACACTGTGTGACTGCGGTGTGACTTGTGAATAGTACGAAGAAAAAGCGTGCAGTAATTAGTTGTTTTTTTTCTTATGGTCTGAGGGTGTGTTTGGGGCCGATATTTATCGAAGACTTTGTGCACAGTATAAAGAAGGTTTTTGTATTTTTTCGCAAAGAAATGTGTCTGAAATTCTGAATGAATAAAAAGGTTCAACGAAGGACGCATTCCGTGTCAGCCCTGAAGGAGCAGGAAATATTTTCGCTTCTACGGCTGATGACAACATTAAGTGTGTACGTAAACTAATTCTGTCGGAGAGACGATCGAGGGACGGTGAACAATATGGAAACTCATTTTCAAATCAGCCAAGACCTATGAAATAATCCACTTTTTGATTGAAATGAATGAAGGTTGATTAATATAAACTCTACAACCAGAGTGTAGATAATTTTTGACTCACCCTAGCTAGTATATCTTGCATACATACGTCACAAAAACTTCAACAGCAGAGATATTTCTTGAAGTTTACTAATCTTATTATTTGCCATGGCAAGAACCGCGCCGAAAGGTTGAAGGTGAGCAGCAATTTCGCTTTTTATTGTGGGTTATTTATTAGCGCACTTAACTTTGGATATACCGACAACGCGAATGTTTCGCTCCCCGATCAACAGACGCTGGACTTGTGAAGCTAAAACACGGGCAACACGCTCCGAGTTTTGCCCGGCACGCGTTCGCTCTGTGCGCAGTGGCAGAACAGTATCGAATTTTAGCGACCGCAAGCTTTTTATTGTCGAATTCGCATTACCGTATTGGTAGCCAAAGCACGACTGAAGGCAAGGAACATGTGCTGAAGGCGGTCTTCTACTGCATTCTTAACCTGTCGCCGACTATGCGGGCAGAAACTGGGGGAGAGGAGAAGACGAGAGGGGTCGTCAAAACGCCGAGCTCTGATTGGAATGATTAGTGGGTAGGCACAAAGCTAGCTGCCTTTGTCTCCACTGCACTCGTCGAACGCGTCAGTACTCGGAACGCCGGCGTTTGGCTTTCGCATCTGAAAGTGATGCACTGTTCATGAATACGAGGCGCTGCACGAGCGGAGCTACAGTAAGTTAAAAGTGAGTGCAGTTACATCTTCGGACATCTGGCAACATTCCCTCGCTTTAGAACCGGAGAGGTACGCAGCCGTAGCAACAATTTCACCTTGCCACAACCGAAACGGAACTCACAGAAGAGTGTAAAACTATAAACACGAGCAATGTACGTAAAACAGAATAACAGAAAAGAGGCGAGACGGGATTGGGCTCCGCTTTAAAATTTTCATCGTCCAAGTACGCGGCGGAGCAGCTTTCGCGCCTCCGCGCAACTTTTGGTCAGGTTCTCGGTCAGGTGCGCCGTGGCGCGTGCCCTCCCCCTCGCCACCTGACAGTTCTGCCTTTCCGCTTTGCTTCGGCGCGAACTACGAGGAACGCTGCGAGGCAGCCCAGCCAACCCAGAGCCGACAGCGCTCCACGTGACCTCTCGTTCCGCGCATCGCACCGCGCACGATCGCGCGGTCACGTGGCGTACTGGACGGCTCCGGATTGGTTCCCACGGTTCGCCACTTCATTCCGCCGCTGCACATTAGGGTAAAAACGGGGTGGCAGAAGCAAGAGGAGCCGCGCGCTTTCGCCGTCTCCTCTAGAGCGGCGCCGGCACTCGCCTGCAGCGCAATGGATCGGAGCGGCGCTCCATATTAATTTCGCGACATTATCCTCGCTCAGGCGATCACGGCGACGCGGCGCGGTGGCGTCCCGCGGTCGCTTTATTAAATCCCGGGACAAGCGATAAATAACCCTCGTTTCCCCTCCCCGCAAACAGAAGCCCCCCCGGCCGAAACCGGAGGCCTTCTTGCTCGCCGCTGGATTTCATTCTCGTGTTAGGCGGCGGGAGCCCAGTTCCCCACGGCTCATTATTCAAGAATTCCGGCCGACAAACTTTCCACATCCGGCCTGCCTTCGCGCTGCCGCGCTCTTTGACGCCTGGTCGCAAGTTTACCGGCCTCTTGGTTTTGGCCGCGTCTCCCCGGACTTGTTTGCGCGGGTGGGCTCGTTGACTCCCTCTTTTCTTTTATTGTTTCTTTTTTTTTGTTGCTTCCGGAAATCTCGGGGACTCATTCGACCGACGCCGGGGCCGCATCGTTCTAATTATGTGCCGTGACAGTTTGTCGACCGCCAGTGTTAATGGTCTGGAAGATCGGTTTCTGACAGAGCGCCGAAAGAAACCGCCGAGCGACAAGAGAAGAATAGCAACCTGGGCGTGCTCTTGCTTCCTTCGGGAGAGCGTCGATATTACACGCGACCAGGTGAACGACAGGCTCGTAATATGCGTGCGTGAAAAATGACGGAAAGGTAATTGTTAGTTTAATTTTTTTTCTCTGGTATACTCAAGGAAACAACTTGGAAAGTTCTCAACTACGAATCGCAGAAGAAACTGTATTTTTGTTTGTTCAATGCGAGCATTGTGTTTACTATGTTACGAACGGCGTAATTGAAAGCTTCCTAAAGAGCGGCTCTACCAGACTGCATAAAGTTTTACGGTGACCGGGAGTCGGAGACGAGACGCCTGTTCAGTGGTGGGGTTTAACTCGAACTTGCCGCCGCATGCTCGTGACCGCTGACGCTGCCACGGCACCTGCGGCAGCCTGTCTTCCACTTCCTCGTGGCATTATCCCGGAGAAAGGTGTATAGGTCGCCTCGACCGAAAAGCTTGGCTTCTGGAGAAGAATGAGCGATAGGGCTATGGTGTGAACGGTGTAGCTTCATGCGAGGAACGTGTACAGTGCCTGTGGACGTCCGACGGCTGTCAAACACGGGCTGCGGAAGTTCGACCTGACACGAGGGACAGCAAGACGGGCTGCCGCAGGTACCGTGGCAACGTCAGTAGTCGCGAGCCTGAGGCGGCCAGTTCGAATTTTATCCCGCCATTGAGCATACGTCTCGTCCGCTCACTGGCCAATTGAGCAGCCAATTAAAGAGCGTGTCGTTTGGACAGCGGAGCAAAGACAGAAACAACAACAAAATATATCAACATTTCTTATGATCCACGGTGAGCCCAGTATTTTTCAGTGCCAAGCGCCCAGAGCTACGTGATCAGTGCAGTGGCGCTGCGATCGAATCTGAGGTATCACGTCATACGAGAGTTCGTCCAATTATCCGAGGTATATTTTGCGCTTTCATCGTCAGTAACAGTTTGAGAAACTCAGGGTGTGACCTGCTGGGATCGCGATTTATTACTCCGGGATTCCTTCTTCGGCGTTTTTATAATTATTGGTGTTTTTTATACGACTTTAATATCATCACCTCGTTGGCCGTGCAGCAATAATAAGATGATCGGGAACGTCCCGCATTTCCTAAGCTGTCAGTCCCTGTTCCTGCTGATTTTAATAGGGACAGTCGTCGTACCGGCGCGCGGTTGTGCAATCACTGCTGCGTGATGCTAGTCAAAGACCTCAGGTCAACTGTCACGTATACTCCACTGACTTTAGAGGGCTAGACACGCGCGCTACAAAGCATCCAGCAAGCAGTTCTACGAGCATGACCGGATGCGACGGACCAAAATGCAATAGATTGCTAAGCAAAGATCGAAAAGCGGGTTGGTGCAGTACAAGAATCAATGAAAGAATGAAAACACTCGTACAAGTTTCAGAAGATGGGAGGGAGGGTGTACGCCTTCAAGAAGACAACAGTAGATGTTCGTTGTTAGTCGAAAGAACTATACTGTCTGTCCTCCTTGTGCCCGAGCGTTTTTATTGTTTCTTCGAGTTTTGCATAGACTGCTGCTGCGCATTTTGCGCGCCGGGAAACTCTGCGGAACTCATGATTCCATATAGTTTCGTTTCAGTTTCTTTCTACAGCGTATATCCAGTATCGCCTAATTTCAGAATCGAAATACTTTCGAATATTTACCCTATACGACGAGGTTCTACTTCTTGCTAGGAAACCCTTCTATAGAAACGGACTTCTGGCCGGTGCCATTTGCAGCGTTCGTGCGTTTGGCGCGTAAATTTTACTCGCTTTCCAAAGCGCCGAATGTGCCACGGACTGGGAAGATCTTACGCTCGGGCTTTGCTTTTGTGGACATTGGAACGCCGTGGAGTTGCTGGAGTCACGTGTTATGTTCACGCTTCGTCTTTGGGAGCTCTCATTGCTAATGACGTCATCTGATCGGCTGCAGAGCGGTAACAAGATCCGTCCTGCGCTTCTGAAGCTGTCATCGAGCATAGTCACCACCTCCTAGACAGCTTTCAAGCCTGCTCGTCACTTGACATGACGTCACGTCCCGGAGGCCTGCACGGGCGCTGATTGGATGCGAGTGCCGCGTCAGCGGTCGCGGGAGACTCTTTTTCTATTTTTGTCCCACGCAGACGCTCACGCGGCACTCGCATCCAATCAGCGCCCGTGCAGGCCTCCGGGACGTGACGTCATGTCAAGTGACGCGCAGGCTTGAAAGTTGTCTAGGTGGTGCTGGCAGAGTGCACAGGCCCTATTCTTTTGGCTGGTGTCGACCCGCCCGCGTGCGCTTTGTGACTGTAGTAGCCATGGGGCGCGTGAAGGAGGAAGAGACCTTTCGGCATGGTTTCTGGCTGATCTCGAAGGAGGCCTTGAAGGCTCGGCGCTGCGCGGTCGTCAGGATGGTCCGGGGACGCTTGGGGCCCCTGCGGCCGTCCGGACGAACGGCCGGCTGCCCGTTCTGACCAGCTCCCGGGACCTGGCCGTTCTCGCCTGAGAGGAGAAGAAATGCGCCCATGCTCACTCACGCCCAAGGTCGCGCAGAGAAGCACCAATGGGTGCTCGCCACAAAGCAATGCACCGGATGGATACTGATTTTGAAAGCTCTCTCAAAAAAGCAGCGCACCTAAATGATATTTCTAATATACTGCGATGTAGTTTAAATTTATGATGTATAATTTATTATAGATTTGCCGCACTTGTTGCGTTAGTTCAACGCTGCTGGTGCATACGAATTCTGCTGCTGCCGCCGACCCAATAAAATCACTGTCAGATGCGAACAATTTTTTTTATATAATACTAGTAAACTCGAAGTAAACTTTAAGTATGTTTTTATATACGCATGTTTTGTTCTATTAAAAGGTAAGCTCAGCTTTATTTTTAGTATGTTACGTTTTGCGAAAACGAATACGCCACCCCAAAAATACTAGGCTGTCTCAGTGCTTCTCCTGTCATAGTGGGGACATTCTTTGTGATATACCCGATGCCGAAAGTGTATGATTATAGGAAAACTAAAAAGAGATACCTTTAACCATATTGGCACTGTCTCAATAGTAAAAGCTAATAGCTCGAGTAGAGAGGTGCACTTTAACGTGGTAGAGCAAAGAAACGAAAGTAGCATAGTGCTAAAAAAAAAAAAAACGAAAAAAAAACTTTCAACCTTTCCACTCTGGTGAAGAAGGAAGAGCTGCGGAGCTTTAGCTTCTGTTCTCGGCGGTGGCTTTTCCAGGCTAGCGATATGCTCTTGTTTTGCAAGGGAATTTGAAGCGCTCGACGCAGTGGAATTTTAGGCGATAGCGGCCTCGCGGCGGTTGCGGAACCATTCGCGCTGCAGCGCACATCGCCGCTCGTTCCGTTCCCTCTCTTCTTCCTCCGAAGAAAGGTTGCCGCCATCTATGAGCGACAGTGGCAACCAGTTGTCTGGTTGCCGCTGTCGCTTATATATGGCGGTAGCTGTTCAGAGTTCAGTGTCATCATTTCTTTGCTGGTGGATATGATCCTGGGAAACCTAGCCTTTAACAGCTCCGCTGTAAAACAACGTCGGAGGACACCTAAGCACTTATGAGTTGTGAGTGGCAAAGCATGAATGTCGTTCTTCTGCTCCCTTAGTTAGTCTGCGGCGTAGTGGCGTGGGCAGCCACGTTTCCCCGGCCGACGGCCGAGCGCGCGCTCTTGTGAAGTGGCCGCGGCGCGCTGAGCTCGGCCGTGCACCCTCCCCGGAGTTTGCCCGAGAGGCCCTGCCGCCGCACCGCTCTTACCTAAAGTCCCTTATTAAAGTCGTTTTCTACAAGTACCGCCAACCATTGTTGTGGAAACGCGCGAGACACGTGCCACGAGCGGGTGGTCCGCCGCCATTCGCTTCCAAGGGCCGCTAATTTCAGTGCTGCGCCGCCATTTGCCTCCAAGGGCCGCTCGAGACACGGACCTTGTGCACTCGCGCATTTGACGCTACTTGCAAGACAAACGCAGGAAATCACATCGAGAGTGTTTACTCTTACCGGCAGCCGGGCCGCTGTGCGCTCTGCGTCGTTATGGAGAGGGCTTCTCTGGTGGCTTTTTTTGAAACTACGCGGCACGAGAGTCAATGGGAGCCTCGTTCCTTGATGACGCGCGCCAGCCAGTGGGAGCAATCGGCTTCACATCGCTCCATTGGGAAGAAGGATTTTACGTTCCGTTTGGCCAACATTTGGCGTGGTTTCAAAGCTGATGACGTCGGTTCGATCCATGGGACAGTTAATGCTCGTGATAATCCACAGCTCAAGAAGCATTCGGGTAGTGGCCCGTGTCCAATCGCTGCAATAACGACAATAGCCGAACCATAACAATGTTTGGAACTCAGCGCGTGTCCTGTGCCTTGCCAACCCCAGCGCGTGGCTATGATCAACATTGGCGCATATAATTGGCTCCAGATCAAGTGACCCCTTGTTCTAGATGCGAGTTGAAAGGGAGAACGCTGATCGTTATTCTCTAATTTTTATTTTGCGGCCGCCATTGCACGAGGAGAATAGCTAACGCGTGCTTCGTGGGTTATAAACGTCAGGAATTCGTTCTAAGTGGTATTTACGCAAAGTACAAAAGCATTTGAGACCCCCCCCCCCCCCCCCCCCCCCCGGCCCTTTAACCTGTCACCCTTTCTGTCACCCTTTAACCGCAGCTCACAAGTCATGGAAATTCGAACAAGGTTGTATGCTATCGCATAATGAAGTTGCACGCTACAGCCTGAGAGGCGAAGTGAATAATTGATTGGTTTAACAAAATTGTGTGAAACTAGGGTTTTTCAGAGTCTAGCGCATGGGTGCTATAGTTGTTCGTGTTTTGGAGTAAAGTTTATTTTGCGGATTATATTAGGTTTCTTTCCGTGGTAAATGTTAAAAAATATAATCACCGTTGCAGTCACAATGCAGGGTGTTATCTTCTAGGCTTTTGCAAATTCGTTAAAAAAAAGTTAAAGTTACACTTATGAGGCTTATGCAGGTGAGTTATACTGAATCAAAATTAACTTCTGGGCTAGTTGGCAATATATATTGGTCGTTTACTTTTAGTTTAACTTTTAGTTATACTTTTAGTTGTACTGCCAGGGGGGCATATTATAAGGGGCTAATCGTTACGATAAGTCGGATAATTAACAAATATTGATTGCTTAGCTTTTTAATTAGTGAAATAAGCACGTTTCAAACTGAACCCTTTCTGAGCGTAATCAAAAACCACTAAAATGAGTAAATTCTAGAAAGACTTGAAGCGCGTGAGAAGCGCGGTGGTGTGCTAAACTTAATTCACACTCATGCAGCGCGTGCAAGGCTGGTGGTGCGAAAATGCAAATGATATTATTATCACCCGCTTTTACGCCCCGGTAGCCTTGCACCTGTAGCTCCAAAAACCTTTATCACACCAAAACGAAGCGAAAACATATATGTTTTCTTCAGATCTTCCAAGATCAAGGGCACTAAAATTGAGAAATTTCATAAATTCTACAAAGAATAAAACACAAGGTTAAAAATATGCAATCGAACTAGAAAGCGAATAGAGAAAG
The DNA here is from genome assembly GCA_013358835.2 of Ixodes persulcatus. Lineage (NCBI taxonomy): Eukaryota > Metazoa > Arthropoda > Arachnida > Ixodida > Ixodidae > Ixodes > Ixodes persulcatus. Next base: position 75,800 of record JABSTQ010011024.1, read on the forward strand.
TAATTTCTGGAGACACACAAACTAGACGTAAACAATTAGAAGCAGCCTATTAAAGATCATGGTAGCGAATGTGTAAAACAAACGAACCGGGAAGCGAATACGCAAATTAAAGAGGTAAATTCATTTTTACCTCAACAGCCAAAGTAAAACAAATCCGGCTCCTCGCGGCGCGTTACGCCCTCCGTTGTGATTCAAATTACGATACTTGGACGTGCCTTGAATATCAATAATTTGTTACTTCATCTACAAAAAAATTACATATCAAATGAAGAAAACAAACAAACATCGATTTTGCTCCACCCTCTCCCCCTCTCTTCTTCTTTCCCAGAAAAAGAGACATTTTGTAAGATAAACACAACTTGCACAAAACCTTTTCTTTTTTTTTTTTTTTTAGCGAGTGTAGTGAAACGTTGAACTAAAGACGGCGATATAAAAACGCCTATCAGAAATCTTTTGTAGAAAACAGGTATTTCAAGAGCTGCGGAGAGCCAGACGTTGAGGTGAACACAATTTAGGACAGGTTTATAAGCAGTCGAAGGGAGACTCCTCAACCTGTCCTCAAAAATTGAACGCGTACAAAATAGAGCTTCGCGCTTTGTTACCAATACCTACACCTTTCGGTCAAGCGTCACCAAACTTAAAGAGCAACTTGGTTGGCACTTGCTGGCTTTACGACGAAAATGTTTGTGATTAAAACTTTTTAGAAGCATTTTCCTACAAAACACACGCATTAACAAGGATAAGTATCTTCAAAGTTCTGATTACATTTTCTCGAGGGTAAAAATCATTCGCTTAAAATAAAAGAAATTAGATGTAGAACAGAACTGTTTAAACACTACTTTTTTCCAAGAGCATTCATGAGTGGAATGCCCTTCCTGAACTTGTGGTGACAAAAACCTCAGATGCCAGCTTTTCTTCTCTCCTATTGGGCCTATAAGACCCCCTCAGTGTGCAATATCCTTTATTGTGTTTTATTGAAGTTATACTTGTGTTGTGTTTTCTTTTAGGTTATTACTTTGTAATGTGCTTGCTGATTGTATTCCTTTTTTCTTGCAACAGACCTTTGATATTTTTTTTTCCTTCGTTTGCATTTTTTCTGTGTATTGGTGAGCACTATGTTTTACTTGCGTTTAACAAGTGTGATGCAACCATGTTTTATCTATTTAAAGCCCCTACTGTAATGCCCCCTGGGCGATGTGGGTATTGTATAAATAAATTAAAATAAAATAAATCTTGTTTTATCAATGCACAAATCAAAATAAAGGAGGTCAGAACAGTCCTGTAAAGTAAGCAAGAAGGGTAGGAAGGCAGCCATGAAACTTTGAAATGATTTAAGTTTATATAATGAGAGAAAAGAAAATCGAGAAGCTGAAATTTAATAACAGGCCTCAGGGTAATCAGTTTAGAGGAGATGAGTAATGCAACACATAATAACAACAATGATGAAAGGAATGAAAAAAAGCAAAGATATAAATGGCAAAAGCGCAGAGGAGGGTAGCGGTTCAACTGGTGAAATCGGAACAGGGAAGTGCAGAATTGTGTTCAAAAGCAAAGTTGGCGTGTTTTCGCACAAGCCCTCGAACGAGACGGCTGAGGAGAATGGCACTTCGGAGTCTCCAAGGGGCGATGGCGTGGCCTCGGTTCGCTCACCTCTGGCGGCGTTCCCCGCGATCGGCGCTCCGTGCCCGTGCGGCGGCGGCTGCTGCTGGGAGGCCATGGACACGAGCGCCATCTCCTTCTCGAAGTCCGGCCGGCAGTACAGCCTGCCCGAGCGGACCACGAACTGGTCGCCCTTCTGTAGCGTGCGGCCGCAAACGACGCAGGCGAAGCAGGCCACGTGGAACACGTGCTCCAGGGCGCGCATCACCAGTTCGCTGGGCGCGATCGAGCCCAGGCAGCCCGCGCACTTGACGCCGAACAGCCTGCGCAGAAAACAAAGGCGTCGCTCGGGTCGGTCCACTATGACATCTAGAGTTGGATGCCGCAATTGTCGGAAATATGAGCAATCTCCCATCTACCAACCTTGATGGTTTTAGTTTAAAGGCTCTATAAAGCGACCGAAAAGTGACGAATGTCGCTCGTCGATTTTATTTCTGAACGTGTGACTGTTGCACCGCACGCAAAGCGAACGTGCCGCTCGGCGAAGTTCGTCGGTTATTCGCCGCATATTCGCTCCATGAAGTTCAGCGTTAAGAACGCAATGACTCCAAGCTTTCATGGCGCTTTTTACACGCACCATCGAACTTGTCGTTTCTCAATGGTAATCCTGTTCGCGACGTGACGGGTAGAAAATATGTGAGATCGCATCCGAAACATTTCGTCGCCAATGGACATCCGGCTTCCTCGCGTATTGCGTACTTCAAGAAAGAGTCACGCGGTATGTTTTGCAGAACATGCTGGCGCGTACGACTTAGTGTAGCAGAGAAGGTCTATTAAGGGGCAACTTACTGCGCTAAATTTCGAAACTTTTGTTTAAACTTATGACAGGCGTTTTCGCAGGTGATAAAATAAAAGAACCGTTATTTCTGTTTAAAACAGATTTTTATTGAAAACAACAGAGACAACAACAGCAGCAGCTACAAAACGTCTTCTGGTTTAAAAGCCAAACTACGTATTTATTCATATATATTGTTTAAATCATTATTAATCGCGATTACCTTTCTCGTCGACAGTCCCTCCTATGACGTTTAAAACGACCACGCCTTCAGCGGGCCACCGGGGAGCGAGCTCGCAAACCAGTGGGCCTACATTGGCGATTTTCACCGCGTGTTTTTGAACTACATTTCGAGCTTTGTCTTCAGTCCGCCAGGCGCTGTGAATATCTGATTCGATTGAGAATGCTGGCTAGCGAAGCTGCCGCCACAGCTTTATTCTCTGACCACTAGATGCCGTAGATTTCGCTGGAGTCGCCAGTAGTACACGGGCAATGCACGGCTACCGTTTTTGCTATATTTCGTAGATTCCCCTCTTAGTTAGCCTAAAAAATATACATGAAATGTATGCCGAATTGCTAGGCAATTGTGTTGAATACGTGAAACGTTCAAGCATCACAAACATTTAGCGACACTCTGAGTAGCCAGACGACTACGTTCACGGCGCTCTTCACCAGATAGTTTAACGTGTTTTTACGCGTACCATGTGTACACTTGATAGTTTTTCCTAGAATGAAGCGATACTACCACTAATCAGTCTAACTAACCTGGCCGTCTTCTAGAGCCTTCCGCACTCGCGAGCTCCTCTCTCTCAATGCGCACAGGCGGTCGAGCTGCTCCTCAACTATCCCTCTCTTTACCTGGCCTCCCCGTTAACCAATCAGCATCGAGCACTCCTCTCCCACCCGTCAACCAGTCAGTGTCGAGCCTCGCGGCCACGTTTTTATCTAGGCTTCATGAAATGCCGAACACCCAGCCAAAAAACGTTTCACGTTAAAAGGTTTCGTGAAACGATGTTTCCGTGTCCAGTTTTAGGTATGACATAGAAATGCCAGCTTTGAATTGGAATTTCGCAAGACGTGCCCAATGAGCTGTTTTTAGGGTTGCAACCTGTACATTCTCGAAGCACTTCCACGCCAAGAAACATTCCTCTTCCGGTGGCGCTGTCGTTCGTGTAAACATACTACAAGGCTCGTTGTTCCGATGGCTGCACCGTTTCTTTATTTTGATCACTTCTTCGTATAACCCCAGGGCAATCAAGTTTGATGTGACACGTCGCACCATCAACTAAAAATATTTTCAACACTGGGACGGATTTTTCGCCAATTCTTCGTTCAAAGTGATGCAGTTCTTCATCACTTCGAAGGTGTTGATTCGGAAGTTTTTGAGTTTTTAATCTCAACATCGTTATCAGATGTACCATACAATTCCGGATGCCTCCGCAGAAGAGAAAATGTCAGAGCCTTAGGCACTGTTGCATACCGGACTGTCGGAACCGCAAGAGAAAAGCAGACGTGAATCTCCGCAGCTTCCCATCGAGGCCGCGGGAAATACAACGGTGTCAGAGATAAATGAATGCCACAAAACCTGTAAAATAAGCAATCCGTTCACTTTACATAACTCGAGATGGATTTCTGAATGTGACGTTTGACTCAATATTCGTTTTTAATGCGCTCGAAACCCGGCGTTGTAAAACGGGTTCGATACGATGACTATCTAGAATCAGATCGATCTCTTGACATCCTCACTGCTCTCTGCTCCGCGGACACATTTTGTTCGAACTGCGTTCTGCGGAGAGTCGTGCTAGTAAAGAGCTTTAGTAGACCGTTTCTGTGCACCCGTTCCGCTGTGCGGCCCGCTCTTAGTTTGAGTGTATTAGAAAGAGTGAGTGTATTCTCTGCTTCGCCGGTCACAGAGATAACTGTCGTTTGCGCTCTTAGCGTGATCACGTAGCTGCCCAAGCTGGCTGCTACATTTCTACAAGTGTCTACGGTACCACTTTCGTCACCGCTGCAACAAAACAGCTTACTAAAAAAAATGAACGTATACCACAGGACAGCATGTAATTTTCGCGGAGTGTATTTACCAGCACAGCACATTCAGTCGACGAGAACGAGCATCACCTTGCAACAAGCAACTGCGTCCGGCCCTGTCCAAAGAACAGCTGGCTTGCACGAAACACACATTCCTCGGACCGCAGAGCCGTCTTCAACACAACGACGAGTGGACGGAAAACAAGCTGATCCCCGAAAATGAGGTCATTTGTTCATATGAAAAGAGTCCACTTAGAGAAATAAAGGGAGTGAGAGCCATTAAGGGTGAAAGGGGGGGGGGGGGGCCTTTTAGTTTTTATTTGTAGAGAAGGCAGCTCGACGGAATTTTTGTTTTTGTGCGTTTGAAGAGTGCACAAACAACGTAATATCAACCTGGCCTGCGCCGTAATAGTCGGATGTTTCGCCAGTTACAGTTCTTGATTGTCTGAACCTATCGAGGAAGGCATCTTCTAAAACTCCCTAATGTTATAGAACCACACAACCTCACATATATAAAAATTAATAAATTTATTGCTTGATACATTTTGAAAGCAGCTGTTTGCGTAGTGCGATAGCACAACGCTCGGATCGAGTTCTTAACAAAACCGACATCTCGCAATCGTACGCCGGCGGCGCTGTCGGTTTCCCACTGTTGTTTCATTTAGCCACGGTGGCGCTGGTGGTCAATCGACGGTGGCGCGCTCTGGAGCTATGCCCAGTGCCTATGGAGGGAAAGCGAGTACTACACAGCAAAATAAGTGTTCTCGTTTTTGTTTTTATCTGAAACTTTATTGGAGTGAGCTCGCTCGGATGTCGTCGTTTTGATCGCATATGACCGGCAGTGCGATGCTTTCTCAAACAGCTGCTGCACCACAGCACAGCTGAGAAATTTCGAGGTATGATCAAAACGCGCCGATTCTCATCGGTTGCCCATTATATAGGGCATTTGAACATGCAATGGTTAGTATGTACGTGTTATTATTCGCAAGAATAACCGCAGAGCCTACGCGAACAGCTAACATTAATAATCTTGTAGTAGATCTTACGCTGCGGAAAGCGGGACCAGCGGGCGCGTGCTCAAACCATGCTTCGAAATGACAGAACGAGCTCCCGCTACCAAATCGTAGCTCTATAGAATACGGACCACTAAAGTGTCTCTAATAGGTCAGTGCCATGCACGGAGTGTGCTATGCTCGTATAGAACAATACAAGATGCCGCTCGTAAAATGTGAACGCAAAGTCAGTTCATGGTTAATTAATAATTGGGAATAATACGTTACTACTAACACCTTCAGTAGCCAAAGGCTGCGAAATTTATTGCACATATGCTTCTGCACGCTGTGAGATGTAAGCTCCAATTCAAAAAAAAATATTATGCGATCGCTGAACCATCATGCTTCACTTATTAGAGATTACACCAGAGTTGTAACAACGTCTGCTCATGTCGAACTCGGCTACGGGCGGGCATCGTTGGACCTGACCGATCGAACATATCGTGTGATAAAATATAAGTGCCATATTTTAACTCGTCGTGCAGAAAAACCGGAGTCGGCGTCTGGGTCGGTGGGACGGGAAAACCCTCATTAGTCGATAGTAATTCATTTGCCTTAAAAACAAAAATCAAAGAATTTTAGGCTGAGTGGGATCGAACGCAAGAACCTTCGGTTGCGAGCCAGACACGCTACCCACTAGGCTACGCAGACACTTTTTGTTATCTTTATTACATGGAAGAAGAAGCGAGAGGTTCACAACGTGGTCATTCAGGATTCACTGTAAGAATCATAGCAGACATGTTAAAACTCTTAGATGTCATGAAGACTGTTAAACAAAAGCAGACAGTCAGGAACTACTGTTTGAATATCATACACGCTTTTGACGCGGATAACAAGCTCAATGAAACGTTGGCGTACAGTTTTTGGATGCAAATTCTCATTCCTCTGGTCGAGGCGGAACTTCCACATGCTATACAATGCTAGGAGCATAACCATGTCATACGGGAAGTTATTTCTTGTTGGTTCATGTGGGAAACGAATTAAATAGGGTGTAATATCAATGTCCTCAATACCAAACATCCCAAAAAGAAACTGGCACCCCAACAGTAAATAAAAATATGTTCAATGGCTTCAGGAGTCTTACATAATGCACAGTTTATAGATCATGGAAAGAATATTATTTTTCTTGTAGCCACACTTTGGTGGGTTACACTGAACAATGTAATTTGAAAAAGAAAGTTTTTGCTGAAGGGGGGATCGACATCTTCTTTACCTGGCGCAGTATATTGTGTTGGGAAACGTCGCCGAGCTTTGAGTGGAAAATTGGCGTTGGAAATAGGATATTCACAAAATCTCTTGTCAACTTTTTACGTGAAACAGACATTACATAATATTGTTTTGAAAAACTTACTGATTGAAACTGAAAAGCATCGACTACTTCTCTAAGATACTCTACTAGTCTAACACACAAGTTTGGGCTGCCACTGAGGATACGATAAAGTCAGGTAGAGAACGTGCCAGTCTATTTTGAACGACTTCACGAAGAAACGAATGCACCTGGTCTTTTAGGAAAAGAAAACGTGGAGCCAATTGACGTATAAATAGATGGGAAAGTCCAAGTCCATCATCTGATTTGCGACGAAAGAAATTGTAGCGACGCATGGGTTCCCAAGTGGACTTCCATACAAAAACGGCAAAAACCCCGTGCAATATTTGAATACTTGTCCGTGTACAGTGCAGTACCTCCGAGACATACTATAATTTAGCCGCCAAAAATACATTAAAGATGGTCGAAGGTGCAAACACTGACAAATGTTTTTGGGACCAGTTATTGGCTCGTCGTTTCAATTCAGTCGCCACACCAGACCAGTAGGACGTAATGTTTCGGTAGTGCTTCAATGGTACTTCTAAGTATTCGCACGGAGTGCAGCTCCAATCTATCCCTCCGTATTACCTGGGTGTCGTCGCCCCGGCTCGGTTCCAGAACGCTCGACGCTTTTCTAGATTTACTGAGGCTCCAGTGGCCTCACAAAAGCTGCAAGTGAGATCCATGGCATTTGTCACACTTTTCTGGTCTTTGAAAAGGATGCGACACCGTCTGCATACGTCATAACTTTAGTTTCGGTGTTGCTCACGGAAAAGCCTTGCATTTTTCTACTTCTTACTATGTTTTGGCACAAGGGTTCAAGATATAGAGTAACAAGCAATGGGAATATTGGGCTGCCCTGTCGGACTAAAAAACAAACTGGGATGCTTTCTGTAACTTTGTTATTTATGCCTAAGCGTGCACAACAGTCTGCGTACGACGTTTTAACACCATGAGGTTTAACACTATCGTTAACACGGTTGAATGCTTTTGCGGGATCAACTTGCAGCATCGCTCCCCGAGAGCTGCTGTTTGCTACACACTCTAATACGCTTCTCGCAATATGAATATTTGTCTGAATAGACCTTCCACGAATCCCACATGTCGGTTGATCTGCTGATAAATCGCAAATTACACACTGCCATCTATTTGACAGAATTTTTCAAATATTTTAAAATCCACGTTGCATAATGTGATGGGGCGATGGCCAGTCACTTGCGAAAATTTGTTTCTGTCATCTGTTTCTAAAATAAAAATTGTGTGTGTACGCAAAAAGGAAGGCGGAAGACCGGTTTCTTTACACTTCTTTAAACATTTCCTGCCAGATGGTACATAAAGTGTTTTTGCGAAATTTATAAAATTCTCCAGTAATACCATCGGGTCCTACCTTTTTGTATGTTGGTAGGGCATCCAGAGCGCTTTCTACCTCAACTAAACTGATCGGTTCTTCCAATTATCTTGTGTACTTTTCGTATAACTGGGGAAACAATGTTACAAGTTCCTTCAGATATCTTTATCTTTGGAGGCAATTTTTGTGCTGAATAACTTTTTGTAATGTTCTGAACAGACTTCAGCTACAGCTTCGATATCTCTTATAATCAGGTTGTTTTGACTTATCTCTTAAATATTTTGAGACATCGCATACTTTTCTCCTTCTCCATTACCTGTTTTGTTGGCTGTTCTCCCAAGAAATATTTTACAGCACAAGAACGTATAACAGCGCCTTGATTACGCTCTTGATGGAAGTTATCGATCTTAGCTTTCATGCGGATAAAATCTTCGAGACCATGCCCAGGGTTTTGTTACTCAAGTTGAATCAAGGTACGCAAATTACTCATCAACGTCCTCTCTGTCTCAGACCTCTGGAATTTTAAAACACCAACTCTCTCAATTGCTACCTGTTTGACTTCTTTCTTTAAAGGCTCCCACTTAACAGACATATGTTCTTTTCTTCTCCCTATTTCCTCCAAAAAGATCAGTCACAGCTGCGATAGTTTTTCACATTTTAACAGTTCGTTATTAAGCTTCCATATTTTACAGTTTATAATTTTGTTTCATCTTTTCCTCCCATTCGTTAATGATACCATGCAATGGTCTGTTAAAAACACTGTTTATGCGGTAATAACCGTTTAATTCCCAATAAGTTCTACTGAGCAATAAATTCTATCAAGTCTTGCTTGTGATGTGTTTTAAAAATATGTATATGGTAAGTGTTTTTTCTTCAGCTAAAATGATGCAACATCAAAAATATTAGACTCGACCACAATGTTCTGTAGTAGTCGTTAGCAGTTAATATTGTACTTAGTCTTCTCCGTCGCAAACGTAGTTAAAGTCTCCAAGAACAACTATCATCCTACCACAAACTAAACAATTTCGCAGGTGATAAAAAAAAAGTTACTCTGGCATTCACCTCATTCGACGCATAAACGCAAATCACTCTCTACGTTATGTCGGAAACTCGGAAGTCGCATATAATGAAGCGCTCGCAAAGGTCTGTCGTGACAGCTAATTCAGACAAATGAAAATAATTTCTAATAAACAATAAACATGCAGCGAAGAGACCTACAGCATGGCTAACGCGTACCTAGCAGTCATACAGTAAATGTTGTATGGCCTGTTCTACCTAGCTGTTCTACCGTTGACAGTTTTGTTTCCTGTACGGCTGGAAAGTCTACCTCCTTGAATTCAAGTAGATGTTTCAAATGATATTGTTTCTTTCGGGAGTTAAATCCTCCTACATTTAGTGTCTCAAAACGAGGGCTATCAGATTAAGGTAAGGGAAGAGGAGGATTGGGATTAGGATAGGAAAGAGGAGAGGCAAGAGGGAGGGCAAGGGTAGGGGGTAGGTTGGGGCGAGTGGGCTAAAGTGCACACCCAGCTCGGAGCACGTGGAGCGAAAGCTCGCGCTGCAGAACCCAGGAATCCTGGGTTCGAGCCCCACCCCTGCCCGTTTCGATCTGGATGAGCAGCGTACCGGCGTCCGGTCGTGTATCACTACTGCGTGAGCCCGTTAAAGACCCCAGGTTAGCAGTCGTAGTGCACTGGCTCAATTGCTCATGTACTATGTAAACCGGTGTCGCCCCATCCTGGCAGACCGACCTTACGCTGTATAAATCACTAAACGTCCAATTCAACTTTTTGGCCGGTTGCTGAGTAAGGATGTTCCTTGGGGACACGGCTGCCGCTGCAGTGTTCTCCGAGTACATCTCGTGATTTTCGTTACCAGTATAAGGACTAGAGGTAGAAAGGTTTCCTCGGCCTGAGGCTGATTGTTGATTTTCGACGCAGAACATAAAACACAACCGTTCGATACTGCGTCTTATTCTTTTTCAGGCCTCGCTGGGACGCTTGCACGGATTGACAACGAGCGGTGGTTCATATTTAGCTATTGCGTTGCATTCTTAAAGGCGAAGCTTAAGCTTCCTCCTGTCATTTTTTCCGGTGTATAAGTCGTAAGTTTCGTCTCAAATCACCTTTGGTGCGTCTTATACAACGGTGCGACATATATGTGTGTGTGTGTGTATGGTTTTTACAGGTATGAACCTGAATTGTGTGAAATGTAGGCCGCAGGGGTTTTATCTGTCGTTCGATTCGTTGGCGAGAATATTGAAACTGGCTGCCGCAATTGACCGTATATCGTGATCACAATACACATGTGCATGTTTCGAACTAATGCACTTTCGCTGTTTCGACCGTATAAGAAAACTTATACGGGGTGCTGCCGTATTGGTCAACACCTCTGGCACGCCTCGCAAAATTCAAATTTCAAACGTACATTTCTTAAATTGGGTACGCGAGCCTAGTCTTTTAAACATTCTTATGTATAATTTGTTTTTTAGAACTCACCTCGGAGGTAGTGAATTATTAAAAACTAAAGCAAAATCAGAGACCGTCCGTTTTCAACGTTCTACAGCAGCTCGTTTGTAGTCTGCCCCCTGGTCTATGAGCTCGCTCCCGGGTGGCTCACTGAACGCAAGAACGCTAAAAACCATTAGTAGAGGCTGGTGATGAGGCTGATAATTGCGGTACTATATACTTTTGTGGAAATATATAAAGAAGGACCACCTGGGAACAAGCTCGCGACTTATAGTGTGCGGACGAGGAATATCCGGTATGGAGCATAGGAAATGCACGTTCCGTCGTTTTTGCTTTATTTCTATTATTTTACAACCTTGAACTCGAGCTCCGAAAAAAAAAGAACACATAAAACTTCTCGCGAAAGTACGTTCGCGTGCCCAATTTCAGGTATGTACATCTGAAATTTGAATTTTGAGAGGCGTGCCAAATGTGTTGGTCCATACGGCCGCACCCTCCACAAACATGCGACTTTATGTCTAAACGGGCGTTTTTAGGTTGTGTGTCTCGTACAACGCTACAAGTTACAAACCGAAAAATATGGTACAATAAAACAAAATGACCAAAAAAGGGGTAGCACATACGCTTTAAGTTCTAGCGCCTTTGAATCGACAAAAAGAAATTACCCCCCCCCCCCCCCGCGAAAAAAAAAAACAAGAAAAAAAGAACCACGATTTATACGATACGATACGATACGATACGATACAATACGAACATTAATTTTCACCACAAATACAAGTGGTGAATGGGAGGCCAGAGAAAAAGCTGCAGTAATGCAGCTTTGCGAGGCTCCGGGACCCCCATTCAACAGCTACGACGGAGTACATAGAATAGTGTGGTCAAAAAAGAGAAAAATCAAATGAACAAATTGAATATTTGGCTGTTTGACAATTTCACAATATCTGTGCTTTTACCAAAATATTTGTTCAGCAAAGACGGTAAAGCATAACTAATGTTTTGCTTTCCATAGTTGGTCCTGCATTTTGGATTTTGCCAGGGCTGGTGATTTCTTGATGAATAATAATCGCTTTTTTCCTTTAAATCAGACAGTTGAAGAATTATATTTGAGCGTCCTAATGCCGCATATTTATACGCCATCGTTCAACGATAGTTATAGATTTGGTGTATATTCATAATCTTGTATGATTTGAACAGTGAATGCGTATGATGTATGTAGGAAACGTTAGCTATTATTCTTAACACTTTTTTTTTGCAATAAGTATATTAGATGTAAGTTTGAAAAAGACGTATTAGCCCAGATAAGGGTGCAGTAACATAAATGAGAATGAAATAAGGAATTGTACAAAACCTTTTTTTACATTGGTTGGAAGGACGTGCCTATGCTTATTTATAATTCCAGCAGCCTTGCCTATTTAGAGCAGAGATATTTCACGTGATTAGTCCAGAGCATGTCATCGGAAAACATTACTCCTAGAGGAAACTCAAACCGCTTAGAAAAGCGGTTTGAGTTTCCTCTAAACGCGGGCCGCGTTTAGCACATTTCCATACGTTGCACTATAGTAACTGGGAGATTCACCAAGGCCTGGAGGTGCCGACCTTATCGGTTGATATCAATGCGAACAAGATGACGCGCTGCATTCTGCCTTCCTGGAGCTGGCAGCGACCTTCCCTGATCTTCCTAGGCATCTGAAACAACCTCATCACAACGTTCCAAAACATTCCTCTCAACCAAAAAAACTGAACATATCGTTATATTTCCCGGAATTAAAATAGACGACAATATTACTATGTTAATTAATACCAATTATAACCCCAGGAACGTGTACTCCTGGACCCTGCATCTTTTTTTTCCCCTACAATATTTGTAATACATTGCATTTCTGCCAACTACGTAAAAAAAAAAAAAAATAACGTCATATTGTTTCAAATGGGGCTAGCATCGGGGCATATCTCTAATTTGAGTTATAATTTAATTGATACCATAAAAAAAGTTATATTCCCCGGGAGAGGGGGGAAGGGGAAATACCGCTATGTCCCGCAACCTTGACGCCGTGCCGGTGCAACTCCAACCTTTAGACCCGTGCTTTTTTTTTTTTTTTTCATATAATGCAATGAGTATAACTCATCGGACGCCACAAGCGGAATTCCAATGTCAAGTAGAGTTAAAACAGAAGCCAGCAACTTCCGGTCGTTTCATGGTCTTTTAAGGTCACGGGTTTCGCAAACTATCTGCAGCCCAGAACCCAGGTGACAGGCTCGCGGAACAATTTCAGTCCGGCCTGTCTGCAAATAGAGGTACCACGAAACTGGAACCCTAACGACATTTGTAAAGGCGAGTTCCGTGTGCCCCGACCAAACACCCAGGCTCCGAAAGTCGTAAAACCGGGTGTCGTAAAAAGAAGCGCGCGCGCCTGCACGACAGCCGACCGGTGGATGGGACCCTTTGGCTGCTTCGAGCGTGCCCACGTGAGACCCGTGAGGCGTTGAGAACGTCCCACGGGCCGCTGCGGGCACGGACGGAGACGGCTTCTTTGCCGGAAAGCAAAGACAGCTAAACCAACAGCTTCTGGGAAGCACTGACGGAACGGCAAACCCCCCGCCCCTTTCCCCGCGTGACCAAGTGGGGCGGCCCCGATAGCGGAGTGCACGTGTTTCATCCGATGCCTGCTTCCGCATAAACCGCGTGGCTGGCCCTTTCTTGCTGGGGCCTATTAAGCATGTTGACCTCAATGTCAGTTGCCTGTTGCAATTTTTTTTTAACTATTTTAGCTCGAAAGTGGGATCCGGCCAACTCGTCGAAAGCCAACTCGTCGGCGGCCAATTTGTCGAATATGCCAATTCGTAATAGGGTAATTCGTCGAGGGGCAACTTGTCGAAAGGGGCAAGCTGTCCAAGAGCGTTTCGTCGAATGCGTTGAATGACGGTCCGAGGTAAAGGTTCGTGGTTTCTTGTTATCATTTCACCTAAAGTTATATTTGTGTTTATACTAGAGACAGCGCCCTTGCTAGGTTGCAAGACGGAAAGAAAAATCAAGAGGGCGAAGACAGCACAGCAGAGCCGTATATTGGGAGAGTTTGACCAGTGGGTGTGGCGACGAAGGCGCCGGAGAGGAGAAAACTAAATGAAAGGGACGAGAGCGCCGAAGGAGGGAGAGAGAAAGAAAGAAGGGAGCAAAAAGGAGACGATCGTCATTTTGACGCAACGTTGACGTCGCGGAGCACTGTTGAAGCTACGCGTCGTCTGCTACTATTTCTTTTTCGCCTGACTCAAAGTTTGCGTTCAAACGTGGAGAAACCTACTTCGTTACCTTTTTAAGCCACCGAGGAATAACATTATATAAATTTCTTGCCAGAGCCTGCCAAATAAAAGTAAAGAACCGAAATTTAGATGTCGATCTCATGCATTCCGCCGGGTGAATGAATCAAAATGGCGAGAATCTCCGTTCAGCTGGGAGCAGCCGAGAGTTCACGCACATGCGCTCACGCCTCTCGCTCCACGCCGCGGGCTGATTGGCTCACTCGGGAGAGGGACGTTACGGCGGCGAGATCATAGACTGGCCAAACTTTCCCAATATACGGCTCTGCAGCACAGTGCCTTGAGGCAAGTTGAGAAATGTTCATTTCGGGATCGTCTTTTTGTTTGTTTTCTTTATCACTTTTTGTAATGAGCCACCGCAGACTGTCGCCGCGAAAAGGCTTGAATGGGTGGGCCAGGTGGGTTAGCATTTCTGTTATGAGCGGCCGCAGACTGTCGCCTCGAAGCGGCGTGAACGGGTGGGCCGGGTAGGTTAACACGCGCCCCAGTGATACACGCGCGACGTAGTGATCATCCTCAAATTCACCGTGAAATCAGCGAAAGCTGCTTCAAACCACACCGCCTGAAGAATTACGAGGCGTAAGTTACAAGCAACCATGTCGGCGCCATGATTGTCTTTGAAGTATATTGGGTTGTGGAGGAATGAGCAAACAAGCTTGCGAAATGTCGTTTATCAGTCCGGCAACGGAGAGTCGAAGTGCTTCAGTGCACCTTAAGATATAGAAATCTGGGAACCACTGAGAAAGTAAGCACAGGCTCACCTTGGCCTTAAAAGAATGCTGAACCGAAATTTGAATTTTGGAAAATAAGGCCGGGGAAGCGTTGAACGGGACGCCACAAACTCCAACACATCACTCATACACCGATATCTCAAACGGATGGGCGTACTTTTGGAAAAGAAGGGCGCGATCAAGCGAGGACTATGACGTCACGATTCTCCTGGGACAGTTGAGAATGAAGGGAAGCGGCCTCGCTTCTCTTTTCCTTGCTTCGGTTCACCAACTTGACGGGACGAAGCGAGGAGGGGAGGAAATGAGAATTATGAGGTGGACTTGCCTCGTCGGCCTCGTCAGCCGTCTTCAATCGCGCACTTTTTTTCTCTCCCAAAATACGGCGATCCGTTAGAGGTATTGCTGTATGACTGATGCTTTTGGGTTTGCAATGTCCCGCCTATCAGTCCAGCCTTGTTTTGAGAGCTCGAAAGTTCATTTCAGTATCACTTTAATGTTGAGCAAGTCAGTGCTGTCACTCTCTGCCGGCTTCCGCATACTTGCCAAATAAAAAGTCAGAACAGCACTTTGCGCTGTCCTTCTAGTTAAAACAGCCTGCCACAGTGCTATCATCACAACATACCAAGCGAAGAGTTATGATACAAATCGGGCATGTTGTCAGACACCAGCACCTTCTCGTGGAAATGTCCACTAGATTTCAGCTCGCGATTTGAAGGATAAAGCCCATGAAACGCCTCTGGAAATTCCCGTCCTGCAACTCACTCGATATATTAGCGGTTACGTAACAGGATCATTATGCCGTTTAATTAGGACGCTCCCTCCTAGGACTTTCACGCCATCTATACCCCAACTTCGGACACATCTCCGGTCTTGTGTATGGGCGGAAGTTGCCATGAGGGACGGGCATTGCTGTGTTGTTTGGAAAGAAACCAGACTAAAACTTGCCCTCTTGTCAAAACGCCGCCACCGGGGGTGCACCAACAAGCACATTGTTGTGAATGTTTATGCAGCCGGAAGTTAGTCTGCCTCCGTGGGCGTCTGGTGTGGTGTCTCAGCTGTAGATGAGCAATTTAGCCAGTGCTATACAACCACTAGTCTGGGGTCTTTAACGTGCACCACGCAGTATATGTAATACACGACCGCACGCCAGTACGATGCTCATCTAGATCGAAACGGGCAGGGGCGGTGATTGAGCCCAGGATACCTGGGTTCTGCAGCGCGAGCTTTCGCTCCACGTGCTCCGAGCTGGCGGCTGCACCAAGAGAGCTGCGGGAAACGAAAGGCAAACTTTTATTGGAACTTCTTTGCAGTTCAGATTAAAGAAATCATGAAGCGACATCGGGTTGGAATGTTCGTGACTTTACAAAGGCTTATACTGGTCCTAGTCTGGCCCAAGTATACTCGCACGGACCGCGAATGATTCAAAATCATCTTTGTCGCGGTGAAATTGCGAAAATAAAAGGGGACTATTTCTTTCAGTCTTGCATCCGCAAAGCTCGATGACGTAATTGTGGGTTCGAAACCGCCTGCCTGACGACTGTCGAGCGCGGCTCATATATTGGACACGAGAACTGCGCGAGCACTGGACTTCGGCTCGTAACAATCAACGCCTCGGCGGACACTCGGGCAATGGCTCCTGTCCAACCAGTGCGGTGATTAGAATGGCCTAAATTTGAAAATGCCTGGAGCGCAGCAGGCGTTTTCTACTTTGCCGACCCCAGCGCGTGGCCATGATTAACGTTGGCGGCATAGGATAGGCACCACGTGGCCGCTCCTTCTGGCTCCAAGTTGAGGGGATTAACGCTGCTCATTTTATCGAATGTATTTGCCGACTTCCATAGCTTATAAAAAAACGTCTAACGAAAGTTTATCCGGTTAACGTTAGGGAGTGATTCTGAGTAGTATTTAGCGGAATGAGAAAAATCGTTTCACGAGCTCCTTTAATATGTGCGACGAAATATGACTAATAAGCACGCGACCAGAGAGACACACCTGCTTTTTTTTTAGTTTTCGTTTCGTCGAAAACGAACTTCTGAGAGCGCCTCGATGTTGGTAAGAAAGGGAACCGAAAAAAGAGGGACGTCACAATGAGTCGCTGTAGTATCCTCTTACGTCACAGGTTTCGTCGAGTGACGAAACGAAAATGTGCATATGATATTCGGAGCATCGTGAATTAATTTCCCGACAAGACATTAGTTATCTTGGTTGGATAATTTGGCAGCGTAATTGAAGGTAAGTCAAATTGCGCGAGGTGTAAGGACTTACATTTTTTTTTTTAGTCTGAAGAGTTTTTTTTTTTTTTATAATTGAAATGGTGATCTTTGGGAGCAGCTGTGGGTGCCTTAAGCCGCAGTGCATCTGCTAGTGCATCCTCCAAAAGACAGTCTGGAGACGCTATCTGAGGCACTCCGTGCATATGACGGTCTACACACATGTTTGAAGACGAAGCAATCCCGCTTCGAACATCTCTGAAGCTTGTCCGCAGATCGTGACTGCCGGGAACACCGTGTCTTTTGCATAATGCAGAGAAGTTTGGCTCTGGCTTCGGCAACTGTTGCGTGACGCTATTGGACGAGAGTCGCCCTTGGCATCAGAACGCCTTCAAATGGGCAAAATGTGAAATTACTCGAAGCTTAGCTCGGGAGTGACCTAGAACCAGAGGACGTGCCTCCGAGTCCGAGTAAGAATGTCACGAACGTGGCAGGCCCGAGTTCGACGAGTTTCGACTTTTTCGAACCTATGAGGCGAGGTTCGACGAAGGTTCGATGGAAGTTCCACCGTTACGCGCATGGGCGGAAATGAAAAACGAGCTGATACCACGGTGCGGAGAAGCGTAATATTTATGGGGTTTCTTTTATCGCTTTACAATAACAAACGCAGTTTTTCGTTAAAATTTTATATATTTGATTTTATATTGCGCAAAGAGCGGTAATAATTTACTACGATGTAAAACAAAGCATCGCAACTTCAGACGCGAGCGCGTTATAAAAAAAAAAAAAAGCAACTGAAGACGGACAGATCTTTCCGAATTTCAACTAACGGATAGCACATCGAAATGTGTGCTGTTCGTGTCCCGTCTAGTTATGTTTAATTATTTCCTAAGTTTTCGAAGAACGATATAAGTTTTTTTTTTCCCCGAAACTCGACACGTCAGTGTAGAAGTATGGATTTTAAAAAGTCGAAATTTGTCGCATTTTGCTAGAAGTTGGAAAGTTCGCGAAAGCAGACGATCCTTAACAATTCGACGTCGAAACTTCGTGGTTCGACAGGAGCTCGTGACATCCCTACTACATCCGAGTGCAAACTCAAAAACTCGGCGACTGATTCGAGTGAGGGCGACTCGCTGGCAAAACGTCGTCGGCGCCCCGTGGCCCGCGGTGCCCCCTTGGCGAGAGAGCGCGGCGGTCCAACCTGGCGCAGCAGCAGCAGCGCTGGCGTTCCGCTTTTTAATTAAAGAGCTACCCGATAGCGCCGGCGGCGTCAGCGAGTGCGGGCCATCTGCGACGTTCGGCGACAACGTAGCCCTGCCCCGGAACCCCCTCCTCCGCTCCTTCACTGCCGCCGCACCGCTGTGTCGCGCGTCCGGAAAGGAAAGAACCTCTTCGCGTACCGTCCCGGAGCACACGCCTCCTGGCCCGCTCGACGTCGGTGTAACCGATCATGCTTACGCTAGACAGAAAGGCGCCGAAAATCGCGAGTTTGCTGCCACCTTCCGTAACGTTCTGCGATTCTTTTCGGCGTAAAACGGACCGCTGTGCAATGCAGTCACTACGAAATACGAATAGCAAAAAGCGGGTCTCGCATGTTTGAATCTTTCTTCGTGCGTCGTATGTGTCGTCTCGCACCGTTCAACAGTTTCAGGATGGGACGCCAGCATGTCATCGAAACATCTATTGTTACTTGAAGTAAACATTTGAGAGAAATGTCTGTGGTTGGGAAACACAATAATTAAAGTATACGGTAACCAACCAAGTCCTAAACATGTAGGAGCCCAGCGTTTCGAACCTACTTGGTTCTTCGTCAGGGGCGACCGTGGCCGTTGAGGAGCGGCGTTTTTGGTCTTCCGGTAAAACGCCGCTCCTCGACGGCCACAGTCGCCCCTGACAAAAAACAAAGTAGGTTCGAGACATAGGGCTCCTATATGTTTAGGACTTGGCTGGTTGCCGTACATTAATTATCTATTGTTACTTATTCATTCTGAGAATATTGAATGACAGAAACCACCTTCTCTGCATCCATCGCTGACATCTCTCGACCAACATACTGCGAGAAAGTCGCCGATAATTTCGTCTGTTGCAGTCTCTGTAATGGCTCTGGGCCGTGAGAGTATAAACATGAACACTTATATAAGTATCGGGTTTTTTTCCTAGAAGAGTTTTGCGAATGCGACGGCACGTTTTATAGCGGCAAGCGGAATATATATGTTTACTCCGTTTACCACTGTGCGGGACGTGGATATTTATCATTTAGTCGTCGAAGGTCTCGTACGATCCGAATACGCCATCGTTTTGAGGACTGGTCTGATCGCTATGATAACCTTCTTCTAGACTCCGGATGTGTTTTGAGCCTTTGCTAGTGGGCACTGAGTTTACACGGAAAAGGTCAGTTGTGGAAGTTTCTAACTTTCAATCATCTGCTCACTTTTCTTTAGGCAAAAGCTGACACTGTCAAAGAGATCGAGCACCGGTCAGGGTCGTATGTACTTCAAAATAACTAAATATCTAACCCTGCAATAGCGGCGTAGGCAGGAATTCCTTTTAGAAAGGGGGGCAAGTACCATAATTTGCCCCCCCCCCCCTACTTTCCAAACAACAACCACAAGAACAGCAATATTAAAAATAGTTTTTACTGACAAACTTTACGAATGATTCAATACAACAAAAAGTAGCTGTCCGTTCAACTGTTCTCCTGGAAAATTGACAAATGTAATTGAATTGGCGGTACTAATTCTTGTGTAGCAAGAAATCAAAGGTTCAACTGAAGATGACGGTGCTCTAACGCGATAGAAATTAATGACGGAAGTGAGAGTTTTGGCAAATAAAATACACTAACATCGCGAGAAACAGCTAGAGCTAGGTAACATTTTCTATTTACACAGGATGAAAGCGAACGAAATCCACATAGATAAGCCAAGAAGGAGACATACGTTTTTAAAATATAGGCGACCAGCACAATCGCAATGTCCACCTCTTCGTGTCCTTTTTTTTTATTCTTCAGCAATAAAAAATATACACAGAATGTCACAAAAAAATTGATTTTTTTTTTTTTTACCGCAAGAATAAACTAGGCGTCGCCGAACGCTCATTCTCCGCCCAAAGGTAGCGCAGAGGACACAACCAGATGTCAAAGTTTCAGCCCAATCCGATACCTTATTCAAAAGTTATAAGTGATTTTCTTAAAATTTCAATGGGAAAATGGAGCCCATTTTTGCCCGTTTTCGGTTTCTGGTGCCATAGAGCCCCCCATGTATTCGAAAGCTCCGTCGGCCGCCATTTTCCCATTGAAATTTTCAGAAAATCACTTATAACTTTTGAATAAGGTATCGAACCGGGCTGAAACTTTGGAATCTGGTTTTGACTTCTAGCGCTACCATTGGGCGGAGAATGAGCGTTCGGCGATACCTAATTTATTTTTGCGCTAAAACAAAATATCCCTGTATATTCTGCTTTTGGCGGCGCTTTAAAAAGCGTTGTCAAAAAAGCGGAATACCGTTGAACGATTTCTTAACCCTCATGACCAAATGTAAACAAGGTTATATGGACCGGTATTCGCGACTCCAGCGAACTATAGCGGGCGCGCTGCTCAGGCAAAATGGCGGACGAAAGGAGGTCGTTTTCGTCGTCCAGCACGCGGACCGCCACAAATTCCTGCATTGCAGCATAAAATTAGTGTTAGATCTGAAAGCAAAGCGATTTTTCGACGGTAGAAACCTTCTTCTAGTCATTGCGTAGAAATGACAGGGCGCAATCATAAAAATAATTACTGGAAACGATGTTTGTTTCTATGCTGCCTACGAGAACCAAGCAGCGATAGCAGTCGACGTAGTCGAAACGACCTCCTTTCCTGAGCTTCTCGGCGCTGCCGCTACGCGGCGTCAATTTCGCTGGAGTTGCGAATAGGCGAAACATTAAAGGAGTCATGAAACGATTTTCCTACTTCTTCCTCCTTAGCTTTAATCCTCAACTCAAATGCGAATTGTTAAATCACGTCGTCGTGACATTCTTCGGCACCGGTGCGATGACTGCTAGCTTCCACCGTGCTTTTTATGCACACCATAGAACTTGTCATTCTCCAGTGACGATAAGTTCCGTCAGGGCACTCATTGTCCACGAACGCGAATCCGCATATTCGTTGACGGATTGACTGTTGACGAGCGCATACGTCCGAGTGACGCAGTTCTCGTGTCCAATGCGTGAGCTGGGCTCGGCTGACGTCAGGCTGGCATCGCTGACGCGCTTTGGGAACCGCGGATGTATCATAGTGAAAAGGTGGAGAGCTTTCGAATGAAACAAGGTACAAAATAGTGCGCTATATTTTCAAATGTTCGTACCGAAAAGCTGGCTTTTGACTTTCTACCCTCTTTCTTTTGGCCAACTAAACGATATGTGATTAGTAAAGTCCCAATTTAAAATCATTCCCCCAGTCCAAAATTCGTTTCATGGCCCCTTTAAGCCATTTTGAATGTAACAAAATGCGTCACGCGATGACAGCGCAGCAGAGGTTGGTTGCACTATCTCTCCACGGGGCGCGGTGCCGCCGGGGCCGAGATGCGCTCCGATAGCAAACCAAAACTTAAAAACCCGTCGAATTTGTGCAGTTTTTCAGAAATCCGTAAAATGCTTAGCGTGCCTTCTATCGTTCAGCAATTTGTTGATTTAGTGTTTTTTTATGATGCTGGGCAATTTTCTAATTGAAACCAATTAAACACAATATTAAAAAGTTAATTACGCAAAAAAATTAACAATCTAATTATCCCGGACTTTAATCATTTTCCTAAATAGGCCCCTGGCCCAGAACCAAAACGACAAAAGCCTTTTTTTGTTGCGGCGCGTAGTTCTCGCGGTATCGAATTCGTCCACCTTTCGTGAAACACCCTGATGTATGTGTTTTTGGCACGCCTCTGTAACACCCCTGTTATACCCCTGTTACACGGCACACTTAACCACGGTTAACTCAGGTTTAACTGCTGTTACGCGGCACCACAGATACCGCACTGAACTCTCGGACAGCTATTTCAGAAGAAGTGAAGAGCGCGCGTGCACTGCTTTGATGGGTGCTCTAGATGCTCAAGCGCACGTGCGCCCATAGCTTTGACTGCATAGCCGCAGAATGTTGTCCGCAAATATTGTGCGCTAACTGTGGCTTCGTGTAACTGCAGTTAAGAGTGCCCGTGTAACGAGGGTAAAAGCGGATTTGTAACACCGGCTTTTTTTTATTGTGTTTGTGTGCGATGTACAAAATGCAGTCTACATTCCTTGTTTTGTATTATCCACTCCTGCTTTGGCCCTTAAAGTAACACCTTTTGGCGGGCTAGTTGGCCCTTAAAGGGGCCATGAAACGAATTTTGGGCTGGGATGAATGATTTTAAATGGGGACTTCACTAATCGCATATCGTTTAGTTGGCCAAGAGAAAGAGGGTAGAAAGTCAAAAGCCAGCTTTTCGGTACGAACATTTGAAAATATAGCGGACTATTTTGTACCCTCTTTCCTTCGAAAGCTCTCCGCCTTTTCACTATGATACATCCGCGGTTCCGAAAGCGCGTCAGCGGTGCCAAACTGACGTCAGCCGAACCCAGCTCACGTATTGGACACGAGAACTGTGTCACTCGGACGTATGCGCTCGTCAACAATCAATCCGTGGACGAATATTTGGATTCGAGTTCGTGGCCAATGAGTGCCCTGACGGAACTTATCGTAACTGGGGAATGACAAGTTCTATGGTGTGCATAAAAAGCACGGTGGAAGCTAGGAGTCATCGCACCGGTGCTGAAGAATGTCACGACGACGTGATTTCACAATCCGCATTTGAGTTGAGGATTAAAGCTAAGTAGGACGAAGTAGGAAAATGGTTTCATGACCCCTTTAACAGGGCTGGCAGTATTGTGAAATAAAAAGAAGAAGCCCACTTTGTTCTTGACCTGTAACCGACTTTAGCGCGCTGCTCAAATTTTAGAGCGCAGCTCTTAGGCGCCCGTTTACGGCTTGAGCGGCGCTGCTATCTCCGTCGGCGTAACCACGCATTGCATTATGGGACGTTTCCCATAATGACGTCACACGTGACGTGTGGTGTGACGTCATGCGGGTGACGAGTGACGTCACGGGGGTAACTGGGGTCACGAGTGACGTCACGAAGGTCACTCGTGATGGTCACGACGAAGGTCACGACCTTCACAGTGACCTTCACGAGGCCTTGACGAGTGACCCTCGTGACGTCACGAAGGTCACTCGTGAAGGCCTCGACGAAGGTCACGAGTTACGTATCGACGGTCACTAGGGTCGTGACGTCACGACGGAGGAGGGAGAGGGGGAGGGCGGGGGAGTAGAAGGGGAGAAAGAGGAGAGGAGGAAGAAGGAAGGAGGAGGGTGGAGAAGGATGGAGAAGGATGGAGAAGGAGGAGGAGAGGAGGAGGATGGAGCAAGGAAGGAGGAGGACCAACACCTCCTAGAAATAAGGCCGTAGCGCTCTTCTCGTGACGTCGCAAAGGAAGGTCATCGGGGGCGCGCGTCGAAGCGAAGGCAACGCGCGTGGATCGACCGTCGCAACGCGCTTTTAGTCACATACGCGTGCCTTATTAGCTAAAATGAAAGCTGCACATAGCAACGGGTCTGAGAAACACTTTATTACACGGGCAAAACATTACACCGCTAAATAATCGGTACGAAATGGCACGAGGCATGCGTGGAAGACGTTAATAGAAAAATATGATTGTTTTAAGTCGAAAACATTGAGTCACGCAATTCTTGCTGTAGGAATTCATATTTTATACAAAAATAAATTCAACAAAATGGCGAGACACGCAGTGATTAGACACAGCAAAACAGATCACAGTTAAAAAAATTACACCATCTTCCCGAGGGGAACCATGGGGTGATGCGGAGCATCGGGGTGGTGCTGACGCTTGCTTGCGCCAACCCACTAACTGACGGGACTGTTGCTTCCATCACACTTCATCGGAAGAACGGAGTGAAGTGGAGTCAACAGCGGTGAACTGATGTAGCACGAGTAACTTTGAAAGTCTAATCAGACCGCACGGTAAGGCGGCGCAAAATGCCCTAACAGCGCTTGCAGGTTTCCTCGTCGAGACCGGGCTGGCCGGCGAGATCTGGGCTGCAACGGACGCGAGCGGTCGGGAAATGCTAGCAGACGACAGCCGCGGAGTTGCGGGGAAAGCTCACCCCACTAGAAAGGCCTGGCCTGGCGCTGCGACCCGCGCGCCGAAAACTTTCCTCCTTCCCCTCCTCCGGGGAAACACGGTTTTGCCTCAGACCCCGCCCCGGTCACGTGATGGGGATCGCGCGCAGCGCGCTACCGCTCACACTTGAAGGAGAGGAGACTAGAGGAGGAGAGTTGCGCATGCGTAGTGTGAGTGCGGACTACGACGCCGACGCCGCGGGACATAGACCCGAGCAAGAGATGCTCCGCATCTAAAATCAGGTAGACGTAGTCAACGCGGACACGGCTCGACAAGTGTCACTTATGATGTTATCGCGTGCAGTCGTCTGAATTCTTGCATTATACCCCAGTCACATGGAAAAAGTAATGTATTTTCGATCGAATGACATTATGGGGTCGACAAATCAGCTTGCGACGCTCGTATAATCACTGAAGACAGCGAGCCGATTAAATCCCACATCATTTAATGAAAATATATTAACTTTTCCATGTGGCAGGGGTAGTATACTATTTCCAGTCACCTAATTTACTTCTCCCTAAGGTGCTCCAGCTTCCTAAGAACAAAATATAACCTATTTTTTATACAATAATACTATTACCTTAATACAGTTAAGGTTCTATTATAAACGCGGTAAAGGCTATAAAATCACATTAGTATAAATAGACACATAAGCACAAACAACGCACTTTCAATATTCACACAAACTGGTTATTTATCTTCCAGTAAAAACTAGAATATTACCACGCATATTTACAAATGTCGACGCAATAGCAAACAAATAACAACAAAAAAAACTCCATTTATCACAAAAAAAAAAAACTGATTGCAGCATTTCATTTGCGTCTTACATGACCAAGAAAGCCCGTAAATAAGTTGTTTCTCACGTGTCGATCGTATCCATACGTCCTACAATATCCATGACGAAAACATTTGAACACGAACTTCAAAAGTTTCTCTCTGTCGAGAGGGAGGTCATCGACCAGTGTCATCGTTGACTAGTTGCCACACACGTCACTCAAACCGTAGCAGGACTTGTTCCGCGAATCCACGTAAATGCCGTAGTATCAAGCAAACACAAAAAAAAAACTACCCGAGACTGTGGTGACGACAGACTCCGACGGGAAGGAAACAAGTCTCAAAAGGTCACCCACGAGAGCACCGGCAGAATTACAAAAGGCTTAAGGTTGTTGACCCATCTCTTGCTCGTGTGCGCTTCCTGCAGGCGATGACTGGATTTCTTTTCGGTTCCCTTGCCTTCTGAACTGTCTCAGCGTTCCTTTTCAGACAGTCAGCAGCTCACACACAACGTAAATCTACCAGAATCGGAGCCCATATGAGGAAAGATGTCGCATCGGAGGCGGTTCATTCGAAAGGTGTAGGGAGCTGCGGGACTGCACGTAGTCCCGCGGTTACGGGGATAATCATAAATATAAATATGGTACTTTCAACCTTGGTAACGCGTTGTATATTACGTTTATAGATTATATATATCTATATATATATATACCGGGTGTTCATTTTTCATTCGAACAGATTTATTACGAAAAATCCGTAAAAGATGCACTATAATAAAAAAAAAAAGCCGGATGCAACCTAAGAACAATCTTTTAGCTCCACCCACAAGCGCATTGCGCCCATCTGAAGTGCCTCCGCCGTCGAGAAAGTAGTTCGCTAGCAACGTTGCTTTTTCTTCCTCCAGTAAACGTGTCTTAAACTACTACAATATTTATTTAATTCATTCAGGACGTTTAAATAAGTTAGAATACGTTTTTGTCAACAAAATAGCTGTTTAGTAAAGAAAGAAAGTCATGTCCAATGTACCGTCTTCCCAATTCATTTTCTGTCCAAGATACTGTCTAACATACCGTCTTCGAGCGCCTTCGATTGAGGGAAAGCGGCGAAAACGAAACCAACCTTTCTCTCGCCAAAATTATAAATAACAAAGCACTTATAGTTCCTGCAAATAATAAATATTTAGTGATTTACTTGGTTTTGTGGGCTTTGAGCACGAAATGTGTGCCTTTATTTTGTTGGATGAATAGAAAACAAGAATAATTATACTTTTCGGGTTTTGACAACGTTACTAGAACACTCAGTTGGGAAACTCACCCTTGAAACTTGGGCCGCTGGCGTCCACCGAGACCGAGCTAAATACGATAACAGCGCCACCCTTTAGCGACGAGTTCAAACATTAAAGTTGCTTTACATAGCTACTGCGAGATGGCCCTACGAGATGGCGCCACCGGCCTTGCCCGACTCGACTTGAACCAATACGTGCAGCCGTGCAGTTCCCGGAGTGGACGCTGCAGGAGAAATGGCGGCGTTGCGATCGCCATTAGCTCTGTTCCCGAGTACGGATCGGAGCCACTTTTTTCAAGCAGGCTCTATGGCAGTTTCCCAACTGAGTGGTTCTAGTAACGTTGGGTTTTGACAAATCGGCACCCTCCCAAGTCATCGACACCACCACCGCGCCCCGCTAGAGTGCCTTCATACACACGCGCGCTTATGTAGGCACCCTACACCCCGCTCTCTTTGTCTTCCGTCATGGATCCCACTGAGGTGCACGGCAATCTCAGCTCACCCCGCGGAAACCACAGCCAATTGAAGCAGCGGTGCCGGTACTATGTTGAGGAGCAACGTGGGGCAGAGGCGACAGAAATCCAACGAAGCAGACGACGTCCGGCATAGCTTCTCACCTCTCAGCAGTGCTAAGCCTCGCGCCCGCTTCGAAATTTTCGTTGGCGATAGCGTCGCTGGATTCTCACGTTGTCGCGCAAAAACTGCTGCAAACGCAAGCCGATACCATTAAGATTTCGTGGCGTAACCTCGGGCACGTAAAACACGGTGCAAAAAAGCAGAATAATTGTCACGAGAAACTAGCGTCGCGTTGCTAAGGCCAGCAGCCATGTTGAGCTTTTTTTTTTCAAAAGGATCGCGATTGGTCCACGGAATCGTGACGTCATGAAAACGATTGGCTGGCGTTTCTCGGCGTAGGAATACATTTTCCTCTGAGAGGCATTTCCGGTTTTTTCTTAGCTTGCAATCAACTTTTTTTTATATAGTACGGTTTGTTCAAGTGAGTTATACGGCTAGGGGGACATTACGTGGGTGGCTAATCCTTGCGAGAAGTTGGCTAATTAATTAAAATTCGTTAATTAACTTTTTAATTAATAGAAATAGTCATATGGTTCCAATTAGAAACTTGCTCAGCGTCATCGAAACCCCTAATTCAGTCATTTTCAGAAAGACTTTGAGCGCGTGAGAAGCGTAGTAGTGCACTAAAGTTACCACTCGTGGAGCAGGTACAAGGCTGCATTGGGCTAGATAAGAGACGGAAAAATCGCACGGGCGCCTTATCGCAACCTCTAGCTTTGTACCTGCTCCACGAGCGGTAACTTCAGTTCACTACTGCGCTTCTCACGCGCTCAAAGTCTTTCTGAAAATGACTGATTTCGGGGTTTTCGACGACGATGAGCAAATTTCTTATTGGAACCATATGTCTATTTTCATTAATTAAAAAGTTAATTAACGAATTTTAAGTAATTAGCCAACTTCTCGCAAGGATTAGCCACCCACATAATCTCCCCCTAGCCGTATAACTCACTTGAACAAACCGTACTAGTGCATCTTTTACGGATTTTTTCTAATAAATCTGTTCGAATTAAAAATGAACACCCGGTATATATATATACCGGGTGCTATATATATATATATAGATATATATATAATAAATTGTACAAGAATGCGCTTTTAAAACATATATTAATGTCGTATAAACGCGCACGAACACAACCGCGCCGCTTTACAATAATTTTTTTTTCACGCCAATAGCAGATATATTCTTACGTAGTTGCGCCATGGCCTTCCTTCTCCGACGTTGTGACGTAACCACTCGGAGAGCTACGGCCTTATTTTTAGGAGGTGTTGGGAGGACAGGAGGAGGAGGGGTGGAGGAGAGGGTACGGAGGTGGAGGAGAGGATAGATACCCTCTTCCCCGTACCCTCCCCTCCTCCTCCTCAAGAGCTGCGCTCTAATTCGGCGTTACAAGGTATGTAAATGCTTTTCATTTTTTTATTAAGGTTATGCAACACTTTTAATGCACCCTGAAATAAACCGACGAAACCAAAACTAACTTTCGCTTCCTTGCTTCCCGGCAATTAAAACAGAGAAGTGGGTGACGTAAAGTGTGGGCTGTCGGTTTTGGGTAGCCTTTAGTGGTCTTTGAACGCACTTGACGCGGCGAGTTATGTCTGCGTGGTGCTCTGCGAAGGCCAGCTCGCTTTCGCTTGCTTATCGTTTTTCCTAGGGCCACGAAATAAGCAACGTACAAAGTATCGGCACTACATTCTCGGGTTTTCTTTTGGGTGGAGCCATTTTGGGGGCTCCTGACACCGTACACCCAAAGCACAGGAAGCTGCATTTTCAAATCTCCGATGGCGTCCACTCTGCACAAGATACCAAACTTGTGACGCCCACAAGACATTCGGGGACTGGGGTGTTGAGACTGTGCGCGTAGCGTTTGGTCGCTATGGTTTTAGAGCGCAGCTCTTATGCGCCCGTTTCCGGGTTGAGCGGCGTCGCCGTCGGCGTCAGCGTAATCGCGTGACGTCACAAGGGTGACGAATGACGTCACGAGAGTCACCAGTGACGTCACAAGGGCCACGAATGACGTCACAAGGGTCATCAGTGACGTCACGAGGGTCCGTGTGACGTCACGAGGGTCACGAGTGACGTCATGAAGGTCACCGTCACGTCACAAGTGGCGCCACGAGGGCCACGTGTTACGTCACGAGTGCCACAAGTGACGTCACTAGTGACGTCAAGAGGGCCACGAATGACGTCACGAGGGTCACGAGGGTCACCAGGGACGTCACGAGGGTCCCGAGCGAAGTCACCCTCGTGACGTCACACGGGCATGCCCTCCCCTCCCCTCATTGTCCTCAAGAGCTGCGCTCTAATTCGACATTACAGGGAAGTGTAAACGTCTTTGGGTCACGCGGTCAAAACGGGTCACGCGAAATAAGTTTCCGTCGCAGACTCGGGGCGTCACCAGCGTTACGATAATTACCGAGGATGTTTCAGGAACTCGTGCTGCCCGCAAGCGTCCGTTCGGCTTCAAACGTTCTGAACATTGCCTGGGATGCCTGAAGCCTATTTAAAGGGACCGTGATATTATTTTCTGCTTTGTCTTCCCTTAACTTTAATCCTCAACTCAAAAGCGAATTGCGAAATCACGTGGTCGTGAGGCGCTTGGGGACAGGATGCGATTAGGGTGCCTTTATGTGCGCTTTGCTTAGGGTGGAGACATCTGGCCATTTCGTCCCAGACTTTTATTTTCCTTTTTTGTTCAGAAGCGCGTGAGAGAGCGTGTCCCTGCACGCATTTGTGGCGCTGACTGTACTATGACGACATTCTGTTTTCGTCAATTCCTTTATATTTTCCCCGTGAACGCGTGCTGTCGGCGTCGGGAACTTAAAAAGGGTGGCATCACCCTAAACAGAAGGATATTGAGGCACCCTAGACTCTGTTTCATGCTTAGCGTGCAACGCTGTCAAAGCTACTGGCGCGAGCGCGTGGCTTTATATATGGTTTTGTTTGCGCGAGAACGCGTGCAAATGGTCAACGAGAGCAAGCCCCATGCTCGCGCCAGTAGCTTTGGCAGTGTTGCACGCTAAGTATGAAACAGAGTATAGATGCGATGACTCCAAGCTTGGACCGTGCTTTTTAAGCACACCATGGAACTTGTCATTCTCAAGCGATGAAAAGTGCCGTCACGGCACTCATTGGCCACGAACGCGAATTCAAAGATTCGTCGACGGATTGATTGATGAGCGAATAGGCCCAGTGCTCTTGTCCAATGCGTGGCTGGGTTCGGCTGACGTGCTCGGTTACCGCGGATGCATGACAGTGAAAAGGCGGAGAGCTTCCGAAGGAAAGGAGCTACGAAATAGTCGGCTATATTTTCAAATTTTTGTACCGAAAGCAGGATTCAGGTTTCCTGTGCTCGTGTACTACAGGATGTCTAAAATAGCTTCCAGGTTCTTTAAATCGACGACTAAAATTGGTTTTGAACCTACCGCGCTACGATTTTGCGCAGCGTTGCCCACAGGTGTTGCATTTTAGAGCGCAGCTCTTATGCGCCCGTTTCCGGGTTGAGCGGCGTCGGCGTCGGCGTGACCGCGCGTTCTGTTATGGTGCGTTTCCCATAATGACGTCACACGTGACGTCACGTGTGACGTAAACGAGGGTAAAGTTTTCTCGCTAATTATGCCGGGAAAGTTTTTCTGCTACATTTAGCGGGGAAATGTTTTCCGTTAAATTTAGAGCGAAAATTATGCCCTCATGACGTCACTTGTGGCGTCACGTGATGTCACGCTAAATTTAGCGAAAAAATATGGCGGAAAGTTTTCCCCCAAATTTAGCGGGGAAATTGACGTCACGTGACCTCAACACAATTCAGGTTCCCCGTTAAATTAAGCCAACATTCTTCCGCTAAATTCTCCGCTAGACTGAGCGGGAAAATGTTGGTAAATTTCCCGCTAAGTTTAGCGGGAATATTACTCCGCTAAATTTAGTAGGGAAATTTTCGCGTAATCTTGCGGTAAATTTAGCGAAAAGTTTTCGCTAAATGGGAGGAGAAGCAGGAGAGGAAGAGGGGAGGGTACGAAGGGGAGCAGAGACATACCCTCCCCTTCGCACTCTCTCCTCCTCCTCCTGCTCCTGCGCTCTATTCGGGATTACAGAAAGTTCTAAATGTCTCAATTGTTTTCTTTAAAATTCGCAAAAAGCGAACTTACCTGGTGAAAAATTAAAAAAAAAGGAGAAATATTTAACTCCTATGGAAACGCAGCGGAGCTACAGGTCTTCAAACAACGGGGCGCCCTATTGTTTGAGGACCGGTGGCCTCGCTGCATTTCCACAGGAGTTAAAGGGATTGTCCGGTGAAAACCGGAAGTTCTTAAGATTTCGTGATGGTTACCTGGTGGGAGCCTAATGATTAACATAGGCCATTTTTATTCCATTAAACGACACCCCAATTTAGTGTAATCAACGACGGATAATTGAACGAAACTGCATGCTGAATTTCGCAAGTATCAACGGCTGCACTCCCATGCCTGACGTGACGTCACACCAGTCTTGCAATTGTCATATCCTATGCCTCATTCCTCCGCGGGAACACCGTGCTCCCGACGCACGGCAACATTCCATATTACTCGCCACTGTAAATGTCGCGGAGAAGTGTGGAGCGTGACAACCGCACAACGAAAATACCCTTTCATTCTAAAAAAAAGAAAAAAAAAAAAGATTTAGCGCAGCAGCGAGGGTGAACCACGTCGTACCGCTCACGCGGAGGAAAAAATTCGAAGTGCACTTCAGTTCTGCGCGTTCTTTGCCTGATGTTACCTCAGAAACTCCGCTTCCCTGAAGGTGGAAGAGGAAAACGCCGTTTATGCACGCTTGGGTTAAAATACAATTACTCCTCCAGGGAAGCACACAAAATTCAGATTTGTCGTGGAAGATGCTCCTACAGCCATTGACAATGAGGTCTAAATGTTTTCATGACTACGAAATTTGACCGGATAATCCCTTTAAGCCTTTTCATTTTTTTTACTTTTTCCTCTTGTAAGTTCGCTCTTTGAAAATTTTATAGAAGAAATGCACTCCCTGTGGGCAACGCTGCACAAAATCATAGC
Organism: Ixodes persulcatus; assembly: GCA_013358835.2. NCBI lineage: Eukaryota > Metazoa > Arthropoda > Arachnida > Ixodida > Ixodidae > Ixodes > Ixodes persulcatus. The sequence continues at coordinate 107,575 of JABSTQ010011024.1, forward strand.
ACGATAGGCTAAGAAACGGATATTTGCGGTCGATTTAAAGAGCCTGGCAGCTATTTGAGACACCGTGTAGTTTTATTTGGCGCACTAATCGATATGCGATAAGTAAAATTCCAATTTATCCCAGCCGAAAATTTATTTCACGGTCCCTTTAAATCGTCCAATAGAGGACTGACGCGTACCCTTCGTGTACCCGGCGGGGGTCAGGTCCGGGGGTCGCTCGCTTCTCGGCGCGCCGTGTGAAGGGCCCTCCCGCCTTGTTTGCGCTGACCAGTTCCCCACGAGTGGCCATAAATATTTGCGGCCGCGATAAGGAGGCGCGCCCTGTGGGAGAGCCGGCGAGGAAGCGCTCCCAGGGAACGCCGTGAGAGCGTCTCGCCAGTTCACGTCGCAAGTCGAAAATCGACGAGAGCTGCGGATTCGCGAACGACTAGCCATTACATGCAACGTCTTGATCGTCCGTGCGAGTGAATGCTGTAATTGAGGCTATACTTTGAGGGCTTCATATGTCTAAAATTTTCAAACGTGTCGCTTTTCGCGGGGTTAACCAAATTGTTTGTTCCAACTATACTCTGTTTCATACTTAGCGTGCAACGCTGTCAAAGCTACTGGCGCGAGCGCGTGGCTTTATCTATGGTTTTGTTTGCGCGAGACGTGCAAACAAAACCATAGATAAAGCCACGCGCTCGCGCCAGTAGCTTTGACAGCGTTGCACGCTAAGTATGAAACAGAGTATTAGCCCCGTGCGCGACCGAAAGCGTCGCTGTGGTCGGCCTTCCACGATTGGCCGAACGCTGACTATGACGTCGGAAAGGGGATTTATCATCGACGGAAATAAGAGGAATGAAAGAACTTTAATTTTGACGGTGTTGGCAGTGTTCCTTTGAGAGCGCAATGATTTCAAGCTTCCACCATGCTATTAACAAACACCATCGAACTTGTTGTTTGCAAGGTAATGACGTCACAAGGGGGAACCACAGGAGGGCGCCACCAAAACATCTCGCCGCTAATAGTTAGAACAAACAATTTGGTTAACCCCGCGAAAAGCAACACGTTTGAAAATTTTAGACATATGAAGCCCTCAATAATCAACGAGATCAAGCCCCACGCTCGCGCCAGTAGCTTTGACAGCGTTGCATGCTAAGTATGAAACAGAGTATAGAGATGATATATTGCTCAAAGACATTGTTTTGCTATCTCTTATATTTTGGTAGGAATGACGCGAAATAATTCAGATAAACACCTTACAATGAAAGAAACAACTGAGTGATGGTGAATTTTGGAGTATTTGCCCAATAAATCTTGATGCCAATTTCTTACTAGAAGCACTACAGACCAGGGAAAGAAGTGAACATTAGAACGCTGTCCACCTCTTCTACTTGTTCGTGGCGGCTATGTTGTCGTTTAGAACCATCTCCGGTCGGTAAAATGTGAACTTTTTTTGTATATTGCGTTAGAACTTAGAAGTGCATAAATTGAGCACTTTTTGCTAAATTTGTGTACAAAGTGGAGCACAATTCGGAGCACAATGTGCATCAAATTGGAGCAAATTGTGCTTCAATTTGGGTTTACTTTTGTTTCTGATTTTTATCAATAACACGTCTACCTGTGTAGTAAACTCAAACGTGTTGTTATTTCTGCACAATATCAAGCACTTTCTGAATATTAGTTAGATTGACGACTGCGACCTTCTTTAAAGTGACGCATCGCATATTTTAAACTGTGTCGGGAAAATTACTTCATCATTAATTTAAAAAATAACTAAGGCCATGTCTTTGAGTAAAAAACGTGAAATTGTGCACTATTCGTACTCACTTCATGACAAATGTATTTTAAGAGTTGCATCGCTTCGCAATCTTGGAGTTTGCTTTGACGCTACTCTTTCCTTTGACTGCCATGTCACCTACATTGTCTGTTCTGCATTTAAATTACTGGGAAGGATCACTCGATTAACTAGAAAGTTTGTCAAGTGTACTTGTTTCCTTCGTCTATTCTGTTCTCTTATCAGATCTAGACTAGATTTTCATTCGGTAGTCTGAGATTCGCTCACTGTACATGATGCAACAAAATAGAAAGATGTTCAAAGACGCCTAGTGCGCATAATCAATGACAAATACCTTAACCGTAGGAATTTTAGCTCGCAGTTCTTAGGCGCCCGTTTCCGGGTTGAGCGGCGTCGCCATCGCCGTCGCCGTCAGCGTAATCGCGCGTTGCATTATGGGACGTTTCCCATATTAACGTCACACGTGACGTCACGTGTGACGTCACGAGGGCCACGAAGGTCACAAGGGTCGCGAATGACGTCACACGGGCATACCTCCCCTCCTCCTCCTCAAGAACTGCGCTCTAATTCGGCATCACAGAGAATCGTAAATCTCTTTTTCATTTTTTACAACTATGAACTCCTGCTTGATACATTTGGCCTACAGTGTCTATCCCTCAGAAGATTATTGCGTGGTCTTGCCTTTTTACATAGAATAGTTCACGGGGGCATTGACTCAACACTTTTATACACAGTGATTTTGAACGTACCAGCTCGCTCAAATAGGGGAACTATCACTTTTTATCCCCACAACCAACACGTGATAGCACCAACAACAAGAATGCAGATATGTGTAAACAATCTTGGGCATGAAATTTTTTTTATTTATTTGATAACTACGTAAATCTCAAAAGACAATTAAGTTATATTATTTTCTGTAGTTAGCAATAAACTGTCGTGTTTTTTTTCATACTAGTTTTATTATTATTTGCATTCTCAAATGAGTACTGCTGAAAACGTTCCACAGCTGTACAACTGTTTCACTGTGCCACATTTCACACTATTATTAGCAGTATATTAGAACAACTAAAGGCTTAATGATGATGATGATGATGATGAAGTGATGGCTCGAGCTCCCGCTAGCATCGCTAAAATCTTGCATACGATCTACGAAAGGTGCGTTAAGTCTCCCGTACCATTTGTTTATTGGTCACCCTTTTTGTAAACATTAAATTCAGCTTGTATTCACCGATGGCGTAGAAGATAAAATATATGGCACCTCTGTCCTGTTACAACCAAAGGAGATGTAATGCGATAGCATTTGGGATAATCGGCTGACTGAGGTTTTCAATTCATATAAATTCAAATGAATTTATTTTCCCATTTCAACGTGAAATGGGGGGGGGGGGGGGGGGGGGCAAGCCGAGCAAAAAAATGCGGATCAAGCAGCTTGACGTGGCCCTCGGCGCCACTTCCCGGGGTAGCGGAAAAACAAAAACCAAGATGTTGATAGCTTAAACGCACCAGAATAGACTAGTATGAACGTTCACCAGCTAACCAGCTAGCCTAGTATGAATGTTCTCCAGCTAGCCTGCTCCACAACTCGTATTTCTGTATACAAAGTATGCCATAAATGAAGAGCATGAACAATGAAACAAACAATCCATGCACACGCACAAGATTCATTAATTAATTCGAAGTTTAGCAAGAATATTAAAGAAAAAGAAATGTTTACACCAATATTCTATAAGTAAACACACCTGGCACGTCATAATAAAGCGCATTTTAGTTTTTAAAGGACAGTGTTTAATTCCAACAAAATATTTGTAGAGTAAATATATTCAGCAAGACAAAGACAAAAACCCACCACAGTGTGTTTAAAAAAAGAAAAGCTGTTACAATGCGACAAAGAGGAAAACATACAGTAAGAGTAAACGCCAAAATGAAGTAAATAATTTATATTCCACATCAACTAACAAACACTAACGCCCTACGTTAGGCGCATTTTTGTTTTGTTGATGTGAAAGTCAAAGTAAGGGAAACTGATTTGTTCATTTAATTCGAATTCTCGCACAAGCAGTCTGTGTTTATGGAAGACACACGGGCTGCTTGTAGGCTGGTTGTGCGCTTTTGCTCACGTGTACGTCTGGAAACGTCCCGTGTACACACGCACAAAAGTAGGGATCTTATAACCTAGGCGATAATGTTTTTAAGTCCATTTACTTGCAAGGGTGCTCACAAAGTGATCAGTTAGTGTGGCTTGAAGTGTTATCTTTAGCCGAACCGGAACTCAACCGAATCGAAATCTTCGCCGCCATCTTGAAACAAAACCGGAAATCAACCGGCAAAAAATATAACGGTAACCAAATCAAAATGGTTCCCAGTATTTTCTTGTTAGTATCAAAAAATAAATATTCGAGAAAACAATATTGGCAGGTGTATTTCTATGTTTGATCAGATCGTCCTATATGAAAAATATATGAGATCGTCATATACGAGAAATTGTGGATTTTCTTGACGCCTTCGTATGTCACTATGATTAAGCATGTGTCAGGTGGTCACATGATGTCATGATGTCAAGATATCCTGTCACGTAATTTTACGTCACATTACCCCGTGACGTCACGTGATCGAATGCGTCAAGTCGATTTAAATTGAAAACGTCACTAGATTTATTACGTTGTTGACACCGTGACGTATCATGACATCCCGACTTCGCACCAAGAGTCACGTGATACTGTGACGTACGCGATTTTCATGACCCGGAGTCGAGTGTTCGGGTTCATGACAGTCAGTATCGCCAAACATTTGGGTAACGGCTCGTGTTCATTCAAAGATGATACTAGCCCAACCCTAAATATATTTGAAGCTCAGCCCATGCTCTATGCCAGGGGTGGCCAAACTGCGGCTCGCGAGCCGCATGCGGCTGTTTGTGGATTCAAGTGCGGCTCGCGGCTCCCTGGTAAGCGTGCCCCCTTCCCCTCCTGCGCCCCAAGACGAAACGAGTTCTAGAATTAAAAAAAAAAACCAAAAAAACCTCGCAATCTTGGCAGCTTTACTACACTGCGTAGTAGGACTGCCTTTTCACACGTAGATGTGTCCAGTGAACCCGTTTCTTTTATTGTTCTAGAAAGGATTTCGAACCGATACGCATAACGGGCGTCAGGAGCAGTGGCTGGCTAGCAAACCCTGCATTCATTTTTTACAGCGGAGCTGTTAAGGGTTAGTTTCTCCGGGATCGTGTCCTGTACAAAAAATGTCGACACCCGTGGTCGACACAACACTCTGGTTGCCGCCGTCGCTCATAGATCGCGGCAACCTTTGCAGCCTCGGCAACCGGACAACTGGTTGCTGCCGTCGCTCAGAGAGCGCGGCATTTCTTCGGAGGGAGAAGAGTGGGAACAGACCGAGCGGCGATGTGCGCAGCAGCGCGAATGGTTCCGCAACCGCCGCGAGGCCGCTATCGCCTAAAGTTCCACTGCGTCGAGCGCTTCAGATTCCCTTGCGAAAGAAGAGCAGATCGCTCGCCTTGAAAGTCACCGTCGAGAACAGAAGCTACAGCTCCGATGCTCTTCCTTCTTCACCAGAGTTAAAAGGCTGAAAGTTTTTGTTTAGCGGTTAAGGAAACATTCTGCTGCCTGGTGTTATTTGTTCTAGTCGGATTATATTTGTCCTCTTCGGAAAGGACTGTTCCCTCCATATCGTTTCTTGTTAAAAGTAGCCCCTCCTCCCTCTCCATATTTTCCCCTGTGGTTCTGTGAACTTTTGCAGTTTTGTCTGCCGCTCTAACCCCATGTCACTCTTGCCACCCCTGCTCTATGCTTTGCCAACCCCAGCGGTTGACTCTGACGAACACTGAAGGTATATACTTCGCGTCAGATCACGTGTCCGCTTGTTCTAATGACGACTTGAGGAGGTGAAAGCTGTTCCTTTCCTTTATTGTTGTGCGAAAGCATTAACTGTCCCATGGAGCGCAGCCGACGTTGTCAGAAACCGCGAGAAACGGCAGTTAAATTCTGTCTGAGCGAAACGGCATCTAAATTCTGGTTGAGCGAAATGAGCAATGAATTCCCACTGGCTGCGACGCGTCATGGTTCCAAGGAACCAGTCTTGTACACGTTACTAAAAAGAAGTAATCGATTACAATTACTATTACTCTTGGCTAAAAAGTATTCGATTAGATTACTTGATTACTCGACGGCAAAAGTAATTGGACATTACTTAAAGAAGTAACCGTTACTTGTTCGATTACTTTGTTGCGTGAAGACACATCTTTAGCGCTCATAACAATGAACTACTTCCAACCTTTATTTCACATTTGCACAAGTATTGAAGAAAAAAAACTGGTTACCTCTTCGTGGTCGTTGCACCTTCACAATGCGGACACAAGCATTGAATTCGTTTAAAGAAGTTTAATGATTTGGGCGTTCGCCAGTGTGTGTGTGTGTGTGGGGGGGGGGGGGGGGGGGCGGGGGGGGTTCTAGATCTTGTTAAGCTTGAGCAAGGGTTGTCGCTCAAAGTTTGCGTCGCTCATTTTATTATTCACATTTGGATGAGCTCGCATGTTATACAAAAGAGCAGCAGCTCCAGGATTTGAAACGGATCATGTGTAGTATCCATTAGCGGAAGAGATCGCCCCGACCAGTTCTCAACTCGAAACATTGCTTGTCACAAAGACCACGTAGGGGAAATGGGGAAATATTTCAACTGGCTTTGTTATATTTTGCATCCGCTTTAGGCATTCTTCGGTTCTGGTTCTCCTACGGGCTGCGAGTAGGTGCCCCAAGCAGGATTTTTTTTTTTTTTTTCTGTGTGTGTGTGCGTGAGGGGGCTAGTTTGAACGAAGGACTTACAAAGCTACATTCTGCTCCCTCAAACTTCGCCCTGAATGGCCTTTGTCACGCACTGTGGCTTGCCTGGGGCTTCCCACTCCCAGTCCTAGCTCGAAAAAAAAAACAACCGGACATTCCACAGAAACTCCACATAGGAAGGGATTGACCTCGTTTCCTACAGCTCCGCAGAAATCTTTCTTTTTTCCGTTCAAAAAAAAAAAAGCAAATTTTATTTTTGTCATTTAGAAAAAAAAAAAGGGCGTGTGCCGGAGGGGGGGGGGGGAGGGGTCCCGTGGAAAAATAGTAACGGTTACAAGTAATTTTATTACTTCAAAAAGTAATCAGATTACTCTTGTGATTACTGCCTAACAAAAGTAATCAACTGATTACAAAATGACTCCAAAAAGTAATCGATTACAAGTAATTTGATTACTTGTAATGCGTACGGTACAAGTCTGCAGGAACACCTCCCCACAGAGAAGCCCTCTTCCTGGCGCTGCGGCCCGCTCGCAGCTAAAAGGAAGAGGCTGGCACGCGCGCGGCCGCCCCCCTCTCCCTCCTCTCGGGTCGCGTGTCCGGCGTGGTCGGTGGCCTGGAGGGCGGAAAGTGTGTGGGGGGGGGGGGGGGGGGAGGAACGGGAAATTTTCTTTTCCTCTCTCTGTGTCCTACTGTTTTATGTGTTCTACGCTCTGCTTTCAGCCATGTCGCGCCGCGGAGGAGGGGGGAGGGGGGGGGGTGGGGGGCGCTATTTGTAGTGACGCGCTGCGTGGTGGAATTGTGAGAGCATTCCTACACGTAAGCAGTCTTTAGTGTCCTCCTGTATTTTTTTCTGCGTTTACCATTGTGCGGAGGGGGAAACTAATGAATGGTTTTGCAAGTTATCAATGGCACGGATTACTTCTTAGCGGTGTTGCACGACCTATTTTACATATTTACACATCATTGAGTTACCCAAACATGTTTTCTTTGTTGCTGAACTGGCTCGGAAAATTGTCCCCGAGAATAGAAGTCTTGTAAGGTCTAAATGTGACTTATCAATTCGACGTTACATAAAACTACAAGTGTGTACTGGAGGGATACCTGAAAAGAAAGATCCTAGTGACCTCAGAGGGACAGCCGAAAAATTTGCAGCCGATCTAAAGGCCCGTTCACACACTTGCGATACCTTAGGACCGGAAAGGCTAAACACCTGTTTTTAAGCATTTCGTGATGGCTGACGACCGGCTCCGCAGCAGCGTAGCCGGTCGTAAGCCGTCACAAGAAAATTAGAAACCGGTCGTGTCGAAATCGGTCGTAGTCACATGATAGGTCAAAATATTATTGGTTTTATTATCGGGAACGATTGTGGGGATTGTGATCCCTCAACATTTTGTCGCGTCAGCGTTTTGGCGCCGTGGCGGACGCGCTGACGTAGCGAGAGGTGGCGCTGCTTACCACTGTGAGTGGTTTCCTCCTCTCCCCCTTTGGGGCGATTTCGGTAACGAACCCCCGCAGAAAGGAGATCGACGTGTCGCTCCTTGATTGGCCCCTTCGCCCCCGCGGTTATCTTAAAACCAGAGGTCAGCGGGATCTCGGCTCTCTTCTTCCTGGGATTCGGCGGCGGCGGCGGCGGCGGCGGCGGCGGCGGCGGCGGCGAACCGACCGGTGCAGCGGCGAGCGTTTACCCCGTCCTTTGTATTTTTGTGAACGACCGTTCGGCCGTGGGCGATCTCCACACCGACGGCGTTCACCAGCTGATAGCCGCTGTATTTTTGTTATTTGTTTTGTATTGTAAATAAACAGAGATAGTCACCGTGACCAACGTGACTGGTGTCTCATTGCGCTCCACGAGCAGCATGCCACGCGAGTACGAACCCGCTTCGTGGTAGAGCGTCTCGCCGCGGACGTGGTACCCCCAAAGGCAGTGGCAAAAGAAAGAGAGAGAGAGAGAGATGGCGTTTTCTCGACACCTAAGGACACCAAGTCCTCGCTCATGAGGGAGAGACGGTGAGTGGAAAAAATGAGAGGGGGCTTTTTGCTGTTTCTTTGAAGATAACCTGTTTTTAGTCAGTCGAAATACAACCACCTTCAGAAGCTGGTCGCCCTGTTTTTTCTACGTCAACGAACGCAAACTAGATGCTCTACAAACAGCGGACGCTCAGTGTCGGCTTACCGATCCATGTGTGGGACCAATCTTGTAGTGCAGCCGGGTGTGCTAATCAAGATGATCTCCCAGCGCCCTGTTTTTTGTCCCACTTCGTCTGTCCGTCTTCAGAAGCATCCAGCGATCGAAAAAGACGCCGGAGACGCCACCATGGGACGAAACCGTGACTGTGCTCAAAATGTTTCAACGACGGCAGATGTTGGTTGTGGTTTTCGCTCAATGTGTGTATAAGTGAGTGTAGTGCACCTGCTCGGTTTTATTTGTTGACCTACCGCACATCCCAGGATGTGCGGTAGGTCCAGAACAATGTACCCAGCAACATTGTGAGTACATCAACATTATGTTTTTTGCGACAAATAACTCAGTTGTTTCTGTTTGGTCTGATCGTTTTTGTCTACAGCTGCTTCCACCCTGTTTTGAGCAAACGTTGGCTCTTATCGTCTTTTTGAGTTACAACATGCATGTAAAACTCAATGTCTGAAATAAAATTCCAAAAACGTTTTAAACTGCATTTTTGGTTTATGATTGAGTCATTTCGGCGTCTAAAGGGTTGACGTGCTAAATGGGGTCTGAAAGGCTGTAGGGTCTGACGGTCTGAAGGTGTTTGTAGGCCTCAAGGTTTGGATGGGATGAAGGGGTTTGAAGCACTGAAGGGTCCCATAACACATCAGGGCTGAAGTGTTAATTTCCACAGAGGGAGTGGGTGAAACTTAATAAAAATGAAATATTAATACGTTTAAAAAAACACGATAAATTGCTTAAAAAGAAAACAAAAAAGCTAGACCCGGACAAGTCACAAGCGATAGGTCCACTTCAAGTGAGAAGTCGATCGAAGAAAACGGTGACATGCAGAGGTAGAAACAAGCAAAGTAAACAAACATTTAATTAGAAAGATAAACAGCCGTGCACGGCGATACAAACAATCTAAACAAAGGAAACGCGTCGACGCGTTTTAGCTCGAAATTAGGCTCAACGAAACTTCGGGCACTGCGGGCACGAAGAACAAACAAAAAAGCACGCAAACACTCCAAAATTAAAACGCAGCGAAACCCGCCGCTCGAGTCACAATTTGGAATTTGATTTGGATTTAGGGCTAACCCCTTTGTACCGAGGGATCTTAGCGAAGCTGGATCTAGCCTGGCTAGTGGCTAGGCTAGCTTATTTCAGAATTAAAATAGCGCGAAGGACGAGGGACCAGATGAAGAAAGACACGGACGCAGCGCTGGACTAGACGAAGAAAAACAAAGACAGAGCACTGTCTCTGTGTCTTTCTTCATATGGTTCCCCTTACTTTGCGTTGCTTTGGTTCTCAAATACGTCATACCAACTAGCCCAAGCTTCAACTTTAGCTAGTCTAGCCAATGTCGTTTTCTTCTTCCCCTGTCCTCCTCAGCCAGCACTCCAGTCTCCTCTTTGTTATTTACACTGGTGGCAAACTATCGGCATCGTATTGTTCGTTGCTGTCCCGGGAGCCCAGCGCCACTGCTATGTCTCCTCCACATGGCACTTCCGGCTGCGGGCCAGCGCACTCCAGGATGCCGTGCTCCGCTGTCTCGTCCAATCCTTGCGTGTACATGGAACATCTTACGTCCATGTCTGTGTACTTCGCTCGGATCACACAGGTCCGCATCATGCCGCTTCGGGTGTCCGAGTACATTGCACTGCCCCTGCTGGTCTTCACGAAAGCCACTTTCTTCGTCTTTTTTTTCTCTTGCATACAGGGCCAGCGTGGGTTTTTGACGTGCCGCTTCCATTCCCCCCCCCCCCCCCCCCCCCCCCTCCCCGCGCGTCTCGCTCTGAGTCACCCTTCTGCGGAAGCTCTGCTGTTGTTCCGGGTCCTCCGCGGCTGTATAGACCCCTTTCAAAATATCTGGCCACGGTGAAAATCCGCTAAACGAGTGCGGCAACATTGGGCGGCCGACACCATCTTGCAGGGTTGTTCCCGTTGTTCCGGACGCCCGGACGCGCGTGCGGCTGTAGGTGCTGCTCTCTCCAACGACACTTATTTACCTCGCTCCTGCATGGCGTGGTCGGTGTTTCCGTTCTGTGCGACCTTACCAACGTCTGCTTCGTGTTACTCCGAGGTAAATTTCGTTGAGGTGCCCGCGTCGGCTACCGGTCGTAGGGGACATTTTAGCGTCCGCTTGGGCGTTTTCGGGTTGTCGGCGCTATTTCTTGACGTCGCGTCTCTCTGAGGTGAATGTTGTCGAAGTGCTCGCGTCGGCTACCTGTCGTAGGGGGCTTTCTTGGCGTCCGCATCGGCGTTATCGGCTTGTCGGCGCTCTTTCCTCACGTCGCGTCTCTCTGAAGGGAATGTAGTCCAAGTGCTGGCGCCGGCTAGCGGTCGTAGGGGGCTTTTTGGCGTCCGCATCGGCGTTTTCGGGTTGTCGGCGCTGTTTCTTGACGTCGCGTCTCTCTGAGGGGAATTTCGTCGAAGTGCTCGCGTCGGCTACCGGTCGTAGGGGACATTTTAGCGTCCGCTTTGGCGTTTTCGGGTTGTCGGCGCTGTTTCTTGACATCGCGTCTCTCTGAGGGGAATGTCGTCGAAGTGCTCGCGTCGGCTACCGGTCGTAGGGGACCTTTTAGCGTCCGCTTTAGCGTTTTCGGGTTGTCGGCGCTGTTTCTTGACGTTGCGTCTCTCTGAATGAATTTCGTCGAAGTGCTCGCGTCGGCTACCGGTCGTAGGGGACATTTTAGCGTCCGCTTTGGCGTTTTCAGGTTGTCGGCGCTGTTTCTTGACGTCGCGTCTCTCTGAGGGGAATGTCGTCGAATTGCTCGCGTCGGCTAACGGTCGTAAGGGACTTTTTTGGCGTCCGCTTTGGCGTTTTCGTCATGTCGGCGCAGTTTCTTGACGTCGCGTCTCTCGGACGGAAATGTCATCGAAGTAATCGCGTCGGCCAGCGGTCTCACCGGATTTTTTGCTGTCCGCTTCGGCGTTTTCAGCTAATCGGTGCTGTTTCTTGATGTCGCGTATCTCGGAGGGGAATGCAATCAATGCTTGCGTCGGCTAGTGGTCGTAGGGGACTTTTTGGCGTCCACTTCGGAGTTTCCGGCTTGTCGGTGCTATGTTTGTTTACGTCGCGTCTCTCCAAGTGGAATGCCGTATCGGCGTTGCCGCCGCCAACCCTGCAAGATGGCGGCTGACGCTGATTGCCGCTGCGTTCAACAGATGGCGCTGTTTTTTGTAAAGGGTCTATAGAGGAGTGCGACTTTAGGGTGGGCTGACTTCGTACCGCTGTGTCAGTTGGCGCGTCCGTCGTACCCACCGGGTTTGGAGGCTCCAAAGATGCATGTACTTGAAGGCTTGTCTGGCCCAACACTCTTTGCGCATCCGGCTCAGGCGTCGCTAGAAGCCCAGCTTGTGTCAGGCCTGCCTGGCCTCAAATGCCTCAAATGCAGCCAGGAACCAGGGTTCGCAGCCGCAAATAAAAAAAGTTCAGAAAAAACAAAGGCTCAACTGTGTAGCCCAAAGTCCAGGAGAATGTTCGCAGGCTCACCAAGGATGGGCTGATGACGGGCGCTGTAGATCGCCGTTGTCTTGTTGCTGGGCGGGCCGACGCAACACCGCACTCCCAAAACGGGAAAAAGAACACTGCCCGCAGATAAAAACACGACCAAAGGCAACAGCACGCTCGAAGGCAACAGCACGCCCAAAGGCAACGCACGTCTGAAGGCAAAACACGCTGGACGGCAAAAACACACCCGCAGGCAAAGCACGCCCGAAGGGAAACACACGTCCGCAGTCAAAGCTAACCCAAAAGCAAACATAAGCCCTCAGACAAAGCAGGCCACCAAGGGCGAAACACCGAAAAGGCAACAACTAGGGTCGCGGCACTCCAAAGAAACAAAGATTTAAGAACTCATCATGGCAGCAGCGGGCAGACGAGCGGAGTGCCGGCGAGACGGCTACTCATATTATCGCTCCAAAAGCCAGCGCCTTTGTAGCCTTGTAGACACACAAAGCTGATGACCTTATAAAACATCTAAAAAAAAAACACCTCCATCCTTCAACAAAAGAAAAAAAGGACAAACGTGAGGATCATTCGAAGATTGAGTGAGCCTTCGGAATTGGTCAGGTTTCAAATATTACCAAAATCAAAAGCTACATAATTGGCGTAAGTGTTGCCGTATCTCCATGTCTACGAGGACAATAAAAAAAAATCCCAATCGGCGAAGAGCCCAGATGACCCTGAGTGAAAAGTTATCACGCAAGAGAGGTCACCGAATACCCAAACAGAACTAGAACACTTACCCAGAACACGAAACAAATACACGAGTTTGGCTTATCCAAACACACGTGAGTAAACGAAGAAATGAATGCAAGTGTGCGTCTGGAAACCACATACACAAATAAAAACAATCAAAACCTAATGAAATTCATTCGTGACAATACTAAACACGACTCTCAGAATAGCAAAATTGAAAACATAGACAGGGAATTGAAGTGGCACCTTGGAGATACAGTTCTAAATTTGAGAGCCAAGCACATTGGAAAACGCGGACGTTTAAGATTTAATTGATCTTTTGTAAACAATACGCGCCATTCTGGTCTAGCCTTTTAATTGTTTCTAAGTATACGCCCATTTTGTTTTAGGCCCTACGCATTAATAGTTACATTACAAACGTTGACGTAGCAAGCTTAAAGCTTGAGGAGGTCTCCTATGAATCAAGCAGAATAGGTGGTGAGAAATTTCAACATAATCGAGGCATATCCCTGTTGATTCTGAAAGGATGCGTGACTGCGATTAGAAATCAAAATCTATAGTAAATTAGCGAAGGGCTCGAAACTAAAGAAATACTCGCGGGCATTTTTGTTTTTTCTTTTTTCAGTGGGTTGACTTTCGAGGATTTTGCGCACACAAACATGTATGTTTTAACGCCAAATTGGCGCGAGCACACGAACGCTGATACAGGGATTGCATTTATGTCACATGAGCAACCACTGGGATGGCCTTGCTCCTGAGCGCATACAGATAATTCGCAGCACTAAATTTGTTTCAATCGGCAAGAACAAGTAGGAATTACAATCAGAATGGTACGATGACGTCACGTGCATGCTGCGCATAGCCTCGCATCACAACGATTTGACCTCGGGTATAGCTATTTATTTCACTTTTTATTTCGCATTCATTCGCAGGATTCAAACTCTACTCCATCTCATGAGTAGCGTGCAGCAAAGGCGAAGGCATAGGCGTGGGTACGTGGCTTTCAGATTTGCTTTCCATTCACGATCACTCGCGAAAGGAAAGCAAATCTGAAAGCCATTTACCCGCGCCTATGCCTTTGCCTTTGGTGCACACAACTCCTGAAGTAGGGTAGTCCTAAAGTGTCACAAAATTTGACTTATATATTTTGTTATTTGTTCGTATTTTTCTTAGGCGGGGAAACATCCTGTTGTCTCGCAGCCCCTTCTCACGCACGCAGAGGAAGCGAACTCGAAATTTTAGATAGCTGAAGAGCGTGTTGCTCTTCAGCAACACGCTAAAGATTTTTCTTTATTCTTTCTGTTGTCAGTCGAAATTTCAGAATATCGTATCCCGCTCGTGCGCCCCTTGTACCGGCGCTCACGTCGGCAAGGTAGCTGAGATCTTGTGCGGAGTCGTCGGGCGGCAGGCAGTGTGCGCGAAGACTCGGCACTCGGCCAGGGGCGGCCAAGCTACGGGCAGTGCTTTGGTGTTGCTGTTAATGCTCACGGCGTGCTTTAGCGATCGTCGGTTTGCGGAGCGCGGAAAGGACTCGGAAGGCCTAACTGGGCCATCGCGGTGACGTGTCAGGCCTCCGAGTGTGTGTGCTCGTGGGGAGAGTGTTACGCCGAGAGGCATCCGCACGAGGCCCCCAAGCACGCACAAGCTTTTCGGCCAACGGCGACGCAAGAGGCCGCGTGACCCCGACAAACCTCTCTGGACCCGGTTTCGTGCCTCTCACCTATAATTTTTTGTTTGCTTAGTTCTAATCACTGTTGGCGAGTAGACTTTAATTTCACTGTTTTGTCGGGAGTGAGAATAACCTGATTTTACTTTTATATATAATTTGTCCACACTTGTGTGTTAAAAAAAAAAAAAAAAAAAAAATTAAGCACTTCTGAGTGCATCGATATTTTTGCTGTATTCTTATTTCTTTTCGATCAGCGCCTTCGCGCTATTTAAGACAAGTTATTTTTTCCCTTCTCTGTTTGATGCGTTTTAAGGAGCATTGAGTGTCGCGTTGTTTTTTGTTCTTTTAGTAAAGAACGTTCATTTTTTTTCTTTAACAACGTCTCTGACTCCTTCCTCTCACCTCTGCAACTCCGCTCACCAGGGCGTGGACCTATCGCCCGATCAGCGGTTGCATGAAAATATAAATTTGTTTACATATGATTTGAGTCTTCTTTAATTTCTCTGGAACCTGTGACACACACGCATACATTTAAATCAATATCGCGTGCATATCGCAATTTACAAAAAAAAAAGAAGAACAACTGAATATATCTTATTTTATCTCGTAGTTATTGTAGCTAATTCTTCCGGATTAACTTCGCGAAGTTGTTTCACACTTGGTGCCACCAAATCCTGCAATCTCATCGACTGGTGCGTGATATTCAGAAGTCCGACGTGGAGACTCACCGTCTTTCTTAGTTGACCGTACGGGACTAAAGTTGAAATCAGTGCGATCTATAGGCTACGATTCGGCAAGTGATACCTTGTCCGCCCGAGGCTTCCACAATCGACGCCTTAGCAACGAACCCCTGGCTGCGCCCGGTGCGCTTCAAAAAGACGCGGAGGTTGTCCGACATGTCCCCCCGACTCCTCGTCGCAGTCTCGCGAAGGAAAGGCGCGCGGCACTTGCTCGCGCGGGAGGCCGTGGCCAACTCCCGGGCCGCCGCAGTTTCAATATCGAGCCCCCCTGCGAGGCCGGAGACCAAAGGCGCGACCCGCCGCCGGAGGGGTCCGTCCGCCCGCGGCTCGGGCCCCTGGTCCCGTTAATTGAAATTGATGGGCAGCGGGCCTCTCCTCGCGCACGGGTCCTGGCTCCCCGTCGCTCCCGTGTCATTTCGGCGCAACCGTCGGCTGCCCCCGACACAGCGAGGAGTCCCCCCGGGGGCGAGGCCTTTCCTCGCTGGAACGGCAGCCGCGAGGCGGCGCCGGAACGCTTCCGCTAAGTCGAGTCAAATGCTCACGGAGGATCCTCGAGGTTATCAATTCGGAGCCTTACGGAAGCCATCTCGAATTTTCGCGTGTATATTTCGCGAGCATTCGGATCAAGATAAATACGGGAATGCCTTCGACCCAGCAATTCAATAATTTGAAGCCTGACATGAGAATAAAGCTATTAGAACTGGGGGTGTTCAAGAATGGCCACGAGAAGAAGAAAACAAGCAAAACAAACCTAACCCCCCCCCCCCCCCCCCCAAAAAAAAAAAAAAATAATAATTAAGAAAAAAATTACATGTAGGGCGGGGACAATGAAGTCGCCGACAACAAAGAGTGTGGCGATCACAAACTCGGGGGATGACGACGAAGACGACCAAGGGGTCACGAGGAGCAGAGGCGCGAAAATTCAATTCTATTCAATTCAATTTTTATTCAAAATTCAAAATAATCACAGATCACACTGCATAAACCATCTGGATCCGTAGCCTACTTGGCTAGCCTTAGCTCCATTCCAAATGTACAAAAATAAATATTGCGGCGGTTACCTGGCACCCATGCTTGTGCCGTACAAACATAATAGTCAGTGAAACATTGTTTCCAAATAAAATGTTTTAAGTTTACTTTTGAATATTTGTCTTTCTTTTATTGGGATGCATAAGTAATTCCATATTTTTGTTCCAGTATACTGTATCATTCTTTGACCATACACATTACGAGACAATGGAATGTTAAAATTGTTGGCGAAAACATTTCTAGTGACTCTTTCCGATTGTGAGAAAATGCTTGATGGTAGTGGTGTATTTGATGTCAAAATATTATGCATCATAACCACAGCTTTGTAATCTCGTACCAGGTGAAATGGCAGTATCAGTTGGCTTTGAAATAGTGGAACGGAATGAGTATTATATTTTGTGTTGGCTAATATTCTGATTGCTCGCTTTTGAAGTGTCATAATTGGTTGTATGTAGCTTTGATAGGTGAAACCCCAGGATTCTTCACAGTATTGGAGGTGAGTATGAAAGATGCTGAAGTATATCAGCTTAAGCGTTTTGCTATCAAAGTATTGACGTATTTTGACTAGGGTGTATATAGAATATCCTAGGTTTTTGCACAATTATTTTATATGCAGCTTCCAATTAAAGCACTAGTCAAGTATCACTCCAAGATATTTATTACTTTCAACCCTTTGAATATGTTTATTTCCTATTTTAATATCACTCACCCCAGCTGAAATATCCTTAGAGGGCGACGAGAACGCAATGTATTTTGTCTTTTTTAAATTAAGAGCTAATTTATTGTATATACTCGGCGACAACTTTTCTTGGCAATGCTGCCAAAACTACAGAGCCGAAGCATGCTGTCTTCTTACGCAGCTGAACACAGTCCCCGAGTCTAAATTGTGTTTTGGCTGTAACGTAAATTATAATCTTAATATTCGTCATTTGAATAATAATTGTCACATCACTATGAATCTTGAACAAAAAAAATATAAAAATGAAATTAGTTTTCTAGTTACTAAAGATCTGGTAGTAGGTAACAAGAGGAAAAGGAGGTAGAGGAGCACCGAACCACGAGATCATGAACGGCACGAGAGGGAAAGATAAACCGACACCATCGAAACGGACGTGCCCGGGATCTCTTTCCCACGGCCCCGACTAAAATACCGGTGGCAGCTCTGCTACCGCTCCTGTTTGCTGTGCAAATGTCGCGTCTGTGCGCGTGTTTCGCATTTCGTTCTTTTTGCAAATAAATCGCCAATTCATTATCACTTTTTTTTAGTGCAAAATATGATACGCATTTTTCAAAAATTAACGCACAATAAGAAAACAAAAAGTGCAAGTTTTGATATTTTCAAAGACATAACTCTATGCATTCCAAGTTTCTAGACTTGCAATGCATCCAAGACGCGTTCTTATTTTTTTATTGAATAGAAGAAGGACTCGTCTAGTTTCGTGTATACGTGTTTTTCTTAATTAGCATGCTCACATTTTTTTAATATTTATTCAAAAAGAGCCTTTTTTATGCGATTTTGAAGTCTCGTAACTCAGTTTCACATCATAACGCAGCAACGACATTTAAGGGCATGCTTGTGGTAAACATAGGAACTCAGAATACAAAATATTAGAAGTGCAACGCCAGCCGTTTTCTTGTAAACAGAACTTGATTGTGATAAAATTTCTAAGAATTCCCTTAACGCGTTCTTGGTTTTCTCAGACAGCGTTCTGGCATGTGACCTAATTTTTTTTTTAATTGTAAGCTAGAGGAACTGAGCTGGTTCACTATACTTAATCTCACCTTAGCACGGACTAACTGCGAAGGCTGTGCAAGCGCGAGCGGCTAGCTTCGACTGCCTTGACTGGAGCACTCGCTGCACGAGCGCTCGTGCAGTCGCCGAGGCTTCATCCAAAGCAACTGGCTCGGGCTTTTGGCACGCGCGGCTAAGAATAGTCCATGCTAAGGTGAGACGAAGTATAGAAGTGTGATTTTTTCGTATTCATATTCAGATTTGTTTAAAATATGTTTAAATCATGGGACTATTTTGAAGCTCGATTCTGTACGCAAGAAACCGGTTTCAAATAAGAGGGCAGCTATTTAAGCATCGATTCTTTAATTAGTGCCTTTCTCGTTCTAAATAAAATCACGTTCTATGATTGTAATTTTTTAAAAGCATACTAATTGTCCTAAATAGTAAAAAGGACCTATGTTTTAGCAGACGACGCGCACTTGCGCCATCTTTTGAAAGATGGCTAAAATTCGAGGTTGAGAAGTTCAGGCAAAGTGGCGCTGATTGTGTCCCTGACTGCCCTGACGCAGAGGATTCTTTTCTCAAATATTTCCTCGCGCTACTTCCTCGTTCTTGCAGTAAGTCACAGTTAATCTTGCAAGAAAAAAAAAAACGAGATGCGCGTTACAAGGGTCACGAGTAAGTTCTCGAAAACGCCTATACTTCGTTTCACCTTATCTGCGAGTGAAGCCAAAGCTACAAGCGCGAGAGCAGCGCTTTTTGCATTTTTCCCCAGCTCGCGCGCTCGAGCAAAGCCTGAACGCACGGAGCTTTCGTGCTCGCGCTTCCAGCTCTGCCTTCGCTCGCACATAAGGTGAAACGAAGTATAGTGTCTACAAATAAGCTATTCAATGCTGTCCGCCATGTTCCGACACCACGAAAGGTGCAAATGTTGAACTCATGTTATGGTGACGACGAAGGAGAATTTGTTTCCTCCACTCCAAGAGTTTTAACAGACTTTTTTTTTTTAACTTCCAGCTTTCCAACCGCCCTGGTTCTGTTTTGTTCGCTATCGTGCAGGGATTTGAGATTTCTAGTTTTAACGTTACTCTACTTGTAGACAACATATGGAGAGTGTTACGTGCAAACCGCAGTGACTGGTCCTCATAGTAAGGCAACAAACAGCCAGTCATCGTGGCTCAAATCTGAGGCTCAGGAAAAGGGTCTAATAAACCCCCTTTCCATGAAATGCTCTATCAAAAGCGTTCCACATGTGCGAAACCCTCACTAGGTCGTCTTTCTTTGAATTAATTTTTATTTCATTTATTCAAATAAGAACAATGTAAGACGATCAACTTTCATGGTGTTGGTTTAATAATGCAACAACTCCAAGCTTCCACTTTGTGCTTTACACCAACCATGACTCTTGTTCTTTGCAACTAATTATAAGCAGCCAGGTCCGACTTGCTGGAAACAGCGACTCAGCTGAGACTGTGGGAAAGAAAGCAATGCCAAGCCAGCGCTCGAGCTGAGTGGCACTCAAGCCGCGTCTCAAGACAGTCGCGCGCCCAACCCTTTGCAGTGCTTTCTTTCACTCAGTCTCAGCTAAGACTGAGTGAAAAATAGCAGTGCAAAGGGTGGGGCGCGCGACTGTCTTGAGACGCTGTTCTAGCAAGCCGGCCCAGGATCCCAACTCGTGAAGTTTCCTCGCGCTTCTCTTTCGTTCTTCGGAGTCCTCGCAATGAGTGTTGCGAAATAAAATCAAGCGAGATGCTCAGTGCTGCCCTGACATGTTCTTCCATGACCGGGCTAGAAAGTGGTTTCCTTGGGACCTTCACTCTCGCCGAGGAGCAATGGGACTTCTTTAGCCGCGTAGGGATGCGACCAGTAACGGAGTATACATCTTTCCATAAAAGCGTACGAGGGCGCGTTCATTGCTGTGTTAGTGTGTTATGCACGCGCACTTTCTGGCTGGCTGCAACTGCGATCGAGCGCCGGCTGGACTGTAATTCAGCATGCGTAGACTGTGCTTTTTGTGAACAGTGGAAACGTGCACAGATGGCGAGAGACGAACTGTCATTTTAAAGTCCCTCGATAAAATTCACGCTTACAAGTACCTCCAACCATTTTGGTGGAAACGCGCAAGACACGTGTCACGACAGGGTGCTGATCCACCGTCATTCACTTCCAAGGGCCGCTCATTTCAGTTCTGCGCCGCCATTTGCTTCCAAGGGCCGCTCGAGACACAGGTCTCGTGCACTGGTGCATTTGACGCTACTTTCAGACAAACGCCAACACATCGAGGGGCTTTATGTCTCTGGCCACCTCGGCATTCACTGCCGAGACTGTGGTTGGCGCGGCATAGCGACCCGCTAATACGAGAGATTTTAGAAGCTGAAAAAGGTTGGTTGATTAGGTGTTTCTATCTGTCAAATTTCTCAATTATCGTGAAGACAGCGTGCATATACCTTCATGTGGTCTACGGTTCGTTGTCATTTGAAAGGAGAAGACGGTCTACGGTGTTTTGCCTTTTGAACGTGAACGTGTAGACGGCCATAAGAACGTGAAGACACACTGACCTTTGGATGATCTGGACCGCTTGGCGGTTCTCCCGTGTACATGTTGTAAAAATAAAAATAAATATTACGACAACAAGTGTGCGTGAGCTAATAATAAAAATATTAATCCTTATTTTCAGACATACATGTGTCCGAGGGGCTGTGGCAAAAGAATACAAAAGGAAATTCGGCACAGACATGAAAGCATTGTAGTCCCTTCGGTGAAATGTTTTCGATTTATTTTTTGAAATGTCTTAAAGTTATTTCTGCTGATTCGGTGTGTGACGCGCGGAAGGCAGCACCCACCCCCTTCTCCCCATTGGCTGCGCGGTCACGTGCCCAATGACGCACGCACTTGGCCACACCTTCAGTCAGCCAGATGGTTGTGACGGGACGTGTGCAGTGACGCACGCACTAGGCACACCTTAGTCAGCCAGGACCGTGGAGCCGCCGTGGCGTCGACAATATAGAAAAAAAAAAAAAAGCCGCCGTGGCGTCGGGGAAGCGTGCCCGTCTCGCACCCCGGAGGCCCGGTTTCGATTCCCATCCAGACCGAAATGCAACAGAGTTTCTCTCTAAAGCGCCATTCATTTACTTAGTTTATAGGAACCTTCGTAAAAAATGTGACGTCAATCCGGGCATTTCTAACATGTTTTTACTCTTTGCGCCATCGGCAATTTTCGGTACCATCGCTCGGTCATGCCGGCGACGACGACGCCGGATTTTCGCGTTATGAGGCAAATAATCTTTTCGCATTAAAAAGTATTGTGACCAGGCCATCAGTCCCTTTTTACAGCATTCAACAGTGTACAAGACCAGTGTCAGCATAAAAAGCAATTATACATAAAATAATCAAATTGACATTAGCTAACCATCGTAGTCACAATAATTAATAATCAACGTCATCAAAAGTTTGAAATAGAAATCATTCACATCACCATCACTGAGATCACATTCATTACCATAAAATGTCAGCGTTACTGTAAAATTCCCCATTTCTGTTGCATTCAAACAGAATATATATATATATATATATATATATATATATATATATATATAATGTAAGATGTTGGTACATTTTTTAACATCAAATTATCAACTAAATTAATTATTAATGAAAAAAATATCAAAAGCACTATAAAACACACTTTAAAATCTGTTACCCACTCGACTAACAATTTTTAAGTTTAGGTCACTGGGACGAAAAAATACACTTTTACTCTTTTCTTGAACATGCAGATTCTTCGACTTCGGCGTACTATTTCAACAATATTTGGGGTAGTTATTTATAAGGTCAGATAACTGATAATCAAGTTTAATCAAACTATCATCAAAATGATGAGTTATATAGAGCGTCCCTCTGAACACCCGTCTTGAAAAAGAGTCTGCTATTGCTTGTTTTATCATAGATCAAAATGCAGTAAAAGACTAAGGTACACAAGCACAAACACGCATACTAAAAGCGCAAGGCCATTGTCCATGGTTTGCGCTTGGTTGCTTTGACCGGGGACAAAAAACGCACTATAAGACTTTGAGCTCCGTGACATGGTGTTTTTTGGCTCTGCTTGACTGGCCTCATTGACCTGCTATGCCAGCTGCGCTCCGACTTACAGGGAAAATGAATTTAAAAGTTTATGTCGTGCAAAACCTCTTTCATTCACGAAATGCTGACAAGGCTTGTCTTATATATGTTCTTTATCGTTTGATGACATTCTCCATTGATTGATTGACTATGTTTGTAATGCTTTAATAGTTAAAACAATAGCTACTGATATGTGAGCCTCTAACGAAATCGCTTTGCCAACCCTGCAGCGTGGAACAAAGCCAGGATCAAAAAACAAATTTTGCCCAGCTAGGCACACTCGATCGGGTCGATGAGCTAGCTGGGCTCCGCTTCTGTGCGAACTGGGCACTGCTAGCACCACTGGCACGTTTGCTGGCATTTGTGTCAGCGGGATCACGCGTTGAGCGCTGAACGTGCACGGGCGAGCAGCAGAAAGGAGGAAATTAAGAGCAGAGGAGGAACATCACTGCCACGAGCCTGCTTTCTGGCCACACTATACTCCGTTTCACCTTATGTTGTACCGCAGAGAAGGCTAGAAGCGCGAGCTCATAGCGTTGGCAGCTGCCCTTGGTGCACGAGAGCTTGTGCCGCCGAGATGTGCCCTAGAGCAAGGAGCTCGCGCTTGTAGCCTTTCCTACGGTACAACACAAGGTGAAACAGAGTATAGAGTTCCTGGGCCACACGGATGAGTGCCGCCATCTAGCGGTTGAACTAACGGCTTGTTCAAGATGGCTGCCGTGGGACCTCAGCCTTAAAGGGACAATGAAGGCAATTTCGGACATCTTTTTGGCGATTGAACTGGGTTCCAGGCACGTCTCGGGCCACGTTGCCCAAATTTCAGCCGAAACCGGCGCTTGTGTGCTGCGCAAATCAATTAAACAGTCGCGGTAATAATCGTAGCGGGATCGACTGGGGCGACGCCCCGAGAGTTGCGGGAGAAGCCAGGAAAAGCGAAGCTCACGTGACCGATGCGGGGCCAAGAAGCGCGACGTCACAAGAGACGCGTCAGCGATTGGGCGAAACGAGAAACGTGCCCTCGGTCACGTTTTGGTTCGCGAGTTTTAGGGCTACTGTTCTAATCTCCGCTTGAATAACCATGAAAAGTATAAATCGGACCGGAAATGATTACTAAACCGTAAATAAAGCAGCATAATTGTTTTTATCTTTGCTACAGTGGACGCAAAACGGGCAACGAGCAACTATGGGCAAACAAAATAAAATAAGAAAAGAACACGGTACTCGAAGGATTCTGCAAAAT
The DNA here is from genome assembly GCA_013358835.2 of Ixodes persulcatus. NCBI lineage: Eukaryota > Metazoa > Arthropoda > Arachnida > Ixodida > Ixodidae > Ixodes > Ixodes persulcatus. The sequence continues at coordinate 131,043 of JABSTQ010011024.1, forward strand.
GGTAGCTTTAGGTGGCTGTTCTAACGGTCGACTGAAGACCAGTATTCGTTCAAACGACGCTAGTTTTCACGTGTGGGTTGCTGTTCGTGTTCTTTGACGACGAAAAGAGGACGTCCGCGGAGGAACCGGATCCCGGAACGACCGGATCGCTGCCGCTTTCCCCTCGGCATCTCCCCCGCGTCCGTCCTTCGGCATGCGGGCCGCTCGTTGCCGACTGGGCGGTTCTGTCGGGTGATGGCGGAGGCTGCCACACACGCACTCCCGTTCCGTTGATGTTAGGTCACTGAACGGAAGCTCGAACTCGCTCGCGAGAGCGGCATTGCCGTCCATGTTGACAGATTCGGCGAAACGACCGCGCCACCGCGCTGCTATAACCCACCGCGGTAACCAGAGTCTCGATCTCCTAAATACTACCGATACCGACTATTCACACTTGACGTCACTCCCTACGTCACCTCCGTTTTCGGGGCCCAGAAACGAGAATGGAGATTGTTCAGTTTCGGTTTCTTTACTTCTTTCGTAGGCACAGAAATACGCGCCACAAATGTCTACAAAAAATTGGGCAGCATGCTATGTTCCCAAGAAGCATAAAAACACAATTTAAAAAAATTAAATAAAATCGTCTTCATTGTCCCTTTAACAGATGGAATCTGCTCTGAGCCCGGGTATGTCCACTGGAAACGGTTTCATAGACACTAACGAGCTGTATAGAGTGCTTGCCTTGAATGCCGACAACGAAACCAAAACTGAAAACGAAACCAAAACTGGCGTAATGAAAGCCTGGATGCTGGGCGGAGTGATACATGTGCAGGAGCTCCGCCCCCCCCTGGCATTCCCTTCATTGCCAAGAAAAGTTGTCGCCGAGTATAGGCCATTCCGGAATTCATTCCGGAATGGCCGCCACTATGGTTGCAGTACTTCAGTTCCCGGACAGTTATCGTTTAATCCAGTTGTGATTGTGAAATTACCATTACAGGACTCCGTCTATGGTAACCTAATTAGTTAAACACAAGTCGTCCACCCCCCCCCCCCCTCCCCTTATCGTGCTAAAGACAGTGGCAACACTGAATGTGACGCTGCGTCGAACTAATTGTGATCGTAGCGACGTCGTTTCACCGGGAACGAGGCACACACGAATGACAAAAATTGAGAAGATTAGAGTGCCTTCATACACACGCGCGCTTTCGCTTGCGTGGCGACATCTCAGCCATTTTTCCATCCAATCGTGTTTTCTATGCATTTTGAAGTGCGCGCAATCCGGTGCGACTCAGCTCGAGCGCGTAGCTTTGGCTAATGCATAGACACCGTTTTACCGCCCAAGTCACGCACCGAGTGAGCGAGAGCATCACGCGCTGGCACATTCAGGGCAACAATGGATGTCTTCACCCTCAGACAAACAGACATGTAGGCACCCTAGAGAAGATTAGAGTGCCTTCATACACACGCGCGCTTTTGCTTGAGTGGTGACATCTCGGTGCGCGAGAGCGTCACGCGCTGGCACATTCATTGCAACAATGGATGTATAACATAGACATGTAGGCACCCTAGAGAAGATGAAAAAGTCGCGCCGCGCTGTGATTACTTCGTGAACCACCCTAACAAAAAAGCGCACCCAAGTGAAAAAAAACAAAAACAACAACGCGAAGAAGAGCGCTTGCTCGGCAGGAATTTCGAAAGCACGAAGTGCTCTCGTTCAGCGCGTGCAAAACAGTAGAGCGCGTCGCTGGAGTGGCTCTATGTTTGATCACGTGATGTGACCCGTGGAAGTATCTCGAAGCTACTATTCGGCTGACATTGTTCCTTTCTTCCGTTTCAGGAGTGCGAAACCGAAAGCGGTTAAGTGCCAGCTTTGTCAGCCATATACCACATTCGCTGTAAAGAAACTATTAATATCTATATCAATATTAAAATCAAGGACGTTTCCAATTCTTCCTTCTCCACTTTTTATTTACATTTTGTTTTATTTCAAAATTTTAGGCAATACAAAATTATCTTGGAGCTGAGGCAAAAGGCGACAACAGAGGTCGCCTTACTAGGACCCCAGCCACCCCAGCCCCATGCTACACTTACTATACACGTTTGCAAGAAAGGCTCCTGTACGCTGCCATTTTTAGCGATGCTAGCGCCGCGTAAGGTTTCCGCCGTGCTGGGGTGGGCCAGGGGCACGTCATTGGGGTAGGCGATGACAAGATGGTGGCGTCTGCTGTATCGCCGACGGCCAGCCTTAGCGACACACTTACTCTTTCGGAACGCAGGAGAATCGTAGCATCAAATATTGTATAGGACCTTTAAGGGTTGGAGCTGACTTTAAACTGATCGCAGTCTCTGTTCCAGCAAGTCGAGGAAGCCAGAGCTGCCGCGAGCGCAGCCATCGTTGATGCATTGGCCATGCGGCTTCTGCTGCATTCTGATGAACGCTTTGAGACTTTAGATATTTTTCTGATTTTTTTATTTGTTACTGGTTTATGTATTTTATTTAATTTTTTCATCTCTTTCGCGGTCGAAGAAAACACCTGTATGTTTTATAATTAATTCTTTAATTTATTTCCGCGCTCAGTGGTGTAGGCTTCAGCAAGAGACGTTTGGCAACATTGTGCGACAAGCAGTGAACGTCCTCGCTGGAGAGTAGGTCCCACTGATCTCTATTGTAGTAGGCTGGATCAACGTTACGGCTGGATCGCGGACCGCGGCCTCGGCAGCTGGGGCAAAACGTTGGCTGGGGCCGACTGTCGCCACCAGCGGCCATTGATTGACTCCACCAAATGCATGGGACTCTATGGGAAAAACGAGAAAAAGTGCCGTTTCCCCCATTTCTAAGCTGTTGTCGGTACTGAAACTTTTGGGCTGCTTTTCGATAAACCCGTCAAATAGCTTGCGTACAAACATTAAAACTGACAGCCCTCGCAGTTCTTATAAATAAATATTTTGTGGTCGAGAGTGACTCTGCTGGGCGAAAAATGTAGTGCAGCTGAATGAGGCGAGAGTTACCTAGAGTTACCGCGGAGTCGGTGGCGGTTTCGTTGAGTTGGGTTTAGCAGACGACAAGCTCGAAGGCTATGCTACGCGGAATTCGCTCACTCCCGGAAAGCTGCTGTCGAGATGGAACTTCTTTGTCATTCATCAACTTCTGGGCTTTCCCGAGGACGGTCTCATTGACGGCAAGTTCATTTGTTTACTCCATTACGAGAACAAGCTTGCCAGCCTCAGCCGTAGGTGGTTGGGTATGTTTGATTTTTTTATTCGGCGTTCGAACGTTTGACAAATATCGATTCGATCGCCAAACACACCGACATAAGGATCGCAGTACACCATAAAATACTCGCCTCTGAGCACAGCGTACATGCTTCAATATTCTTACTTTTGTGCGTTTCTCCCATAGACATGCGTGTATTGGTGTCAAGCAATGGCCGCCGGTGACGACACCGACGGGCTCCCGATCCGCGATCCAGCCTACTACAATAGAGATCAGTGGCCGGTCCGCCTCAACGTTACTTTGGGTCCGCCTCACCTCGGCGCGCGGTTTAAGCTGAAATCCCACTTCTAAAGGTGTATACAAACAGCCGCAACATATGAACACAAATATTGTAGCAGAAAAACTGCAATAACTTGTATATGCAATATAAAAATACAACAGAAGACAAACAACACCCGAAAACAATCACAAATAGCTTAGCCAAAACATTTTTTATTGTTTCCTTGCTTTCTGAAGGTATGCATGTGCAAAAAGGTACCATATGCAGCTCTGCCATATGTAGAGTTCCTGAATAGGCTCCCTACGGGAGCCGTTCACGCATGGCATGTGGATCCAGCTCCTCACGTGACTGAATTCGGCGAATAGCAGCGCCGCGCGTTCGAGGCGCGCGGCGGGCTCAAAAGCCTGGGAACGTACGCCGGGGCGCGTGCAACGTCTACTTTGCTGCACGACACTTGATACGGCTCCTCACGTGATCGGATCTCGGCGAATAGCGGCGAGGGCGGCACGCGGCATGTGGAATCAAACGCGCAACTCTGGCTCCCGTAGGGAGCCTATACAGGAACTCTAGCCATATGCAAAAAGGAGCGCCATCTAGTGTGCTTATGATCAATTGTGAAATTTCCACCATATTTGGAGGGCTCCCCTACCGATAGCGTCGCCCTCGAGTCAATGGTCCCGGCAAAATGGGAGTCGTAGAAGCAAAATATGATCACCAGCTGCAAGTGCGGGACGAACCCTTCACCCAATGTCCTCTATAAAGATCGTTCACTGACCTGGTTGGACAAGTTCACTCTGCTTGAGTGACGAGTCTTGTGACTTATTGTTGAGAATTCTTTTTCCTGAATTTCACAGCAGTCTTTCTTTTCTTCTTTGAGCAGAAACTAAACAGCTACCCATTGAGTTCACAAATAAATTCTCCTAATATCATGAAAATCTATTTAAATAGAAATGCGCCTCGTCCATAACTGGAAGATGTGAAAAAAAAATATATATTGCGGCTCCTAATCACATGATGATGATAGCTGTCAGAACTTTTGCAAATGGCATATTAGGTTAGGGGAAATGTTTAGTAGGTTTGGCACTTGCCAGTTTAATAGGTGTGTGCTGCAACTAATTCTAATTCCAGGATTAAAAAGAAAAAAAAGAAACTCGCGTATAGTATGATGTCGAACCGAACCCGAACCCCAACGAAAAACTGAAGCAAACCGGTTATTTTTGACCGAACCGAAACAAAACCTTAACCGAAACTAAACATTTGATACTGAACATGACTGAACAATTACCAGAACAGAACAGAACAGAATGTGAGCCGCGCCTTGTTTCGGGTGGCGGCGCCAAGTCAATTAAATGTTTGCAACGGTGGCGTCAGTGGCGCAGTTCTGACTAAACAAACGGCAGCGACGGGGAGACAGCTCAATAATAAATAAGCGAATAAATATATTTCACCTCTATGTGCAGCACGACCTGGTGTCGGCGACTCGGCACGCATACATACATTTCCATACTTTGTTTCACCTTACGATGGACCGCAAAGGACGCTACGAGCCACCTTTTAAATATGTCATACCAACTCGCCCAGTCAGCGCTCTGTCTTTGTGCTTCTTTACCCTGTCCGTTGTTTTTTGCGCTGTTTTAACCATTTAAATATGTCATACCAACTCGCCCAGTCTTCAACTTTAGCCACCGGAGCCAATTCATAGACGGACATGTAGGCAGCTTATAGGGAGTGTCCTCTGGCGACTGGGGGGAGGAAGTGGCCGAGTGGGCTATACTTCGTTTCACCTTATGTGCGAGCGAAGGGCAAAACTGGAAGCGCGAGCACGGAAGCTCCGTGCGTTCAGGCTTTGCTCGAGCGCGCGAGCTGGGGAGAAATGCAAAAGGCGCTGGTCTCGCGCTTCTAGCTTTGGCTTCGCTCGCAGATAAAGTGAAACGAAGTATAACGCGTCTCAGCTCGGAGCGTGGAGCGAAAGCTTGCGCTGGGAACCTCCTGGGTTCAATTCCCCACCGCCCCCGCCCGTTTCGATCTGGATGAGTTTCGTACCGGCACGCGTTCGTGTAATCACTACTTCGTGATGCACGTTAAAAATCCCAGGTTAGCGTATGTACTGCACTGGCTAAATTTCTCATCTACAGCTAAGAGACCGATTACCCGTTGTGGCGTATCTCCATCAAGGCTGTATAAACATACAGAGCAATCCAACCAATCCTCTGGCGACCATAGCTGTGTGAGCGACTGGCGAGGGCGTGCTGACGGCGAGCTTCCACAGTTCTTTTTCAACGTGCATTCCACACCATGAAGATTGCCGGTCTTAGCTGCCTATTATTGTGAGCTCGTTAGGAGCATGCGCTCTAAACAACGCTCTCGAATATGGCGTCCAGTGAATACCCCCTATTGGCGACGTGCGCGATCGAAAGCGTCGCTGCGGTCGGCCTTCCACGATTGGCCGAATGCTGACTATCACGTCAGCTAGCGGGTTTCACATGCAGCGATTCCACGGCCGAAATAGCTGCCGCTAGCGGCGCGGCGGCACGGATCGCGAGGTTTCATTTCCCATGAGCGTTTTATGCCGTTGCGATGGTCAATGTTGCTTGCAGCAAGCAGATGCGATTACTTTCACGCCCTCAGTCACCTCTTCCCAGAGTTTTTCTTTGGTCCCATTGTTTCTAAATGTTTTGAGCTGCGCGTCCCAAAGAACCCGACGCTTCGACACTTCACTTATAAGCAGTTCATTGAACTGGGCGCGATACTTGGTGGACGATCTGTGTTCGAAAAGACACGTCAATGTCGCTCAGTTCTTCTTCGTCTTTTAATTTTCGCACTAGCGCTCGCACGGGCCGCTTCCGATTAGCGTCTCTTGCGCTCGCTACACTTGGTGCCACGGTTGTAAAGGTTACTTCAAAAATGTACCTAAGATACAGTTACAGTTACTCATACGAAAATGTACCTAGGTGCGTATCTAGCTACTCGCTTAAAAATGTACCTAGGTACAGGTACTTCAAAGGTACTTTTTATTTTCACGTCAAGTATTTTTCACAAATTTGTCACATTATTATTGGAAGTAAATCCTTTGTATACTGGGATGTACACAAAAACAAGTTTGATAAACGTGCTTTATTGGTGTCAATGGGAGAAATAAGGCAAAGCGCTCTCACCAGAGCATTCGAAGACTTTGTCTTTTTCACTTGAGTGCTCGATTTGACCTCAGAATCAGGACTTCTTCGAAATGTTCATCCGACATCTTCGATCGCAGTTTGGTAGCAATTGTTCCTCCTATGCTAAAAACGCGCTCCACCGCCGCACATGCTTGGAAGCCCCGTGTTGAATTTTAAGAACACGCTTTTCAGCAACGGCATGTGCTTGAGACAGTCCAGACTTCTTGTCGGAGCAAGTTCGATGTACTGTAAAAACTCCTGCTCCCATGAAGCAGATGAGGACGATGTTTCGAAGTTAAAGAAGTGCTCACAGTCACCTTCATCCTCGCCACTTCGTTCGCCTGACGACGCTTTTTCGATAGTTGATGTTCGCATAAGTTCGTTCTTTAGATAATCCCAGGCCCGCTTCCGTTCCACTTCGTTGTCTATCCATGCAACCTTAAATTTTGGATGGCATACGGCAGATATTATCAAATGTTTTTCTTCCTCCATGCCTGCAAACCTCTTATTGATCGCCGCGATTAAGCTCTCGACCACCGGGCGGCAGTACCTCAAGTTCTCCGTCAGCAACGCGGACATTTTTTTGCGAAGTGAAGCCACTGTAGGCAGGAGATATGCCATGAACATGCTGTTTTCGCGCTGGAGAAGAGTTATAGCTTGTGCGAGAGGTGTAAACACCTGAACATACTCATCAATAAAGTCAATGTCTGACTTCGTGAATCGCGGAATTTTAAAATTCTCACAAACTTCCTTCAACTTTCCCTCACTGTGAACAAGCATTCCGTGAAGCGATTTGAGGCAATCGTATGTAGAGTTCCACCGCGTGAGGACAGACGTGGGAAAATATCCTTCACAGCTTGAAGAGATAGCGTCAGCAACCACATTAGACCTCGCTAGCTTCTTCCATAATGCCGAGCACTTGCTGAAAGTCTCCCTTATTTGCTTCTTCAGCTGCGGCGACGATTCTTCAGCGTTCTCCACGTCCTGCAGAATTAGAAGTAACATCAACCGATTGCCGCTGTAAGAGTTAGCCTATTTACCTTCGTTGCAATCAGATTCAGCATATGGCACACACAGCGCTGGTAGTGAGGAAGTGAGTAGACCCCATCAGATTGGCCACGAGCTTCGAGGACGTTATAGATTGGAACAGGTGCACAGATTTGCTCCTCTATCTCACTCTCCGATGATGTGTCTGTGTAGTCTTCATACTGCCGCCCAAAATGGCTGTATAAAATAAAAAATAAACATCTATTCTGGTGAAATTGTTCGAATTTTCTAGTAAGAAATATCAAAGATTTCATTTTCACCTGAAAGCCTTTATGAAATTGGAGCCGCTGTCCGTTGTGGTACAGGTTAGTTTGTCGAGGATATCGTACTCTGTGTATACGCCTTCTAACGTAGATGCAAGAACATCGAATGTGTGCCTTCCTCGAATGCGACGACAGCCCAGCACAAAAGAACACCTTTCCAGCGTGTCTGGGTCTATCCCATGCGCTGTCACCCCAAGGTAGCTCCTTGAGACACCAAAATAAATTATGGCCCTGAGAATACCGCATAATAAAGAGAAACCACGACAGTTACCTCTTATGAAGTGACCAGCAGTCCGCAGTAGAAGAAACATACTGAAGCTCGCCAAGCTTTCTTCTTATCACTTCCTTCGTCTCAGCCGCATCCTTACTGATTTCGCTCATCAACTTGGGTCGACTCATCACGTGACGGCCAGGGAAGCCGCAATGCATCAGATGCCTGAAACTCCTCTGTTCCACGAAGGAGAACGGCAGGTTGGCATTTACAACCAGTTCCTGAACCATTTTGTCTAATGCATCTGAAAACCAAATATCAGTTCATTCAATAAATGCAGGGCTGCTCTTCGGTAGCAGTACGAATGCATCTTGGAACGTATTGTAGACAACTTTCCGTCTGTCAACACTCAATTATGTTAAAGAACTCCGGCACGTAGCCAGGATCCTGTTGCGGGCGGAAGGGCGGGCGGGGTAGGGGGGGGGGGGGGGGGGGGGGGGGGGGGGGGGGGGGGGGGGGGGGGGGGGGGGGGGGGGGGGGGGGGGGGGGGGGGGGGGGGGGGGGGGGGGGGGGGGGGGGGGGGGGGGGGGGGGGGGGGGGGGGGGGGGGGGGGGGGGGGGGGGGGGGGGGGGGGGGGGGGGGGGGGGGGGGGGGGGGGGGGGGGGGGGGGGGGGGGGGGGGGGGGGGGGGGGGGGGGGGGGGGGGGGGGGGGGGGGGGGGGGGGGGGGGGGGGGGGGGGGGGGGGGGGGGGGGGGGGGGGGGGGGGGGGGGGGGGGGGGGGGGGGGGGGGGGGGGGGGGGGGGGGGGGGGGGGGGGGGGGGGGGGGGGGGGGGGGGGGGGGGGGGGGGGGGGGGGGGGGGGGGGGGGGGGGGGGGGGGGGGGGGGGGGGGGGAGATATGCCTGAACATGCTGTTTTCGCGCTGGAGAGGTATAGCTGGCGAGAGGTGTAAACACCTGAAACATACTCATCAATAAAGTCAATGTCTGACTTCGTGAATCGCGGAATTTTAAAATTCTCACAAACTTCCTTCAACTTTCCCTCACTGTGAACAAGCATTCCGTGAAGCGATTTGAGGCAATCGTATGCAGAGTTCCACCACGTGAGGACAGGCGTGGGCAAATATCCTTCACAGCTTAAAGAGATGGCGTCAGCAACCACATTAGTCCTAGCTTGTTTCTTCCATAATGCCGAGCACTTGCTGAAAGCCTGCCTTATTTGCTTTTTCAGCTGCGGCGACGATTCTTCAGCGTTCTCCACGTCCTGCAGAATTAGAAGTAACATCAACCGATTGCCGCTGTAAGAGTTTGCCTATTTACCTTCGTTGCGATCAGATTCAGCATATGGCACACACAGCGCTGGTGGTGAGGAAGTGAGTAGACCCCATCAGATTGGTCACGAGCTTCGAGGACGTTATAGATTGGAACAGGTGCACAGATTTCCTCCTCTATCTCACTCTCCGATGATGTGTCTGTGTAGTCTTCATACTGCCGCCCAAGATGGCTGTATAAAATAAAAAATAAACATCTATTCTGGCGAAATTGTTCGAATTTTCTAGTAAGAAATATCAAAGATTTCATTTTCACCTGAAAGCCTTTATGAAATCGGAGCCGCTGTCCGTTGTGGTACAGGTTAGTTTGTCGAGGATATCGTACTCTGTGTATACGCCTTCTAACGTAGATGCACGAACATCGAATGTGTGCCTTCCTCGATTGCGACGACAGCCCAGCACAAAAGAACACTTTTCCGCATAATGAAGAGAAACCACGACAGTTACCTCTTATGAAGTGACCAGCAGTCCGCAGTAGAAGAAACATACTGAAGATCGCCAAGCTTTTTTCTTATCACTTCCTTCGTCTCAGCCGCATCCTTACTGATTTCGCTCATCAACTTGGGTCGACTCATCACGTGACGGCCAGGGAAGCCGCACTGCATCAGATGCCTGAAACTCCTCTGTTCCACGAAGGAGAACGGCAGGTTGGCATTTACAACCAGTTCCTGAACCATTTTGTCTAATGCATCTGAAAACCAAATATCAGTTCATTCAATAAATGCAGGGCTGCTCTTCGGTAGCAGTACGAATGTATCTTAGAACGTATTGTAGACAACTTTCCGTCTGTCAACACTCAATTATGTTAAAGAACTCCGGCACGTAGCCAGGATCTTGTTGCGGGCGGGAGGGCGGGCGGGGTAGGGGGGGGGGGGGGGGCGACTATGACAAGATGCTATAGGTGGGGGAGGGAGAAAGGAGGTCCCAGCAAAACAAGATTTGAGGGGGGGGGGGGGGCAACCCCCTGGCTACGCCTGAAGAAACTCCCTCCTGGTTTCTAAAACACCCCCTACAAATACTACTTCCAGAGTCACAGTTATAATTACGCGCGGAAAATAGTATTGGGAGACCTTAGATATGTAAATGTTCATTTCACATAATTAAGCACAACAAAACTGGCAGGCTTCGTTGTCAAAACTTAATGCAGCAGTAGAAGGATACAAACATCAAGGGCAGATAATCTAAGTACTCGTACTCTGGCCGAACGGGGACTTTGAGCTTCTGATGTAGTCTGCCACTGATGGCTGGACTGCTGCTATTCTATGTTGTGTAGGCCCTGTGCTACATTCGGGTCTTTCCTTGGATGCCGCGGCTTTCCGTTTTACCCCGGAGACATTCGTCTTGCTCTTGTCGGCACTCTTTAGTGCTTCCTTGTGAGACCTCTGGTATAAGTAAAGCATGACTAGTTAATACTTATTGCACCGTATCAGAACAGCTCAGCGGCGCAGGACACTAGTCTAACTAGGTTTCAGCATTAGCACTTGATACGAAAACGATATTTCTGCCAGACGCCAAAGATGGTCAACAGCGGCAGAAAATTCCGGACGTGCGGGCATTAAAAAGGGAAAAAGTGGTTGCTTTCAGTAAAACTAAAATAAATACGGTATCTAATTGACCAATGACAAGGCAGCTTACAAATAATTGTTGTGGGTCGGGCTACAGGCTACAAACAACCTATTCGCTAAAATGTCATTCGCGAAAACGTCCATTCGCTCAAGTGATTCCTATTCGCTAAAGTGTCATTCGCTAGAACGTCATTCGCTCACATAATATGGACCACTTACCATCAGATGCTTTCTGACATTAGACGTGCTAGTGACGGACGCCGAGATGATCTTGAGTTTCGGGGCGCACTTCAGACACCTAACATCAATGTTCCCATTCTCTTTCGTTTTCACGAGTTTAAAATAATCCCTATAAAAGGGCCATGGTACGTCTGATTCGCCTTCTTTTACGGTACTGACGATGGCCGTCTCATTGATGATCGAAGACATGACGATGAAGGCAAATTGCGTCCGCAAGTCAACCAGGCAACCAAAGACAATGGGGCTGACTCAACCGACTCAACACTCGACCAGAGAAGGCAGCACGTAACGTAGCCACGTGGCCACGTAGCCTTCGTTGTTGTTGTTTCCGAGAGACCTCTGTTTTTTCTTTTTTTTCCTTCTGCTCTTCTTCGCCACGGCGGCACGCTTAGCATAGAGCCCGAGTTGCCCGGGCGCCCGGGCCCAGATAGTGGCGCCCGAGAGTCCCGACAGGCCGGAGCCAGTCGGCGAGAAACAGCCACCGGAGGAGCCTCCAACTCGGTAGAAGTTGGCAAATGGCAAAACAGAAGGGCCCGGGGAGCCAATAAGGTCACTGGAGCGAGGCACGTGACGGCGCTGCACAGATGTCCACATCGGAGTTGAGTCCTCACGTGCCTTACTCTCACGCTCCAATTGGCTCACCGAGGACACAGCTTCCACTGTTTACGACGTCCCGCTCAAACTCGCTTGTTGACGTGGCTTGCCCTTCAGCGCCAGCACTGGCATCGAAGCCATCGGCGGGCCCAGAAGACGTCGGCCGCATGGAGAAACGAAGAGTCGAGTGCAAACGCACCTAACCTTCGCAACGCAACGACGAGCGAAAGTCTTCAAGCTTTCACGTTTTTTCTTTCGTTTTTAGGAAGGAAGAGAATATTTTAACGCGAGCGCGTTTAGGAGCTCGTGTCACAGAAAATCCGTCGGATGTCGGTGGCGTTGGTGGTGTGACGGGAAATTCCTGAATGGTCGATAGGGTTGTCACGTCACAGCCACATGACTTCGCGCGGGAATTTCAAACAACCCACAACGCTCATGTGAAACATGACGTCACGCGTGGAATGAAGGTGGTTAAAGACATACGAATTAATGGTCGCCGCATGTTTCAAATGATCCCACTTGATAAACTAATTCATTTGCCTTACAGAAAAGTTTGAAGAATTTACGCAGGATCGCACCCACGACCCTTCGGTTGCGAGCCAGACATGCTACCGACTAGGCAACGAAGGGCTTGGGAATGGCACTGCGATCCTGCCGTCCTTAGAGTGCCTCGATGTCTGTCTGTGTCACGGTAAAGGCATTATCGCATCGAGTGTTGTTAGCGCGTGCCGAGCAAACACATAAATAAACCTTGCGGGGTAAGATGGCATCAAAGCACTGGCAAAAGCTCCTCGATCGCGCCGGGAGTGTTGTATCCTAAGAACGAGGTCGTTGTGTGACTCAAGAGCATGAGAAGCGATTGAGAACGCAATGCGAACGGGGCCCGATAACCCTATCGCGTTCAACTCTTAAAGGCGAAGGTTAATCGTCCTCCCAGTTTTTTTTCTTCACAAACATTTTCAGTTTTGTAAAGTGCAAAATTTGAGTTCGATTTATTGTGTGGAAACACTACGTGATGTTAAATTGCTTTACGACTGTAATTATAATTTATTTTCAGTTATATGTTATATTGTATTTTCTACGATTTTGACGAAGTGAATAGAAAAGTACCTGTAAAAAGTAACTTCACTTAGTTACAAGTTACTGGAAAATGTACCTAAGATACAGATACAGATACTGAGAAATGAAAGTACCTAGGTTTGTACCTCAGGTACAACAAAAGTACCTAGATACCGATTTACAGTTACTTGTACCTAGGTACTTTACAACCCTGCTTGGTACTCAGGCGAGGAAAGTAAAAAAGAGCCGCGTGTTTCATTGAGAAAACAAATTCCGAGGAAGGGGACAGCAATCCCCCTCCTCCTTAATCTCCTGAACAGTTCCAACGCCACTGCTGAAGCAAAGAAGCTCGACCCGCCGGCAAAAAGAAACCGCAAAGCAGTCGCTTGCGTACTTTCTCTGCTTGTCTTCTGCTTCAGAACGTGAAAATGCCGCCGTCCTACGCGCCAGCTTTCCCGCAATGTTTCTCCTTCTGTCACGTGATTTTCCGCCACGCTGTGAGTGGCCAGTTGGGAAGCTGCCGCTCTGCCGCGGCGAAAAATTTCCAACCTGGTGGAACCGTGCCGCTCTGCCTCTGCGGCTGGCCAGAGCGCCGCGACGGCAGAAATCGCGTCGCTCTAGGGCCAAAATCGCTGCATGTGAAACCCGCTTATCGACTGAAATAAGAGTATTGTAAGAACTTCAATTTTGACGCTGTTGCCAGTGTTGCTCTCAGAGAGCAATCATTTCAAGCTTCCACCATGGTAATTACAAACACCATCGAACTTGTTGTTCGCAAGGTAATGACGTCCGATAGCATCCGAAAGGTTATCTCTTTTGGAAACAGCAAAGCCCGGAGACCAACATTAAAAACGAGCCTGTTGGTAAATATATTTGTGTTTATTTTGCCCGGAGACTAGTTGGGTCGAAGTCAGCCTCCTTGTCAACTATAACCGTTTGTGAAGAGTGGTCTTCCTCCCGAGATGAAAAGTTAGCGCCGGCTGATGTGTTCTTTTGAAAAAGGGAAGGGGAAAGAGAAAGTTTGAGTAACTGCAGTAACAACATCGAAAGCTTCTCTTCCGATATGAAGCTCAGAGGCATGTTACGTCTCGGTTACCTTCTACGCGCATCGCTGCTCGAATCTATTCTTCACTTTGTTCCGCACGGCCACTGTTCCGCACAGCCGTCGTGGCTGTGCGGAACAGAGTGAAGAATAGATTCGAGCATCATCTGGACGCCGTCATCCTGCCAGGCTTCAGTGTCGTGGGACTGGACTCAGCGTCGGTCAGTTAAGACTTTTTTTTTTTATTATTATTTCGTGTGTGTTTTTTTTGTTCCGCTGAACTTTGTTTTTCGGTTGCGGTTCTGCTGAACGTTTTGTTTATGTTTTCTTACTAACTGTTTGTTAGCATCGTTTAGTTGCTGGGTTTATTTCGTCATGGCGTAGCGGCCTGACGGTGCTGTAGAGAGCGTGTTCGCACGCATTTGGTTGCGTCCCGTTTAGGGAATGCCCGGAGGAGTTGATTTTTGTTCTTGCCGTCTGCGGCTGAGTTTTTCCGTCTTGAATAATTTTTTTAGTTTCATTTTACCTTTACGTGTCGTCGACTTTTTTGTCTTACTCTCCACCAGGCGTGTACCTATCGCCTTGGCACCACTCGAACCTAAATCTTTTATCTTTTTAACGCTATTTTCGTTAAGATCAGAGTTGGGTAATATTATTCTTAATTATTTATTTTTGTTCCCTACCCCTCTCCGTGACAATCTCTCCTTGTATTTCGGACCGTTTCTGTGTCTTCACCTTTGTGTATTACGGAAGTCAAAGGCAATTCCCTGGTGATCTGTGCGATGTGCGGTGAACAAACCCTAGCGTTTAGTTTCAGAAAGAATTGTATATAATATATCGATGATGTGGTGACTTTCTATGTCTTAGTAATATGATAGCTAATAGCTAGTCGTGCTAGTTTACAGTGAAAGTTTTATAAATCGAAACAATACAACGTCTGTGCCTCTTCGATATTGAAGGTCTACTCGGCGTACTGATTTGATACCACAATACCACAAAATGCGTTTATAATTTATTACAAAACGCAGACAAAAGGTCAAGAAAACTTTTTCACAATTCATAGAAACGCACGGGTCGCTATGCCTGACTTAGGTCTTGCAAAACGAACACGTCTTTTTTCTGATATTGAGGCTTAAATATAGAACATACAAACAAAATACACACTTTCTCGACTTGCTTTTCGAGTAGACAACTATCATATCTACATTTTAACGAAAAATAAAAAAAAATAAAAAATTGATTTTTTTGAGAAAATCGATTTCAAAATTGGCACTTTTGGTTTTCGCATAACATTAACGTAAACGTACCGCAAATGGAAATTTATACAGCTGAATGATTTTATAATATCTATAGAGAGCGTGTTTTGGGCTCTCCATAGACATAAAAAGTATCGACGTAACCCAAGTAGATCGCCAGTATTTAATTGTTAAAGTTCGTAAACAATTAACCGAGGGGGCGTTTTTGACATTTTTACGGAAAAAAAGCAAAACGCCTAAAATTATTTTATGGTATTAGAGCCATTTACCTGTACTTACAGAGTGCTTGAAAAAAGTTAATATAATGTGGACTGAAAATCCACGGCGGGAGATCGAGCGAAACATCCAACCCACGGCGGATGTGAAGAACACTGTTTTCCGCCGCGGCCTCTTTTAAACTTCGTAAGTCGAGAACCAAAAATCCGACGAACTTGCGGTTTGTGGCTACTGCGTTTTTAGAGACGGCGCCATAGCATATATTTTTTTCAGCGAAATTAAAAATTCGACCCTTTTTGCCTGCACGATTTGAGTGAGATGAAACCACCCATACATAATATATATATATATATATATATATATATATATATATATATATATATATGTACCGGGTGTTTTTTCATTATTTACAGATTTGTTTAAAAAACCATGAAAGCTACACCTATGCGGTTTGTGCGAGTGAGTTATACGGCCAGGTGGACATTATGTACGTGGCTAATCTTTGCCATAAGTCGGCTTATTAATTAAAATTCGTTAATTAACTTTTTAATTAATGAAAATAGACATATGGTTCCAATTAGAAGCTTGCTGAGCGTCATTGAAAATCACTAAATCAGTATTTTTCAGAAAGACTTTGAGCGCGTCAGAAGTGTAGTAGTGCAGTAAAGTTTCCACTCATGGAGCGGGTACAAGGCTATAGCGATTGCGGTAAGGCGCCCGAACGATTTGTTCGTCTCTTATATAGCCCCAGCCTTGTATGTACCTGCTTCACGAGTGGTAACTTTAGTACACTACTACGCTTCTCACGCGCTCAAAGTCTTTCTGAAAATTACTGATTTAGTGGTTTTCGATGACGCTGATGAAGTTTCTAATTGAAACCATGTGTTTATTTGTATGAATTAAAAGTTAATTAACGAATTGAATTAATTAGCCGACATTTGGAAAAAGTAGCCATCCATAGAATGTCCCCCTGGCCGTACAACTCACTAGCAGAAACCACATAAAGTGTAGCTCTTAAGGCTTTTTTTAAAGAAATTCGTAAAGAATAAAACTCTCTCTCTCTCTATATATATATATATATATATATATATATATATATATAGAATTTAGTACATTATATATATATAGTGCACTAACCCCTGGAGAGAAATAGTGCAACCAGCCTTTGCTGCGTTGCGCGAGGACAGCGCAGCAGAGGCTGGTTGCACTATTTCTCCACGAGGGCGCGGTGCCTCTTCGCTCGGGCTCGTTACACGTTGTGTAATGTCGAACACTTGTCCCTCACTTTTGTCGTTGCTGCCGTTCGGCTACTGCTAACACACCGACACCAGTGCGTGAACCATGCTTAACCTCGCCAAAACAAAGCACAGACAAAAATAAAAGCAAAATAAGGCAGAAAAGGGAGTGGCAGGAGGACCGTTTATAAAAAGCGTGCCCGCCAGCATCGATCGTCGGCGCTCGAGCAAATATATAACCACCCAACTCAATGCGCAAGGCGCGCTCAGCAAAAGAGAGCAGCGGGGACCGGCGAAGGAAGCGGCCTCGTCGAGGCAGGCCGCCCAAACAAGAGCGACAAGAAAGGCCCCGAAGAGCTCAGCAAACGTTCCCGAAGCGAACAAACACGCGCACCGTCAAAGAACGTCGAGACAAAAACACAAACGAAGCAAGAGGCGGGGAGAGCGGCAGCAGCGCCGAGGCTGTCGCAGCAGCGACGAGGTGAGCGGGCCGGAGAGCGAGCGGCCCAAGGACCCCCGCGTTTCATAAATCGTTGAACGTGGCCGGAAGCCCGGGAGCATTGTTCGCATTCCTGCAATACTTTCCCCGGCGAGACAGGCAGCGCGGGCACGCTCCCTCCCCCGCGGGGGAAAACTAATATAAAAGGACTTTGAGCAGCCTGGATATTGCGTTGGGGGACTTCCCTGGCGCTCTTTCCCGGAGGAATGTCGGCAGCCACCCGCTGCGACGAGTCGCCTCGGGGGGTGCTTCCTGCCGCGATCGTCCCTCGGATCACGTGGCCTCTCTTTGCTCTGCCGGCGCAAGGATGGGGTCAGCTGAGCTGACTCACGCCCCCTCCTCCTCGCGATCCGAGCCCCCGGTTGGGGGCTTCGCCGCCGGCGGTGCCCCTTTTCGGCGCTTGGGAACCTTAGCCGGGTCGCACGTGGATCAGGGGTCTCGGGGAGGCGGCATTCCACCTAAGCTCATTCATCACGTGTAAGGAGCTCCGTGGCGCGGGCCAGAGAGCGACGTATGGCGACGCGAAACAAAAACGAAATTGGCTTTTGTCTTGTGCGGTCCGCTCCTGCGATGGTGAGGCTCTCACCACCTGGTTGGAGCCAGATAGTAAGAGTACTAGCTTTGTTGTTGCAAGTTTTAAGAGCTCAGGATAAACGGCCTCGTTATTTGTCGTTAGGGAACAGTCGCGCCACGATGCTTCGTTTCACCACCATATCTCAAATTTGTTTATCTTAGCTAACAATATTTTAATATTATTAGTAGTAGTATTTTTTATTATTATTACTAGCAGAATTTATTATTATTATTATTATTATTCTTACCTTCGCGATTTCCGGTTTATCTTCCCTGTTAGTGGAAACAGTTATGTTACACCACTTTTGGAATAACGATTTTAAACGCCCCTTGGTTCCAAACAGGAATCTCCATCATACGTCGAATTTTGCCATTCCACATTGTGTAACTCGCTACGGTAAAAGAGTTCGCTCTCATTATGTGCCATCTGTCTCCAATAAATTGCCCGATCGTGTCTTTGAGTTGATGTTGATGTTTTCAAGATAAAAAGATGATGAAAGATGTTGATAAATTCAGGAGTAGCATTTCTGGTTCACTCTGTGCTGTTTCTTTTTATGAAGTGTTCTTGGTTTCGCTTTTTCTATTTGTGAGAACTTTCCCTATCCGACATGCCGGGTCCTGTCCCATAAGCCTCCCTTGACTTGGACAAACCCGTATTTTACAGTGATTGAATATATGTGGGAAAAATTTATTATTATTATTATTATTATTATTATTATTATTATTATTATTAATATTATGTTACTTGTTACTATTATTGCTTAGGGCGTCATACGCAAGCCCTTTGCTGGCTTTGATGTATGCATAGTCATATAACACTGCATGGGTAAATAATATTAATAAGAATAAAATTTATTGGCATAGACATGGGGTCTATTTAAGAAAACGGGCGCATCAAAGCCAAAAGGTGGGTTGTGTAATGCCACCCTGCAATTAAGAAGTGAAGCATAGCATCTATCCTTGACTTCTGGAAATCTAAACCCGAAAATAAACACATACACATGAAAGTATTAAAAACATATCTCCGAAATTGTGTAAAAGAATATAGACACAACACTAATGAGAGCGTAGAGTTGCAAATGTCCAAAACAAAAAAGCGTTATTTTAATGTAATTTTATCGCGTACTCTCTGATTGTGCGAGTCATAATTTCTAAATCTGCGTGCACAATTCAAGGTATGATTCATTGTGTACATATTTCATAATGACAATCAGTATATCATCCACACCTCTATTCCTTGGGATTGAAATAGCCGGGGCCTAAATAGGGAAATAAATTCTTCACTTCGTCAAATAAACATTGAATTAAAATAGTTCGCATTGCATTCAGTTCCAATCACTGACGTATATAACAAAAAGTGAAAATGAAAATAATATTGTGCGTGATTAGGCTGAATGGATCTTAAGGGAACGATATGTTCTTGGTGATGCATAAGATGGAAGCTTGAAGTAAGGCGGTCAAAATGACGCAATACCGCAATCATACGGCTAATTTCTAATACAATGTCCCTATGTAATTTACGAGAAACATTCAAGTTCTAAGGTCTCCGAATATTTTGAATGGTTGGAAAGCAGATTAAGGCACGCAAAGCATCTGATATATTTTATATTTTATTAAAAATAATGTCAAGATACAGCAACATTCTTATAAAGTCATCAAACGATTGCGGTGCCACCTGGTGTCACCGATGTTTCAGACGCTAAAAATGACGTCGTTCACCTTCGGAGAGCAGCGTGCTATTATTTGTTTTCTGCAAATGTGTTCGTCCAGGCGACTTTGTCGCTTGATAATGTCACCAATGGTGGTTCTGTTTAATGAATTGTTGCGATGCACGAGAAACGGATGCTGTATTTCAAACTCAAACCCAAAACGCCAGTAGCGACAATGAGAGCAACGCGACACCCCGTCACCAAAGTTCTGAGCTAACGCCAGTGCGGAGGAGACGGTGACGGCCGTGTTCTGGAAGCACGAAGGCGTTATCTTTAACAGCCGTGTTGAGAAGGGTATGGCAGTGACGGTTGGATCGTGGAGGGTCTTAACATAAGAAAGTTTATATCCGCATCAGAGAAAAAAAAAAAAAAAGAAAACCCTATCTTGATTCTAAATTCGGTATACGAAATAATCTGTTTCGGGGCATTCTTTGGAGTTTCTGGCGGACTTTGCAGTTATTTGTTTTTCTCCCTTTGAGTGTACGGGGAGCCACTGAGAGAGAGGAGGAAACGAGATCTCGCGAGGACGACGGAGCACCGAGCTCCGGTTGGAGTGGTTAGTCGGTAGACGGAAAGCGGGCGTTCTTTGTCTCTGTTCACGGTTCGAGCACGAAGGTCCGACGTTCGCCGGTCGAGATCGCCACTGCCCCTTCGGTGCAGTGGTGGCGTGTCGGGCTTATTATCCGAAGTTTGTGAATTCAATTCCCACCGGGGCGCGCTTTGAAGTTTGTTATTTTTTCCCTCAATACTGCGTTGTTTTGTACAGATTGCAGTCTAAACTACGTGGTACACATTTCGTAACGGTTTACGCGACGTTGCCTTACACTTCTCCCAGCGACCTCTCCCAGCCTTTAAAAATATTCTGTGTTAAAAAAAAGAAAAGAAAAACAGGGCCGCAGTTATAATTTTTCACCACGACAGTGGTGAAAGGTCATAGGGTGACACTTCTCAATTTTTTTTTGCACAAACAATTTTACATTAGGTCATAACACTCACTATTCTCCTGATCATGCTGCAGCAATTTTTGGGAGTTTCCGACTATGAAGGGCATCTCCATGGTGAGTGTTTTTGAGACGCTCCACTGTTGCGTCGGAAATATCCCAGTGGCCTCGACAGATCCCCAAAGAAGTCCTCTTAGGGGAATCTAGTCGATGGCGGAAAAAATGCTCAAAACTGTATAGAAGTACATATTGATTATGTAGAGAAGCGACCGAGTTCCTCCTTTTTGTTGCATCCGCAATTGAAAGCTATAGCTTTACGGGTGACACTTTCCCGGCAATGTTGGTGTCGGTGTTTGATTTCTGGCGTCGCAGCGGTGATGAAAAGACCCTTCTTGTCTCCCTCATGGCGCGAAGAAAGAGAAGTCCGGTCTTCCCACTGCCCCCGTCGCGCGAAGAGGGAAGACAGGAGAGCCCCGACGACCCACCACAAACGGCGCGACGACGACGAACCGTCAACGGAGCGCCTTCCCCTGTCGTCTGCTAACGATAGCTTCAAAACAAGTGTTTGGAAACATTGTTCGCGTTAATAAAAATCCCACTTCGGCGGTATCCAGTTGCTACGCATAATCTTGAAAGGTTTTAGAAATTTCCACCGCGTTCGTTTTTAACAAAGCATTTCTACTTCTCAAAACCTTTCTTTACCGCGTTCGATTTTACTCTAACCTTTCTACTTCTCGAAACCAGCTCCAAACGTAAAATATGTTTTTCCAAAACTATTCGCCTTCCACCCGCCTTCCTGGTAGAGCTTGGCCTCCTTTCACAGCATGCGGTCCCCTCTCCGCTCTTCACCTAACATCAACATTACCCCCTCCCTTCACCGCTCAACAACACACCAGGAAAACCTAAGCCACCGCGTACGTCGTCACCGTTGCACTCTTCCTAATGCGCAGCCGCGTCAAGGCAGTACTCCGTCCTCGGAGCGAGCGCGGAGGGAACGGCTGGATTCCGCTGCTCACGACCGGCATAACGCCCATACCATCCACCAACGAAAAATCACCCTTGCCGCGCGTATAGACCAACACGCTGTTAACAAACAAGCCCGCGTTTGCCCACACCAGGTGTGGGCACTGCGTGTACGCAGAAACCGAATTCGCATAAAGTAAAGGCATCTGCGCATGCGCAGTGCCGTCGACAGCGCCACCGCAGCTGCGTGACGTCAGGGCCGTCGACTCTCAAGGTACGACAGCGCGAGGCAGACGCGCGTCGACGGCGACGTACAGCTACCGCTTTTAATTCTTCGCACATGGTGGGCGAGAAAGGCACCTTTTGATAACTAAATTAGGAGACCTTGGAACTTGAATGTCCCTTATATATAAAAGAACCGTTCTCATACAGCGGAAAATAATACCGTTTTTGAGTGGCGTATCAGGGCCTTTACTGCAGAGAGTAAACGTTGCCAATAAGGTATGATTAAACCTAAAGTCTTTAACATTCATCACAAAGTAGTGCTAAGGAAACGAGCCTGTGTATTTGCTGTATTCATAATGCTAGCAAACTATTAAAGGTAGAAACACACATCCGCAAATAAGCGTTATCCTTTTATTTCTTTTCTTCTGAAAAGAGGCAAGGGTGCGAACTGGGCTCAATGCTTATAACATCGCAGCGTAAGCGTATGTTCTCCAAAACTATCAAGCTGGGCTGCAAGTGCATTTACACACTCTATTACCCCTAGCCGAGATGTTCGAACTTTTTCTAGCAATTCAAACTGAAACTTGCGGAAATGAAAGACATCAGCGAATGAGGACCACCTGTGGCAACCAAAGCGCCGGAAACGCCATAAACCAGCGCAATATTTATTATAAAGAAGCAAGCCATCAGGCTCATTAGCAGAGCCGCAACATCCTCCCAATGACTAGAAACAGGGCGGTTGATTATTTGCCTTTAATGCAAATACGCACGTCATATACGCGGGCAAAGACCTACCCCGTAGTCCGGCGTTCGAAGCGAGCTCTGTTCGGAGCGAAGTGCTCTACCCCGGTTCGGAGAAAGAGTACCCTGCTCTGCGAAGAAGACAGTCAACGGCGGCCATTGAATTTCACCGAAGCCCGTACTCACAAAGCTGCGCCTCGTCGGGGGAGAAAGAATCCCGTGGATGACCCCGCCGGGGAATCCTTAGCCGTGGAAAGTGGTGGCACCAAAGGGGCGGCGGAAATGGAAAGCGAGGCTCCGAGTCACCCGAGACTCCCCAACCCTGACGGGCTTCGGCTCAGAGAGGAGCCAAAGGCTGCTCACGACGAACTGCTCACAAAGTCAGTGGCCACAGATGTTTGCTCTAATTAACAATATCACAAATAAGGGCCCATTCATCTTATTCTCTGATTCTTGCACGACTAATATTCGTTTAGTTTTTGCACGAGTAGAAATTATAAGCGCCGCCAATAAACAAAGACTGAGGCCGAGACATCACAAAGTGATACTTTCAACTGTAGGTTTACATAAAACAAATGAGCTCTATAGACCGTAAACACCTTTAGAGAGGACGTCACAAAACAGCGCTGTGTTCCTCACAATCCTTTGCCGTTGTTATAGACAGATGCACGGGGGCTCGACGCGACGTTAGAAAGACCCCGGGCAAGCGGTTGTACTAGACTGGCTAAATTTCTCGTCTACAGCTGAAAGACCAGACACACATCTAGGCCACGATGATCTAGGCTAACTTCCAGCCGTATAAACCTACACGCAACACAATATAGGCCCGTAGCTCTCAACTTTTGAGCAGCGCTCCAGGCGAGCAAAATAGAATATTTGGCTCGCGTTTCGAACGTGCGTCATCACGCTTCCCCACTACAGTTTTTTTTATACTCCGTTCCATTCTAAGTGCTAGCGTAGCAGAGGCTACAAGAGCGAGCTCCGAGCTTGCAGTTTCCCTTCCAAGCACGCGCTCTCGTGCAGTGCGAGCATCGTTCAGGGGAACATGTTTTTGCAAGTAGCTTCGGCTTCGCTATCATGTAAATTGAGACATACGGGCTCACAGACGCCGAGGCCGCGAGCTGCATAATTCTTTTTTTATTTTAGTTTTTCTTTTTTTTTTTAGACGTTTTGTTATCGCGCGTCTACAGATGCTGACAGAGGCTTGCATTGGAACGTGGCACGTGCAAAATCGAACGTTACAGCGCCGCCTGGATAGTGCTGCCAGCATAACATGGTCGCGTCTTGCGGACGCGCTCGCGCCCCCTGCCCGAGAGCAACGGGTCTATATCTCGGCCGCGCTCGGTGTGAAGGAAACGGGGCGTGTCGCACGCCCTTCGCTTGGCACAGCTATCCATGGCTATGAGGCCAAAACTGCCGGTGCCGGTGCACTCGCGCGGCTTGAGCGGCGCTGAAAGCGGTACACTCGCGCTCTCTACT
Organism: Ixodes persulcatus; assembly: GCA_013358835.2. NCBI lineage: Eukaryota > Metazoa > Arthropoda > Arachnida > Ixodida > Ixodidae > Ixodes > Ixodes persulcatus. Next base: position 154,857 of record JABSTQ010011024.1, read on the forward strand.
TCTTCATGAATGCCCATGTGCCTAAGCACAGTCCCTCATGTTGCACGCGGAAAAATGAATGCGCGAAAGAAAAAAAAATAATTGCGAAAAGGCGAAAATGAAAACACCGTTGGACTTTTGAGAAAACGCTGAAAGTGGTATTCTTTTTATAGTGTACGTTTCATTAGCGCCGGTGAGCACATGCTGGCAGATGCTTCTATCAATTTTACACCCATTCAGTGTTCAAAAAATCCCAGCCATGCGGGCCAGCACACGTTCGTTCGTCACTTCGGAAAACGAACAAAGCACCCGTCATGCGCACGAACACTGAAAAGTTAAGATCTCACCGGCCAGAAGCTTTTTGTTTACAAAATACTGGTTTGTCAAGGTCGCGCAGCTCAGCATGCCATTTTCGCGCTGATCTTCGCAGCTCATCACGTGCATGTTCGTCGATTCCGGAAGCGAAGAAAGCACGCGCCGTATACGTACAAGCCTTGAAAATGGCACCACGGTCAGAAGCCTTTTTCTACCTATGACCTGGCACTACTCTTTACAGGCTCGTATTTAAAGGCTGAACTCCGGTGAGCGAAGTTCAACTGCGACATTCGCGCTACAAATATCTATTACAATACGCAGCCGGGTATTCGTCGGTCCAAATTTGCACGAACAAGCGGGAAACGCCAGCGAAGCCGATAGCTAAGGCGTCAGTTGCGTGAGTGACTTCATATGCATGCAAATGGCGCCTTTGCAAATGCTGAAAATCCGAGTGCATACCAACGTACAACATCATCAGCAAATAGGGTGTTCAAAAAATACGTTCGAATGGTTCGAACTAGAGCCACTAAATGAGCAGCTTATTTAGTGGCACTAGTACGGTCTTGGTTCAAACTTCGGAGCCAGTCGGAAAAAAGAGCCAGTTCGTTGGCTAGCTCGTGTCCCGCGTCGGCCGTTGGCCACACGTTGGCCGGTTGGCCCCTGCCGGTAGCGGCGGACGATGGTGATCAAACTTTAGCTCTCCTAGATCGACGGCGAACGGCACGTGGTCCGAGCCCACCCGGAACGCCCGACCTGCATGCACAGCTGCGAGCAACTCGTTTGTTCCGGAAAACAATCCGCGCCATATAGGAGGAAAAAACTAGAAATAAATCGCGGGTGAATCCCCCTTAAAACAAAGAAAAACGAGCAGCGTTCACCCCCTCCACTCGCTGCCGGAGAAAGCGGCCACGTGATCTGGAGCTCATAGCCACGCGCTGGGGCTGGCAAAGCACAGGACACGCGCTGAATTCCAGACATTGTTATGTTTCGCCTATTATCGTCATTGCACTGATTCGATACGGGCCACTTCCCGAATGATTGTCGAGATATTGATTATCACGAGCCCAAATCGAGTGCTCTCGCAATGCTCGGGTCCAATCTATGAGCCGCATTCAAACGTCGTCACTGAGGGATATTGCCATGTACGTCGACCCAGCTACGTCAAGTTTTGCGAAGGAGAGACTGAAAGAAAACGATCGCTTTTGTCCTTAAAATTACACCGCAACAACGGAGTTTTTTGGGGGGTTCGTGGCGTTGTGTGCGACTATACTTGGAGTTGGGTCACACTAGTGCCAGTAAGCTCGTGTAAAGCGAAAACAAAAACACATTGGAAGCAAATATCGTTACACGGCTCATTGAAAGAGCCGTAGAAATCGGCTGATAAAACACATTTCGTATTAAAATATATTATGAGAGGACCTCAAAGCGAAGAAAGAAAAGTTAGGCAACTACGATTATCTATGAGTGAGTGTTCTATCATACGTTCTTACATCCTCTCATTTAATGAAAGACCTTCATGTTCTGGAGTTTGAAGGGATGCTCCTTTAGGCTTTGCACTTTTTGTTTTTTGTTGGTGGGCACAACTACACTGGCACCATGAGGTCATCAAACATGTTGCTCCACTTTGTTATACAGCTGTTGCTGTTGCTAGCGCTGCTTGCTGAATTGCCCGGTCCCTCGTGCTCGCCGTACGTCATCACAGCGAGCAAGGAATCCCCGAGCTTTGGCCACTATCGCGGATCAGCGTTTGCTGACGCGGGCTTCGGCGAAGAGGACACGAACTGGACAAATTTTCTATACCCCAAGCTGCGTGGCAAGCAACGAAGCGCCAAGAACATCAACATCAACTGAGCTTTAGCCTACAAAAGAGGCGACACCGCTCCACTTGGCTTGTGGGCACAACTGCGCTGCCACCATGAGGTCATCTAACATGCCACTCCACTTTGTTATGCCGATGTCTCTGTTGCTGACGCTGCTTGCTGAATTGCCGGAATTATCGTGCTCGCCGTACGTCATCACAGCGAGCAAAGAAACCCCGAGTTTTGGTCACTATTGCAGATTAGCATTTGCTGACGCGGGCTTCTGCGAAGGGGACACGGTCTGGACGAATTTTCCACCCCCCAAGTTGCGTGACAACGAAGCGCCAAGAACATCAACATTAACTGAGCTTTAACCTACAAAAGAGGCGACACCACTCCACTGGGATTGTGGGTACGGCTGCACTGCCACCATGAGGTCATCTAACATGTCGCTGCACTTTGTTATACAGGTTGGTACGGTTGAACGTTACTCTGTAAAGAACGATAATTTGTTTTTAGTAGTGCTGCCGTGTCTGAAAGCAGCTTTGAAGCGTTTTCTAGACCTGTTATTGCTTTGCAGTGATGTCGAAGAAAACCCTGGCCCAACCAATACGGAATCGAATGCGTTGTTAACCGCCCTTCAAGCTACTATTCAACAGTTAGTGACAATGCATGAGACACTGAGGCAGAAAGTGAGCGAACGCTTCGAGGAGAGCACAAATCGCAAAAAAGAATTATTAGAATTGACAAAACGTGAGTGCACGCTCGAAAAAGAATTTGCTGTCTATAGGGCTGATCATCAAGTGACGCAAAACAACGAGTTTAAATTGGAAGCTGCGCACGCCGAGCTCTCTTCTAAAACACGCGATATTGATGTAGAAAGACGCTCACGCAGATCAAACCTTGTATTCGTTTGACTGAAAGATAAGGATAAAGAAACGTGGCGGAATCAAAATCTCTTATTGTGAAACTTTTCGCCGACAAAATGGAAATAAAACTAGATCCCCAAACCATTGACAGGGCGCATCGAATCGGCGCGTACAATGAAAATAAGAAAAGGCCGATTGTAGTGAAATTTTGCTTTTTTAAGCATAAAGATTCAGTACTGGCTTCCGGTTATAAGCTTAAAGATAGCGGCTTCGCCATTAGTGAAGATTTTCCTATTCCCGTTCAGTTGGCAAGAAAAAAGCTAGTTGAATTCGCGAAAACCTAGGACTGTTGATTCACACTGCGAATGGACCGACTATGTATTGACGACAAATGCTTTATGTTTGACATTGAGAATAAAAATGTCTGTGAGGTCGGCAAATAATAACCAAGAAAATCCACGGAAGTTTCCTTAGCATCAAGGGTAATATCTTCCTTGCAATATGGCACCATACAGAATGACTCTGCAAATCACGCTGTGCACTTTGGATGTTCCGGTTTAGATGGATGATAAAAACGGAATAAAAAGAGCACTGCCAGAGGACACTGTGACGTTGGAACAGTAATGGTTGTAAATTGTCGCAGTATTAAAGATAAGGTGGATGAATTTATGGGCTTACTTCAAACAGTTAAACTTGTGATTGCCTTAGCTACAGAGTCTTGGTTGGATGCCACTGTGGATTTAAACTAAGTGTTTCCAGATAATTATACAATATACAGGAAAGATAGAAACCTACATGGTGGAGGTGTTTTCATTCTTGTGGATACGAATATTCCTACCACTCCAATTCTTATCTCGGATGTTAACATAGAAACAGTGTTGTGCCAAATGCCCGCTAATGGTGAACATATTTCATTAGGAGTTTCTAATCGTCCCCCGAACGAGGGCAGCGAAACCTTAGAAGAATTAACAGATATAATCATTGAGGCTTCTAAAAAATGTATTCTTTTGGGTGGAGATTTTATTCTCCCCGATTTGGTGCGAGAGAATAGCAAGGCACATGGCTCGGGAAGCTCACTTCATACTAGGTTTAAGTGCCATTCTAGAAATGTTTGATTTAACACAATATGTCATAGAGGGAACGCGTCTTTTACAATATTTTAGATCTTCTGCTTTGCAATTTGCCTGGAGCGATTGTCGACGTTTGCGTAATACCTGGTATTTCAGATCAAAGGGTGGTGGCAGCAGCGCTAGCTCACCCAACGGTACATAAAGGGAGGTGTAAGCAAAGGAGAGTGTATTTTTATGACAAAGGAAACTGTGATGCCATAGTAAACGCACTGATTGTTTGTTTTTTACTTTATTTCTTAAATCAAGCCGTTGATATTGGCCATGTGGCATTGATGAGTACTGGAACATCTTAAAACTCAAAATTCACGAGCTTGTTGACAATTACGTTCCCTCGGGAATACAATCTGCTAAAACTAAAGACAAACCGTGGATGATGAAAGAGGTAAAGCAGATGATTAAGCGGAAACGAAGAGCTTGTCTACGATTCAGAGATAACGGGGGAGCAGCCGAGAGGTCGAGCTTAGAACAAAGGAACACCCTTTTTAAAACGGCAGGTAAGGGAGCAAAAAAAAAGTACTACGAAGGCAGTTTAGGTAAATAAGAAGGACGATACGTCTGTTCCTCCACTTCTAGTAAACGAGCAGCTGATAGTGGACGAGAAAAACAAAGCTACGTGTCTAAATAATTACTTTGAATCAGTTTTGTTTTTCGAAATCTACTATGACGATCCGCTACAATAATATGTGATCTGTAATAGAACATGTCATGTCACCCGTAGAAATTACGTACAACGGTATAGCTCTATTACTAAGAGATCTCGATGTAAAGAAATCTTCCGGGCCTGATAATATTTCTCCACTTATATTGAAGAATTGTTCCGTACAGATGCCAAGCTATTTATGTGTGCTTTACAACAAATCATTAAGGGATCAAAAACTTCCAACAGACTGGAAAATCGCAAATGTGGTGCCAATACACAACTCATGATTAAAAAAACTTCGTGGAAAATTACCGGCCTATTTCTCTAACGCGCATACGCTGCAAACTTATTAAGCACATGATTTATAGTAACCTGGTTGCTCACTTGAACATAGATACTTTTCTTATCTCAGATCAGGATTGGTTTCGATCTGGAGCATAACCTGTGTCACTGTGCTTGTTGACGTTTTTCACTTTTTGCCGGGCGCCATGGATACTGGAAATGAAGTAGAATGTTCTTTTTTGGATATAAAAAATGGCCTTAGATCTCATAAATCATGAAGTGTTAATTTACAAACTTACGTTTTTTGATATTGATAAGAATGTTTTAGGATGGCTCCAGGATTACCTGAGAGAAGGTAAGCAGTGCGTTGTGCTAAATGGTGAAAAGTCCGATTAAGTTGGTGTTGCATCTGGTGTTATCCAAGGCTCTTTTCTGGGACTTTTGCTCTTCCTGGTATATAGAAATGATATTATTCATGATATACAATCAAATATAAGACAATTTGCAGACGTCTGCATTATTTATTGGGTAATTAATGATTCGAATTATGAAAATGTTTTACAGGCTGATGTTGCCAATATTTCAGTGTGGCGCAACAATTGAATAATGAACCTGAACGTTAAAAAATATGTTCACATTTACTCGAAAGAAAAGCTTTGTTGGCTCTACCTACATAATAAATAACTAAATATTTCAGGTTAACTCAAGCGTAACATACTTGGATGTCATTCTGTCTGGCGATTTAACGTGGAAAGCTCACGTGGAAATGTTAACTCTAAAGGCTCAACGGATGCTTAATTTTATCCGACGAAATGTTTGACAGGGTTTCTGCAAAGTTTAAAAGAACTTTGTACTTTACATTTATTCGCCCTTGTATTGAATATGCAGCAGTTGTGTGGGATTCCCACCACAACAACCAAATAGAAAAACTGGAAAAAATACAAAATCAGTGTGCTAGATTTGTTTTAAATGCGGAGCAAGCGTCACCACCATGAAGGGTAATTTAAATGGGAATCACTGTTTGAACGCCGAAAAATGTTTAGGTTAAAATTTTGACATGATATATTTAAGAATCGCCTTGTAATCAGTCGAGAAGTGTTTTTACAGGAACCTTTTTATATATTAGGAAGGGCAGACCACCAGAACAAAATCTGACCCTTCTTTCGCCGTACTGAACTTTTGCGTTTTTTCCCCGAAAACAATAGAAGATTGTTTGACGTTTATACAAGTTTGTTTGTGTTTTGATGTTTTTGTTAGAAATTAATGTATTTTCTGCGCTCACCCCTTATATAATGCCGAATGGCTATGCAGGTCTTTATGTAAATAAAAATAAGGACTGCTGAAAGACGCTTCAGGTGATGGTCCAGCCTTTGTTTGAGTTGCAGGAATGTGGTACGATTGAGGACCACCAATGTCCTAAGAACCACAGGGTTCTGGTTGTCTGTCTAGCATGAAGAGAAAGCGGGTATTTTTTTTTGCTAAGTGGAGCATGGTTATATTCACCAATCGGGCGAATCTAGCGTTATTTGTTGTGGGCGTCATTACATAGTTCATTGAACTTACGCACTACCAGCTCTGTGAATGAAGTTGATGGAGACTAAAGAGGAAGCTCCATCAAATGATTGGAAACCGTGCCTACTGTCGGGCCTGCCATTTTTAACATAATGTGTTTTATCTGCCGAATTTCAAAGAAATGTGTAACGTTTGACTGTAGCGAAAAATCGACACCGAAAAGAGTTACCTTCACCAGCGTAGAATAAAACGTAGGGATCCATATGAAAGTCTTGAAAGGAGAATGTCTCCGGCCGGATTTCAAACCATCACTTTGGAATAGTGAGCCAAGTGCTGCATTCACTGAACTATCAAAGAAAAGGTGTTTGCCCCCGCATGCGAGAGCAGACTATACTTAGGCTTGTACTATCTCCTGACGGGGTACTGTTGGGTTGGGGCTCGGAGGGCAGGCGCGACTCCTGACCTCGAAAACGTGTGGGCGAATAAATAGGGTTCCTAGAGCTCCTGTCACACTGCGCCATTTCACGGCGTTTGTCAGAAATGGGAGAGAATATTCGACACACTTGCTTCTTCGTCTGCGGGGCCAGGGGTCTCGCAGACGAACGCCGGCAAGTGTACGGCCTATCACACATTCTGTGCTTTCCACTTTTTGAGAAATGATCAAGTTGGTATAATTTTGTGGTTGTCTGCTTGTCTGACTATTTAGACCCCATCAAGGCGCCATTGATAAAGGCGTCGAGCATTTCTTTTTAATGACCAACGTTTCAAATGTTGTAACGTAACGTGACATCTGGTCATAGCTTCGCTGACCACGCGCGTGTCATTGCACAAGTGGGAGGTGGTCTTCTCGTCTGAAGTACATTGGAATGCGAGATATGGGCACTGCCCAACAGTGCACTTAAAAGCGTCTATGACTAGTTCGCAGTTTCCTTTTTTTTTCCCAGGTGACCGAATCGCCAGCATTGACGGCGTTCGAGGCATGACGTTGACTTTCCATTCCCGCGGGTGACGCTGGCGATAACTGACCCCCTTGGAACCCATACCGCACCGGCAATCGCTGCTGACCCCGGCGTCACGGAGGTGTTAAAGAACACGCTACTGTCCACTCCCTTCAGAACTCACACGAACTAGCTAAAAATTATACAGGCTTGAGAATGCTCACAGAGACATGGGAGTACAAAAAGCGTCCAGCGTTCACCTCACTCCGTCTGTGGTTTGTGGTAGCTGTTTCATTCCTCGAATTTTGTTTTCTTTCTCGAAGATTTTATTTTGATTTGATTTACTTTTACTCTCTAAAGCTTTTCATTTGTTTACTTCAGTTACTCTTTACTCTCTATTTACTTTACGTTTAGGTTTATTTATTTATATGTTGTTATTTATTCATTTATTTTGTTTATTATTTTTTATTTATTTGTTTTTAATCAAAACTTGTCGCGCTCGTTGGCGCGTTTGCATTCAACTCAAATCATCTACCCCCCAGACCAGCCGTGCTGGTAGCTCAGAGGCTATTCGCTCATTCTCGCGTGAGTTGAAACATGGTGGCGCTAGAATGCAAATAGCCCCCATCTAGTTCCGGTTCTGAACTAGACGACGGGTTTCGCAGTAATTGCGAAATCAAATTACACGCTTGCTTCTGGAAATGGCCCCTTACAGCACTGCCAGACTTAATTCGCTCTTCTGATAAAATAATGATCAGTAAACAATTTGGAAATATACGTAAACCGTAAGTGCGCCGGGGCTACCCAATAGATGGCGCCACTAAGTTTGCTGCTAAACAAGAAAGAGCGGTTAGTATACGACTGCCACCCAAACTTTATTCAGGAAGTTTTTTTTTGTTTTTTTTTTGTTTTTTTATTGACATATGTGCTTTATGAAAGCCGTGAAAGCTACATTAATTCGGCTTGTGCACGTGAGTTATACGGCCAGTAGAAGATACTCTAGGGGGCTAACGGCCATGGTAAGTCGAACACATAACTAAAATTCTTTAACTCTTTTATAGAAGGAGTGTAAATATATAGTTCTAATTATAAATTTATTGAGCGTCATCAAAAACCTCTAACTCAGTCCTGTTTAAAGACTTTGAGCTCGTGTGAAGCGCAGTTGTGCGCTAACGTTACCACTGGAGCATCAGGCAGAAGACTGGCCGTGAGAAGAAGTGAATGATAAGAGACGGCAAAACCGCGCAGCCCCGGTAACCTTGCTGCTGTTGCACGAGTGGTAACTCTAGCACTCCACCGTGCTCTCCACGCGCACCAGGTTCTTTTAAACAAGGCCGAATCCTTAAACGTTACTCGGCTAAAATCATTACTCAAACTAGACTTAAAGCCGGTTTTGCGCTTTATAGTTGAAACTCGACTCAAAATTCCACTCGACTGGGGAAATGCTCAAGAATTTCCTCTAAAATCTCAAGGTAGCTTTAGGGTTACCTCTAAATGTTCCTTGGTGCTCGAGCTGGTTTTTCGGTATCATCTCGGCCGACACATCGTTCGCCGAGTTTGCGAACTGTGTCCTGACAATCGACAAACTCCTGCAGCTAAGTGAGGATGAGAGCCTTCCAGCGTCACGGCGCTGTTCCAGGGACCGGCTGAACGCAATGGAGGTGTTCATAGACCGCGAATATCTTGCGCGCACCAAAGGTTGGCCACCGTCCCTTTACGAAAGCGACGGGGGCCAGCCTTACGAAGTCCCTGTATCTGGAAGAGTGCGAGAACAGTCGTGGTCTGCCGGTCCCTCCAATGCTCCAGCTCTTGATCGCGCTGCAGTGCTACGCCGCTGGGACATTCAGTTGCACGCGGTAACCGGCGACCTGGTAAAAGTGTCGATACCAACAGAGTACCGGGTTCGGGTTGTTGGGCAAGTGTCGCGGCTCTTCGCCAGCACATCGTGCCACCATGTCGTCAATTTCCCGAAGAGAGCGGCGGACTTGGACCTTGTGATGTCAGACTTCGAAAAGCTCCACTTAGGCAATAAATTTCTCGTTTGACAATGTATGAATGAAATGTGCCAAAAAGGTGATCTGCATTTTGCGTCAGCTCTTCCAAGCTGTTGGCTCCTTGCCGAAGCATCAAAAAGAGACCTTGTTTGCAAATAAGCCCGACTAATTTGGAACTGATTTGTGACGAACCCTGAGACGGTAATGAAACCGTTCGAACTCCACACTGCTCGCAGGCGCGGTCGACGCTGCTGCTGCGACAGAGCTAGTGTGAAAGTGACTTGGTTTTTCATTCGTCGTCGCTGTTAATCGTCACAGTTATTGAATCTTTAGCGATGAAGTGACGAAATAAAAATATTGCAAGATGACCATGCCTTGAAATACCTCTACGGACCATAGTACCAACTAAAACATTCTAAAAGAAATAAAAACAAGAGTTAACCGATCCCGTGTTATAACGACGTCGTTCGCAGTGAGAAATTGTGTTGAGCGAGCAAACATTCTCGAATAAAAATATATATTGAGGGGAGAGCGAAGTACAGTAACGCAGGTAAATCCCAGCATCTATGGAGTGGATTGCAAGGAGTGCGATCCACTCCACACAGTGGATTGTACTGGTAAAGTAAATCGAGAGAAAAAAAAAAGGAAAACGTAGAACACTGTTTATTTGGAGCCTCGGTTTCTGAGTTTTGAAGCATATATATATATATATATATTACCTAAAAGCGAACAACTCCAAAGCTTCGAGCAAGGTGGCGCAAGGCGCTCCTCCTTCCACCAACTCTTTCCGCCCTTGTGGAGTTTTCCCAGGCACCTCCGGGGGGTGGGCGGGCAGCGAGCGTCTGTGTCAACGTTCGGCTGCCTGGAATATCGACGTGGGAGACGAGTCGCCGCAGCACGTGCCACTCGGCTCAGGAAGCGCTTGGCGGGAGCCAACACAAACAGGGCGGCCGCTCGGTCTCAAGGTGCCGGGCGGCGAACTAATAAAGGCCTTTAAAGTGCTCGGCGCGGAGGAGCGCACCTTCCGCCCTCGTGGCCACTCGGCCCGCGCAACGGTCGCTAACATAAATAAGCGAGCGAGGGCGGTCTCGGGCGAGCCACTGTCGGGCGCTCGTAATGCGCGAGCCGAGGCTGGCGGCGGTTGCTCTTGCTCCGACCTGGGGTTCTTCGCTGTTTGTCTCTGGACGGGGGGCAGGCGCAGGAGTGCCTCGCGCGGACACCTTTCCGCCGACGAGTGCTTGCGCTGCCGGCGTCCAAGGGCCTTTCGGAAGCGCTCACGGGGACGGAAGGCTCTCGTTCAGCGAGCTTGATTGCTCGGGGCCCGCCGTCGTCGAGCTGTCGCCTTATGTCGTCCGTTCCGCCGCGTATAATCGCACCAGGATGGCGGAGCAATAGGCCGTTTTAATTTATTATGCACCGCATCGCGACGCTACGAGCTATCCCAGCCAATCCGGGGCCGTTTAAGTATCTCGTGATTGCGTCCCCTGCGCGCGTCACCGCGCCCCTCCTGAAGCTCGCATGGCACGCACACGTCGTGGGATTAGCTCCGATGGCTCGTCCCTCGCGCTCCGTCGTACGATGAAACGGAGGAGAGTTGGCATCCTTTTTAGAGCGAACAGAGGAAAAATGGATTTCCAGTATGTTTCGTAACCATGAGGACGCAGACACAGACGCACCAAGAAAGAGGGAGGGAAAAGAAAAGCGTCTTCCTAAGTCAGCAAGTTGATACGAGCGCTTACCCGCAGAAAGTACGCACGCGTAATACAGGGCCTAGCCGGGGGTTTTTCATTTCTAAGGCCGCGTTGTTTGTTGTTCCGCGCCAAGTGGTCCTTTCCGCGGCCGACCGAAAGCGGCGTGTTCCCCGAGTCCCCGGGAGTTCCCACCGCCCTCTACGCGGGAGTCCGAGGAAACCTCCCGCACCCACCGACCCCGGAGTCCGATTCCCACGATGAGTCACCATCTTGCAGTAAGTAACCGCCCAAGCGGCGGGCGCGGAGCCCGGGGTAGCCGGCGGGGAGCTGCGCGCGAGTGTTTATACTGCGACCCTGTGTTGACTCGGGATCGTTAAGTAAATACTCGCGTCTTCCCCCGCCGCCCCCACCGCCCGCACGAAACAGCGGTTCGCGGTTCGGGGAGGGAGCACGCCGAGAATCGGGCGCCTCCGGTGCGCTGTCTTGGGCCGCACCGATGTATTTATGAATCATTGGCCGTCGAGGCGGTATGTCCCGCGGAGCAAAAGTGTGCCTCGTGAGCGGCCGTCCCGGGATCTGTCATTAGGATTAATGCCGAGCGGGCAGCGATGGCTTTCGGTTTGCCGGTAGGGCCGACTTCGGCGCCCTCACGCCTGGCTGGTCCGCAAATTGGCCATCGGGGATTTGTCGCGGATTTGTTCGCGGGGAGCGACAACGTTGAAGCCGCCTCCCCTCCTCCCCCGTGCCCCGTGCGGCGGTGGGTTGGGGCCGGGGGTTAAACGATGACGGTAGAAGCGCTCACGCCCGACCCGGGAACTCCCCGACGGGGGGCAATGGCGTAAACGACGCGACGCTCGACGATTTTGAGCTGTGAGTCCGCCCCTTAGCCCGCTTAGTGGAGCGGATAAAGGAACGCCGGCTTTTCGGAGGGTCCTGCCTTATTGTTTTCGAGAAGATGTGCGAGCTCTTTTGACATCCTTCTCGGATAATGGCAGATCAACGTAAGAATCCACGAATTTGTGTCCTTAGGCCTAACGGTGTTAAACGAAACCTAGAATCAAACGGGTATAGAAGAAAAGTATTTACGTTTTTTTATCTTTTAAGCAAGAAAATGGAAAAGTGAATCGCACTTCTTTATAAACCACAAAAATAAAAGTTAGACTCACGCCATGTATGTGTTTTTAGAGGTACAGCCCTTATTAATTTTTCGGTGTGCCTATGAAATGTAGATACTCATCGAAACGTGTGATTAAATTATCGACACCCAGGCCGGATTGAGGTAAGGACTAAAGGATTTGCAGTCTTGGAGCCCTGTCCCTCGAGGAGCCCCATGCCGTAGGTCGTGAAAAATAAACTAACTAAGACTATTTTAGAGAAAAAAATTGAACAGAAAAATACATCTTCCTAATACATGACAAAAAATTTTGGGATATATTCCACCAGTATTGAAGAAGAGATGCATGACAAAGATAATGCACTGCAATCGAAACCAAAAAAAAAAAAACATTCTGCGCTCCGAGCTCCTTTGGTTGGTGTTTTCAGAATGGCCCAATAAAATATGACGTGCGATCGGCCCCCCACGCTCTTTTTCTGCGTTCTTTTCAAAATGGCCTTAAGCAACAGAAGACGCGGATGGGCCGCGACCCCTCTGAGGCTTTCGATTCTTTTTTAGAGAACGAAAAAGAAAGACATCGTAGATGCCTACTCCCCCTTTCCTACTCAAGCTCGTGCCTACTGTTATAGAGGCCAGAGCGCGCTCGTATTTTTGAAGCGAGGTCTATCATCCTCTCTAGAGAAGGGGAAAGAACTGTCCTCTCCGCGGCGGTCTTAGGAAAGTTTCACCTAATTAAAACAAAAAGTAAGACCTACATTTTTTATGGGGTCCTTTTTGTGTTCGTTTTAGGAACAGTAGTGAGCCTTTAGTCAAGTCTGTGTTTACGCCGAAAACTGCAAGCGCGGTTTTACAACTCGGTGTGCTCACTGTCTCAAAATTGAACATTTGAATAACGTAGAAAACGCTTTCTTTGTAATAATATTTTTTTAAATGTGTCTGCCTATTATAAGCCAGAAGGAATGCCTTCGACCTTCCCCCCCCCCCCCAAAAAAAAAAAAAAAAAAAGTTGCATTTAAAGGCATTTTTTGGAATTCACAAAACGAAAGGGCGAGAGGAGACTGCACTACGATCAGTAAATAGATGGAATTTTTATTTACCGGGCTTTGTGTTTCTGACTCTTCGTGGCTGCTTTGGCAGAACCAGAAAGTGAAATTCGAAGGCAGCCAACCAGATCACTTTGTTTGCCTCTACCAGTCCTATTTTATCGTTTTTGTTTAAGTCAGGAAAACGGGCAATATGATGAGGCCTTGTTCTTCCCGTGTCGCGGTTCTTTTTGATTCGGAGTTAAAATGTCAGGTCACACGGATCCAATTGGGTGTGAGGAAGGGAGGGGGGGGGGAGGTGTCTAAGTGAAAAGCAAAGTTAAAAAAATGAAAGATTTGAGAAAAGCTACCAGGTTTGATAAAGTATGCAACCAGCTATCCTAAAATATTTAGTGAAGACTGCCATCATGGTCATCTAAAATCTCGACACAGACAAGCGAGTACAATCCATCGATCATGCCTAAGAGACTAGTAAAGATGCTGGTCCGTCTGCTCTGTCCTTCCCACTTACTACTTCATGTGAGCATCTGCCATGGGCCACAGAGCAATCCACCGTCTTAGCCACGGAGAACCGAACACTGTTTAACACGATACTGGCAAAGAGTTAGTTCGGCACTTCTAACCCAGAGCGCTTACCGGAAAGCGAGGGGTTGCAGCCATTAGAGTGCCGCGTTCCATTTGCCTCTAGCTAATAATTTACTTGATGTGAACACAAAATTTCACCTCGTTTGGAGCGATAAAAAATTGTATGTTTATACAACCTAGAACTTAGTCTGCCTCATCGGGCGCGCGATTTCTTCACGCACCGTGGGTGACGTAAACAAAAGCGTTCGGAAGAAAACAAACATTTAACCATTTTGTTCAAAATTTTTTTTTTTCTGATTTGGAGCGCGAAAGGCGTTTTTGCGGGCACAAGTTTTTGACAACAGGAACGTTTAGCGAACTTTTAACGTGTTCTGCGTACCGCACTACCGCAGCTTTTGAAGTGTGCTTTTAAGCGCGCCCCCGGGTAATACGGTGACCGCGGGGGACGCGCGCTTAAAAGCATGCTTCAAAGACCCCGGGAGTGCGGTACGCGGAACACGGTAACGGTTTGCTCAAATTCCCCATTAGAGAGTTTTAGGGAACCGTTTTTGCACATCCCATACGGTACGATCGGCCCTCCCGTACGCACTGCGCATGCGCTACCACAGAAGACTCGCTTATGCGAAGTTCGTAACGGAGGGCCCACTGTACCCTATGGAATGTGCAAAAACGGTTCCCTAAAACTATCTATTGATAGTGCTACAACATTATTTCGTTATCAACTTCTTTTTTTCTTTCTTTTTTTTTTTTTAGGGAGCCCGCAGCGCGCATTGTGTACTGCAAAACCCCTAAGTATGACGCGGGTCGTTAACGATGTGGTGTGGCTCTGTGGTAAAGCATCCGCTTTGCACTCAGCGGACCCAGGTTTGATTCCGGCGGGCGGCGGACGATCTTTTTCGAGGATTTGACAATATCGACGACGGACACCCTACAGCGCAAACTACAACATTAACAACGACTACAACGGACGTCATTGGCAGGGGTGGAAAGAGCCCGTAACAGCGATCCCTGTAAAACGGAAGACATTTTAGGTTACATAATTTCGTGTAGCATTGATTGGTAATACACGGTATCTCTATTATTTATAAATATGTTACGAAAATATTGTATTGTCTCAATAGGACAATGACAAAGTGGTGCCGCTTTGCAGCTGTGGCCTCTCTGAAAAGTCTACCTCCAAAGGCAACTTGTGATTGTGCCCTCATATTGTGTAGACGACATAAAAGAATGCCAGCTATACGGAATTGATACTGAAAGCGCATATTTTCGTGACGGGTTCAGAGCTCAATTATTGACTGGTATAAGAACTAGCAATAACATCAGCAGCCAACCGTGTGAGCGGAACAGGAGGGATGGCTTCGCCACACCACGACCCTTCGAGCGGCAAAGCACTATTTCAAGAAGCTGGAGTAGCGGCGCGTGCCTGGGCTATTTCCGGGAGGCAGATAAGCTTCCACCCGAATTTCATTAAACGCCCAAGACACAACAGAAGTATTATTTTGAGTCATTCGGCGTTAAAATTAAAGATATAAGAATCTAAAAAGTTTGCGTCATTACGAGATTGTTAAACGTTATTTTTTATGTATTTGCAGAGACTCGCATGTCCGCGAATTACCCCGCGGATCATCCGCGAATATCCGTTGTCAACTAGCGGATGCCGATAAAAATGAATTAGACTTGGCAGATTGCGGATTGGATGTGGATGCCAGGATCTGTGGATACGGACCGGATGCGGATATCCGGGGGTTTGGTTCTGCGTTTTTGCCTAGGTGGCCCATAAACGTGTAACCCCAAAGTGTAGAGCGAATCAGGGAGTTATTCTATGAAGTACATCATCGAATGTTTTGCGGGAGCAAATTAGTCAACTAGAACAAAGAAGGGTGTCAATCGGGTAAAAACTTTGTTCTTTACGCTAACAAAGACTTTATCCTCACTAAAAATCGAGTTTAGAGCGTTCAATCTCGCCAAAAATGCGGTCTCTAGAAAAAGTAAAATTGGAGAAGACATTTAAGGCTGCTTATGTCTAGAAATGCGAAAGCATTCTTACATGCAGCGCATTCCTACAAGCAGCGCGCCTTGTCTTCTTTTCGCACACGGCGCTCTGGCGGTGACGTCACGCCCCTCCACTGCGCAGGCGCGGTGAACCCCCGCCGGCTTCACGACGCCTTCCGTGACGAAGCATTGCGTTGCTGGGCTTTTCTTTGCGTTTTATTTCTAAGGCGCGTCCGCTTTGACCTTGAGCGAACCCGCCGGCTTCCCCGACGAGGCATCTGCGTTGCTGCGCTTTTCTTTGTGTTTTATTGGGAATGAAAATTAAGGTGCCTTTTCGCTCAGCCAATGGGAATTTAGGTGCCGCTTCGTCCAGCCAATGGGAATTTAGGTGCCGTTTTTCGCCGGCTTCACTCCATGAGAAATTTAATGCTTTCGCATTTAAAGAATGCAGGGGCACCAATCATCCCGGAAAAGCGTGCCCTTGTGTGGCAGGCAAAGAGCAGAAAACGTTCTTCGGACAAAGAAAACCCAAAACGTTTAAGCCACAAGAGAATAAAAGCCCCCTTCCACTCCGTGGCGTGTGCTTGCGTTTCTATTTTTTTTTTCTGTCTCGGCGGTAGGCAAGTCGTTGCTAAGTGGGGGCTTCAGAGCACGAAGTTGTGGGTATGTGTTTAAAACTGAAACCGATAAGAGGTATTTCCTTTTTTGACTACTGTAGAACATTTTCTCAGTGGTGTATTCGCATCTTACCACGTAAATGCTTGCATTTCGCTGCAACGAGTGACCGCCTTTCCGCCCTAACTTGTTTATTGTCTGACCTAATTAAAACGATACAAAGTTATTAGTCTGCGCATCGTTAATTTTTATGTTTCGCAAATACACGTCTCCTTGAAATGGGGATTACAAAACAAAAGGGGCAAAATATTAATTTTTTTTTCTCTTGAATGCACCTTCTGGGCAGGGTGTCGTAGACTCCTTGGATGATCTCATAACTGCGATCATATTTTCAGCGACGCGAAGTGTCTCTGGAAGAATGATCGCTTAAGAAATAATATAAAATTTATAAATTCGATGAAACAGAATACGATAAAAAGATTTTTTTCAGAGTGTTTTGACTTGAAGAGTTTTTTGTACAAGTTAAGCAAATGGCCTATAAGTTATAAGTAGGGTTCCGCGTTTTTGGTATATACTGATAAATACCTATAATTAACCCCCGAGTCGCTTTTTTCTGAATCGGTAAAAACCAAAAAACACCGAATTCAAGCTGCGGAAAAAATGGCAGTTTCGCTTAAAGAGTCTTCTAGCCCGCTTTCTTTTCTCGTTGACCCGGAACACAGCCCCACTGAACTGTCCTTGGGTTCGTCCCTTTCTTTTGAAACCATGTTTATTGCGGGTCACTGTCATTTCGGCCGACAGTCGCATTACGGCCGAGATTGCATTACCGCCGAGAAGAGCGGAAGGGCCGGGAGTGGCTTTGAAGCCTAAGAGGGCATAACGGCCGAGGATTGCATTAAGGCCGACAGTCTCTGAATGGGCTAGTGTGGCCGCCTTCTCGGCGGTCGCGTTGTGGTTGATGACTTTAGTTGCCACCAAATAAGACAGATGTCGCCACATATTTATTTTATTTGTCCGTGCACATTGTATCTCTCGGTGACGGCAAATACTGCGTTTTTGGTTTTATTGCTTCATTCTTTACGATTAATTAAACATGTAGCGCTTCGACCGCTTCGACTAGCTTTTCTTTTTTGCTACACTCCGTGTCAACATTTTTTAGCAAAGTGCGAAGGCTATGCCCTCGTGAGCCAATTAGAGAGACGGAACGAAGCACGTGACACTTCTTCAAGGCAAGAATGCACTCCGACGGTGAGTTAATTGTCATGTTCTGACATTCTGATGGCTCATGTGTTTTTCATATTTCCTAGAATGTGTTTTCTTCGACGTTTCGCTGTAAAAAAGCTTGAAAATAAAATTCTAAAATCAACCTCACTCATCGTTTTTGTAGTCGCCCCGTAGAATCAGAGACATAACTAATTTAGTTAAAGTGCTGAAAATTGAAAAGACACAATAAATGTTTCACTGAACTCTTAAAAAGCCGATGATTAAAATATAGGAAAAAAATACCAAAAGGCGCCCTAAATTCATAGCATTTATTTGGAAATACGTGTGCGTGTGTGTGCATAATCCAAATATGCAGATGAAGAAACTACTGATCAAACTAATAAGAAACGATAAAGCGCAGAAAAGGAAATAAATAAATGAAAAATTCGGATAGGCAAGGCCGGCGTACCGGCTGGTGCCGGCCGTGAAGAGTGAAAACAAACCCGAAACCGAAGTATTTGAAGTCACCGACAGATACACTCTTAAAAATGTCATAAGTTTATTTTCCCGCAGAATACTGTAAACGACTTATTTTTCGCGATTAGGTCAAAGCTGGAGTTTTGGAATAATTTGCGGGTTCTAATTTTCGTGACGTGGTAAGATCTCAATATAGATTTTAATGTGTTTACATTTTAACAGAATTGTTCGCGGGACCTATTTTTTGCGAATTGTAGGGAATTGGCGAAAATTAGGTCCTCTCGAAAATTAAGTGGTTTACAGTATTCGGAGCGCCAATCATTGTAATCTGAAAAGAGACCACGGCGATTCACGAGACTGAAAATATGTTGATTTCATCCGCCATGCTCAATATGGCACCATCTATCTTATTTGGTGGCAACTAAAGTCGTCAACCACAACGCGACCTCCGAGAAGGCGGCCACACCAGCTCATTTAGAGACTGCCGTTATGCCCTATTCGGCCTCAAAGCCAGCTCCGGCCCTTTCGCCCCTCTCGGCCTCAATGCACTCTCGACCGTAATGCGACTATCGGCCTTGGCGAGATGCTCCCGTTTATTGCTACGTTCCCTTCCCTTATCTTTTTTAGCACAACGGTTTTCAAGTCTTTTGTCCAGGCATAAGTTTCCTGGTATATGGAAGAAAGGAGGAAAAGCGAAGAGGGGCGGGGCGAAGGGGGGGGGGGGGGCAATAAGGCAATGCATTGGCAGCTTCTGGAGAGCGCGCAGCAAGGAATGAGCTTATTTTAATTTACTTGCCATCCCCGTTTCAAGCGCGAACGTGGAGCGTGCGTTTTCTGGACTGCGTTTCCTCAGCGGCAAGGAACGTGCTCCGATGACAGACAAGTTTCTGACAATGTACATGTCAATTTTTTTCAATAGGTTTCATTTTTGATATCATGCTTCTGAAAGCGTCACGCTTTCTGTTATTTCCATATGTATGTGCATTGTGTGACGTGTTTGGTGTGTGTACAATAAACGTGTGTAATGTGAGGTGTGCCATGGTTTTTCTAGTAATTATGCAGTCGCTTTGCAACACAAGCCCCGATAATCACCATTTCTTTCCAGCATTGTAATTAAACACCGAAAAACACCGATTCCAAGAGAAAAATAAACACCGTTAAATAACCCCTGAATTTGAAAAAAAAAAATAAATACCGAAAACGCCTAACCCTTGTTATAAGGTACCATTTAGAAGATTTTTTTTTTTTTTTTAACGCTTGCTTTTATAATGCAAAATGAATGCGCAGATTGCGGGTCGGCGGCGGTTCCGAATTTTTCGGATGCAGTTGGGCTGCGGGCAGAAAGTATGCGGATTGGAATCGGATGCAGATACAATAATTTAAGAGCACATCGGATGCTGCTCGGATCCGGATACAAGGTCTGCGGATGCAGATCGGACGCGAATGATCGAACTGCTAACCGCGCAGGGCTCTATTTATTTGTTTGTGGCTTTGCTCGCCGTCACGCACAGCGCTGCGATCTGCGTAATCTTCATGCACACATAAAAAAAAAGATAAATAAGGAAACTTTTAGGAAAGCCACGTACTTCGATTATTAAATAAATAATCATACGCTCTTATAGTGAATAATTAAATTATATATGTGCATAAAGCAAATTTAAAAAATCAGCTTATTACGAGCGATTAAGGCATCACGATAGCAGACCACGTATTTAAAAAAAAAAAAAAAACTCAGAAACTACACACTCTAATCCGGTCAAAACGAAATTTTTTTCAAGGCTCGGGGAAATTTTTTACCACACAAAGTGCAGAAGACGAAGTATTGCAACATCCTACCTGCATCACCGCTGATGTAAAATGATCTTACTTCTGGAGATCGGGCTGCATATTAAATTGCGGGCTATTCCGCCATTTATTTTATCAGCTGCCGCTTCAAGCTCTATCACACAAGCGCGTCCTAGTCGCACGAAAGCTTAATCTTTCACGGGGGTACACCTTCAAATTCCACCACGTGCGAGTATTGACGCAAGCGACAGAAAACGGAAAATATGGAAAGGGGGGGAGAGGCGCTAACTGTCCACGGTCAACTGCGCAGGGGGCTTAAAGTTAAATTGGGCACGAAGAGGGAACTGCCCCTTCAAAGTCCATTAGGAGGGTCGTGAAACGTGAATCATTAAGCTTATAACGGCAAGACGCAAGAAACGACTTTATTAGCCGGGAAAACAGTTAATATCGCACGTCCTTTTCCTAATCTTGATTTGTTAATTATGGGCGATGTGGTTTAGATATATTTTTATTTGTTTCGGACGAACACTGCCTTAGAATTAAGATAACGATTAGAAAAAACAACACCAACAAACACCAAATGTTGGTTGTGTTTTGGCGATAAAAGGTTTCGGAAATTAAAATGTTTAAAGGAAATATAAAACACGGCAATATTGCTAAAAAAACATTTACCAAGTCGCAGCGCCTTCCCATTCAATAGGAGATACTGCGCAGGTAAGGAAATGGCTGCGCCGAGAAATCAAAAAGATAAAGAAAAAGCTATTAAATAGGGAGTGAACAATAAGGAACATAGGTGCTGGCTGGAATTATAGTGTCACTTTATGTAAGCATAATCGCAAAGGGCATAACGTATTCATGAATATTGTCCGAGAGACGCGCAAGGCATTGCCTTTATGCAGTACCTAGGGCGAAATCCAGTTTACTTTTAGCATGTAAACTGCCAACTGCAAAAGATAATGTACCGCAACATTTAGCATTTAGAAACTATCCTTATTCAAACAGACGACGGCAATGGTGTCGGTTATAAAAAGGATCGTAATTTTAACTGCCCAAAGAAGTGTTCTGATATCCTTTCGTTATTATTGAATTTGATGCGTGTGTGTTTCTACGGCACAAAATTAGCATAAAATAAACTGAAAATACTTCCGCTTCCGCTGTAAAGGTAAATTCGCCGTTTTGCAAAGTCAGTCTAGCCACTTAATTAAGGACTGAAAGGGTAAAAAACTGGCCTTAACAGAAGAGTCGATAAGAACAATCAGACCATGAAAGTTACCATCAGGTAGGTTACGGCAGTGTTTGGACGCAATTGGATAGCAATAAATTCCTCACCTATGTAAACGTTGTTCAGAAGTACAACGAGACTTGAGAGTGCACTACTCTGGCTAAGCCGAGATTCCACTACCGCCTTTAGTAAGTGCCGTAGGCTGACCTTCCTGGGGACATTCGAAGCCCGGTGCAGCTTAGCTTTGCTGATCGGACAAGAACCGACGTTTTGTTGGCATTGGAAGGAGTGACCTTACTTTTCCGGTCCTTTTCTTTAAAAGAAAAATGCATATTTGTTTTGACTGCTATTATATCGATTTCACTTTTCGACAAGATTACCTGGGGTCCTTAAAGCTGATAAAGTAATAGTGACTACTCGATTTCAATCATGTGCAACGCCCCGATCCCATTAAAATTGGCAGGAGTGAGTATAGACCCCTTTTGAAAATTCTCACGTGCTGGAACCTTTGAAACGTCAACAGTACGGCCGGTACAAAATCTATTGTATATGCCGCCAACGTAAAAACGCTGCAAACTGCGTTTTGTTGTAGCATTGTAGTTTCAGATTTTTCGCAATATAAGCCGCTTTCCACTGTCCAGCGCGCTGGCGCGTATTATTTTGCAAGTTGGCAGGAGGGAAGTGTTTTTCCCATGCAGCCAAGCTTCGGTGGGTTGAACACAATAAATAAGTGAACACCCAAAGACCCTTATTGAAAGTGTGCCCATGATCCGGAAATGCTGCACAAAGACAGTCGCAAAACAATTACTGCGCATGTCCCTATTCCTTTATAGAGGAATAGAAACATGCACATGCACAATTCTTGAAACTCTATATTACAACACTGCAGCGGTGCTTCCGTTTTATAATATAGAGTTTCGAGAATTTGCATGTTACACGGTGTTTGCTGCTCTGGTATTGTGCAATAGGTAATAACTTTAACAATCAACAGGTAAATTTCCAAAGTGTTTGTGTTCTCGATAGGATGTCTCCAAAAATCCACATATGCAACACTGCGCTCGTTGCATTTTGGGACCTCTTTGCCCATGGAGAGGAGTGGCATGGTTTTGATTGCGATTGCCTCGTTGACGAAGCACAGGGTTGCACTGCATGAAAATAAAATCAACGTTCGCTTGCATTGAACCCATTCATCTTCGTGAGAGAACCCGCTGAAACACGGACCTCCAGCTGCTGTAAGAACCTGCCTTGTCTTAGCGAGGAGTAGGAGTACTGTCGGCCGCGTCCCATACCTTTCTCGCAAACTGGATACGATTCCAGAGTGCAGCACTACCCTCCCGGGTCACGAATGATTTGAGAGGACATTGAGACGATGGAACAGTATGATCGGCCCTGTGCTCTTCTTATTGCAATGTTTGCTTACGCACAAGCTCTGGTACGTCAGGAATCCCCCCCCCCCCGGTCCTAATAAAGCCGAGGAACCCATCCCTCCCCCCCCCCCCCAAAAAAAAAAAAGAGAAAAAAAGGGAAAAAGAAGAAAACGTGTTTTCTCACTTTTGTCCGTCTTGGTAGGCAACACCTACAATATTATAAATTTAAGGAGAGTTACACATTCGAAAATGAATGCACTGTATTTGGTCGTGAAGGGAGTTTGTGAGTTGAGGTTGGCAAATCGAAACCAAATCCTTGAGAACGGGCTCCCAATATGCTTTAAGCGGCACTACGCCGCCAGGATCGTTTCGATTTTGCATTTGTTCCTATAAAACTGATAAGCGTGAGAAATTTGACTGCACTCAAATGCAACACGTAATTGCAAGTGTCGTTTAAAAATAAATAATATGGCACCATTTTATTGTGTTTCAAAGTTACTGCGATCATCGGTTGGTTTTTCGCACTTGTGTTCATCCGTAAGGCCAGAAGACAATGATGACGTAGAGACTGCAGATTTTCCATTGCCAGAACGTCGACGGCAACATTCTTATCCGCCATTTTTTGTTAACTGCAAGAGCTTTTATTGAAAATGAACTTTCGAAAGGGATCTCTCAATGCACGGCGTTACTTAAACCGGCGCAGCCCTTCACCAGCCTCTCGGTGTAGGCTGAGCGCCTTTGCCGCCAGAAAAGGGCTGCTTGCAAATGATGCGGGGCCATTAAGACGCCATTACGGAGGACCGTTCCGGGCGAACCTGGACCTCCCCGCGCAGCGCCACCCCGCGGTAACGACATCATCATGGCGCCTTATAATTTTCAATGGCCATCGGAGCAGCTCGCGCTAACGCGCGAATAATAGCAGGCCTAATTTCGCGGCTGAGCTGCCCACTCAACGAGCGAACCGGGTCGCGCCGGCGACGATGGCGTCGAGGAACTCGGTGCTCGAGTTGCTTTTTCATTCTGTTCACTCCGTGGTGTGTTCGTGTCGAGAAGTTGTTGGGTGCCGCTATGTACTGCTGTTGTCGTACTGCTCGTTACGCCAAAAGGGAAATAATGCCCAGGAGGAAACGCCCGCCCAGCTAGCAAACACAACATGGTCGTTTGGGGCGCCGGTTCTACTTAGAGTGTTTAAGCCTCTCATTTTTTCGGTGTTTCTTACGCCCCTTGTTCAATTCCCCCAGTGTAGCCTATACAATTAGAAAGAATGGCATAGTTCAACTAAATTTGTATCATGTAGACTTCCTCTTATCAAGCTATATGGGGACGATCCTGACTTTCCCGTGGCGCTTCACAGAAATGACACGTACTTCAACTCGTTACATTTTGTAGTAACGAAGTCGTGACTTCGTGTACATTTCACAAACAGAAACGACCAACACATTTCAGTTACTTCTCGGGGCAATCTTTAGATAATGGTATCTAGTAACGTTTTCATGAAGAACGTCTTGAACCCGTTTCGTACTTTATTTGCGTCTTAATCCGGAAGCGTGACAAGAACAAAAAATAGCTGTTATTGACAAAACCGGACAGGAGCATCATGTTTATTCCTGAACACATGGACCCTACTTCATTGATTCAAATAATTGTCCCACGCCAGCTTGAGAAATGAACAAATAAATGAATACGTACGTTCGGTTAACCTTTCCGCAATTTAAATTCCATTTTCTTTTGCACGAGTATTTTCTGCATTACGAAGTCGTCGAGTAATGCTGACTTGAAAAGCGACAAGGAAAGTAACGTGCAATTTTTCGATCAAAGTAACGCATTTCTTTTAGGATTACTTAACGACTACTACACGTACTAACTCTCGGGGCGAGTAACAAGCAAGAATTCCTTTTAACGTGTACCAATCATGCAGAAGTACTGTACTGCTAGAGGGGATACTTTTAAAAAGTCTCAGGGCGACGAGTCTCGTATGCTCGAACAAAATAAGGAATAGATATGAATAATTTTACTATAAAATAATATATGAATAAAAAAAAACAAAAAAAAAACAGATCATAATAAAAAAAAAAACAAAAAACACTGCAGAAGCAGTGAGGAAGAGAAGAGAACACATCGCTCGGTGCTTTCTTCTCTTCTATTCCTCACTGCTTGTGCGCTGTTGTTCAGATGATACCATCTTACCAACTAACTCAACTCCACTTTACTATAAATACCCCAAAAACCAGAACCTATGGAAAAAAGACAAAACGAAAATCGCGCTGAATTTGAAATATAAAACCCTTGTTCGCCCAGATTTTTTTACAAAACAAGTTATTTTACTTTACGTAAATATTAAATATAATTTTGTGAAAATAATATTCTTTATTTCCGCACAATGAATACGCCCTCGTGGTTTGTTCTTTTACAAAACAAAACAGCTTCGAACAATTTTTGTACGTTCCAATGGCGTGCGATTTTCGGTTTGCTTTTTTGCACACGTGTTCTAACCATAGCAACTTCCTGCTTAAGTGTATCGCGTTAAGATTCCGTCACAGAGTGACATTTGATTCCCTTTTTGTTAAGTTGCGGGAACTTAAGTCAAAATAAGGTGCGATTCACCACGGCAACCAGTCGTTGCGTCTCTTAGTTGCCACGCATATCGATGAAAGCCCCCCAAATGGTTAAATCTAAACGCTACTTTCTTGGTGGGCATTTGAGCTTTCAGCCATACCGATCGAGCAACACTTTAAAAATCGAAATGCAAAAAAAAAAAGACGAAAAAAAATCAAGACTGCAGTCAAGGATAGGGCAATACACATACACACAGAGACTTTACGCGTACTTGCGTTGTCCTCTCCCTTGCCTGTGGTCTCAAAGTTGTTGTTTTGTTTTGTTCTTACGTTTCCGCTTTAAGACGTGGGCGGTCACGCGCACGCGGTTCACATGAGCAGCCGTGCGCAGGGACTCCCGTGTCAGGCCGAGGGGCGCGTGGATCGTGGGCACGCACAGCCCGAGGTGGGTGCCACGTGGCCAGCGCGGCGTCTGATGAGGTTCGGGGGATCGGGTAGGGCTACGGCTGGCTGTCGGGGTGGCGCCACCTGCGTCCGGGGGGGCTCGCGCAGTACCCCCTCCCCGTCCCCCAATCCAAAAGACATCCATCAGCCGCTCGATGGGGTAACGCGTCAAAGGGGGACGCTGCCTCGTTGCGCCCGCGCTTTCTTCATGTACGCGGACTCGCCTCCGAGCGACTGCGAAGCGGGCAGCGCGCTTCGGCGCACTCCTAGGGAAGTAAGCTGCCTCCTAATATGAGTTCTTTCGCATCCCCCCCCCCCCCCCCCTCGCTTGTGTGCCGAGCTGAAACATCCGCTACCGAGTCGTATTTCTTGGGTACCCTACCCGCGATACCCGCGAGTATCCCCAACATGTTTGCGTTTCAGTAACGTTTATTATGCGGCCTGAAACGGCTCTGCACCGTACTTTGTTCGGTAAGTGTTCAAAGAAATCGAGTCATTTATTAGCAATCACAATACTCCATCGAGCTATCCCAGTGTCCGTGATATTCACTCGAATCGTTAAGTCGAACCTTGACACGTTTCTTCTGTTTCAAAAAGATACAACTGCCGTGGCTTTCGAACCTCGGAATGGAGGAGCGACACAATTCCGAGGCTCTCACCAGATCTGGATCCTCCGGCGGACTCTTCCCGTCGATCACCATAAGTTGGGCGCCGCGGCGACAAAAGATTCGAGGCCCCGTGAGAAACTCGGCGTTTTGTCGCCTCCAATGTCAGTCTCCCTTCCAAATACAAAGAGTCGCACTGTTTACCGCAATGGGTTCCACCGTAGCTCCGGCTGACTTCGGCCGATTCCACCAGCAGGAGGTCGCTCCCGTTTTATGCACCGTTCACCCACTACACCGACAGCGGAAGGAGCGCCTCCTTCTGGATGAACGAGGCAACAGTCGGCCTGGTACCACGTGCCTCCGCGCTCCGCTCATGTGCGCCGGTGGAAGCCGTGATCACGTGGCGCAGGGCCGTCTGCTGATAGGTCCAGTAAGCCCGTCGTTTCCGCTCCATTGTGAGCCTAGGGGTGAAGGGAGAATGGGAGGAGGCCGGGGACTCCCCGGGTGACGACGTGTCCCACAAAGACGTCCTGCGGCGAGGGCGTGAACAGAGGCTACGCCGCCCGGCGTCGACGGGGATTAGGGCGTCTTGGTCGGACGCCTCGGGAAAAACGCGGCGCTCTCACGGCGGCTTCTGGCGCCCCGTCGCTCCGCAGCCCGCGCTGCCCTCGGAGGTTCAAAGCGGACTACCGATGAATCTGCTCGGGATGCGGAGAGGGCTTTGCGCTGTCGCCTGGGGTTCCCGGGGCAACAAGCTCCGACGAGTTTGGCTATTTCTTGAGAGCTTCGGGATTTTGCGACAAACATGGCCTTTTATGCACGGGCTAAGCCTCTTCGTTGTTTCAGTGGGAAATGTTTTCAAGCGGTGGCTGGTTGAGACTGCTTTCTACAACGTATCCTTGGATAACCTCGCTTAGGTTAACGAGGCAGCGGCATAGCCGTATGCAACCTCGCGGTTTCATTGTGCTGTGCCAATGCCTCGGAATATGTACGACCTGTGTGCGCCGCCTGCGTTTTCGTAAACATGAAGAAAGTAAGCGTGCCTTTCACAACTTGAAAAAAAAAAAAAATGGTTCATCTAATTTACTAAGTAGGACTTTGTTGCCTGACTGCCAGCTAACCTAGGGTTGGTTTTATGCGATGGAAGCTGTGCGTCATTTCTCATCTATACCTTATTTATTGTCACCTAGCTTTTCCTCCTCTTCATCAGAGTAGCATTTTAGAACCTCGAGTTTAGACGAACCTCTCAGTCTTAAATAATTATTATCTCTCTTTTGCTAGAAACACGTTGAAGGCACTATCTGGAAGATCCACCGTGGTTGTGGCGCAGCGTTCGGCACACGTGGCCAAACGTTTCCTCAGCGCTCGGCCGGGGCTCATGTTCAATCGGTATAGCCGAACGCGGACGCTGCATTCATGGATTCTTTACGTCATCTTTGTCGACTTACTACAGGAAAAATAATAATCACAAGTCGTGCTCAATCTCTGCCCCGCGCTCAATCGAGAAAGACATAGTAAAGAATCCATTGCCTATGCCTTGTGTTGGTAAACACAGAGCTCTGGGGAAAACAAGCTGGACATAGCGCCCCCTATTGTTGATCTCGTCGCTCATAATTATTGCATTTGTTGCTCAGGCCTTCACGTGAAGCATTTTACTGGAGCTAGAAGAACAAAGAAATTCCGTGTACAATCACGGGACGTGACGCGATTGGAAAAACTAAATGATTGTTTTGTTTTTGTTTACACAGCCTGAAGTTAGTCCGCCTCGACGGGCGACTTGTCTCTCAGTTGTAGATGAGCAGTTTAGCCAGCGCAGTACAACAGCTAGCCTGGGGTCGTTAACGTGTACCGCGCAGTATTGATATACACGACCGCACGCCGGTACGAGGCTCATCCAGATCAAAACGGGAAAGGGTGGAGATTGAATCCAGGATCTCTGAGTTCTGCAGCGCGAGCTTTGGCTCCGCGTGCTCCGAGCTGGTGTGCGCTACGCCCACTCGGCCACCGATCTTCCACATGAATGGACGGCGTGAGCTGGTGCGGCATCTCGATGTACGCTTCGCGCAAACCACAAACCGATCACACAAAGAACAGCGAGCAACCAAACACGTTCTCACTGACGCGCAGCGCAATTTGCTCGGTCGCACCAGTCTGTCTATTCTTCTCTCTGTGACATTCTCTCCTACGCGCCTTCGGAACGCTCGGAACCGGTCGGATCCTCGACTGCAGCGCCGCCGCGTACATCCGGGACCTTTCTACGCTTGCCACTCGTCTGTGCCTGATCCCACAACACCTTTCTAGTATGCGTCGCCTTTTCCACCGCTTGGTGGCGGGTATGTTGACGGGTCATTTTTTGTTTCCGTACTTTATAAACTGAACGTGTTTCTTTCCGGATGTAAAATACTGAATAAAAACTACTTTTATAAATATTTGAAACGACTCGCGCCACTTATAATTTGTATTTCGACTAAAAAGGAGCTTTTAGCGGCTCTGACCAGTAGAAAGGCCAGGACCTAAACCTTACGATGTCGTCACATATTTCGCGCTTTCGGCACCGCAGGTTGCTCCGTAGGTGGAGGAGGTTTTCGCGTCGTCCGGTTAAAATATGACGCACTGATATTTAGTTACTCTCTCCGTGCCCGCTGGCTTGCCCGAACCCCAAGAGACGTGGAAACCGCAAAAAAGGTAGACGCTTAAATATGATTGCAGGGACCCTTTAAGGCCCATTACTATCTTACTAGTAAGCAGTGGACGAATATGTAGCAAATGCAGCTTTTTTGGAGACCCGAGGAGTCTTTCGTAAACATGGTTGCTGAGAAGATGCATTTCGAATGACTGTAATTAGTTATTGCCTTGTGGGACGACGCCCTTACGAATGTTTTTTTCACGAACCATATTGTTGTGCAAATTGAAACGTATAGAATAATTATAATTTTTTATCTAGAAGTTTTCTGATCAAATTATTATTGAAACCATTCCTGCACACCTGGTATTTCCACCGGCAGACCACCAGGCTATCACTTACAATGCCTGAATAAACGTCAAGGATATGGCCCGCACATCTGTCTCAACTGGAATGCCCTGGGTTCATAACCCAGAAGGAAGGCCAAGTCGATTTATTCAACATCTTAAAGGGATGGTCAACCAAAATTAAGATTTCAGAAAACAATGCAGGAGCTGTAGGCGGGACGCTACAATCCTTACAACACTACTCGTAAGGCGATATCTCGAATGAAAGGCCGTATTTTTGGAAAAAAAAGGCAGAGATTGAACGAGGCCGATGAGGCGCGCGACGTCAAGATATCTCGTTTCCTCCTCTCTTCGCTTCGGCCCCTCAAGGCGGCGAGGCGGAGAAGGCACGAGGCCGTTCCCTCTCCTTCTCGGAGAAACAAGACGTAAACATATTTGTCAAATGCGCCTCCTTTTGTTTTTTTAAATATACGGTCATCCGTTCGACATATCGCTGTATGAGTGATGTTTTGGTGTTTGTAGCATCCGGTTGCACGCTCTTGCTGCCGTATTTCGTGGAATCCAGATTTCGGTTCAGCATCCCTTTCAGTCACTCTACTGATATCGCAGGAAAATAGTATGAACTGGATGTTCCAACAAAGGAGTTTTTGAATCAAACAAAACATAAGGGTATTGTCTACGTCGTTTTCTTTTCCCACATTCTCGGAATGACTACTCGGAGGTTTTGACAAGCTACTTTAGACATGTAGAAATCGTGGGCACAGGAGCGCCGTCACATGACCGCCAGCGTAATCGCGACTGGCCGAACGCGCTGCGCCTCAACCGCGACTATTATCAGCGGAAGGATATCAGTGCTGTACTCGCCCTCACCCGGCGCCAAAGTCACCTGCGATAAACGCGCGCGTGCTCCGTTCGTTTTCAGCAACACAACACTCGCCCAGTACAACTATGTCTGTAAGAATTCAGTGAGGGGAAGAAACATTTACAAAGCGAGGTTCAGCCCAATCGGTTTGCTGCATTGCTTTGTTTTACGTATGCGTGTGATTAACTATAGTTATATAAAAAATCAAAATTAACACCAATAGTTAGAATGGTACCAGAGCAGATTAATACTTGCTACTTAAGAAGCATTCGAGGAAATGTCACTGCATTTGTTCTACCATATCTAGTTTTAATTTGCTTTCTAATTTAGTTTCTTATTTGTTGCGAAAGTACTACTTAAAGGTGAACTTCCAGATTTCCCCGAGATTAGCCCCATATCTACCTCCTCATGCTGTTTTGGTTTCATGTCCTAAAGGTAGGAATTGTTCGGAGGGAATAATCCTATTCACTCATTAAAAAATGAAAGCCGTTTACAACTCCCTGTAACGCCGGATTAGAGCGCAGCTCTTCAGGAGGAGGGGAAGGCACGGGGGAGGGGGGGGGGGGGGTCACGTAACCTCGGGGGGGGGGGGGGGGGGGGGGTCACGTGGCCTAGGGGGAGAATTTTTCGCTAGATTTAGCGGGGAAAATTTTCCGCTAAATTTAGCGGGGAAACTTTTCCACTAGATTTAGCGGGAAAATTTTTCCGCTAAATTTAGCGGAAAAACATTTCCGCTAGATTTAGCGGGGAAATTTTTCCGCTAGGTTTAGCGGGAAAAATTTTCCGCCAGATTTAGCGGGAAAATTTTTTCGCTAAATTTAGCGGGGAAAATTTTCCGCTAAATTTAGCGGGGAAATTTACCCATCATGCACCGCGCGGTTACGCCGACGGCGACGCCGACTCCGCTCAAGCCGGAAACGGGCGCCTAAGAGCTGCGCTCTAAAACACTCTACAAAACGCGGCCACGTAAAACATCTTCGCTGTTCACAAATAGCAATGTTGAGAACGGAGTGTGGCGAGAAGGATTTTCAGCCTAATCGAAAAATATTTGAATGTCTGTTTTAAAGGGGCCCTGCAAGGACGTTTTTATTGTTTTTTTTTTAATTTGCACCGAACCTGGGCGCACTGAACGTAGTAACTTAATGAAACTTTACTTTTCTCAAATTTCGCTGTATTTTAAAAGTTATAGGCAAATTAAAATTACAAAAAAAAACAAGCAAACAAATAACCTCCTTCGTGACTTCCTTGGTTGCTTGAGTGGCCGTGAACTAGAGGAGGGTTAGTGAGATTAGCGAGCGCTCACGGCTGCCGCACTCCGTGTCGACGGCTCGAGAGGGCGCCACTATAGCATGTTCTGGATAGGCTGTATGAAGCGGGCAGCCAGGACGGCTGGCATTGCATTTGCTGCGCGATTAATCACTAATTCGACATGAAACTTCATTGGCCACAAACGACAGCAAACATGGGGTAAAGATCAGTTCAGAACGGGAGCCACTTCGTGCTGCCATACCGCCAAAGGGCCAAACCGCAAGCCAAAGCTGCTAGCCGAAGGCCTTCGGGACGCTCGGAACCGGTCGGATCCTCGACTGTAGCGCCGCCGCGTACATCCGGGACCTTTCTACGCTTGCCACTCGTCGGTGCCTGATCCCACAACACCTTTCTAGTATGCGTCGCCTTTTCCACCGCTTGGTGGCGGGTATGTCGACGGGTCATTTCTTGTTTCCGTACTTTATAAACTGCATTTGTTGCTTTTCTGATCTAAAATACTGAATAAAAACTACTTTCGTAAATATTTGAAACATGTCGCGCCACTTGTAATTTGTATTTCGACTAAAAAGAAGCTTTTAGCGGCTCTGACCAGTAGAAAGGCCAGGACCTTAGCCTTACGATGTCGTCACATATTTCGTGCTTTCGGCACCGCAGGTCGCTCCGTAGGTGGAGGAGGTTTTCGCGTCGTCCGGTTAAAATATGACGCACTGATATTTAGTTACTCTCTCCGTGCCCGCTGGCTTGCCCGAACCCCAGGAGACGTGGAAACCGCAAAAAAGGTAGACGCTTAAATATGATTGCAGGGACCGTTTAAGGCCCATTACTATCTTATTAGTAAACAGTCAACGAATATGTAGCATATGCAGCTTTTTTGGAGACCCGGGGAGTCTTTCGCAAACATGGTTGCTGAGAAGATGCATTTCGAATGACTGTAATTAGTTATTGCTTTGTGGGACGACGCCCTTACGAATGTTTTAATTTTTACACGAACCATATTGTTGTGCAAATTGCAACGTATAGAATAATTATAATTTTTTATCTAGAAGTTTTCTGATCAAATATTATTGAAACCATTCCTGCAGACCTGGTATTTCCACCGGGAGACCACCAGGCTAGCACTTACAATGCCTGAATAAACGTCAAGGATACGGCCCCGCACATCTGTCTCAACTGGAATGCCCTGGGTTCATAACCCAGAAGGAAGACCAAGTTGATTTATTCAACATCTTAAAGGGATGGCGAACCGAAATTTGGATTTCAGAAAACAATGCAGGAGCTGTAGGCGGGACGCTACAATCCCTACAACACTACTCGTAAGGCGATATCTCGAATGAAAGGCCGTAGTTTTGGAAAAAAATGCAGAGATTGAACTAGGCCGATGAGGCGCGTGACGTCAAGATATCTCGTTTCCTCCTCTCTTCGCTTCGGCCCCTCAAGGCGGCGTGGCGGAGAAGACAGAAGACGCGAGGCCGTTCCCTCTCCTTTTCGGAGAAACAAGACGCAAACGCCACGACGCCGCGATGAGGCTGCGCCACTCACCGTTCGCACTTCTGCAGATACTGCTCCTCGCTGCCCTGGGCCAGTCGCGCTTGTCACCTCTGCCCAGCTGTTCGTGCCGTTCGAGCAAGGAGTTTTTGAATCAAACAAAACATAAGGGTATTGTCTACGTCGTTTTCTTTTCCCACATTCTCGGAATGACTACTCGGAGGTTTTGACAAGCTACTTTAGACATGTAGAAATCGTGGGCACAGGACTCCTTCAGAAAAGCGAAACGTTCAAAAGCTTACAGAGCATCGCAGGAATCTTTTAGATTGCACTCAATACTACGGAAACCTTAGAGACTGCCGGTTTTGCCCTGGGCTTGCGTCCTATTTTTTTAACTTTTGAGAACAAGCTGTGTGTTTGACTTTTTGGGACGTGTTGTACTAGTTTTAGGCATTTTCATCATTCGTAATTAGGAACGTTATTATATTCCAATACGTTTTTTTTATAAATCATTCTTTAATGTCAAAAAGTAAGGAATTATAACGAAAGAATTCCTGCTGTCTGCTAACAAAGAGATAAAAAAATTAGTTAAAAAAGCTCTAATTTGCCAGATTGCGTTTGCTACCACAAAAAAAATAAAAGATACGTTAGTGAAAAAATATAACTTGAACAAATGTTTTGCCTGACTACTTTGTGTTGAGATTAAGAATGGAGCGAAGAGAGACCTAGATGTGGAAGATAAAGAAAGGAAACTAATAATGCGGATACATTTTTCTACGATGATGGTGACATAATAAAATAAAGATATTAAACAATTGAAAAGTGTATGCCGGCTCTGAAGACGTCAATATCAATGACCACCATAATGCTGGTGGGAATGGCAGTTCCAAGTTACAATGCCAGAAATATTTACGGAACAGTTATGTTCTAACGGAAGGAGCTCTGGTGAGAGCGATTTTGGTTGTGTTATTTATGAAAGTGTGAAGAGTTGTATACTAAAAGTGAGTACTTAATAAGTAAAAAAAAAATAGATACACAATGAATGTTAAAATTCAGGTAAACATTTTTTAAACAATATAATAAAATGAAACACACTGTTTTTGAAAATATTTTGACTGTGATTTCTGGAATTTATTATAACATTGATGCAGCATTGGAACTGTATCGAAGATAACATTTCAAAGTATCTCTCCGAGCCCTGTTTTCCGGGCCGAAGAAACAAATTTGTAATAGTAGGTTTATAACAAGGTGCTTACTTAATACAGTTCAAGCAGACAAACCCTTTCGCGTCCGCAGCAACACCGAAGATAGTATTTTGAATACCATAACACACCTGGTCCCACTTCTATGTCAGGCTGTTATGTAGAAGGAAGTGCATGAATTATTCGTCACAAATGAAATGCGAATAGCGGAGTGCATGGCATTCGATACATGCTGGCAGGACGCGCACTCACGCAGGTCCCGTCCCCTTTTCACTCGGCAGTTTTAATCAGTTCTGAGGGGCCTCCAGGTAGCGCAGCGAAGGCCACGCGCATCGCGCATGCGCGCGTGCCCTTCGCGGTGTCCTCCGTCTTTCTCGTTTGATCCTCGCATTATCGACGTCTCGAGGTGCCAAACGCTGTTCTGATGAACACCGCTAGGTGTTCGAATCGCACTGGGAGATAACCCTGAGGGCAAGTGGGAGAGAGGGGCGAGTGTTGTGATGAGCACCGCCCCTTTGTGCTATCACGCGGCGTTTTAGGAAGAGCGTTGCGCTGCTCAAGCCAGCGATAACGTGTGGTTGGAAGAAGAAAACGGTGGCCCCCGCGGAAGACACGTTTGCATGTGCAGATGTAGCCTATCAGTTCCAGCGGCGCTGCTAGATAGCGCGGCGATAGTTCGGTCGCCGCTCCTGCGCTCCGTTTTACTATGGTGCCTGGAACGCGTCTCCGACTGGTGTGTTTACCGCACCCAAAAAAGTGGTTCCTCGATTTCCGCCTGCCGACGTCATAGAAGTGTCATGCTGTCGCCGGTCGCGATCCTGGCGGCGTCCCAACAGTCCCATTAATGCACCCGCGCGAGCCCCCCCCCCCCCCCCAGGTTCACGTGACCCCCCCCCCAAGGGTCGCGTGACCCCCCCCCCCCTTCCCCCCCGAGGTCACGTGACCCCGGGGGGGGGGGGGGGCTCGCGCGGTGCATTATGGGACATTTCCCATAATGCACCGCGCGGTTACGCCGACGCCGACGCCGACGCCGCTCAAGCCGGAAACGGGCGCCTAAGAGCTGCGCTCTAAAAAAGAACTACAGGTCAATTATTTTTTAGCTTGAGCTTCTTTCTACCAAGATGAGCTTCATTTACAGGCCAATGTCGCTGACATGTACATCTTGTAAGGTATTAGAATATGTTATTTCTAATGTGGTCAGTGACTTTCTCAATAAAAATAAATTCATCACAGGGTTTCAACATGGATTTCGAAAAGGGTATTTGACATTGACTCAGCTAGTTACCACAGTACATGACATTGCCACCACTTTGGATAAATCCGGCCAGATAGATGATGCATTCCTTGACTTCAGCAAGGCTTTCGATAGAATACTACACTGGAGCTTGGTATACAAATTGAAAAGTATTGGTTATGACCAAGCCATAATGAAATGGATCGACCCATATTTGCATAGCCGTAAACAATATGTCGAGGTTGGAGCTGTCTGCTCAGAGATGCTAGATGTGACTTCTGGAGTACTTCAAGAAAGTGTCCTGGCGCCGCTATCGTTTTTAATCTACGTCAATGATATTACTTCTACTGTTGTCCAGGACGTGAGCATTTGACTATTTGCTGGAGATTGCGTATTATTTAAGATTATAACATGTACTGATGATAAAATTTCACTAAATACGAGTTCGCATTATATAGAGGATTGGTGCGACCATTGGAAGATGTCCTTAAATATTGAAAAACAAAAACCGTCCCTATTAGAGTCCCGAATAAAAAGAAGCCACTTTATTTTCAGTATGATATTGAGGTTATAACGTCGCTGAGGAAGATCACTACAAGTACTTTGGGCTGACAATCGACAAGCGTTTGAGCTAGTCAAGACATATAGATAACATTATATCTGCTAATTCGAGAAACCTTGGTTATATTGGGCACAAACTAAAAAATTCACCCACTAACGTAAATTTATTAGCCTACAATACGCTTTTGAGACCTACACTTCAACATAGAAGCATTAAGTAGGATCCTTTTACTAAAAAATATTTAGATAAGCTAGAAAGAGGTCAAAAATTGGCAGTTAGATTTATTTATAGTAACTTCTCGGACTCTCCTTCCTCTCTGATGCGAATGGACAAAATTGAGTTGCTGCAGGAACGCAGAAAAATATCAATGCTTAAGTTCATGTTTCTTCTTGCAAATGATAAGCTTTCTATTAATCGCAACGCATATATCTAAACCCCATCACCACTAGACAGACCAGACATCACCAGCCACGTTCACTGACTCCTTACTTTGTTCGCACAAGCCTTTAATTTTTTTTTTTCAAGAATGAAAAATGACTGGAATTCTCTTCCAACGTAGAAAGTTTTCTCTTCCCATTTTATGACTACATAGGTTTGTTAATGGTACTTTATGTTTTACTGCTGGTTGCTTCTTGTGTTTCTACATTTGTTGCGTTTTTTTCGCATATTTTGTGGTGTATATTTTTTTTTTAATGCGTACAATATATGTTGTTGTATTTACTCCTGCTTGGACCATCATGGCCTGCAGAATGACATAAATAAAATAATAAAAATAAAATAAATGGGGAATATCCGTCCAAAAATCAGAAGGGTATCAAGAGCCACGAATGTTGCTGCATGATATGAGGCCTACTCTGCTTCATTTAAGTCCAGTCGCTGCCGATGCTACGAGGTATAATGGGACCAATTCAACAGCGTCAAAAGCGTGAGCCATTAGGCATTTTTTGCGTATGATTAGAAAACGTACAGAAACATGACGAACATCGGGATGGTGCCCTTTTGACGCTGTCTGATCGGTGCCATCAGCTGGTAGCGTCGGCTGCGTCTTAATTTAAAGACAAACGAAGTATAGGGGACGTGCACTAAATAAATAATATCTCATGTCGGGTTTACGTAAATAAACAGCGAAAGAAAATGAAAAACGGATTTTTTTTCCGTACCTGACATCATTTTGGGAGGCTGATTTCCCGCACCTCGGACACTCAATACAGAAATGCCGTTTCGCTATTGGCGAAGCTAACGGGAAGAAACCGGGGACTTGGGACGAATTATGCAGAAGAGAACACGAGCACGTCTTTTTCGCGGATCTCCTTTGACAGTTCACGAAAGAAGAGTCCCCGAAAAAAAGCATCAACGGTTAATCTCCGCTTTTTCTTCAGCACCAGACAGGCCGCCCACCAGAATCGGGCAACGTGGCAACAAACGCCACCCCGTCCATTGTGCGGCAAGTGGCAAGCGCCGTGCTCGGGGGAGAAACGCGTAATCCGTGCCACCAAAGCGCCCGTCCAAAACCGCCCATTTCGTGTCGGCTCCCCCCTGGCTCGCGGAGCGAAAACGCCACGGTCCTAATCCGGTGAGCAACAGCGCGCGCATATCCCGAAGAGCCCTCGACGCTGGCTCGAGTCCCTCGCGGAACAGCGCCGACGTCGAGGGCGCTTCCTTCCGGCGAGCTGAGGCGACGAGCCGCACCCAGCGTGCCAGCTGGGAACCGGATTAAAACCGCGAGGAAAATTTGTTCGGACGAGCACCTCCGGATAAGCGCTGACGCCTCGCGCGAGTTTTCGCGGAGCCTTTATTTGTTTTTCGGCTCGCTCGGCCTGTCCCGGGGTGCCGTCGGTGCAGCGATGAAAGTGTTTGTCGTTCGGGGCCCGTGGTTACCTGCTTGTGTACGGAGTGGTTATAGCTGCTGCCGAGCTCTCTGTGCGCAGCAGGCTGAGCGGCAAGCCGGTCATAACGGAGATTTTAAAGGGACAGTGCAAGGCGGCCCCATGGGAACTACGGCGTGATGTCGTCATGGGGTACAGTATAGTGGATTAGCAAGTTGCGCAATTATCTTCTCACTTTAAAGCAAAGGTACATAAATCTTGCCATCTAAACACGAATGAATGTATGAAAACCGTTTTACTGACGTCAAGGTTATTAGACGCCACTACCCGAAATCACCAAACGTATTATGTCTCCACCCTCTCTCTTGCTTGCCTGATGAACGGTGATAGGACAAAAAGGCGTGTTTACGCTTATGTTTCCGCACTTGTCCGAGATCCGCTACCGGCCGCGAACATCGGTGATTTCCACTTGTTTTAGGTTTCGAACTTGATCAAACTGGAGCTTGAAAAATGTTCTGTTCCGATGGGAAAAACTTCCAGACCGGCGGAGAATGAAAGGAGCTCGCGAGCGTGTTCAAGAAAACAACCGGAAGTTTCCTGGCCAACTTGAGCACATTCCTATGCACGTGACTCGGAAGACGGTGGGAATGTTGGAGAGGTGCTATGAACAACACTCTGCTGTATTTATAGTTTTATATAAATACGAGCGCTCGCAACTGAAAACGTTTTTCTGATATCCGTTCTTGAAGAGTGAAACACACCCACAAGTATTTGGCCGAAGCCCAACGCCTTTAAAATTAGTTTCTGTGACAATATGTTGCACCCAAATGCTTTCGTATACCGTCGCGTAGGAGTAGTCACCATCCTCATTCCTCAAAATCAATGATGATAACGCATGTGCATTCCGAAATTATTAAGCGCAAGGAAGCGACACGGACATGAAGTAGACAAATTGTTGTTTGTATGTTTATACAGCCTATAACTTGGTCTGCCTCAACGGGCGACGAGTCTCCCAGCTGTAGATGAGAAATTTAGCTAGTGCAGTACAACGGCTAGCCTGGGGTCTTTAACGTGCATCACGCAGTAGTGATACACGACCGCACGACGGTACGATGCAGATGGAAACGGGCAGGGGTGGGGATTGAACTTAGGATTCTGGGTTCTGCAGCGCGAGCTTTCGCTCCACGTGCTCCGTGCTGGTGTGCGCGAGCCCACTCGGCCATTGATCCCCCTAAAGTAGACAGGACAGCGCTATACTCCCAACAGGGGTTTTAATAGAAAACTAAGAACTTGAAGAAAGATGTGACAGAAGTTATACGGAAGACAAAAGTGACCGTGGAAAAAGGTACAGAGAACTTTGCAATTCGCAGATCACCAAGGCTTGTGTTGACGTGTGCGTCAGTGCACCTTCTGTGTCCTTGTCAGTCAAAGAACTGTTACACCTCCAAAACCCTACATGAGATGTCAGAAAGTTTCTAGTTAGGTGGATGATCATCTCAAACTTCATCCTTCAAAGTCGGGTTGAAATAATGTTAAACATTATATATTTTAATATTCTTCATAATAATTTCTTATATTTTTAAATCTTTGAAATTATTTTATTTATTTATTTATATTTATTTATATCTACATTTGCTATGATTTTCCTACTTCTGTAATTTCTTTCTTTCATTTTCGTCCTTTTTTGTATTCCGTATAACTTTTATCACTTTTTTCTCTTCTGAGTTTTCTATTAAAACCCCAGTTGTGAGTATAGCGCTGTCCTATCTACTTTATGTCTGTGTCAGTCCCTCGCGCTTTATAATTTCAGTATGTTGAACCATCTAGCCCACCTTAATATTTTAGTGTGGGTGCATTGTCGCACATTCAGTCTTGCGTGAAGTCCCACAATGAAAAGGGGTTTTAATGAAATTTCTCAGTGACACTAAACGGTGGTAATTAAGGATATAGTTGTGGCTTCCCTGGAACAGTTTTTCATTGTGGCTGTTAAAAGATTCGCGTGCTGATATTATGTTTTTGCTCTTTGGCTTCTTGTCCTCAGCTTCGTGATTTGGCCACCACTTTTATGGTTTCGCATTCAGGCTGGTTCAGTGATTTTTCGACTGCTTTACGGCATTACGCTCGTTTAATGCCCGTGCCACCCACTATCAGAAAAAAGAGGGTGAGATGAACGCGCCTTTCTTTGGGAAACATTTGGCTCTTCAAGGCCCAAATGTAAGAGCAAGATGCATTAAATCTTTCCGCTAGGTGTCATAAAAAACACCTTTGCCTGGTTTTTTCTTAGGTGGATATGCTTATACACCAAAGTGCGGCTCTGAAAACACACCGCTGCGGTGAGGTTGCAGTCGGAATGGCGCATGCAAAGGAGCGGCAGCTCAGGCTAACTTTGGTTACTGCAAACGCGCAGTGCCGCC
Source organism: Ixodes persulcatus (assembly GCA_013358835.2). Lineage (NCBI taxonomy): Eukaryota > Metazoa > Arthropoda > Arachnida > Ixodida > Ixodidae > Ixodes > Ixodes persulcatus. The sequence goes on from JABSTQ010011024.1 coordinate 194,837, forward strand.
ACCCGGTGTGCATGAGCGCTCACTTGTTTATAAACAATGATCTATATGCAATCTACGAGGGTGGGTCAAATGAAAACCTCAAATACTTCTTTTGCTTGAAATTGACTATTCAAAGGTGGTAGACATCTGTCTTATTTTTAAAATTGCCTACATTTTGTTCACTGCAGGGCTTCAAGTACTTAACAATGCCTAAGTTTCTGTGAAAAAAAAAAGTTCGGTAGCGTGCAAAGTTATTAATGCACCACTTATTGTAACTACTCTTCAATAAACCACGCACGAACTAGACATTTTTAAGGCCTTATCAAACAAACAACACGCTAAGCATGTATCTACGGAAAACATACTGTCCGTTCTCGACGAAAATCTATGGTTTTAATTTTGAGCGTTTGTTGCGACTCGCAAGCTTTTTTACGCCTGCTCGCGCGATACATGCCTGCAGTGACACCAAGTGCCACGAAGCAGTTTGTGCGGCCTCCCTTTGGCTTAGTAGATTTAAGGCTTTGAGGAAGCTTTTTGCATACTTTCGCAGACGTCTCCTCCGCGTTATGTCAGCTGCTTTATGCTGCTTTTTTTTTTAAAGGTAGCACAATATGGCTAGCAATGGCCCTTTTTCATGTTTAGGAATTAGAGGAATGTAGTGGTGGAGTGCCGCCATTCCAGGAGTGGGGATGGGCCCAGTGTCTCCATTTCGAGGAGTTGAAAAGAATGAAATTGTCGGAAACTCTAATTCCCCGGAATCGAATTTAGATTGAATGGGAGTGAAAGACCACTTGCTAAATCCCCAAGGGCCCGGCCCGCACTCGGGGAATCATGAGAACAGTGTTCTTTCAATTCTTTAGTGATCGGTAATTTCGACCACTTCGATGTTTACACAGTTATGAACGTAATCAGGAGTCATCCTAAACAAGCGTCGTGTAGACTTCAAGAATCTGTCATACCACTTTTAAAATTTCTCGTAAATGTCCGCGTTTCAGATACTGTGCATGCAAAAAGACTCTTCATCCTGCACTCCAAGAAAAAAGGGTGCATGTGGGTGTATCGTGCTCACTTACCCCCATTTCCAGGCAGAGACACCTGGCGGCCGTTCAAGTGGTGTACTTGTACTCCCACCATTCGTTTCCTTTTCTCCCAAAAGATCGACGGGTGCACACGGAGGCCCCACAAATCTTGGATCGATTAGCTGTCTGGATTGGACGTGGTACGATTGTAGCAGCCTTTTATTTGGAGCATTAAAATTAAGTAAAATTGACAAAATACGACAGTTTTATGCTATTCACATTACAATAAGGGTTTAACAAAATAATGTTTTAAGTTTAGACAAATTTTCGCAAAACGAGAATTGATCCAGTTTGAACTGTTGGAACGCGACCAAATGCAACAAGTGAAGGGGCAACACAGGTTTCAGTAGACCAAAATGGCGTCGTAGCGAGGAGCACGAAGACAGCGGCTCACTGTCTTCGCGTTTTTCGAAGCTACATTCAGACTGGTAGGGTCCGGAGAACCGCGAGTGCTTTTAGAGCGCAGGCGCCCGTTTCCGGCTTGAGCGGCGTCGGCGTCGCCGTCGGCGTAACCGTCGTCGGCGTGATGCGTCACCGTCGCTATCGCCGTTGGCGTAGCCGTAACGCGTCGGCGTCACGCGTCGGCGTCCCGCGTCGGCGTCGCCGTCGGCGTAACCGCGCTGTGCATTATGCGAAACGTCCCATAATGCACCGCGGTGACGCGCGCGTTGCATTATGGGATGTTTTCCATAATGGACCACGCGGAAGGGAGGAGGGGGAGGGAAAGGAGGGAGGAGGAGGAGAGGGGAAGGAGGATGGAGGAGGAGGAGGAGGGAGGAGGAGGAGGGGGAGGAGGCGAAGAGGGGAATGAGGCGAGGAGCACGGGAGGAGTAGATGAGGAGGACCGAGGAGAAACATACCGTCCCCTCCGTACCCTCCCCTCCTCCTCCTCAAGAGCTGCGCTCTAATTTGGCATTACAGGGAGTTGTAAGCGTCTTTCATTTTTCTTCTTTGAGCACTTCTAATCAGTTGCATCAATCGGCTGTTAAGCCGCGCGTGCAAGTTGGTACCATCGGTCCACCGACAGAGAAGAGTGTCGTCGTCCAAGTTTTCTGTTTGCGTCGGAGTGTTTACGTTTACAACAGCTGGGCTCCGGATTGCAACATCCTGGGCTTAGTTGATGAGTAAAACAAACTGCCACCATCTTTTTGTATTGGCGCTCGAAGTGTCAAGTTGAATGTTGGCGTTATGACGCCAGTGCGGTGATAATTGACTCGTAGAATGACGTTTCATCACCATATTGTTTCGTAGGCCTGGAATGAAACGTGGCCCAGTTCGTTTTATCGTCACTGTTCGCGACGTTTTGTCGACAGCTTTTGCCACGACGTGCCCTCGCATATCGATTGGGAACGTTGATTCGGTCGCCTTGCGCCAATATTTCGCCACATACCCCTTTAGGGTCCGTACCACTGTAGCGTACGGCGACTGTGAGCCTGACGGCGAGTAAAGAAAGGAGGGCCCCCTTTCTGTAGGCTCTGTTGCCGCCCCACGGCGGGCGTAGGCGGACGTCAAACGCCTGAATACCTAGGGCTTTTTCCCGGATTTGCTTTAGCTGTGTCAGACACATGGGCTCCTTTGTATTTTTTACACAGTGTATGCACTGTATACATACATCTTGTTTACTTCCAGCGAGCGATGAGACCCCAAATACAGTTCGGGTAGTGAAAACGCAATTTGTCAACGAAACGTTAGAAGAGGGTCCGAGTCAGGAAATATTTCCACGGAACGTCAGAATGTCGACAAAGCTTCGATGATGCAGTTTTCGGCGAAACCGCACGGACCCGTTGAAGTGCGGCTTTAAAGACGGCAGGACAATGGACAGTTTTATTCCTGTGCTTTTTGTTTTTTCGTCCTCTTTTTTTTTTTTTTTTGGAAAGGTGATTGGGGAGCGGGGTTAAGGAAACTTTCTAAACTGCTCGCTTCTTTGCATTGGCCAGGTTGCCACTAATGTACGAACGAAATTCGCCTGTAAACATGTTCATAAAAAGTGTGCTTTCGTGCTTTCTTGTGGCTTCCCTGGACATCCTGTGATGCTTCTGGAAAGCTGGTTGTGCCAAAGTATCTGAAATTGAACTACAGTACGAGGAAAACATGTAAGTATGCGTAGGCAAGACTCTAAAAAGAAATTGTGGAGCTATACTGTCCTAAACTTTATTTAACATGGTTGACAGGTACTTCTTTGCGGCACTGCGAACCCTGGAGAGTGGCGTGGCAGGGTTTTGGGAAGCGCTTGGCGACAGCCGGGGACCATGCAAGCCAAGGGGACTGGTACGTTATTAACTCATTACAGATTTTGGTGAGGCACAATGCTAGACAGATGTGCCTTCCGAGCACCCAATATTTTACGCTATTGTTTTTTCTTAGGTGTTTGCAAGAGCGATATACAATGTTATTTTTTACTTGGTTCAGTTTTTTTTTTAAGTGTTCAAGGTTTCTATAATTCGGTATCTGCCGGTGATTTCTTCGGCCAGCTCAACATTCTATCTTGAACAATGTGTTCAAGAAGGAGGGAAACTAAATGATGACTAATTTTCTAAAATTCACTAATTAACTTTTGACTTACAAGTTTTGTGGCCCACGCTGCAATTGCAGTTTGGAAGATAACCGCCGTGAAAGGCGAAATCAATTTACGCCACTAAAGGAACATGAAGGTATTCGTTGACAAGTTCTCTCCTTCCTCTCCAATGACATAAAGTTTAGACGCCCTCTGCGATATGAGAGAGTTTTATTAGACCGTTCTGGCGCCCAGAGTGCGATTCTAGATTACGAAACGATGCATGTGCAAAGGCGCCAGTAGAGTATACTGCGTATTGTTATCTGGGTTATTGCAGCTATTTAATAAAACTGCCCATTTTTGCATCCCGTTTTGAAAATCAAAGTTGGTTACTTTCATTCTAATGGTGTAAATTGCTATAGCCTTTCGCGACGGCTGTCCTTAACATTGTCATCGTTTCGTAGACAATACAATATTTAAATATAAAGTAATTGACTCATCTCGGCCCTAATATATTTATAGCGTTGCCAGAAAAGAAGTAACAAGATGCATGACATTTTGCATGTTTCATTTTTATACGCCTACGTGCAACCCAAGTGTTTTTCAATCCGTAATGTAAAATTTGGGAATGCACGTCGGTTGCGGATATAGATGGACAGGGGGCTTACGGATGCAGATACCCGGACTGCGAATGCAGGCTGGAAGCAGTTACTAATATCATTCTGTTCATTAGAATGTATTAATTATCTTTATCTACACTTTCTCGCAGATGTCCTCGGGTGTAGCAAAGTACAGTCAGTTAAACAGTTCATTTAATTCGAGATAAAGTTATTCGACAAATCCTTTTTTTTATCATTTTTATTCTGCTTTTAGAGCAGGATACCAAAAGCGAATCAGTGTCCCAGTTTTGAACAAACTGTGTTATCCTGCACTGGACTTCAGTTAGCCAGAGCGTGATGTACAGATTGGAGAGTTTTTGAAGCCTCAGGCAATGGGTCATGCAACAAATTTACTCTTTTCATTCTATCATTCCGAATCGTCCAGTGGATTTAACTAAAAACCCGTATCTCGGAGATTGTCCGCCGAAAAAACTGTTGAAATTGTCCATCCCACCCATATATTTACAAACTCGTAACTTATCTCAACGACGCGATTGAAACAGTAATAAATAGCTTTATAATGAAGCAAGCAAACATCGGCTCCTTAAAAGGAGGAGACCTAGCTGTCAGGGTGCCTGGCTTTTTCAGCGTCACAAACTGCGGGCTGATATGTCTAAAGCATTTCACGGTACTGTTCAATGTCCAAATGGACCTCTTCCAGGGTCGCCTATGCAAATGCGTAGTGGTTGAAGATGATGCTGGCCGCCATTCTTGGTGGTGCTTGCGTGATGTTATCGGCGTTCATTAACAATGCATAGCCGAGGCTAGACCGACATTTTAGTTGGAACATGCCGTAACCTTTTTGCTTCATTCACTGCAGACAAAATGAACCAGCAATCATCGATTTAAATGTTTTCAAAGGCCATCAAAATATTTTTTGTTTGATTTGCAGAAGGCTAAAGCAATTTACGGAAATTAGAAAGAAGCAACCGGCTTGGAGTTATTTGTCTAAAAACTACTCTGTAATGGGGATGATTCTCGAAGTTTGATATCACCGCACGCAACTGTCTAATCATACCATTGCAGAGCAAAGTTTGTCGGTGGATATTTTTAAACCGGTTGCTTCTTTTTACTTACCGTAAATTGCTTTAGCCTTTCATGTTGGTAGCATTTAACATTGCAATGGCAACATCAACGAAGTAGAGGGCCTTAGAGCGATAAACTGGCAGCAGAAAGTGACCCCCAATTGGCCGCCGCCATGTTGCACGTTTTTGATTCCTAGATACGGGACTTTATTGTTTTACTATATCTTAACGAAGGACCGCGCACAAATAATTGCGTATTTATTTTTAATAACAGTAGCGACGAGATAAGTTATGTTTCATTTGTTTTAAGTTCAAAATGTGCTTTTACAACAAAAACTTGCGCAGCTTCTCAATGCCCTCATTAGATGCCGTCTGTCACGGTGCTATATTTTGGGTTTTTATTAGAGCTAGACAATATCTCTGGGGCTCACACTATTGAAAAAAAGTTTATAATGTTTTTAGAGCGATCGACATGCAAATCTCGGCTCCGTTTTGCGTAAAATCCTCAGGATTTGGTATGGTCACGTGTCTAGTGGTGAAAATTGTACAACACGGCGGCAGCCAAGTGGGGTCACTTTTGCCTGGTGAAAGGGATACCAGCTTTTTGCTCTAAGTCCCACTACCTCGTTGGGCTACGTGAAACTTAAACCGCTAATTACAAAGTTATTTATCACATTTTTGGGCAATTAGACAGTTAATTTAAAAATTTTTTTTTCGGTCTACAACGTCTCCCGCGGCTGGGATTTTGTTTCCGAATAGAGTTTTTTTGTTTTTCAATTACCCTAATTACCCTATCCTTAGGAATTTTCTAAACTTTCGCTGAAACACCCTGTATAATAATCTATACAGAAATTGTATGTTAGGTTTATTTACCCTCCCTTTATGTAATTACATCCGTCTGATGATCTTGAGGATAATTAAATCGGAACTTGAGCACTTTCTGGGGCATCTGCTTGATCGTCAAACGTAGGAGTTGTTATCTAGAAAACGTGCTGCTTGGTTACCCGTCGCAGAGCAAGATATGATAGAAAAAACTTTAAACAAGGATGCACAACGGTCTTAGAATGAGCACTGGTGTTGCACCAAACTGCTCACCTTGCTAAATATACTGCTATATTTCACCAAAAAAACGAGGTACTTGTGGAAACAATACATCAAAACCTCATTTCTTTTCTCAGAGTAAAACTAATAATTCAGGCTCCACTATACCGCCAAAAGGCTATGTTTTTTTTTTTTTAATTTTAAACAACACGTTTTTCTCTTTTAAATTATGAGTAGCATGTCAACAATTGAGGGGGTCCCTGGGCTTAAAGGGAAGCTGAAATGGTTTTAAATATGAGATAAAAAAAAACTATTCCAGTTAATTAGACCTCAGCCATCACGTATATCGTATTCGTTTGGTCACTTTTTTACGCGGAATAACCAAAAAAGCGCCTTCAGAGCAGCGCTGAAGCCACGCCCCTTCGAAGCAGAGGGAAAGGAGAGAGAGGAGGAAGTTCGTCTGTCGACGTCACAAAAGGTGCGGCTGGAGGACCCTGCCGGGGCTGGCGGTTTAATTGAAACAGGTTGTATTTGTATTCCCATTAATTGACGGCGTAATGTAAGGAATATGTTTACACTTTGGAATGGGGTATACCTGTGCACCCAGTGAAAGCCGAGGGTGTAACGTAGGTAGTTTTTGTACACCCTGGAATAGGGTGTATTGTGCATCCAGTGAATAATGAGGGAGTAGAGTGTGGAATATTAGTACACCGTTAAATGGTGTATAACTATATTCCCAATACACAACGAGGGTGTAGGAAAGGTGATACTGTCAAACCCTGAAATGGGGTGCTTGTGTACACCCACGGAATGGCGAGGGTGCACAAGTGCACTATTGAAGGACGTGCACATGTGCACCCTATTCTCGGGGTGCATGTATACTCCAAAAGGGGTGTCCTATATATAACGAATGCTTGCACCCCCTAGGGGTGTACTCACTACACCTTTCTTTTTTACAATATTAAAATTCTCGTTATATTTTTTTTTGACGCAGGAATTTCTTAGAAAGTCTAAAATCAGCAACTAAAACAACCAGGAATTAGCTCAAAGTAAGCGGGGCTGTCTTTAGCATTTATAGCGCTTGTAAGGTAATATCAGCGTCTTTGAAGCTGTAAGAGAATGATAGGATTGTAAGAGATTTCTGCAGCTCAGCCAGGCTGAAGGGTGGATGGCAGACACAGTATCAGCAACGCCGACATTTACGAGAAAATTTAAAAGTGATATGACAGGTCTTTGGACTCTACACGACGCTTATTCAGAATGACTCCTGGTAACACTGGAGGGTGCGTAAGCATCGAATCGGTCAAAACTACCAAGCACTAGGGAACTGAAGGAATACCATTTCCATGATTCCTCGAGTGCGGGCCGGGGCGCTTGGGGGATTTAGCAAATGGTCTATTGACAAATTGCTTATTTCAGCCATATAAAAATTAGATGCGTGCAAAATGTCAAGTAAATTAAAAGCTTTTGACTTGTTGCCCTCTGCCTGATATTATCTGAAAGCAGTCAGCATATAGAAGCAGTGATTATTAAAAATAACCTAGGTACGTAGTAGCTTCATAAACGTTACGCTACTCAACTTGTTTGGCTTTTAGAAGATAGCAGGAATGAAAGTAATTACAACATGGATGTTGATGGTGAAAACGTGAAAACACGTGTCTTAACCCTATCTAAACGCACTTATAAAAACAAAACAAAATACGCAGACAGACGACTTCTCTTTGTTGCAAAATATGAACGGAAAGGTCAGTTCTGATTCGTTTTTATTTTGACCGAACGGATGCGTGCTCTCAAGAAAATGGTTCAGAAATGTAAACAACGGCGCGTAGCCGCGATATGCGCTTGGGTCGAAGCGCCTAGATATAACCGCCAACAGTAGGCAGTTCTTTAGAATATATATATGTATATATATATATCAGAAGCTTGCTCAGTCTGGAAGAAATGCGAGGAAGGAGACGGGCGTCCGAAACAAACGACCAAAATAGATACACCCGAAAAAAAGGGAGGCGAAGCGAGAACAAGTATTTGTCTCAGCGCACTTTCCTCTCTCGTTGGCATGCTTTCCTTTGTTGCCCTCAGCGAGACAAGAATGCGCGGATAGAAGGAAGCTCGCCAAAAAGAAAGTTTCTTTGCGCAAGACATGCCTGACGAATCCCAGCAGGAAAGAAAAAAAAAAAAACGCACGATCGTGAAAGACGTTTAACAAAAAGGAACAATCGAAAAAAAAAAAGATACCCTCCGGAACAAAAAAAAAGGAAAAAAAAAAAACAACAACGAGAGAACGGGGAGGATCGAGACCGGGGAATAAAACGAAAGAAATGCCAAGCGACTCGATCCATAGCAGGGATAGGCCCGAAGAAGAAGAGCGCGCCTCGTTTTTTTCTTGGTTGCGCCCAAGATTCGACGGGTGCCGGCGGCAAAGGAGCAGGGAGTGCGCTGCGTTTCCCGGGGAAGCTGCTCACCATGGCGACGCGTCACCATGGCGACGGAGCCCACATTTGACGGATGCTCCGGTTCGGCTGTGTCCAATCAGACGCAGCCGAGGGGAAAATCGGAGCACACCTGTTCCTCCCCGTCCTCCACTCCTCCCGGCTGCTAAGCAGGTGCGTGGGGAAACGCCGTGGGGAAACCGGGAAACGCCCGCGAGATTAGACCGCCGCGGCGGCCGGGAAGGCGGAGGGGGCCCTTCTCCTGCAGGGCCCTCGGCAGTGCGCTCGAGAAGGGCCGCTTTCTCCTCGGCCGAGCGGCAGCGGCGGCGCCGGGAAATGAGATGCGCTAGGGAAGGGGGCTCGCGTCCTGGCCCGGGAGAGCTGACTCTTCCACGGGAGCAGGCTTGTGTGCCAGGCGCACACAACGGTGATGCTCGGCTAGCTCTGGTCTGAAAAGAGAGCCCTTACCGTTGTATAGGGTACACTGTTCTCGCGTTCAGCACGGCACCAGCGAAACCCCCGCCGAAGGAGGCCGGCGGTTACGTGGTTTAAAGACAACAACCACGACAACAGCGGCGCCGAAATCCGCATTGCGGGGCCTTCTATGACGTCTTTTGGGAGCCTCTCACTCGGCAGTCCGGGAGTGGATGTCGCGTATGGTCGATGGGCGTTTCTTCTTCCGAACGACCAGATTAGCTACAGCCTGTACTGACACCCGTACGTGAACGCTCTTCTGGATTTGGTAAATCGTTAGGGGGAGGGGGACTTACATTGTTCCTGGCGTGCACATCAAACCCATATCTCTACTATAACCAACTGAATTGCCCTTAGCTGCTCTCCGGGCGCGATTGAAGCCGCCGCCACTTCAATCCTTGTCCCGGGAGTCGGGCGTCTGCTGAGCTTCTTAGTGCATTCTGTAAATGTTTGGGACCATGCTTTTTTTTTTTGCGTTTTTAAGTATGTAATAACCACCTTTAGTATTAAATATTGAGAATGAAGCATTTGAGCGCGGGACACTTGATCAACTAGAATCTCGAAATGTTCACAGATCAAAAGGCTGCTCAGAAGACTTGTCGGGTCCGCATTCTCTATTATTGTGCAACAAGGATGCTCTCTCGAGATAACAAAACGTCCAGGGCCTTGTACGTTGTTCGAGTCAACGCTTGGGAGAAAATCCTGTCAAACACTCACTTCCGGGACAAACAACTTACTTCGGGTGGCTTATACCGGTTTGCTCAATGCGCCATCCAATCCCCTAGTGGAGATCATTGATCAAACTATGTTTCAAACATACAACCCAAACGTCAAAATAGAAAAAAAAAACACACACACACTATCTGTTAGAACTTTGTGCACAGTATGTCGCCAACAAAACTGACGGCCTCTGCGAGGTACGTATTCGCTTAGAGATGGTTTTGAACACTGCCTTACACTCTGTCACTGCGCAATTTGTTTTAGATCACATCCATCTAATTTTATGAAAGCTGAAATAGAAGAAGCTACTCTCTGGCTGATGTTCAACTTGCTGCTGTTCTTTTTTGTGCTTGTGTGGCGCACAGAAAAAGGGGCAGTCGCGTGAAATGTCGGCCTTCACTGCGTGGCATCGCCAACTAACTACCGGAGAATAATTTTGCATTTTTTGCGCAAGTACTTTAATTTATAGGCGCATTAAAAAGGATGTAGTGCTGTAAAAGAGCCCAGTTTCCAATAAGTTACTTTAAAGGAACTCGTGTAGAAAGAAGTAGCGTCTTTGTGTCTCTGTGTTGCGGTTTGGGGCCCTCAAGCTTTCGGATAAAAAAGAGTCAGCGCTTGTCCTGTTTGCACTTCCTTTAGTCCCCGTTTATTGTGCGCTGTTTGCCTTTTCGTCAGTATGAACCAACTAACCTCCATCACCACCCTTTCGGATAAACAGGCATCAAAACTACACTTTGCGCCCGAATCTCGCGCATGCTCGTTGAGACAAAATACTGAAGATTGAACGGGTACTTTACCTCGAGTACCATCGTATGCTGATTTATGCAGCGTTGTCGATTGAATGCCCTTTTTCAAGTAGATTCGGAAGGTGGTGCCAATACCTCTGACGTTCGTAAGTGTTATCTTTTCATTTTCGGCACACTCAATAGAGAGTTTTGAAATAGGGGTTCCAACGCTTTGGGTGCCCCGGGCAGGTGCTTACGGCATCGCACTGCGCAATCGCAGAAGTTCTGCGGATGTGCAGTGCGGCGCGCCGAGCTGTTGAGGGGGGCAAAGCGTGGACCCCTATTCTGAAACTCCCTATTGTCCAGCGAAGTCAGCTGTAAGTCACGTTTTAAAGCGCACCAGTGCACCGCGAAGAAAACTTTCCGCAAACACTCCAAATCTGCCAAAGGAACGTTTTCGTGTCGTAAATTATTTAATCAGTGTGAGTGAGTAGTGTCCCGCACCCTGTTGACCCAGCACTTGAGTCTTCGGCCGCGAGAGGAAGCTGAGTTCTAAAGCTGCTTTAAAATGTTCGCGACTTTCGCCACCACTTCATCACCGAGCGTCAGGTGCGGGTTGACACCGGGCCGCCAAATAAAGCCACGAGCGTTTTGAGCAAACACGGCTCGTTCGCTCGTAACACACTAACCCTGAAATACAGCTCATTGATAAAACCTCACAATTGAAGGGCCAGTTTCAAAGGAAAAAAGAAAAAGAAAAAAAGTAATATTTTAGACGCGCGTTAAGCGACGAAGTGCGCACTTGCGCGGCGATTATTTATTGCCGCGAAAATCCGCGTAAAATACGGGTCTGCCGGCGACCGCGCAAGGCGGAAGTATCGTGGGCGGTGGCGCCAATGAATCGAAATCCTCTTAAAAATACGGCGTAAACAAAAGATTCGCTCGGTGCCGCTTTCGGGCCACCAGCGGCGTTTGTTCGACGAGGGAGGCCCGTGCATACAAACGGGCAAAGTTAAAAAAAAAAAAAAAGAAGAACGCATTAATTCGGCTTAGGGATGGAGGCAGCTGCCGGGAGCTCCGGTTCGAGCCGGCTCGTCCGTCGAAGGATCGGGGGTCGGCGGCGGCGGCGGCAGGTGGAGGTGCGCGCGTCGCCCGCCCGGGGCATGGCGGCCGGCAAAAACGTCCGAGCCGCGCACCCGTGACAAATTTATGTGACGGGGGACCACGTGCTCGATAGTTCGGGCCGCGCTGGAGATCGGGCTCCGGTCAGCGGGGTCGCGCTCAAACTCTATAGCCCCCGGCTCAAGCGCCGCCTTCGCTCTCGCCCGGGAAACATGTGTTCCTCTCTTTTTGCGCGAGTGCAGCGCGCACCTTTCTCTTTTTAGAAGCCTCCCTCCCCGTCAGCGGGAGGGCTGTTTACCCCCCACCCATCGAGGGTGATATTTCGCCCGTATAAATGACGGACCCGATCAAATGCGCCCCCTTAGGAAACGTTCTTTTTATTTTATTCCCGGCTCGTTTCATAGACGGCGGGCTTCCGATGGCACGGCGCCGCATCGAAGCAGGTTAGGGCAGTGCGGAGCGAAGCATATTTTCATAACAATGCGTGCTCCCCGCGGAAGCGTGCGTGCGAGGCGCACGTGCGCCCGATTTGGCGCGTCACGTGCTGCCTGTCACGTGAGCCGGTCTTTTCCCCACACGAGGCTCTCCGTCGGTCGGCGTCCTTTCTGCTCGTCCCAGCGCGGAATGCGCGCGGCGCGTGCGACCTCGGCGACGACGGCGTCGAGCCCGAGGGGAGCCCGAATCGCAAACCTCAAATGGATGTCTGAAAACCGGCGGCGTGGATCAGAAAGCCCGCGGCGCTCGGCCACGTGACTTGCGGCTAATCGAGTCTAAAATTCGCGAGGGACCGCACAAAACTTAATCCCTTTTCGCGTAGGGCTGCGCCGTTCTTTTTCTTTTTCTTTTTTCTAGATAACCCAGGAAGCTCGCTTGAGCGAAGACCGCGCAGTTCATCATACATCTTCATCGCGCGACAGTTCCTCATTGAATTCTACGTTTTGCGTATTACAGAAACTCACCGCAAGCGAACTGCATGTCGTTAGAAACGTGGAATATTGATTCATACGTTGAAGCCAACCTTGTAGCGCACAAAAAGAAAACGAAAAGAAACGCGCGTACTTTTTATGTGACATTTAAAATGGAGTAGCGAAAGAATTAATGAATGCTTCTTGCTCTAGCAAGTTCGTATGCTTTTCTCACGGGCCCGGATGTGACAGAAACAGCGCAGAAAGCTCCGCCCTTTCTTCTCTCGCCACAATAAACTAATAGACAGACATTTTGATTCTGAATCGAGGGTTTCAGAAACATAAGTATACAAACAATAAGTGCACACTCGCCCAGTTTCGTTAATTATTATTATTATTATTATTATTATTATTATTATTATTATTATTATTATTATTATTATTATTATTATTATTATTTGTTAAGAGTGAGCATATTCAAGACAATTCGCAAGTTCGTGGAAGCCAACAAAATGTTGTGCTCTCCAGAGCCCAGGTTGAGCGAAGCCAGAGTCTTCGAGATCTACATAGAAGAGAAATTCACACATCAGGAAGTTATAACAGAACACAAAAAGCAAATGCCCAAGTTGTCAAGCAGACGTGTACGAAATGCGAAACAAGTAACTGTTTACACGTACCTAGTTTCTTTTTTCCGTAACCAAGAAACGAGCTATTTATTGAAATACTTCTGAGGGGGAATGGGTAGAACTACCCAACCTATTTCTTACTCCAGCTCTCGCCTGTAATCTGTGCGACAAGACGACGCTAGATAGACTATAAAAAGGTTGTGCACAAGGTATGCCAGCGTAGCCACAGTTATCCCTGAGTGAACGCTCCAAGAGGCGGGGAATTATCAACGACTAGAAATATTGGAAAAGGCTTCTGATTCATAAAAGCGACACAATCAGATTAAAGGTGAAGTAACCTCTTACGTTCTAGTTGATGTAACACGTTCCTTTTAAATCGCAGTAAAGAGTAACATACTCAATTACTTTTCGTGAGGAACGGGCGAAGGTACTTAGCAATTTTATTTCAGTAACGTGCACGTACATGCCTGGCGTCAAGCAGAACCATAGGATTGTTGTAAAGAATAGTAAAAATCCAGCGAGACGCAGTGCAGTCAGTATCATTTTTATGACCGAGAAAATATGCTTATTTATATTTTTATTTATTTGTATGCACCGCTAACCTCATGCCAGTCAGGTGTGGTACGAATTCAATGCACAGACAGCAATTTCACGTACACTGAAATATTACAAGTTAATTTCCAAAGAAATCACATTAGCACAATCCACAATATCAAAAAGGAGCGCACGCGGCTGGGTGGCTTTTTCGTGTCGTTTTCACCTAATTGTACGATGCGAATGTGTTCCTTGGAGACCACAACCAATGAAACATGTATTTCAACAAACAATTTATCAGACAAAAAGAAAAGGTTTTTCAAAAAGATCTGTCGAGTAACAAAACAATTGCGCTGTGTTCTTTTTTGTATTTTTTTTTAAAAATACTGCCGGCCAACTTTTAACGTTTATGGCATGGTGTAGGCAGAACTATAAAAATGCCAGCAAAGCAAATGAATATACGTAAACGTTCAGTGGAGCCAGTAAGCAGTTTAGTCCTGGGAGTTCGTTTTAATGTAAAATGTTTATCGTGGCATTAGAAAATGTAGCAAAACAGACAATACACGTCACGTTGCGGCGCAAACGGTACCTGGAGAAAACCATTTCAAAGAATCTCTCCTACAACGAAACTTACGAATCAGTTTCTCATGCTTTTTGTCTTGTGTCACGGCTAATTTTATACTGAAGATTGGCATCAAACTTTCAACACGTTTCGTTAAGTATTATGCTACGTAAATATTTTAAGCGATTTACTTTCCTTCGACATCACAACTTAGGCAGTTCAGATGTAGCATACAACGGTGAAACTTGTGATTCGGTGACATATAAATTAATAATGAACCTAAGAGATTTCATTTAACCCCCCCTCTATCTGATCTATATACGATTGTAAACGAGGGTCCTATAAGATGCCGGCATATCTAATAAAAAACGAGTTATACGGCATTAGCTTCATTTCGGGAGTGCAATGCTCCATAGTATTTCTCAGCTCGCGAAAATATTTTTTATTTATATTTTTATTTCTTTATATTCGCTGCTAACCGTGATGCCAGTCAGGTGTGGTAGGAATTTAATGCACAGAGACAACGATTTCACGTACACTGAAAGTTTACATGTTAATTTTTATAAAAAATCACATTAGCAGCATCCACAATATAAGCAGGAACCTTATTTCAACGATCAATGGATCGAAAAAAAAAGTGTTTGAAAATGATTTGTCGAGTAACAAAACAATTGCGCTGCGTTCTTTTTCGTTTATTTTTTTAGAGATACTGCCGGCCAACTTTTGAAGGCCAAGGCATGGTGGAGGCAGAACAATAAAAATATCAGCCGAGCAAATAAATACACATAAACACAGTAAAACGAATACGCAGTTTAGTCCTTGGAGTTCACTCTAATGAAGAAAAGTTCGTCAATTGCATTAGAAAATGTAGCAGAAGAGACGTGTCACGTTGCGGTGCAAACGGTACGCGTAGAAAAATAATATTTTAAAAAGTCTCTCCTGCAACGAATCTCACGAATCAGTTGCTTCTGTCTTGTGTCAGGGCTCACGGTATACTGAAGATAGACATCAAACTTTAAACAAGTTTCGTTATGTATTATGCTCTGTAAATATTTGAAGCGCTTTCCTTTCCTTTGACATGGCAACTTAAGCAGTCCAGACGCAGCCTACAACGGTGAAACATGTGATTCGTTGTCATATAGGTTCTAAAAGAACCTAAGCAATTTTGTTAAAACCCCTCCAACTGGTCTATATACGATTGTGAACGAGAGTCTCATAAGATGTCGGCATATTTAGTGAAAGACGAGTGATACGCCGTTAGCTTCGTTTCAGGAGTGCAGTGCGCCATAGTATTTCGCAGCTACCATAGCTTTCTAGACGGTCTATCGATAACCTATCCAATCTCAAAAGTCGAGCTTAAGTTAGAGGCAGTTGTAACACCTAGATACTTCTATTCATTGACTACAGGTTAAAAGCCATACCTTATTCAGCGTTATCGTCATTTGCACGCATGCAAGTCAATTTGCTACTTTTGACACATGCAAAAAGTTAAATTGAAGGCTATCATCTAAATACTTTTGATCAGAAACGCAAGCTGTTTTCGAAAACAGTATACAGTCATCTACGAAAAATATATTTTATCGAGAGTTTACCTAGCATCGAAATATTTATTTAAAAAATGATACGAGTACAGAACCCTGGGGTACTCCAGATAGAACGGGTAATTTAATGGATTCTGCATTGCTCACAAACACGGACAGTTTACGGTTGGTGAGGTAAGAGTCTGGAGCCTATGGAATTGCGAAACCCTGTAGAACGCCTTTGCGGAATATAAGAAAACAGCATCGACTTACCATCAGCATCAACCTATACGAAAATTGTCTATGGACGTTTATGGAAAATCCTATGGTGAGCTATCACCTACTATGGCCCTCTATGGTCAGCCATAAGAACCATAAAACACGCTATAGCTACCTATAGAAAAATCTATGTCTTCGAAGCTATAGAATCTTGACCATTCTGATTTTTATAGCTGGCTAAAGAACAATTTATGGCTATGCAGCTATAGACTCGCGACCATTCAATATTCTTTAGCGAGCTATAGAAATATGTATGTCCTTAATGCTATAGATTCGCGACTATTGAATGTGCTTTAGCCGGCTATAGAGTGGTGTATGTCCTTAAAGGGATACTTCAACGAAATTTGAAATATTCCCGTCGTGTTCAAAAATAGGTTGAATATGATCCACAATATCCGTAAATGACAATCGCACGTTTGTATTTTGATCCTGGAGGCTGTATTTTTCGTTATAAACAGCCCACTCTGGCAAGCGCTCGGAGAAGGCCCAGCTTAGAGCACGTGACATCCAACGCAATCGTGACGTAGGTCGTCTCGAGACGAGCAAAGCTACGGCGAGGCTGACGCCGAGAGGATGGCCTAGTCGTTCCAGCCACCGAAGCGGCTGCTTTTGTACGAATTTTGAGTGACGGGTTAATCTTCTATAATCTTGTAGGGGGACAATAGCGACTTCTGCGACACACAAAAGGGATTCTCGGGAAGAGGGGAGTTAATCCTTCGGCCCTTCTCTCGTCGTGGCCGGAGGCGAGACAACCTCCGTCACTAGCTGTCAAGGTTCCTAGACGAGCATTACAAACGAGGCGTTAGCGACATCCACCAGGTGCTCTTTGCTAATCGTTTAATAGACCGATCTCACCAAGCGTTCGGCGCATGCGTGACGCCGCCATAACTTTAGTTCGCAGGAGGCAGGCAGCAGTGCACAAGACGGCTCGTGCCGCCTCATGCTCCACACGCGCAGAGCTCCAGCGAGGTTGTCGCACGTGCAGAAAGACTAAAGCTCCCTCGATGCATTGCGGCAGCGGTGGCGTAGTCAAACTGGCTGGTGAGATCGGTCTATTTGTTTTAAAATTCCTTTTCGAGACTTTTTTAACCAGATATTGGTATGTTAAATGTGATACTGCTCTTTTGAACAGATATAGACCAAAAAATGAGCGCCGAAATTTCGTTGTAGTATCCCTTTAAATCTTTAGACTCGTGACCATTGAAGTTTCTTTAGCCGTCTCTATAGTGTTTTATGTCACCATAGCTATAGGCTTCAGACCTTTCAATGTGCTTTAGCCGCCTATAGAGTGGTGTATGTCACTAAATCTATAGATTCGCGACCATTGAATTTTCTTTAGCCGACTCAATAGTGTCCTATGTAACCAAAGCCATAGCCTCCAACCTTTCAATGTGCTTTAGCCGGCTATAGAGGGATGTATGTCTCTCGAGCTATAGACTCGTGACCATCCAATTTTTTTTAGTCGGCTCAATGGTGTTTTATATTGCTGAGGGTATAGGCCCGCGACCTTTTTTTTTTTTTTTTACTGCAGATGTAGGAAAGAGGAAGACAGCCATTCATGCGCTCGATCGGGGCGAGAATGCCAGGTTAACGGGCCGTACGTCGCCGCGGCTATACGCCCGCGATCACAATAGCGTCCTTAGCTGCCTATAGGACTATTGCAGTTTTTCCGGCTGCTTTCCATGCGCTTTGCCTTATTGCGGTGTCTCGCGCTGCAGAACCCAGCATCCTGGGTTCAGTCCCCACCCCTGCCCGTTTCGATCTGGATGAGCATCGTACCGGCGTGCGGTCATGTATCACTACTGCGTGGTGCACGTTAAAGACCCCAGACTAGCGGTTGTACCGCACTGGCTAAATTGCTCATCTACAGCTGAGACACCAGACGCCCACTGAGGCAGACTAACTTCCGGCTGTATAAACATACACACAACAATTTGTTTTGTTGTTTTTATTTCGGTGTCGACGTCACCTCAATCTTCCGTTTTTTAGCTCTAATTATCTGTCTTTTCCAGTGCATTTTGTAAGTATATGTATTTCGTAGCGCGCCTTCTACTCTGTCCGTGTTCCTGCCATGTTTGTATTTCTTTCTGCTTGCTGTATTAAATATATTTAACGTTTTTTGTGTATATTTCGTCGTTCTCGACGCGGCGTCAATGAACATAAAGCCGCTGCTTACGCCACTACAGAGGTGAGCTCTACTCTCTTCACGATGGTCTATCGCGCTATAAAGTCGTCTATTAGACTCAAATAAAGTGTCGAGAGGGCTGTTTCGAATGCCGGTGCACATGTCATCAGTGTAGGTAGAGCAAGGACGGTGCAATCACGACGCAACAGCCGGACTGCGCCTCGATCTGGTCGGCCGCGCTCGCTCTGTGGAAATGTAAGCTTGGGACTCTCGAGCAGCGTTAGCTTACTGAAGATGCAAGACGCTACTTTGTCGTCGCGAATCCTTTGCCCTTCGAATGGCTGCGAAGCCGTTCCAGCGCCTGGCGCACCCTACGCAGCGTCCTCCCAACAACCGTTCGCACAGCATCGGAACCTTCCTTCTGCGAGCGCCGGCGGTTCGTCGTCGCGGGGATCATGTTGGCGGGAGTTCATGTTCGCGGGGGTGCATAAAATGCTCCTATTCAAGTCGCGACGATAAATCGTCGGTGCTCGCAGATTGCCAATAGGCTCCAGAAAGGTTGCGATGCTGCGCGGGCGGTCGCTGACAGGCGCTGCTGCCTAGGGTACGTCGAGCACTGGAACGTTTCTCGCCGGCGTTCGCAGGGCAAAGATTCTCAACGACAAAGCAGCGTCCTGCATCATCAGCAAGCTAACGCTGCTCGAGAGTCCGACGCTCACATTTTACCAGAGCGAACGCGGACAGCCAGATTGAGGCGCAGTCGTCTTCGCTTCGCGATTGCTGCGTCGTTGCTCTGACTAAACATTGACACAGTTCTCTCGAGACTTCATGAGCGTTAAATAGACGCGTCTATAGCGTGATAGGTGTGTCGTGACAACAGAAAAGCTCACCCCGGCAGGGGCGTAAGCAGTGGCGCAATGTCCATCGACGCCCGTGTCGAGATCGGCGAAATATACACAAAAACACAAGTTAACAGCCGAAAAAAAAAATTAATGTCGTTAGACACGCGCTACCTTAGGTGCGTCCTATTATCTCTCTGTTCTGCGAATTCCACAAATCTGCAAGCGCTGTGGCTAATGTTTCTTCTTTTTCTTTAAATTATAATACATTAAAGTTGCTGGAGCTTCTTGGAGCACAGAGCCCCACCATGTGTCATCGTGGTGCGCAGAGATTGTAATTGATGACAGTGCTATAGACTGAACTCACGGATGAAAAACGTATTACGGCAAAAACTTTTTTTAAACCATGCAATCAGAAATGCCACAACGATGCAAAGATTCCCAAAATTGAAGTTCAAAAATGCGAACAGGACAGTGAAAAAAAGATATATATGTATATATTTATTTATTCATTTATTTATTTACTTGTGTACGTCCTGCGCAAAAAAAAAAAGCATTCGCCATTAATTCTTGATTTTAAATTATAATGTGGGTTACACGGCGTGAAATATGGTTTCTTCAAACCTGCCCCGTTTTGGGTCACTTCTGGGAAGTGCAGCTTTGGAAGTCCAAAAGCTGGCCTTCGTGGAGCTGTCCTGTTCACTCGGTAGTGACAGCAGAGTAGACGCTATCCGTGGTTGACGCCAATCGTGTCTCCGGTGATAACGCTGAACGCGGCACCTGCCTTTAAGCCCAGGCCACACATAGCATCCACTGCACTATCAACCTTGGGTCGAACTGTCAACAGGATATAAGTGACACATTCTCTCGTTGTGTTCATTTTTGGTATGCCCCTGAAGATTAGTCTTCGTGATCGCACCCCCGTTCTGGCCTTGAAGCAGCTCTGCTTTTCAACTCCTCTGTTTTCTCTCTCTCCCTAAGCTGAAAGTATTTTAGAAGGTGCGCACTGGGCGGACCAATGAACCATTGACTTTTCAGCGCTTGACTCCGCTCCCTGTGCGCATGTAACGGAAGGAGCGTGATCACGTGGTTTGACGGATGACGGATTAGTCGTTGCCAATCCCGGAATGCCTGCTTCCGGACCTAGTTTCACGTGTCGTGCGGCCCGCGGAGCTGCGGTGAATTTCGCTTCTATGGTAAAGGGTATCTCGATCGAAAAGTCCTACACGTATGTCGGCAACAAGCGATTTCTTCAAAGAAGCCCAAGACATTCTTGTGATGCGTTCAGTGTTCGGTTCGGCAACTGACAGCTTGTGCTACATCGTGGTGAATCTTCACGGATCCCTTCCTTCTCGGTTTTGTGTTTGAGTGTTTTTTTCTGCAGTGCCCGTGTCGACAATCTCGGATTACATCTTTCAAGTCCGGTATTTTCAACGTAAGTGTGGTGCAACCTACTCGGCGACAATTGACCGTTCTGTAGTGTCTATCTCCTGGCAGTGCCCATCTGACAGCTGGGAGAATAATTTCCCCGAAATTCTACCGCAGTCGCCTGCCATTAGCTGTCTGAAATCATGTGAAAATTGCAGTTAGAATACTGACTTTCTTATTCTTCCTGCGTTTTGTGAAAACACGTTTCATGGACACCTGTTCGTGGATACACGTTTCATGGACTCACGTTTAGTCGACACTAACGTTTCGTCGACACTAACGTTTCGTCGACACTCGTTACGCGAATCGCACGCTGCAGGGACATTTTGACGCGCCTGTATTCATGAGGCGCGTGCTCACCGATTCAGCCCACCCGTTCACGCCACTTCTTGGCGAATCTGCAGAAACTCATTACAAAAAACAAAAAAAAATATTTTGAGTTGTTTATAAACATCACGTGTTGATGAAACGATCTGTCGATGAAACGTCGTTCGATGAACTGATTGCAGCGACAATGAGTGGCGACTGGCAGTAGAATTTCGGGGGGGGGGGGGGGGCGGAATTCGACCGGCTGCCAGGAGACTAGACACTACCCAGGAATCGCCTTTGGTTCTTGTTTGCTTTGCAATATTCTCAGTTGTATAACAGCTCAGTAGTACCTCTTCACATATTACAGATTGCTTAGTTTGTGCTTGTCTACAGAATGGGCTGTGTGTAATAAACTTTTAGGAGATTTGAAAACAATTCCTTGTGTCTGTTTACCTGTGCTTTTGCAAACACCTGGGTGAGTGCATTTGCTTTTTGTTGTTGTTGTTGTTTTTTTTTTGTTGAAATGTTAGCTCTTTGTTTTAGAAGGGGTTATGAAGTTCGATACGTCTTAAAAGGTTTTTTGTTTAAAGATGTACAGTGACAACAAATAATTTGTTTCACATTTCATACGATTGCGGTAAAAAGAAAAACTACAGGCAGCTATAGCACGGGGGTAAAGAGACCCATAAGACGAGCTCTAGAAGAAGCTATAGCAAACCATACAGAGAGCAATAGGCGGCTAAAGAACCCTTAGAAAAAGCCATAGGCTGCTATAGCACGGTGTCTAAAAAGATCCATAGAGTAAGCCATAGAGATCTCTGTAGCAGACCATACAATAAGCTATGGGCGGCTAAAGGAGCCATAGGAAATGCCATAGGCAGCTGTAGCAAGATGGGTATAGAGAACCATAGGACGAACTATAGGATGAGCTATAGCGGACCATACAAAGAGCAATAGGCAGCTAAAGAAACCATAGGAAATGCCATAGGCTGCTATAGCACGGTGTCTAAAAGAATCCATAGAGTAAGCCATAGAGATCTCTATAGCAGACCATACAAGAAGCTATAGTCGGCTAAAGGAACCATAGGAAATGCCATAGGCAGCTGTAGCACGATTGGTATAGAGAACCATAGGACGAACTATAGAATGAGCTATAGCGG
The DNA here is from genome assembly GCA_013358835.2 of Ixodes persulcatus. Taxonomy (NCBI): domain Eukaryota; kingdom Metazoa; phylum Arthropoda; class Arachnida; order Ixodida; family Ixodidae; genus Ixodes; species Ixodes persulcatus. The sequence continues at coordinate 216,871 of JABSTQ010011024.1, forward strand.
ACTATACAAAGAGCAATAGGCGGCTAAAGAAACCATAGGAAAAGCCATAGGCAGCTATAGCACGGTGTCTAAAAAGATCGATAGAGTAAGCCATAGAGATCTCTATAACAGACAATACGAGAAGCTATAGGCGGCTAAAGGAACCATAGGAAATGCCATAGGCAGCTGTAACACGATGGGTATAGAGACCCATAGGACAAACTATAGAATGAGCTATAGCGGACCATACAAAGAGCAATAGGCGGCTAAAGAAACCACAGGAAAAGCCATAGGCAGCTATAGCACGGTGTCTAAAAAGATCCATAAAGTAAGCCATAGAAATCTCTATAGCAGAACTTACAAGAAGCTATAGAAGGCCAAAGGAAGCAAAAGAAAAGCCATAGGTGGCTATAGGAAGTATTCACTGGCGGCCATAGCTGTGTGCGCAACTGGTGAGCGCGTGCTGCTGGCGAGCTTCCACAGTTGTTTTGTAACGTGCATTCCGCACCGTCAAGATTGCCAGTCTTAGCAGCTTATTAATATGGGCTCGTTTTGAACATGCGCTCTAAGCAGCACCCACAAATATGGCGCCCAGTGAATACTCTTTATAGCATACTTTCTAAAGAGACCCATAGATTAAACCATACAAAATTCGATGGCAAAATTTCTATTGAAAAAGCTATAGACAACCATAGGAGAGACCATAGAAAAAGCTATAGACTGTCATAGAAGCGGCTATAGCTAATTGGGCCAATTTCCTATAGCCGGCCATACAAAGGATTCTCTATAGCCAACCATAGACAATTTGTGTATGGGAATTACTCTAGAAAAATTATCGACCGTCTTGAGAACTGCCTCTGTCGAGCACCCTCTACGCCGGAATCCGTGGTTTTCATTTATTAGAAATGCTGTAGGTTCTAGAAAAGTTATGATGTGCTTGAAACAGAAATGTTCAAGAAACTTACTGCATGTACTCAACAATGACGCTGTTCTATAATTTTCTATTTTACATAATCATGTAAAAGAAACCTTTTTTGTATCTTACTGGGTAGCTTTGGTCGAGACTTAAATATAAAACATAATCTGTTAATTTCTAATTTTGATAAATGAAGCGAAATGTTTTGTTCTAAATGATTTTTAAGGCTGAAATAATTTATCTAGTAACTTTGATGTTAACGATATATTTATGAGCCCAGTAGACGTCAGATCGATAACTCAAACATCTACATGGCTTCGCCATTGAAAGAAGACGGCGAAGATTTTCCCAATTTATTTCTGGGGAGTGAAGTCAAGAACATAGAACGATCGCATGTGCTCGCCATAACCGTGATAACCGAGGAATCGTCGAACCTCTCGTAGTTACCACGAGTGCTTGTGAAATTTAAAAAAAACGTTATTTTATTATAGACAAAGTACTACCATAATTTTATTTCATGCATGGAAACTAGAAACCTCTAATGCCGGACAAGAGTAGTGCCTAAACTCAGAAATCGCCGATGGAGAAGTCTGCGCCTTCATCTCGAAGCACGCGTTAATTGTGCAATAGTGACCTCAAAAAATAATAAATAAATAAAAAAATAAAACATGTGCGTTTATTTTTTACGGAGTAATGGCGAGCCAATCATTGCTATCTGCGGAAAACGCTCGGCTAATCACAAGACCAGAGCCCAATATGTTTAGGAGGCCCACGATGTGAGAATGTTCACGATGCTTGTGATCTTCGCGTCAGCTGAGCGCTCCAAATCCCAAATTTAATTCTTAGGTGCGGAGGCCGGAATTAGATCCCTGATTATCCAGGCCCAAGACGCAGCAACAAAAGGAGTCCCCCACCGTCAAGGTAGCTGTAAGAGGGGGGGAAATAAAATAAAAAAAAAGGTTTTGAGGTGGATTTTTTTACTCTGTGGAAAACCTTTTTCAAGTCGGGCTTTAAAGGGACGCTGCACCGCAATTTGGAGCTCACAAAACAAGACCTGAGCGATAGGCAAGACGCTGCAAAACCCAAAAACATCACCCATACCACCCATACAGCGATGTCTCTAACGGATGGCCGTTTTTTTGGAAAAGAAGTGCGTGATTGAACACGACCGACAAGGCCGACGAGACATGTAACGTCCCGATTCTCATTCCCTAGAAACGCAAGGCCGCTTCCCCTCATTCTCAACTTTCCCAGAAGAATTGTGACGTCACATTCGTCGCTTGCTCGCGCCCTTCTTTTTCAAAAAATACGGCCATCCGTTTGAGATATCTATCTTTGAGTAATGTTTTGGAGTTCGTAGCGTCCCGTTCAACGCTACCGCGGCCTTATTTCGCGAAATCCATATTTTGGTTCACCACCTTTTTAAGGCCGTAGAGATTTTCTGTCGAGCGCTCTACGTGGAAGTGAATTCGTAAAATAATTAGGAATCATATAAACATGTTCAACACTTGTACAACTTGCGTGAAAACGAATATGGAAGCATTCATGAGTAAGAAGTGTATAACATGTCCACCAGACTATGGATTAACTTTTTTCGGAGAGTTAGGCTGCCGAACAGAACGATTATAAATAAACTGAGATGCAGAGTGAGAGGCGGCAAAAATTAACATTACAGTCATAATCATTTACTCGATAAAATTTACTGTTCCGAGAAAAACAAACTAACTCGAGACTGCATTATCGCTCGACTAGCGCTCGAGCGCCCTAATGCGCCTCTGCACCTATAACATCGCCTGGGCATTAAACCGTTAGAGCAGTTGCTTGGCTTCCATCTGCTATACACGTTTGCAAGCACGGCCTCCGGTCGCCGCCATCTTGCTCACTTGGGTGCGCTTGGGCGCGGAAATAATCCGATTACAGTGCCTTGCTAAGGCGTCGTAATTGGATTAGCTTGGTGCCCCAGCAGCAAGATGGCGGCGCCCAGAGACCGTACTTGCAAACGTGTATATGGGAGGGGGAGAAACACCGTAAGGCCCAAATCACGAATACGCAAAATACGCGTTCCATGCAATTGAATTAGCACTGCCGAAGCTGATTGTGCCAGCGGTCTTGATCTTGAGGCGGAAGGCGTCTCTTTCGAATGCCTAGCCCCTAGCGCGTGCCTGTCGCGTCCCGTCATGCATCGACTACGGTGTACGCTCTACACGGATTCTCTGCACCAACGAAGGCATAAGCAACCGAAAGACATCCCTGCCGTGGTTTGACAGCGTTGTGCGCCAAGCATAAATCGGATCGAAGTTAACTTGTTTACCAAGAAGCGAATGTATGCAGGCCAGCTGAATAGGAAACATCATAATCTGAACTCTAAAACACGGTAAAAACAAATTAGAATAACAAGATAATTGGCAGGGACTTTTATCTTTAATGTTCTATAACGCATTTAGAGAATTGGTGTAAAAATTGGCGAGTCACGTGGCGTATATTTTGCCGCTAATTCCGCTCGGGAAACTGTATGGTTGTAAAGGTCACGGGGCTTCACTTTTCCGCTAAATTTAGCGGGGGAAACCGAGCTGACATACGGGTGTCGTGCAATAAATTTTCCCAAGGTGTATACGTCACGTGACGTACGTGATGTCTCGTGTGCCACTTTCTCCGCTAACTTTAGCAGAAAACGCACGGACGGGCAAAAGTTTGGAAAGAGGCGTAGCGTTACAAAGCATTTTATGGTTTAAAAATAACGGATAAGACGACACGTGAGACTTTGTGTCGTCTTGTCTGTTATTTTATTCATCCGTGTCTCAGGTTTAGATGAGAAAGCTGGCATACCGTCTTCATGTGGAAAGAACACCCCAAGAAAAATGCTGTGTACGGGTACTCCTCTTGAGAGAGTTCATCCCATATTTGACTTTTCTGGGCTGCTTATATGTTATCCCCCAAGTTTGGGATTTCAAGTACCTTTCGAATATAGGGGATCACTTTGCACCCCCCAACCCGGTCAACTCAACCCTCAACTGACACCCTTTGCTTCGAGATTTATTACACCCAGGAACTCGTGCGAAACCCCTAATTACAGGTATTGTTTGACACCGCTTACATATTTCAGGATGTCACATGATCACTATTAAATTGGGTGCTTCTTAATTTTCTTTACATTTCCTAGGGAGTCTCGTTATCCGTATTAATTCGGGCGTTGATGTACGCTGCTCATTACGCTCAAAGGGTTACCTTAATCGCATTAAAATGGTGAGCGTTGAACACCATTTATTAGTGCTAGGGATTCGCGGGATCCTCACAATAACGGGCCAGCATCCGTTGCAACTTCCATCCGCTTACACAACTCAATTCTCTTTGGGTAATGCTGAGGTAAATATCTATAATCTCATTTTATCTCTTTGCGCCATTTAAAGAACGGTGTACAGATATCTATAATGCGCCAAACCACCAGATTAACAAGATTATGTGCAACATTTATGCACGCCTAGACCCTCATGAATACATGTTTGAGATGTTCCCGACAAACGTACACACTCTCTGTGAGTAAGCAGGTATCGAGCTCAAACTGTCGCAAAGAATGGTCTAGGAATGTGCATTCTTAGTGCTTAGTGTAAGCTATCCAGATCTAGACGTACACCAATCATATAATTTAAAAACTTAGAGCAGCACAAAAAAAACCACAGTTATCTATACTTCATTTCACTTTATCTGCGAGCGAAGCCAAAGCTAGAAGCGCTAGACCAGCGCTTTTTGCGTTTCTCCCCAGCTCGCTCGCTCGAGCAAAGCCTGAACGCACGGAGCTTTCGTGCTCGCGCTTCCAGCTTTGCCTTCGCTCGCAGATAAGGTGAAACTAAGTATAGTAAAAGTGCCAACTAATCTTAGAAGGAAATAAACTCGAACACAGCAAGTAACTGCATCAGCCAGATAGCACTTTAAATAGAGTATGTAATGACAATCACAGCAATAACTTTAAAAGTTTTAATTGATATCTTTCGAATGTACTTTCATAAAACCGTCTAGCGGAACTATTTACAAATTCAAGCTTAGCGGAAGTCAGAATAGTTATTATAGAAGAATGGTGAGCGCCATAGACTTCTGGCTGGACCCTTTTTTTTCTGCGCAACCAAACAGCAAACCCTCTGAAACTATGGACACTCTTCCTGGCTTTCGGTTTAGCATTGAGAATAACATCTGTTTCACACAAAAACAATGCTGCTCAAACATGAATAACGAAATGTATAAACTCCGAGTAGTTGGACTAATATCAGTCACTGATGATTTTGCTTTGTGATTTATGTAAAAGTGTGATTGCTGCGAAACGAATTTTTGGATATCATTCCATCTCGGGGTTGTAGTGTCGCTGTTTATCATCCCTATGGTAGAGGGAAGCGACACGAGTGATGTCTAAGCGGGGGGTAAAGGGGCGGGGTGGTAATTGATTTTGTCAACCGCTCATTGCAGGGGGTGTTGCTGGTGGGTAGGAAAGAACCTCATGCGCTTTTACTATCCGGTTTATTATTCTGGCCGCGTTGTTAGTTGGTGCGCATAGTAGTGTAAATGAACAATTCACCAAGACACAAGGGAAGTTTCTGCGCTCACGCAAGAGCGCATTGTCTGTTAACTTATTTTGAAATGCCGTGGAAAATAAAAAAAAGGTAGGCCACTCGGTCAACTGGATGACCTCTATTAACGTCACTGCGCGACTTGTCTGAATTCGAGTTGCGATCGATACTTGTTTTAGTTCACTGTTTTTTTTTTCTATCCAGAGGTGAAACAATCGGCGGGAGATTTATGCCGCGAGTATCCGATGGTTAACGATGAGTCCGCTTGATGGTTAGTTGTGTTGTTTGTATACCTTATTAGAGCTGGCAATGAGTGCTCTTTTGCGAATGAAAGCTTGAGAATCTGTAGGTTACGGCTGAACCGAAATGATATTTATAGAAACGCAAGCAGTATGTCATCAACCGGTAATGAATTAGGCACCAGGCTATTGACTTTCCCACTCATCGATATAAACACATAATTAACTGTAGACAATTGGCAGGTCGTAATCTTCTTAACATGTCAGCCCGCTTGTCACTGGAGGAGGATGGATGATCATGTAAGAGCCGACGAGAGGCGCTTTGAGCTAGCCTACGTTAAGTTGAGCCGGTAATTTAGAAGTTCACAAATAAAACGTTCCAGAAATATCTATGCCTATATAAGATTCAATCGTCTTTTTTTTTTTTTTTTCAGAACAACTATTGTCCGTTGCCAGAACAAACTATGGATGGATACACAGTCAAAGTCGCGAAACTTCTTCAAGTATAAACATCTAGGGTGATTTGCTTTGCACCACAATGCAGGGCAGTTTAGGGTTGCTTTCAACCGTAGGGAAAAAAAAAAGTGAAAAGAAAATAATCAAAGTCAAAGACGGTTTTCTTGAGCTCAAAAGACTACATGTCGGCAAAAGGAAGCTGGCGCGTAGAAAGAGTAAGCTGCGATGCTCGGCGAACACCGAGCAGAACTTGCCACAAGAGCCTAACTTCCAGCGTCAAAGCTCCACATCCGCTCAAAAAAAGCAGCGGTAGAAAGAAGAGAGCGGCCGGGTACAGCGTCGGTGCAGCACGGAGCCAGCCGCTCGTGCGCCCGGGCTAATTCTGCCGCAGTCGGGCGCGCGACACTGTCGGCCCGACGCGCCTGATTGTACGGCCTGTTGGTCGCGAAGGGGGGCCCGCCCGGGATTTGTCTCGGTTTTTGTTGGGCCGGCTCCTTCCTCGCCGGGGCACGCTGGCGCGCGGAGTGTTTTCCCCCGACGGGGAGCCTTTTCAAAGTCACTGTTGGACAACAGCTCGTCGCGGAGACGGAGCGAGAGACCCGCGGTGGTGCCAGCTTGAGACCGCCTCCCCCTCGCCTCCTCTCGGCCCGGCAGCCGAACCCCGAGCTGCCGCCGAGCAAAGTTCCCCAGGGCGCCCAATCCCCCGAGCAAACAGGGCGCGCCGCGTTGATGACGCGATGCTCTAGCGGTCTGCCTTTCGGCGTCAGTGAATCCGGCGCTTTATGGACGAGGCCCCGTGACGTGGCCGAGGGCGCCACGGCGACCGAACACGCGGGCATGGGACACCACTTCACGGTCGTCTCGTTTACCTTTGACGCTGGAGTCGAAAGCCAAATTCACATGAGGTCTGTTCAGTCAGCGGGAGTGCCTTACAATGACGTCTAACCGGAGGGACAATTTTGCCTGTGCGGTGGTATGGAATTTCAGTATGTATTTTTTGGTTGCCGTGGTCCATTGAAACAGTCCACATCGCGAATAGGCTAAAATAAACCAGTTTCCGCAGCGCCGGTGTCAAACAAGCACGAAGTGAGTCTAATTTAAACGGCTGTTTTCCTAGCCACCTAGAAATAAATTTAGATTAAACATGTACAGGGTGTCACAAAAGAAAATTTACACGGTCTTTTTTACCGCAAAAATAAACTAGGCATCGCTGAACGCTCATTCTCCGCCAAAAGGTAGCGCTAAAAGTCACAACCAGATGCCAAAGTTTCAGCCCGATCCGATACCTTAATCAAAAGTTATAAGTGATTTTCTGAAAATTTCAATGGGAATTGGCGGCCGACGGACTTTTCGAATACATGGGGCTCCATGACACCAGAAACCGAAAATGGGCGAAAATGGGCTCCATTTTCCCATTGAATTTTTCAGAAAATCACTTATAACTTTTGATTAAGTTATCTGATCGGGCTGAAACTTTGGAATCTGGTTGTGACCTCTAGCTCTACCTTTGGGCGGAGAATGAGCGTTCGGCGATGCCTAGTTTTTTTTTTGCGGTAAAAAAGACCGTGTAATATTTTTTTTTTTTTTTTTTTTTGTGGCACCCTGTATATTTACTCAAAAGGGACACGATTATAACCATCCTTCTTCTTGGGGAGCTCTTCTCCCTAAGTGGGAAGCTCAGATACGAATTAGGAGGGTAGAAAGCCCATTACTCCCATCAAAGTCGTAATCCAGAACTATAAGACATTCAAGACTTTGAAACGCTGTAATAGGCGAGTTGCGGTAATGTGTTCCCCGGCGTCATGGGCCTCTCAGTCAGTGCGGCTAAGTATCGCCTGCTAAAAATTGGACTAAAGTCCTTCGATGAAATTCACGCTTTCAAATACCGCCCACAATTGTTGTGAACACGCGTAAGACACGTGCCACGAGCGGATGCGCTCCGGTCACCAACAGTTTCCAAGGGCCGCACATTTCAGTGCTGAGCCGCCGTTTGCTTCCCAGGGTCGCTCGAAACAAGGGCCACATGCACTGGCGCATTTGACGTTACTTGAGAGACAAACGTAAACAAATTGAGGGGCTTTGAATGGGACGGCCTCTCAGTGATGCTGTGAATCAAAATTGGTCACACGAGCGTGTCGGTGCGGCGACGCGCTCATTTGCGTCAAAATACTTGTACCAATAAGTTTGCAGTAACACTTTTTATGAATTTAAAACTTTTTGTAGCCGACCAGGGTTACTTAGATAGGGCGTCTGATTTTAATTTGAACGGAAGTTTTAAACAAAAAAGTGTGATATTTGCACTGGCGGCGTCTTCACGATGTATTTATCATGCTCGGTGGACATTATATGCTACTGTAACGGTAAGGTGGCTAGTGCACTTAGGTTTGTTAAGTGACGTTTAGTTATTAGTCTCAGGGCTCAATAATTACAACGCGCCGTTGTAATTATTGATGACGGTAACAATTATATAGGCAAAATTCAATTATAAGTGTTCTAGAAATGCTAATAATCTGAGAAACTTATCGATCAGTTTTTGAGTATTGACGTGACAACATTGCACCCGAAGGGGTAGGAAACATTATGCAACGAAAACAGACCTAGCTATACCAGCCTACTGTTTCGTTACTATAAACCAGAAAGCAATTGTTCTCATTTCGTTAAGTAGTTCCTGCAAGTGTTGTACACGTTCCTCAAAAAAAGGAACGAAAGCTCGTTCCTCGTTCCTTCTGATTTTTGGAACGCGTTCCCGTTACAAGTTCCATATGTGAAAAGGGAACTCGTTCCCGTTACAGTTAAAAAAATGGAACGTATCATTCCATATACGTTACATTTGTAAGTTGCTGATTACCATATTTAATTAGTTGGATCAAAGTTTTTTTTTTTTTTAATCTATCCCATTTGATGACAACATACGAATTTGAATGCCGTGATGGAAAGGCACCAGGAGAAGAAAGCAAGCACAGCAGGGTTTCGATTGTTGATATATTCACCTTTAAGAATCTTAGCTTCTAACCATATTCATGTTTGTGGCGGGCGAATTCAGACTAGCAAAATATACTGTTACCCCACATTGCACGAGCGTTTTACAACAACCTCACGCGTTTTAATCTAACAAAGTCCCTTGTTCGAACTTAACAACAGTTGCTTCTCGATGTTGCTGTCCGCAAAAAGATCAAGTGAAGAAGGGGTTAGGACTTTTGGAAGGTCAGTCTTGAAAAAGTTTGAAGGTGGGGGACTAGGGGAAAAAGATTAAAGGTTAACTTTTGTGTATCTTTTAAGTGACCAATGTTCGGGGTGCGTTCGGTGTGTGTTCGCACAAGGGTGCGTTCGATGTCTGGTAACATGTTCTTTTGTCTTAACTCTAGGTCTCTGTGAAAGTTCAGTGATGGCTATAGTCGGCCTTATATTTTTAGGTGTATGAGGATTCGTGGAAGCAAAGTAATTCGCCGACGTTTGAAACGTCCCTCTTTTTGATTCTTTTCCTTTGACTAAAAGTTCCGCTTTTTGTACCGCAGTCTCGGGCACTGAAAAAAAGAAACATTGTGCACTATACTTCGTTTCACCTTATGTGCGAGCGAAGGCAAAGCTGGAAGCGCGAGCACGAAAGCTCCGTGCGTTCGGGCTTTGCTCGAGCGCGCGAGCTGGGGAGAAACGCAAAGAGCGCTGGTCTCGCGCTTCTAGCTTTGGCTTAGCTCGCAGATAAGGTGAAACGAAGTATAGCGTTCCTGCACCCGACCGTCACCAAACCAGTACCACACAAAATAAACCCTAAGATAAATAACCAAGAAGTTAACGAGATTACTGCTCTTCGTGAAGATATTGTTTTATACTTTTAGAATTTCCCTCTTAGAAATTAAAAAATACCCCACTGCACAAAAAAAAAAAAGGAACGCCGTTCCTTTTTCCGTTCCAGTAAAAATGTAACGAGTTCCCGTTTCTGTTCCACTGATGCAAAATCGAACGGAGGCGTTCCTTCGTTCCTCCTAAAAGGAACGCGTTCCAGGAACGCCGCTCCTTGGAACGCCTTTCCGTACAACACTGGTTCCTGCCCTTAACTCGATGTCTCACTCGTTTGAAGCAGGCACATTCCCTCCCTCCCACTCAGGCGTGGGGTGAATCGGCGCTTTCGATGAGCTGTCCTAGTGCGCGCTCATGACTCGTTGCTAGCAAACGTATCGTGCAATTCATTTGCTTCTGGTGTCAATTTTAAAGTTGAATAGACACACTAGAACCCTGGTATGGGGCCGGGCCAACACGAAAGCCTGGGCCGGGCCCGGTCCACGGCGGGCCCGGGCGGCCGGGTATGACGCATTGCCTCCGGGCCCGGGCCGGGTCCGGGCCGGGTGGCATGGATTGTTTCCGGGCCCGGGCCGGGCTGCGGTAATGGTGTAGCAAGCTTTCTAAATCGTAGAGAAACAAATGCTAACACATTGATCGTTTAGACAGTTTAGGTTCGAAAGAAACGAAAAAATTACACCATCTTCCCGAGGGGAACCATGGGGCGATGCGGAGCATCGGGGTGGTGCTGACGCTTGCTTGCGCCAACCCACTAACTGACGGGACTGTTGCTTCCATCACACTTCATCGGAAGAACGGAGTGAAGTGGAGTCAACAGCGGTGAACTGATGTAGCACGAGTAACTTTGAAAGTCTAATCAGACCGCACGGTAAGGCGGCGCAAAATGCCCTAACAGCGCTTGCAGGTTTCCTCGTCGAGACCGGGCTGGCCGGCGAGATCTAGGCTGCAACGGACGCGAGCGGTCGGGAAATGCTAGCAGACGACAGCCGCGGAGTTGCGGGGAAAGCTCACCCCACTAGAAAGGCCTGGCCTGGCGCTGCGACCCGCGCGCCGAAAACTTTCCTCCTTTCCCTCCTCCGGGGAAACACGGTTTCGCCTCAGACCCCGCCCCGGTCACGTGATGGGGAACGCGCGCAGCGCGCTACCACTCACACTTGAAGGAGAGGAGACTAGAGGAGGAGAGTTGCGCATGCGTAGTGTGAGTGCGGACTACGACGCCGCGGGACATAGACCCGAGCAAGAGATGCTCCGCATCTAAAAAGTCGAAGGGCGAACTTGCTACGATGCCAAATTAAGAAAGTCTTAGAAATAAAGAAGGCTGTCTGGAACTGAAGATTGAAAGACGTTTACAAATCCATGTAATTAGTATTTTTTTAATTTTTATTTAGGAGACACCAGCTGAACAAACCAAGCATACAAATGTAAGGAGGACGAGAGAGACGCCTTCAACCGCTGGACTAACAACTTCATGTAATGAAACACTTCATCTTCATCGACAGGCTAGGATCAATCAAGCCTAGCTTGCTGCACTTCTTCCTTTTTTCCTCATTTTTAAACTATTAGCCAACGTGCTCAACTCTTTCCCGTGGTTTGTAATAAAAAATTAGAGCGCAGCTCTTGACGTATTTTGATTTTGCGATATACCGTGCTAAACAACCCTCCTCCTCCGTACACTCCCATCCTCCTCGTATGTACAATCCCCTCCTCTTCCTCTATACTCTCCCCTCCTCCCACAGTTTCCCCACTAAATTTAGCTGAGAAATTGACGCCACGTGACCTTAATACCAATTTCGTTTCCCCACTAAATTTAGCGGTGAAAATGACGTCACATGACTTGGTGTCACTTCACCTATGAAGAAATTCAGTTTCTCCGCTAGATTAAGCGGAAAAAATTGATGTCAGGTGACCTCAACACCAATTGACTTCCCCGAAGTTAGCAGGGGATTTTCCCGCTAAATCTAGCGGAGAAACTGAATTTGCCCGCGAAATTTAGCGGGGAATTGAATTGGTGTTTAGATCCCGTGACGTCAATGTTCCCGCTAAATTTAGCGCGGTTACGCCGACATCGACGCCGACGCCGACGCCGACAACGCGAAACACGGAAACGGGCGCCTAAGAGCTGCGCTGTAAAATCTCCACAAGACGTTACGGAGAATCCTGGGGATTCCACAAGCATAGTGCAACAGCGGCCAGCGGGCAAGAAACCGATCGAGGGTTCACCACGTGAGAGCTATATAACACCGTCTTTCATGCAAACTAGTAACGAATCAAATGCGCCAACACCTTCCCCTGGGCAGCTTTCAATTTAAGAGATGGGGCGCGGAATGGCCACTCACCGGGCCGGGCCGGGCCGGGCCGGGCCTGATCGGGCAGCATACCATCGGTCCGGGGCCGAGACCGGGTCGCGTATGACTAAAAGTCACCATGCCTGGACAGGTTGGGCGTCAGGAAGCAGGCATGTAGGCCTGTGCAGTGCTCTAAGACATACACTTCACAATACGTGCTAAAATATAACTTGTGACGATACTGTCTTACTAATCCCGCGGCAACGTTGAAACTTGAGCCTAAATTTTATCGCCGAGGCCTCTGTCACCGTTTCTATTGTATTTATATTTGTGAGATGTCGAACGTAGACATTATCAGGCCAGATATGAAATTGAAAGAATCCTCGAGATATCACCATCCGTTCAACATAAGTGCACCCAACAAGATGATCATATTACCTCCAACGCTGACAGGACGTAGGGTGACTACATGAGCGCGCGTGTGTATGAAGGCACTCTAACAGGACGTCACCCGCGCCGCCATCTTGCGACACGCCTTGCAAGTTCAGTGCGGCCGCCGCGGCAGTGCGGCGATTGAAAGCGAACAAGGCATTAATAAAATGAAAGCTCTACAACAAAGGTGAGACAACAATGCCTCACAGGGTACGGCTCTTGTGTATCGTTTAATTGCGCAAGTTTTCCTCGCGTTTAAATGTTTTAGAGCGCAGCTCTTAGGCGCCCGTTTCCGGCTTGAGCGGCGTCGGCGTCGCCGTCGGCGTAACCGCGCGTTGCATGCCACTCAGATTGCATGCAACCAGGTTGCGTACAACCCCTGTTGCGTGCAACCCGTCGGCGTAGCCGCGCGTTGCAAGCAACCCAAGTTGCATTCCGTCCAAGTGCACGCAACTTGCGTTGCATGCAACCCGCCGGAGTTGCCGGGTTGCACGCAACCCGGCGACGCCCCCGAGGTCACGTGACCCCCCCTAGGTCACGTGACCCCCTTCCCCCCCCCCCCGAGGTCACGTGACACACCGAGGTGACCCATAACCCCCCCACAGTACCCTTCCCGCCTCCTCCTCAAGAGCTGCGCTCTCAAGGTCTGTTCACACGATGCATCTTTTAGGCGCGCAACAGTTTCGCGACACTCAAGTTTCGCGAAATGTGCTCGTTCACACATACCGCTTCACGTGCAACAACGATGACGTTTAGACTCGCGAAAATAGTTTCGGTGTTGACCATGATGGGCGCTCCGAAATCAGATCGCTATTTATCTGGGGACCTGGGGGCTATGTTGCGCTTTTTGGACTCCCAGGAGACTAGGGAGAGGGAAGTGACGTCAACAACGCAGCAAATGCAGATTGGATGTTGATTTTGTTTCTTCTGTCAACATCCAATCTGCGTTTCTCTAGTCGTTGACGTCACTTCCCTCTTCCAAGTCTCCTGGGAGTCCAAAAAGCGCAACATAGCACCCCTGCTTTGCGCATTTTATGCAGTCAATTCACTTTAATTTTTTTTTCTCACATACTGCACTACTTGGAGCGATCTCGCATGTGCGCAAAGCCGATTGAGGCGGACACCTTTACGTGCAGGACATGTGCCGGCGCCGAGCCCGTACGCAGCCAATTCATTGCCAAAGCTCCTATCACGCACATGGTATTCATAGAAACGCTACGTGCCCAATCTGGTTACTTCTCGGCGCCCATGTCTGCCCCGATTTTACTGTGCACTGTTTCAGAGAGCGCAAATGGTTTCACGTTCGCTTGTAAACAAAGCAAACTTGGTTTCAGTTTACTCGATGGTCTCTTATACCCTTGTTACACGGGCGCACTTAACTGCAGTTACGTTAAGCCACAGTTAGCGCACAATACTTGCGGACAGCATTCTGCGGCTATGCAGTCAAAGCTATTGGCGAACGTGCGCTTGAGCATTTTGAGCACCCATCAAAGCAGTGCACACGCGCTCTTCACTTCTTCTGAAATAGCTGTCTGAGAGTATAGTGCGGTAACTGCGGTGCCACGTAACAGCAGTTAAAGCTGAGTTAACCACGGTCGAGGTGCCCGTGTAACAGGGTATTATCCAGCGGTATCGTCACGACAACAACGCTATGAGCACTATTCTAATCTCGCCATCTCCCGCTAATTGTCTTCGTCCATCGCTGGATTTTTTTCCGATATGCTACTCACTTTTCCTTCAGTGGTGCTTGACGTGCTTGCGGAAGCGCCGGCAGTATCCACCGTTCGTGGTTTCGGTTTTTTCGGATTTGGCTCGGCTACAACACCGGCAGTGAAGTGGTCTTCTCAAACAGCTCGCTCCTCCCTCAAAGGCCACGTGAGAGCGTTTCTGAGCGGCCATTGGCGGCACCCTCAGAGTGATTGACAGGACTCGGCAAAGTTTCAGCAAAAGCTCGCTCCAGAAGCGAGGTGTGTCCGCAACTTTTTTTTAGATGCGCGCGTCCTTCTCGGACTCGTTCAGACGGCGCAACCATTTCGCGAAACTACATTTCGCGACACTAGATGCGCGAGAAAAATGCATCGTGTGAACAGGCCTTCATTTGGCGTTTTAGGGAGTTGTAAACGGCCTTCATTTTTTTTTTCTTCAATTGATTGATTTTTTGACAACAAATGAACGTGTTTCATTTGGTATACTTGTGTTTCATACCATTATTTCCATGACTTACAAAGCAATATGCCGCATTCGCTACTTGACCTTACCGCCGTGTCATAAATCACATTTCATTTTTTTTTTTAAATAAAATATTGACTTATGCCGCGTGAGGTAAAGTAGAGCGTTACCTCTTAGGTTTGGTATTGAGTAACATATGTTAGTGTTCATGTTAGCAGTTTTATTTTTTCCATATGGCGCAGGCCGTCGAGCCATCCCCGTTATAATAAAGAGTAACAACAATAATATACTGCAAAGCGCCTTCATTACGCATTTTATGAGACGGATACAAATGTTATTGCTAGAAAAAAATAGGAATATAGGAATATATTATAAATTTATAATGAACCTTGTGATTTTTTGTTGTTAATTACATATACGCCCAATGCGGCGTGTTTTGACAGGAATGCGAGACAGCTCAAAATTAATGTGAAGGTGATTTTTTTTTGTCTTAGAATAATGAAAGCGCTAAGGCCTCTATAACTAGCTTGACTTTGAAGAAACCCGTTCAGACTTCGGCCTCAAATACCGACTTCGTCGAACTACCTTATCGACACACTGCATCGATGTTTCAGGCTCAAAACCAGTGCGAAAATCTATTCCGAGGAGTACAAAAAGCGCATTCCAAAGTGTTTAAATTCTACCATCCACCAAGCCGCCTCAAAATAATTCCTTCGAGGCATTCCTCTTACCGACAACGGCCTGGCTAACGCTTTTAATCGGGAGTCTCGGGCAATAAATAGGCTCCAACACGACGGCGGCGGCGCCGACGGAGGGCACCCATTTCGAAACGCGTCGCCGTCTTCGTCTCATACGAATCGGCAGAACGACGTGGTCGGCCGCGCCAATTAGAGCCCGTGTCTTTCGCCCCGTCACTCGAGCACGATCTCGGCCCAACGCCGATCGGAGTCGATTGCTTCGGAGCCAATGAGTTTTCTTCGGGCAGCGGGACGGTCCTCCAGATTCCGGAGACGGGGCTAACGGCCCTGCAGTGCGCGCCGCGCGGTGCCTGCCGCAATCGTAAATCTGGGCCCGGGCACGTTCCCTTCGAACGACTGGGGCCGACTCCTCGGGGCGGGGAATTCAAATCGGCTGGGCGCTTACGACTGCGCGGCCGTTACGCCCAAATGGAACGAGATATATATATTCAGGGCGACGGCGGGGAGGCTCCTCCGCGCCAACCCGTTAGGAGACGGCCTGTGCAGAGAGCCAGCAAATCGCCCCGCGCTTACCCGACGCGAGAAGGCCGTTTGCGAAGAACGAGCGAGGCAGAAGAAGCGCGCGGTGTTTTGCTACAGAGCGGAGTTGGGCTCCTCCGCATGAACGACGAGGGCGCCCCAGAAGAGGGCTTGAGGACGGGGATGCCACCCGAGCGGCCATTGTCTCTTGCGCCGATCGTGAACGCACGACTTACGATCTCTGCTATTTTGTTGTAACTTGTTAGCACTTGGAATGGCTGCGTCACCCGATAAGAAGAATGAAGAGCCGCCCGCGGGACGGGGAATGCCGTTACTAAGAATGGTCGACACTGTAGCTGCGTGAGGTCTGTGCAGCCTCGTCTGTCGTAGAATGTTAAGGAGTATACGTCACATCAGTGTCTGTAGTATCTTTAAGTGGGACGTGCCAAAGCTCGAAGGGCACCAACACTTTATAGTACATCTCTGTGGAATTTAGGAAAAGGTTGTTTTCCCCATGAATTGCACAGATTACAAGTGTCAGATGGTCTTTCTGCCGAAGAATAAACTTTATTCATTATCTGAAGCCCATGTTTGCAGTCTCACTGAAGGGCTCTAGGGTCCTCCCCGGCTGCAGCTTATGAAATTGTTCGCATGACATCGGAGTTACAAATACTATTTTCTCTTGAAAGAAAGAATGAATGAAAGAAAGGTTACTCATCTTATTTTGACACAGGGTATGCGCCGAAAAACTGAGGGGGAGGAGGAGACTAGATAGCGCGATGACGTCAGAACGCCGAGCTCCAACTAGATGATTGGAATGCTTAGTGGGTAGACGTAAAGCTATAGGTGCCTGGTCTCGAGGGAGTTCGAATGCAAACGTTGAGTGCTGGACGCTGGCGTTTGGCAATCGAACGCGTTCGAAGTTGTGAAGGCTCCTACCACAGCCTCCTCTATACTCGCAAAGCCTGGCAGTTAGACGATTAAGGGCCCGGTGCACCAACGTCGGCTTACCTTACCCAAAGCGGCTCTTTCCCTAATCGGGCTTAGCGCACCTACACCGAGCTCGGGGAAGCCCGGGTTTAAACTTCCGGTTGCCACCACGTTAACCCGGCTTTACAGACGCGCCCCTAGCTAACGCTGGTGATTTGCATAGGAATGTAGGGACAAACAGAGCGAACTAGGGAACGCTCAGAGGGACGAATACGATTGGCGGAGAGGAATCTCGTATGTAAACAAAAAACCTGCTGTAGTAGCCGTCGTCGCCGTCTGCTTTTCGCTGTATTTCTTCGGTGAGTAACGAATTAAAGGTCTCCAAATTCAATCATTTTTTTTTCGCTTAACTTCAAAAACAGGAGTCAACGCTTTAAATAAACACAAATGCTCTTTACATCTGTGATTGTGTGTTTATTATCGGTTGATAACAGAATATTTTGACAGTGACAGTAGTTTTCGTGCTCACATTTTGAGATAAAGGAGCCATCGGGGGCCCCAAATCTCACCGAACGCGAGAAGGACGCTCTACTCGCTACATCGCTGAAGACAAAACATCATCGAGAATAAGTAGGCAGGTAAGATGACTACTAAAATCAAGTCATGCCTGAGACCGATGAAGTTCAAAACGGTGACGAACTCGCCACGGCAGCTGCGAAAATGCCCGGAAATCGTCGAATAGAAGTCGTCGAGTTGTCGTCGCCACGAATAGAAGTTGTCGTCGCAACGAATGAAATATATAAAGCAAAATATTCCTAAAAAGCGCGATCACCAGAAAAGTTACGGTTATGGAACGATACAGTTTTCTGAAGCCAAGATTCTACTCCCGAGACAAGGAAAATTCACTGAAGATTCTCTCGAAACTCAGAAAACAAAAGAAATTGACTTTTCGCTGTTTTATAACCTAAAAGCGCCGCAATCTGATGCAAACGGCAGAAGGGAGCTGATCGCCGAGATCATGTACTGCCACTATTCAACGCGCTCATCGGATTGAAGGATATGCGTTGCAAGTAGAAATAAACAAGCTGGTAAATAACAATACGTTACAGTTACGCGAAAATCAGTAAGGTATACATACGAATAAGCTCGTTGACAGAATAACCAACGTGAAGACAGACGTGAGCCCCACAGCTCCGTACGTATCTCGGTTAGGGCTAACACGCACTGAGAGTGGAGATCCAGCTTCAAAACAGGGGTCGATAAACACTTCACGCGACAATATTTTGCATCCTTGTCACAATCGAAGGCCATTCTGTCGAGACTCTCACGCTGTCGTAGCCTAAAACACTTTGTACAACCAATTTCGTTCACCGCGTCGACCGCCACAAACCAGCCGCCATGTTTTAAAGCCAGGATTAAGAAACAACCAAAAGCAAAGCGCCCAATGTTGAGCGCTTACGATAAGCGTAGTTTAGTGCTAGGTTTAGCGATAAGCGATTTTGGTGCAACCGAACGAAACCGAAACTTAGCTTAGGTTCCCGGCTAAGCTCTGCTTTGCGCTAAGCGGCGTTGGTGCAACCGGCCCTAAGCCATAGAGTGCCCGGTCGCAGATTTGGAGAGCGAGGATCTGGTAGCAAAAAGCATTCCTCGGGAAACCTGGACATCAGCTCACAGCGTTTGCAGCGGCGAGGACCCGAAACACACTTGTTCGCTCGGGAGAAGTCTTTTTCGGCGTCTCGCCGCAGCGGGGCGCCAGTCACGTGGCACTCATCTCATCCGTTGTCTGCCGCTCCACCTTTTTCCATTTCGGCGGCCGCTTCTCATGGCGATCTGCCAGGCTTCATCAGTATATAGGAGGCTATGCTCCTACGCACAGCTGTGTTCGAGAGCGTTTGAGAGCGTTTGAGTGCGTTTGACTGCGTTGGCCCGCGTTTGACTTCGTTGCGGCTGCGAAAAACCAGGACATTCCTGCTTTTTACGTCGTGCCGGTGACTCGCTTTTGTTTCTCGACGCAACGCAGTCAAACGCTATCAAACGCTATCAGACGCTCTCAAACGCAACTGTCCGTAGAGGCCTTTAGTAGAGACCAAGGCAGCTAGCTTTGCGTCTGCCCACTAATCCTTCCAACCAGAGCTCGGCGTTCTGACGTCCCCGCGCGCGCTCGTCCTGTTCTCTGCCCTAGTTTCTCGGCGCGTACGATTATTGCTACTTGTGGTAATGCCCACCTTAGGTTCACTGAAGGCGATCTCGCCGTGATTAGTGCGATGAAACTTGGCCTTGTAGGAGCGTCTCCGAAACTTGGAACGAATGGACGCGCGCAGTTCAATACGATACTCGACTGCAAACCTCTGTAGGTAATGCAGGGCTGACCGACGACCTGTAGCGCGTGTTACAATCAAACTCCTATATTTTATTTATTTATATTCTATCTATTACTTTACGATTTTGTTAATAAGTACACAACTTGACAAAGGTTCAAAGGGTACGCCATTTACAGAAAGCTGCAACTACATATTCGCACTGGGCCTATTCAAATTGCGGACTGGTGCTGCCGTCATCGGGCGAAGAATATTTAATCTAATCATTGACTCGAGCTGCTCATATTATTTAAAATTTATATTTCATTATTATTACTTGAGATTCAAGCAGACTCAAAAAGAACGTAGAAAAAGGAGCCAAAACTAACACCGCACTTTCACAAAGAAAAAGAAGGATCGCAAACGCGTTTTGGGGAAATGTTTCATTAGGAACTTCTGGATTTCAAGTTTGGTTAAACAAAGGCGACTTTCTACAAAATATTTGCAGAACCAATATGGCACAGCCGGAGTCATTTCCGAGGCTGCCAAATTTCCCACATCCTTTACTTATTTGATAGTAAAATGAATGAGGGAAAAGTGGCCGGCTGCCGAACATATGCGCCACGAACTCCGCCGGCCACACAACAGAACTGACAAGAAAAAAAAAAAGAAAAACGAGAACAAAAACCGCAAAAACACAAGAAACAGGAGAGAGGGTAGCTAGAGACACTTCGAGAAGATTTAAACAATTGCAAAAGCTTATAGAAAATGGTATGAAAGGAGGACGCGGCGACCCTTACACGGCGTCGCGTGCCTGGAAGGCTGTGAGACTGGAGTTAGTGTTCACTACGTTCCAAGTAAAACGGAGTTCCGCATACGACGGTTTACTAAATAAATTAAAATAAAACTGCAATTTTTTGTTTTGTTTTTGTTTTTATACAAAATTAGTGAGTTCAAAGTTTGAGCCAGCATCGTCAACGTAGTTGTCATCATGATGAGCCGGGCATCTCTCCACGGGGAAATGTTTAAAAGGTACTGAAGTACCGCTTGAACATCCCTTGCGTTTGCTACGAGTTGTTCCCAGACACGCGTGGCAATGCTCCGAGGAAACGGACGAAAGAAGGGCTGCTCACTTGTCGTAGTCCGCCTTGCAGAAGAGCTTCTTGTCCCTAGAGTAGCAGGACTGCTCGAGGGGCGCGTGGCACACGGAGCACTGGAGGCAGGACTCGTGCCACGAGTGCTCCATCACGCGCAGGATGTAGCGGTCCACGATGGGCAGTCCGCAGCCGGCGCACAGGGACGCCGACGTGGCGCCGGCCTCCGCCGCCGACGAGTCTTCGACGCCCACTCCGGGCAGCAGTCCCACGCCGCCACCCGGGGCTCCGGGCACCGCTGTGCTGGTCGCCTTGCTGCCGCCGCCCGACTTGCGCATCCGGGCGTCCACGCCTCCTGCGAGCGACAACCAGAATGCCGCGTCGAGCACAGCGTCTGGTTTCCATGCATCCTTCACCTTCACAGATAATGAGTGTGTACGTGTGCGTTTAGGGGGGGGGGGGGGGGGGGGCGTTGACACACGTAAAAATATTTGTAGCCTGGTTTGATCGTATACATGATTGACGTTTTGCGAATTGATTTCAACTGGGTACAGCTGCAAGTGAGACGTAACAGGTTGTAGCTGGGTCAAGCTATAGGACCAGTTTTATTATCCAGCTCCAGCTGGAGCGACTCTAGCAAGGGTCTCAAACGCACTTCCCGCGACTAGCTGAGACGCTCAAGCACCAAAGGGTGCTTTTCCCTGTTTCCATATCTCAAGCGCTATATGCCTCATAGGTAATTGTTTAATGTCGTCGGCACCTTTAAGCTCTAAACACTTTGCTCTTATAACACGTGTTCACTATTTTTTGTCTATTCCCTTTTCTTTTCGGCGGAGTCTCTTTTGTCTTAATATTTGCTTCTCAGCTCTTTCTCGTGTTTCTCACCTGTACGACAAGCCCACTACAATGCTGCAAGCGCGAGTTCTTCAGGACTCACCTCGGTTGCACTAACTCCTGCTCAGCGGGAGGAACTTCCAAAGATAAAGTTAGGAACACTGCTTTCTATCAGTCAAGAAGAACCATTAATACGAGAAAACTGTTTCATAATTCTGCTATAAAAATTATCTGCGAGCTAAAACTTCTCGTATGAAGTTTTTTCCTAGACATATGTTGATTTTGAATTTCCCGAGTGAATTGAGCGATACGGCAGCGACAGTGTGCTTTCTCTCTTCTTCTATCGAAAATTGCAAACACGTTAGCGGTGGGTTTGCAACATAAAAACAAGCTGCTTTTTCCTGTTTTTGTTGTTGTCCTAAAACGTAATACGGGAATATTGTATTTAGGACAAAAAAAAAAAGTCACCTTGAGTTTATGTTGCAAACGCGCCGCTAACGTGCTTGCATGTTAGCTGCACATTTGCAACCAACCCCCCCCCCCCCCCCTCCTTTCCCTGCCTTGCGTTGGCCCTCGACCTTTTTGGTGTGGGCTATCTGGCCCCCCCGAATTAGTTTGAAACCCTTGGAGCGTACACTCAACGAGATCAGCTCAATTTGGTGGGCTAGACATCGCGCGCAAAATATAGCGATTTTCAAGCGACTGCTGTCGCTCCTTTTTTAATGTCGATTTGTTGTTTCTTATAGTAATTGAGAGTTGAAAAAACGCCGGCCGTGGCTAATAAGCTTCATGCTCTCCGCTTGCTGGTTGACTCTTGAGCGTTTGAACGGCCAATGCCGTAAACTCACGGGCCGCAGAGTGTTCGGGCCAGGGTGTTCGGGATTCGCTACGGACAGCCTTACTTAGTCTCTTTTAATATCGAGCGACGTACGCTACAATAAAAGTCGCTCGATGGCTGTTGCTTACTTTCCGCATGCTCCTGTGTACACATGGGATATAGCAACACACTTGCGTGGACTTGAGGCATGGCTACAATATAAATACAGAAATGCAATGTGCGTAAACAAAAAAAAGTTCTTGCGTGCACGTGGGGTACGTCTACGCACTTAAAAGAGCCTAGTAAAATAGGCTAATTCACTCCTTTTAATCTATTCAGTGCAACAAACAAGAAAATAATGTAAACAAAAACTCCTTTAAAAAAGTTAGAATCGTAAAAAGCGCCTTTTTGCAAGAGCTAACACAGGTTTATAGTGATAGATTAAAAAAAAAAACATTTTATTATAGATTAAAAAAAAAACATTTTAATTACACCTTGATAGTTGCATTCTACATATATCAGTCTTAAAATAATCGTGATGCCTGGCAACATCATCATTTGAAGAACCGCGCACACAAACGCGGCTCATATATATACCTTTCTGGTTTGCAAAAGCGAATTTGGCTAATTTTACGACCATATTCGTTCCCAATTTCTTTATATACATAGAATATAAATAGGGGGATCGGTGACAGAGTGGGCTAGTGCACATTAGAGTCACTGTACGTTGCCAGAATATCGGATTCCATGGTGTCCGCTGTTACTGCTCAATTTTGGCTTTGATCGGCCATTTTGGCGCCGAAACGTATACGGTGGAAGGGGTTTGAGGGCTTCCAAGCCCCGTCGCCCAAACGAACGTGCCGCGTTTGGCCACCGAAGTTAGGACGCGCCCAAACAAATTGGCTTGCTTTGTATTTTTATACAGCCTTGATGTTGGTACGCCTCAACGGGTGTCCGGTCACTTAGCTGTAGATGAGAAATTTAGCCAGTGCAGTACAACGTATCGGTACGAAACTCATCGAGATCGAAACGGTTGAGGGAGGTGGGGGTCGAACCCAGTAGGTTCCCGCCGCAAGCTTTCGCTCCACGCTCCGAGCTGAGACGCGTTAGCCCACTCGGCCACCGATTCCTTTGACGCGCCCAGGTCGGGACGCGCTATCTGAAGTCACCGGTGAGACAAGGTTGTATAAAAACAATATTAATTGTGCCGCCAAACCTTGTAAACTAACATTTTGTAAAACATCACGCTCCTGTCATTCGGTAGTTATCTCCAACTAAATTTCATAAAAAAAGAGCTCTTTTCGTTTGTTTCTACGCAAGATCATGCTTTCTGGAAGCTGATGGTGACCAAAGTAAATCAAAAAGACTGAAACGCTGTCTTGGCACCTCGAGCCTGGGAGTTGCGGTACTCAGGGGACATTCATTGATTCTAGCGATTCTAGGTGGAGCGAAAGCTAGCGCTGCAGAACCCAGGGGTCCCTATGTTGCACGTTTTGGACTCCGACGGCGACTAGGGAGAAGGAAGTGACGTCAACGACACAGCAAACACTGATTGGATGTTGACAGAAGAAAACAAAATCAATATCCAATCTGCGTTTGCTGCGTTGTTGACGTCACTTCCTTTTCTCAAGTCGACGTCGGAGTCCAAAACGTGCAACATAGGGCCCAGGAATCCTGCCTTCAATCCCCACCCCTACCCGTTTTGATCTGAATTAGCATCGTACCGGCGTGCTGTCTTGTATCACTACTACGTGGTGCACGCTAAAGGCCCCAGGCTAGCGGGTGTATTACTTTGGCTAAATTGGTCATCTACAGCTTGGAGACAAGTCGCTCTTTGAGTTAGACTAACTTTCGGCTGTAGAAACATACACACACTATTTTTGTTTAAGAATAATAGAACCCACAAATCCCAGATTAACAACTTTCGGAAAATATTTCCGTTTTTCGACCCGCATCTCCCCTTAGGTTGAAGGGAGGATAGTCCCTCAGAGGAGAAAGGCAAAGTGGCTCTGGTGGCTCTCTCCCGCAGCACGCCCTCCTTTCCCTCCTTCGTGCACCGGCTGCGCGTGCACGCTCACGGAACACCCACGTGTTATCAAACGAAGAAAGCTCGCACCGGGGGGGGGGGGGGGGGGGGGGGGGGGGCGGGAAGACCTTCTTTTGTAGCTTCAATTGTATGGACCTTTTCATCTCAGTAGTTACCCGACCGGCGGACGGAGGGCGCTGACGCACGCGGCGCCATTGGGTGGCTTCAATTTGGTTGGTTTCGGTTTCAGCGTGCTCTCGGCTGTGTTGGTGTGTTATGTCATTCTCGCCTAATTTCGTCATACAAATGTGCCCGTTATAGCGCACAACTAATAAAACTGTGGTACTGAGCCAATTGGAGAACCACGAAGTGGTTTCGAGTCATATTCGCGGACTTTTTTACGAAAATGCTTTACGATGCATCTGGTCATGTTCGTCGCTAATTTCGGTCAAGTTCGGCGGCGAAACGACTACGATGCACAAGGAGGGTTCCCATCGACTACGGCCGTACCCACTGACCCCTACTTTCCAAAAAAATAAACTAATGAAGAGACTAATAAGTAGATATACCGGGTGTTCATTTTTAATTCGAACATATTTATTACAAAAAATCCGTAAAACATACACTAGTACGGTTTCTTCAAATGAGTTATACGGCCAGGGGGACATATTATAGGGGGCTAATCGTAACAATCAGTCGGCTAATTAATTAAAATTCGTTAATTGACTTTTTAATTAATGAAAATAGACATATGGTTTCAACTAGAAATTTGCTCAGCGTTGTCGAAAACCCCTAAATCAGTCATTTTCAGGAAAGACTTTGAGCGCGTGAGAAGCGTAGTAGTGAACTGAAGTTACCGCTCGTGGAGCAGGTACAAAGCTAGAGGTTGCGATAAGGCGCCCGTGCAATTTTTCCGTCTCTTATCTAGCCCCAGCCTTGTATCTGCTCCACGAGTGGTAACTTTAGTGCACTACTACGCTTCTCACGCGCTCAAAGTCTTTCTGAAAATGACTGGATTAGGGGTTTTCGATGACGCTGAGCAAGTTTCTAATTAGAACCATATGTCTATTTTCATTAATTAAAAAGTTAATTAACGAATTTTAATTAATTAGCCGACTGATTGCTACGATTAGCCCCCTATAATATGTCCCCCTGGCCGTATAACTCACTTGAACAAACCGTACTAGTGCATCTTTTACGGATTTTTTGTAATAAATCTGTTCGAATTAAAAATGAACACACATGATAAAATCAGCGAACAACGTTGGGAAACTGTTGAAGAAAACAGAAGACAGGAAAATGAACACCCGGTATAGTAAAAATGCAGGTCCACAACCTGATTAAAAACTCCTAAATCGCGAAAAACAGACGAAGTCGCAAGTTCACGTACTGATTTTCGCGGACACCAACTTTCTGTGAACTTTAGAAACTCGAAATGTTTCCTATAATACGCAGATGTTCTAAGAAATAAGTGATATTGTTCGGGCTGTTTTCTTTAAAAAAATTAAGTACTCGAGGTATATTTCGATAGTCCGCGTCCTAGGTTGGGTGGGAAATTCCTTTAGTTATTGACCTTGCTAAAGTACTTATTAACAGAATTTTACAACGTTGGCGTTAGAAAATTAACTATTTGTTTTACTGACATTTCATTACGACGTGCTTGGCACGTGAGATAAGTGAGGCCCATCAAGTGAAATCTGAAATTTTGTCTTTGTATAAACTTTGCCAAATAAAATTAAGGGTACGAGAAAAGTGATCTCTCGTACGTTTAGTTGAAGTCGAATGCTAGGCACGACTTCATGAGCCTTTCTGACAGATCTCCATGCAAACTGATGCGATTTAAAATCAACGACCCTGAACTTGGGTGATTTCCATGTAGAAGCTTCTTTTCGGCATCACATAATGCGAGCGCTAGGCACTCTCAAGCTAACTGTGACAGATTATTTCAGAGGGATATTTGTGTTTAAAATAAATAAAATTCATTACTTTAATTTTGTACAAAAATGTTAATACCCTTTAATGACTGCAGATATGTGACCGAGCATAGTGTACAGTTTCTCTAAATTCCTAAATAAACAAATCAAGCAAACGTTTCTACTGCAAAAACGATTTAAGACCGTCGAACAGATTTAGGTGTAACGTCGTGCACAAACAAATCGCCCGATGTGGACGTTACCATTATCCCAAGCATCAGATAAAATGTGAGTTAAACGTTCGTCACCTGTATATATTATATGTCCTATATAATCAAAAACAACTATTTTAAATTTAAGAACTTGAGATTGGGCGAGTTGGTTATTCATGCTTGTCGACGTAGCGCACTCGAAAAACTGTCACTCAAGCATCCACACACCCAAAGAACACACCTCTCACACAGCGCTCACTAACAACTTTGTATTTCGTGTTTAACTTTTTCTTCTTGCAAATCGTCTCAAACAGAAGTAGAAGCAGAAGTTAAACACGAAATACAAAGTTGTTAGTGAGCGCTGTGTGAGAGGTGTGTTCTTTGGGTGTGTGGATGCTTGAGTGACAGTTTTTCGAGTGCGCTACGTCGACAAGTATTTTAAATTTGTTACGAAGGCAAGGCCGGAGGCTTTCAGGAAACACACATAACTTCATATGCTGCGTAGTATTTTGGTCACATTCCTTAAGATCTTAAATGCGCGATTATACATATACATTGCATTATACTTTTTTCGAATATGCCGCCACTATCACCGTGCAAATTTAAGTTCTCATAAATAGTTGGGCTCAATATGCGTCAGGTCTGATGCTGATTTCTGTCTCTCCTCCCTCCTCACGCGTATCCGGTACGCCGACGGTGAAAATAGTCAAAATCGGTTATAAAATTAACTGCATATGTAGTCGTGCACATAATGATGGCATGCAATTAAGTCGTAAATGTTAACATCGGGCGGCAATTTACAATAAGGCGAGAAACGCGGTGAAACGCGACGAAAAACGCGAATGCCGCGCCTTCGCCAAGGCGCGGAGGGGAGCGACGAGTTGAAGCCACCTTATGGCGGCCGCGTCACGTGATTCCAAGATGGCAGCGCCCATGCGACGGAGGCCGAAAAGGTCTATACTGATCTAAACGAGGTAGAAGGCCTCAGAGCGATAAACTGGCAGCTGAAAGTGACCCCCAATTGGCCGCCACTATAGGGTGCCTTCATGTGCGCTTTGCTTGGGGTGATGACATCTGGCCATTTGTTTCGAACGCTCATTTTTATTTTTTGTTCTGAGGCGCGGGAGAGAGCGTGTCCCTGCACGCGCTCGTGGCGCTGACTGTGTTACGGCGACATTTTGTTTCCTGCGATTTGTTTGTATCTTCCCTGTAAGCGCGTGCTGTCGGCATCGGGTACTACAAACGATGGCACCCTGAACAGAAGGACATTGAGGCACTCTAGCCGCCACCGTGTTGCACATTTTGAACACTAGACACGTGACCTATAGTTTTACGACCAGATTTTAACGAAGTACTACGCGCAAATAATAGCTGAGTGATCTTTAATAACAGTACCGTCGAGACGAGTTATGTTTCGTTGGTTTTAAGCCAAAAATGTGCGTTTACGACAAAAACTCGGGCAGCTTCGCAATGCCTTTGAGATGCCGTCAGCAATTGTGCTGTATTTTGGGTTTTTATTGGAGCTAGACACTCATCTCTGGGGCTAACAGTATTGAAAAACAAAAAAAAAGTTTATCATGCTTTTTACAGCGATCGCGATACAAATTTCGGCTTAGTTTTGCGTAAAAGCCTCGTGATCTGGTATTGTCACGTGTCTAGTGGTCAAAATTGGACAATATGGCGGCGACCAAGTGGGCGTCACTTTTGCCTGGTGAACGGGATACCAGTATATCGCTCTAAGTCCCTCTACCTTTCTGACTGACATGCAACTGAGATGTCATATATGTGAGCAGTGTAGAAGGTGCCGGATATAAAAAGGCGATATTATTGAGGTCCTTTCTTCTAGGCACCTTGTTTATGTCGGACGCACTCCATATTGCATCGTCGTTTTCTGCGGGGGCATTTTCAAGGAGAGGAAGAGATCGTGCGCACGGTTTCAGCGGCGCTTATGCTGGGAGAGGGCACACGTGCCCGTACCTGTGACTGCATTGCCCCAGAAAGTTGCCCCCGAGTGCAGCAAGCCTATGCCTCATTCGGTACTGTGCCTCAGAAGCACGGGTACAACCGTCGTGTTTTAAAAAAGGGTTCGTTTCGTGTAATAAGATTTGAGTTCTCCTTTAACGACAAGCATATAGGTAAGGGCCCCTTGCCAATCCCTAATATTCACCGCCTATGCCTCTCGTTAGCTGTAAGCAAATTTCTTCAGAGATAAAAAAAAAAAGAACTGCATGAAATTTTTTAGAAATTGGAGACATTTTATGGTTCAGCGTCGTCGCCGTGCCCCTTGTTCGAATCAGGGATTCCGGCCGGTCTATTGCCCGCGCCGACGTCGCGGCAGACTCAAGAGGAGGTGCTGTATCCCACACCACTTGAACGTTCCGGTCGCTGCACGTGGGAGTGCCAACGTTCCCACAGCGCGAGGCCGGGACTGGACCACTCGACGAGTCCGCCATCGAACCCCAAAACACGTGTAGGCATACAGGCTCCCCTCTTTCTTCCGGCGATCGGAGGGGGTCCGTACGATTCCCCCAACCTGGATGCACACTGCCAGCATGGCGGGGACACCGCGATCTCGACGACATCTTCCTTTTGTGCCTCGTACGTCCGCCGGGAGGTTAGACGCATTTTCGAAAGACCGGTGACGGTGTTCGTTGGCAGGGGGAATCATGGCCGATCATTCTTCATTCCGGTCGTGCCACTCAGGTTCGAGTATGCGGAGTATCGCTATCCACTCCGGAGTCTGCCAACGGCAGCGTGTCCTACAGGCGGGGGGATTCCAAGAAGAGTCGGACCCTCGGCACAAAATTGCGTCAGAGGAAGCCAGGGGAAGTGGATGACTATAGTGGTTTCCATACGGGGATATAAAACCGGACGCTGCATATTTAAGTCAAAATAGTTTTACAAACATAAGTAGTCTATTCACGTACGCGTGTGCAATTTACGAGCAGGTACGACGCACAATGCAGAAGAATTTGAACGAATAAAAAAAGAGCGAAATAATTTCCTTTACTTTTATATTAAACCTCGAGATAGAAATAATACCTCTCTAGTCCTTTCCTCACCTTTATCAATATCACTTCATTTAGCGAGACCATTTACTTCAATTTATCTAAGACTCAGTATGAAACCACCGGATACAAGAACAATTTCAATGATCAAACGTCTCTCTACATATTAATATTTACGTGTTTTGACCTCATTACGCATACACTCTTTTTTATAAGCACGAAAGCAATAATTATGGAGGTAGATCACATTTTGAAAACTTTTCTATTGATTATATGGCAGACTAATTAATGATTTAATAATGAGAGAGATCAGAAAGGCTTCACAGAAAACCATTTCCGTAGTTGCTCCGCATGGGCAGGATAAAATAAGGTAAGTAAACGTACTTTGTTCACTTTTAGTGCGTCAAGTACATTTGAGTACACTACTTTTGTCGAGAGTTTCTACATTAATAACTCACAAATGCGACATTGCGTAGAGATTTCCCAGTGTACACATGTTTGAAATTGAGCAGAGGCTCGAACAGAAAATAATGCCATTTTATTTTGTTTAAACGCTTACTATACCGCTACGCACAATTACGAGAGCGGGTAGCTAAGTAGAAAATGTACACGTACACAAATAATTAAATATGTTTTGATACATAATCCGTCAATACTTGACGTTTGCTCTTTTAATATTTAGTTCGTGTACGGTAATAGTTGCAGGGGCTTAGACCGCTGGCACACAGTCGTACCTGTTGATGGGGCCATTTTCGATTCTAATTAACTGCACCTTTAGCGCGTTGTCGAGCTTGTCAAACTTCAAACTCAGTTTGCTTGCATTCGGTGCGAGTGCTACCAACCCGCTACAGTTACCATTTCTCGAGAATCTTAGTCTTCGGAAAGCCGAGCACGTTCATGCGCACGCTGGAACAATCGGGGGCACGGACATCAAAACGAGCGGGACGGGTTTACGTTTCTTGCTTCGCGAATTGGTCTTCAAGGTTAGGCCGCAGTATCAATGGCTGCAAAGCAATAACATACGCTCCGGACTCGCTAAGCCCTGCTTACTTGGGTTGCCAGAGACAATAGCAGCCAACACAAGAACGAGACAGTCGAGAACATGGAGTGATGCACGGCGAAAAAGGGAGGCGGGGCTACGTCTTTAGAGACTTTCGTGCGCAGCGATGACGGGCGCTGGGAAGCGGGATGGCCCTACAATAGGACGTCATGGGGATACTCCATCGATACACTCTAGAGAAGGCCTGCGCGTCTGCTTACTCGCAAAACACTCAAAGAGCCAATCTCTGCTATCTACGAAATCAGCTGAGCGAATGATGAGGCAGAGCATTCGTTGAGACCTAAAAATGAATTCTACGCTGTGGTATAACGCAATGCAAAGCGTCATGCTTGCATCGCGTAATGCCACAGCGCAAACTTAATTATGAGGTCTAAACAGATGCCCCGCCTCATCATTCGCTGAGCTGATTTCCTAGATCGCAGAGATTGGCTCTTGGAGTGTTTTGCGGGTAAGTAGACGCGCAGGCATTCTCTAGAGTGTATATCCGAGTGATGAAAGAGGGGCAGGGGAATGAGGGGGTGAGAATCGGGCCTTTTAGCGCTATAAGACACGGACACTCGTTTACTTTATCTCGATTAACGAAGCAGGACAATCTAAACATTTCGTGTCGTTCCCGGCGAGGCCGCAGAAATTAAACTTATCTAATATCATCTTAAACATCAATTTGTGCTTTCGAGCCTTTTTTTTTATATATAAGGTTGACAACTGAAGCTGAACAAATAATTGTTTTAGCCTGTCCCACAAGAAAATGAACGAGTATCTAACAATTGTGGGACGTAACTGAAGACCTTCACAAAACGAAAGAATTGACGGAAGGAATCTCGTCGACTGGGCAAATTAGAACGTTACGTGTGGCATTAACATACAGCAAGATATGACGCAAAAAAGTACAGCGAAGCGTAAACGCTAACAATATTCGAGGACATAGTAACTTGTCTACATTTTTTTTTCGGTTATTAATAATTTTAAGACAAACATCAATATAATTCGGGCGATGTAGGTTATATGCTCTTCCCCGAAATAATCGATGAAATATTATTGAATTTACTCTTTCACGTCCAAAGACAGTAAACACCCCAGAAGGACTGGACGCGACCAGTTCCCATGAATACAGCATCACACCGCAGCCAATGGGGTATCATTGCCCGACGGTAGGAAAGGTGAACCAACGACGAAGCAGACGAAGCGACTAATGCGTAGCCATTAACCGTGCCTTGGGTTTCTTCAGCCATCAGGCATCTTCATTTTTTTTTCGGTTATTAATAATTTTAAGACAAACATCATTATAATTCGGGCGATGTAGGTTATATGCTCTTCCCCGAAATAATCGATGAAATATTATTGAATTTACTCTTTCACGTCCAAAGTCAGCAAACACCCCAGAAGGACTGGACGCGACCAGTTCCCATGAATACAGCATCACACCGCAGCCAATGGGGTATCATTGCCCGACGGTAGGAAAGGTGAACCAACGACGAAGCAGACGAAGCGACTAATGCGTAGCCATTAACCGTGCCTTGGGTTTCTTCAGCCATCAGGCATCTTCAGACACTGACCACTGATACTTTACGACGTTATAACGACGGATATAAGAGACACTCCCTCTTAATCATAGAATTGGTTTCAATTTCTCAAGCTGAGCTCACACGAATAAGTCTCGTATTTGCGAGTGCGGCATTTGGCGATTAAACTGAATTCCCCCCCCCCCCCCCCCCCCCAATCAATCTATTCGGCCTCACTCGCCATATTCATCTTTGGCCGGTAACGTAACTTTGATGCGGTCCGCATTCCAGGCTCAATCAATGGCCACCGCGGCGCGGATTCCGCTGTGCCCCGGACAGTCGGCGATGGTCCCGTGCGGACGGCTGATTAAAAACAAAGGCGCGCCCTGCAGTCAAGGCGGCCCCCCCGAGCGGCGCGGACCCTAAAGGGGAAACAATGGGAAGAGCCTAGCCCGTATCGACCGCCACGTTCTCTCCCTTCCACCCCTTCCCACCTTCTTTTTTCTTTCTCTGCCTTCCGGCTCGAATCAATGAGCGTGGCATCCTGCGGTCCGATGCCGTCGTACTTAGCAAACTCCCAGTGCATTGCCAATACGGTGCCAATGCAGGTACCAGGTCTTCGCTACTTCTCATGGGCGCTAATAGCACCAAAGTATCAGTCGAGTGCGAACATCGGTATAGTATTTGTCTTCACTTGCCTAATGAATTAAAAACGAAAGCGAAATCGTTCTTGACAGAGTGAACCGAAAAAAAGCCAGACTTCCACGGTATTTTTAACATCAGGGCCGGCTTGCTAGAACAGCGTCTCAGCTGAGACTGGGTGAAAGAAAGCACTGCAAAGGCTGGGGCGCGCGAGCGTCTTGAGACACAACTTGAGTCCCGCTCAACTCGTGCGCTGGCTTTGGCAGTGCTTCCTTTCACCCAGTCTCAGCTGAGACGCTGGTTCTAGCAAGCCGGCCCAGCACCCCAGACAGCATTTTTCCATTGCGTTCATTTTGGCCGATGAAAAACAGTTGACCTAGTTACGTTCGAGTGTGACGTCATTTATGTCAGTAGACGAGCCTCGAAGAAAGTATGACTGATAGTGATCAACCGGGTTAGTCCACAGCGTGTTCGCGCCAGTCACAGTTACCGATCAATCCGAAGCATGCAAATGTCGCACGGCAACGACACTCGTGGTGACCTGCTGCGTGGTTGACCATTCGTATTTATGCCATTTTTATGCCTTTCCCATAGTCACGTGATACTTCAGCGATTATTCTAATAGAAAACATACTCCGTGCCAGAGCTGTAAGTATAAAGTCTGGCTCGTCAAAGTCTGTAATTAGCGGCGGCCTAAGTAAGCCGAAGTGTTTCATTTTAGCCCTGGGCTATGTTTTCGGGCTACTCGTACAATTGCGAGAAAAATATAGCCGGAAATATGTCACGATAAAATTATTTTTTGATACACCTGCTACGCTTGAGTCTCCAAATAACGTTGGGGTGAAGCCAGCAATTATGAGCCGCAGATTCAGTAAAGCCAAAAAGAGGCTTATTTAACTGGGTGTGCCGCGAGCACGACAAGATCAAAAAATATTTATAGCCACTGATTCTTAACCTTACCTACAATTATCAAGAAAAGTTCGAAGGGAATAAAAACGACGCTTTTGGTGAAATGTCTTCTCGAGAAAGTAATAAACTTTAAAAATGATACCTTGTGATTCTCAACCTTATTAACGATAAATAAAAAATATTAGAAATAATACTCTTTTGAGAAAACTTACGTTAGAAGTCTCAAATTATGAGACTTCAACAATACTGGCGCAGGTTATACACTCTAAGAAATGCCTGCGGGTCTACTTACCCGCAAAACACTCGAGGAGCCAATCTGCGCGATCTACGAAATCAGCTCAGCGAATGATGAGGCAGAACATCTGTTTAGACCTAAAAATGAAGTCTGCGCAGTGGCATTGCGCAATGCAAAACATCATGCTTGCACTGCGTAATGCCACAGCGCAGACTTCATTTTTAGGTCTAAACGGATGTTCCGCCTCATCATTCGCTGAGCTGATTTCGTATATCGCAAAGATTGGCTCTCCGAGTGTTTGGCGGGTAAGTAGATGCGCAGGGATTTCTTTGAGTGTAATTTTTTTTATAAATTTTATCAACATGAACAATACGTCGACCCATAACCCATAGCCTATTTTGTTAGTTTCCCACTGACAGTTCATTCATCTCATAGTGTTAAATGGTTCGTTTCCTACTGCAGTCGGAATATGAGGCAAAATACCTTTGATTAGCAATTTTTCGATTTCGGAAACAAATAATCACGAAAACTGAAAGTAATTTGTCCACTAGGCATAATCCGTAGTCGCTGGTGCGCCAAGACTGCTACCAGTTTAATTGAAGTCAAGAGTTTGTAAATAATGGCTAAGGATGCAAAAACTAATAAAATTGAGTTTTTGACGTGTTCCACGTGGCATTTTAGATTTGTAAATAAAACTAGTAGGTTCTAATGTTTCAGAATTGAAGCTTCTTTCAATGCAGGTATTGAGAGCTCATATTTTTTACTTAGTTTTTAAATCGAACCTTTGACATGTTTGGTCGGATTCAAAATAAACCAACAACTATGTTGAGTTACGGGAACTGTCACTTCAGCTTGCTTCGCGCTCGCATCAAACTTTTATTTTTTTTTAACATACATTGTGATGGTACTACGATTCACTAATACTCACTTTTGAGCCCTTCACAATACTGACATCTTCGTACTGGAGCTTAAACATCGTACAGCGCACCAATACTATTGCAATAAAAAAACGCATGGAAAATTCCAGAAACAAAAATGGCGTTCCGAGACGTTGTTTCTTCAGGATGTCAATATTGGTGCCATACTATATGTTAACCACCCCCTCTTACCCAAAGCTACCTATGGCAAATATTTTATTCCCTTGCTCAGCGATATAAGCAAGGGACAATCAAACACATTCCTCGTTTACCCGTCTTATTTTTGGAATATGCTCTCGGTGCGCATCAACGTGCTAAGAAGTAAAAAGGTCACCAAGTAGCAAAAAGCTAAAAATGCTTAACTATATATATTTTTTGGAAGTATAATACCACCAATACCGGTGCTGTTTGGGAAATCAGTGTCGAAAATAAATTTGCCTTGTCGTTTTTTCGAGAACCAGAAGTGCTTTTGTAACGGCAGCGACATGAACGGTTTGTTGAATTCGCCATTCACGCTGAGTGTATAATTAATCGGGGAGGACCACTGTTCCTTCTTATCCTAATAAAGGGGCACTAATTAAAATTTTAAGCTTGTCTTTGTAGTCAATAACTCAGTCTATGCACCCAAAGTGTCCTAAACAATTTCAAATTACGATCATTAGATTCTTTTTATATTATAAACGCGAGCAAACAACGTTCCTCTTTTTGTGATACCTAGCAAATGGTGCATTTGTAATCACTCTATGCTAATTAAGTACCGGAAATACCCATTAACCTATAGTGAATGCAAAGTCCCGTGGCGAATGGAGCCTCGTATTTTTGCACAATGAGGTGCACAACGTTAGACCTACGCTGGAAGGAGTCAGCGCATGAAGCGTACGATGGATGTCCCTGCGCATGTCATCCGCTTGTACGTATCGCAAATCCAAGTGCATCGAGATCAGTGTGTTGTGCGGGGGTAAGTATTCGCGTGGGACAGATGTAAAGACACAGAGAGCATAGGGTATTCGGCGTAGGCAGGCAGCACTCTGCTCACCGTTGCTGGACGGCCGGAAGGCGGTTGAGGTTCCCCTGCCGGCCGCTGCGCCCTTGCTGTTCTCGGCATCCATGGCCCAGCGCAGGTTCGGCATCCGGACTGCTTTTCTCTTTCGCGAACCCAGCTCGACACTTGGACGCGCGCTGCGACAGTAACAGACCCAGAGTCACTCAAAAACTTAAAGAAGCTCGTATAATCGAGGCATTCGATAAGAGTCGACACATGCGTTCAAAATGTGCCGCGTCTCCGAAAATTTCGAAATATTTCCTTTTGTGGGAGCGTCCGTTGAAGTGTCAGCCAATTACGTACCGTACTCGGTTAAGGTCGAAAGGAAACACAGTCGCGCGAGTGCATCTAACGGGCAAACAGCAGTAACGCGTGTGCAAATTGCAGATGCGCTCGCATATCGCATATTAAACCAAATGGCCTAGACTCGTAAAATACAACGTTGGAGCTGAAATTTACGGAGCGCGTCGAGTGGACTCTGCAACGATGACGCCGCGCTTGTTTCGTTCAACTCCAATCTACGCACTCCGCAAACTTTCAGCTCCAAGTTTGTGTTTGACGATACTAGAGCCCCAGGAGCCCTAAACTCGTCAAACACAAAGTTGAAGCCGAAAGTTCGATTGGACACCGGCGACGAAGGCGCGGCGTCATAGTTGCAAGAGTTCACTCGACGCGCTCCGTAAATTTTGGCTACAACTTTTCGTTTGACGAGTTTAGAGCCCCAGGTCAGTGGGCCAAGCACCTAGCCAGTCCACCATGACGCTGCTCTTGGCTCGGCCAGTAGACATATACTCATGCAAAAAAAAAAAGAAAGAAAAGGTATTGGTCTGGACTCATTCGAAACCATGCAGACCCATCAGCTCGGCTATACTTCGTTTACCATAGGTTAGAGCGCATTTAACGGCTAGAAGACATACATACAGATATGCGCAGACTTAAAGCACAATATCAAGGTGTATTCACTGAGAATTCGTTTAGCCTCCGTCGGTTGACACCAACAAGTCAACTGGGCAACGCAAGGCAGAGCATATTTGCCTTTTGCCCGGTCATTCTGGGACCGTGCGTCTGAATAAAGAAACAAACAAACGGAACAAGAACTGACGCCATGACGCAACATTTTTCGTGCTGCTTGATTCGCCTCATCGGCTCGCAGCGTCGACTGTGCCAGGACACACATTGAAGCTAATATTCTCGTCAATTAAAGTGGCGAAGCGGGCGAGTTGGTTCATGACCTATAAAATTAAAAGTGCTAACGAGGACAAGGACATTAAAGGAAGGCGAACAGGACGAGCGCTCCTATACTTGGTTTCAGCTTAGGTCCTAGCGTGGCCGTTGTTGTGAGCTGAAGGTCCAATCAAACAGCGCAAAAAGTGCAACGTCATGGCGTTCTTCGGTCTTGATAGGACGAGCCGGCGGAGGAGCACGCACAGAAAGACGGCAAACACCGCTGGTCCTATCAACTGCGCTGAGCACGCCATGACGGGGCGACTTTTTCGCCATTAGATTGGACCTTCGGTTCATAACGTCGGCCACGCTCCGACCTAAGGTGAAACAAAGTATAGTCAATCACAGACTAAAAACAAAAAAAAAAACGCGTGCATATTAGGATCACGCCTTTTGCTTCGCGATTTGCTCGTGGGTGTCCTTATCGGCCAAGGCACGCCAATCTTTCAATCGGGTTTCAAAATATACAAAGCACTTTCACGACAATGCCGACCACCGACTATACAGGTAAAGTATGTTTCTAAATGTTTCTGTTTAAAAATCACTCATTATATTGTAAACCATAATATGGATCCAAACGAGCGTTTTGAAGCAAATACACAATGTTTTCTCTTTTTGAAAACATGTTTGCGTGGATTCCGGCAGGAAAAGGATCGATAGTCTTACATATCACGCCTCTTGTGTATCTTGAACTTGCGATTCGTAAAGTTTAGTTTATTGAGAGCGCATGGGAGCCTTAAAGTACAATTAAATTAATTTAAATTTCACACTCGATTTTCTTCTTCAGCTTTCGGGGTGGCTACAGTTTTCCTGCTAGGAAAAGCAGTTTCTCAAGAGGCTTACGTTTGATCACATCTGCTCACCGTAGGCTGTCTTGCAACTGCAAATTTTAAAGGCTTTTTTGTTTGTTTCGGAAGGGGTATGGTGGCCCTTTTGCAGATAAAGATGCTAATTAGATAAATATTTTGTCGTTCCGCGTTCTAACTTATAAAGAAAATATTGATTTAAAATATTTATATGCCACAAATCTAAACTTGAAAAACATAGGTTCAATAGGGCGCCAATATTAAATATTACAAATAATTTGAAGTGCCAATAATACGAGATCAATATTCACATAATTTCCCCCAGAATACATGTCAAAAGTTTATCACTAAAATGTATGCTATGTTTACGTTCATAAGGTAAATATGTCGATGGAGATAAGCCCGGTGACATCTTTACTAAAATATAATTTACGCTGTCATATTGCACTATTAATTGCGTAAATACTAAAATTAGGCACATTATATATTTTGATAAGATTTTAAAACTCACTTCTCACCGCGACGCTGTATACCGCTACCAGCCAAGGAAATATTTGTGTCGTTGACGTTGTAAAGCAAAACACTCCCGGCGAACAATTGAAGGCAAAACAGCATATATCCTTTGAAATCAGGCATGCAGCATACATCTCAGTATCCGTTTCAATAAAGAAAACCACAAAACAAGCATCAACAAAACAAGCACCAAAACCACATGATGAATGATAAGGCGCGTGTGAACGATAGGAACACCCTCCCACGCGTTCCCGTAAAGATTAGGTTTGCAGCTGCTTCGAAAGGGGTTGACGCCATTCGAAGCCCTTGTGTGAAGTGCAAACCGCATAATAGATTATAACGGCGCCTGCGACCAATGCGAAGCACGTTCCTTCTCCCGGCGTGTGTTTTCGTGTCGGCGTTCTCACGGAAAAAAAAGACTTCAGAAGATTGAAGCGAAACGAACAAGCACCACGCATACAACATACAGCACAACATTCGTTTCAATAAAGAATAAGCACAAAACAAACATTCTAACCATATAATGAACGAAAGGAGCTTTTGAAAACAATGCGAAGCACGTAGCGCTCACCACATACGTTCCCGGTGAAGATTACTGTTGCTTAAGCTGCCGCGGCGACGGCAGCTTGCGACGTGGGGAGTGACGTCACTATCCTTTCATATATATAAAAGAATAACTCGCCTATACCCCGTTTCACCTTACGTCCGGACGCAGCGGATGCTACGAGCTATCTTAGCCAATCCCATTCTGTGGACGTGGCCCGTGATACGCTTTCCGCGCGTCGCTGTGCCCCCTCTCTAAGGTCACAAGACACTCACACGGCCTCCGATTGGCTCCGATGGCTCGTAACATCCGCTGCGCTTAAACGCAAGATAAAACGGAGTATAGTAACTGATTTCATTGTTGCTGCAGCACCGCGATGAATAGACCACGCGTAGTTAGGACTCCCGAGGAGCAGCGTGAACACTAGGAGCGGCAAAGGAAAAAGAAACGTCAATACGACCAGCGGCGGCGTGCTGCGACCGGCACCGGCATTTCGTATAGCGCAGTAGGCAATCGTTGCAGGTGACACCACAGCTTCGCTAACCAACCACCTTCACAGTGTAGATTGGAGCCCCAATTTTTATAATTTTAACATTCTTTTTTTTTTTTTTCGAGGAGGGGGGGGGGGGGGTGCGAAACAAAGAAACAACTATGGGTATTTATGAGTGATATTAAATGCACAAGTGACTTCAGCAAGACATCGAGCTCCTGTTGAGCTTGATTTGTTAATTCATAGGGCTAGTTCCTTGTAAAAATAAACTGGTATTCTTAGCGTACATGGCAAACCTAATATTTCGACGTTTACAATATTGTTGACATAATTTTGCATCTTCAATTATAGCACTCATATTGTGTAGTGAATAATACCAAATCTTCTCTTGGTCTCAGTACAAGCTGGGCTGTCAAGTGTGATAGGCCAGTGCAGAATACGAAAAGTTTAAAAGGGAGTGATGTGAGACAACAGGTTCTATATTTTGGCACGACCGTTTTACCGCCATCCCTGCCAAATTTATTTATGTCCCACGCTGTCTTTCAGGCTACGAACCGTACAAAACCAGGGTGAGGATTTAGGCTCTTAACAAATGAAAGCAGAGACAGTGCAGACTTCATTCTTACCAGCTTATACACCGTTTATAAATAGTAGGTGAACAGTGTGTGAGCGTCTGTCACTCTAAAATGTCGTGCGTTTTTTAGCAAAAAAAATATCACCTTACTTTTATTGTATTGCAGCTCTGAAATTTTTCAAAAAGAAGCTCAGCCAACGTTCCATCCAGAATCACTACCACTCTTCCGTACAAAAATAATTATTTTAAATCAGTGGCAAACATCATAGTAGAATGTTCTATCCCATTCGCTGACACCATGCTACAAGGTCTCAGGAGGAGATGCTTTATATATACTAGAAGCCGTCAACCGCGTCTGCATCGAGACCTACTTAATACATTAGATGCGAACATACAGAACTTCGAGCGCCTTCTGCTCTGGGCTCCTCCGAACAAGGTGCCAAGCGTCAGGGGCACGCCCCTGCTCTTTGCAGCACTGTCGGGAGTCGAGGTAATCTTTGACTTAGCTCCCATTCCTGCACCGTCGCCCTCACAGTCAAATAGAGTGCCGCTTGAGGTGCTCAAAGGCGTCGAAGACCGAGTCAACCTTTGATGTCTCACAACTACCTGCACATAAAACTTGTATTCATTAAGTACTATATGGTTCGAATGAAATGCGAACAGTGACGGAATTTCCAGCGCACAACCGGCGCATCACTGAAGCTTGGGTTTTGCTGAGCCAAAACCTCCTAGATAGCAAAGCCGTAGTGCTGACGGAGATGTCGTTATCAGCGAAGGTCAACGGTGGTCACATTTCGGACACGACGAATGCGTCAACGTTCGGCTCCAACTGGACTCGAAGCCGAGCGCCGACGCAGCCCTCGTTTCGAGTCTGTGTCCAGCGTTGGCCTTCGCTGGTGTCGCAAAAATGCCAGCACTATATGGCATTGTCTTCTAGGCTGTGTTGCCCGGGCGGGGCTCAAACACATCGAAGGAGGACGCACACCCTTGCAGCATGTGTCGACAGCTACGCGCTCGTGTTCACATTTCATTCGAGCCCAATAATACCCTGCTGTGGTTCTCGGCTTCAATTGCGTTGCTGTTTTCAGCAACATTTTTAAACCAGCTTTAAAAAAAAAAACATTGTAAAAAAAGAAAAACAAAAAATGCATGGGTAGGTTGTCTATACGACACGGCCGCAAGTTTTAGGCATGAGAACGTGTACGTGCCGGGTCTGGTAAAATTAAATGCATGTATCGAATGTAACAGATTTACATTTGATGTAACGGGATTATTTGAATGAAACGCAAGTGTAAAAAATATCACATTTTTGTGTTACTCAAAAAACCAATTCAACGAAATAAATATTTCAATATGAGATAAGCTTATACTACTGAACGACGCGCGAGAGAACGAACGAAACAAATGCCAAGACACAAAGCAAGCATATTCAGTCTGAAGTCACGCAGGCAATCGAAAGAAGTGTAGATCGAGATGCTAGTTACATTTAATCTCCGGAGAGAAAACTCATCGAAGGGCACACGCTAATAATTAGAGGAGGATGGTAGGAGGAATACGAATAATATCGTAGCGTTTTAGCGGTGATGTGGCCTCGCGTCTCCCCGAACGCCGATCGACGAATGCACTCCGGTCGCTTTGGAACGGCGTGGCATAGACGCGGACATTGGTAGTGTAAGTTGGTGGTTTTGACTCCCGATGGCCCATATCGCTAGCCACGGTTTAATAAGTACAAAGAAGCAGCAAAACACCTCCCGTAACGAAAATACAGCCAGTGCGCAGGCGAGCTAATGGGATTTTACCATCATGTGTTTAACTTGAGACTGGTACAAAAGAGAAAACAAACTCTGACAGTGATAAAAAAAGAAACAGGAACAGACAACGTCTCTAATAAAGACATCGTCTGTTCATGTTTCTTTTCCCACCACCGTCAAAGGTTTTTCCTCCTTCTGGAATCGCGGATTGTATAAAAATAAAGGTAACCAGTGCTCGAGCAACATCTACTCGTCGGGGTCAAACAAACACGCCTAACCTTTCGACTGCTTTCTTTTTTTTTTCATCTCTTCGGTCGCTTACTTTCTCGCAGAGTATCGAACCCGAACCGAATCTAACCAAAAACCGGAACCGAAGCGTTACCTTTAGGCGAACCGAGACTTTAGCCGAACCGAAAAATTCGCCACCATCTTGGAACTGAACGGGAAAAAAATATAAAGGTAACCGGTTCAAAACGGTTCACGGTAATTTTTTTTGTTTGTTTGTTAATATCACAAACTGAATATTTGAGAATCAAAAATCGGCACCTGTATTTCTATCTATTGATCAAACCGTCATATACAGAATTGCAATGTATAAGAAATTGTGGGTTTTGGTAGCTCTTTTGCGTTTGTATTATGATTAATCATGTGTCGTCACGTGACGTCACGGTGTCAAGACGCGTTGTCAACTAATGTCACGCCACGTCACGCGGTCACGTGACTCACTGCGTCTAGCTCATTCAAATTGAGAACATCACTAGATACGTTAGTGTTGTTTACACCGGGACGTCAGATGACCTCACGATTTTGCACCGCGAGTCACGTGTCACAGTGAAGTACTTGATTATCATGAACCCAAGTCGAGTGCTCGGGTTCATGAAAATCAGCCTCTGCAATCATTCGGGTAATGGCTCGTGTTCAATCAAATGTGGGAATAGCCGAATTCTAACAATTTCTGAAGCTCACCTAATGCCCTATAGTTTGTCATCCCCACCGCATGACTATGATGACCACTGATGGTATATAATTAGCGTCAGATCACGTGGCCGCGTTTTTTAATTGTGAATTGAGGAGGGAAAAGCTGTTTCTTTACTTTCTTTTCTTCTGCGCCTGATATTGCGCGGAGATGAAAACTATATGGATGTCCCGCAGGATATCAACGTCAGAGGTTAGTACATAGCGGTATTTGCTGAAACAAAAAAAAACAAAATACTGTTGCACAACCAATTTTACAGCTACACATCACTGAGGCACCCTGATATGCTTTTGTGTTGCTGAACTGTCTGAGAAAGTTGTCCCCGAGAATATAAGCATAGGAATGACTAAATATGACTTATTAATCCGAAATTACGTAAAACTACAAGCGATACCCGAAACGAAATATCCTAGAGGCCTCAGAGGAACATCCGAACGTTGGCAGTCGCTCCAACGTTTCACAGGAGTGTCATTCTCACGTTCTTTCCCAAGCTTCCACTACCTCCGTATTTTGTTGAACCTTCAGTTTCTTGGTACAAAATAAGGGCAATGG
The DNA here is from genome assembly GCA_013358835.2 of Ixodes persulcatus. Lineage (NCBI taxonomy): Eukaryota > Metazoa > Arthropoda > Arachnida > Ixodida > Ixodidae > Ixodes > Ixodes persulcatus. The sequence continues at coordinate 259,786 of JABSTQ010011024.1, forward strand.
AGGATTACTGCTAACAGGGGACAGAAATATAATAGTCGAATTAACACCCCAAACGGAGAAAGGTCAAGAGTCCCCCAGAAATAAAAAAAGAATATCCTCTGGTAGAGACACAAAAAAAAAAAAGAAAAAGAAAGGAGGAGTGTGTAGTTTTAAAGCATATGTGTTGTAAATGTTCCTTGGCCCCGCATCACATCAATGACACAGGAGAACGTAGCCTCCAAAACTACTATGTTTGCAAAACACTCTTGCCAGAAAGTGCTATTTTCTGGTGCCAGACGGTCGCGCTCTTCCTCATGACGCTGCACCAAACAATAATAATTTGTGCATTTCAAAAATATGGCGTGCACTGAGCTTATATTACCTGTGATTGGGGCGGCCTTGCTGCTGAGCGCGTACCTTCTGCAGCGCGCATTTTGCATCACCAGATTTGATTTTCTCAGCAAGAACGAATCGTAATGACCACCGGCATATAGTGTCACGACGCCACGTGCAGACTATGTTAAACAGTTCAGTTTCCTGGTGAAATGCGATGTTCGAAACACTAGCAAAAGTGGATGTTCAAATTGTAAAGTTGAGCTGTATGCATATACAACAGTCTCGAGAAGATATGCGGTAACCTATTATAATGTTAGGACGCATGACTGATAAAGCACACATTTCTGATGTATATGCCCAGAACAAGTGCACTTAAAACCGAATATAACATTAGTCTCCCGAGGCAGTGTTTCCAAAAAAGTCGAGCTCATAAAAGCTGATGCCCAAATGCTATTTATATTAGAAATATAAGGATATTTGCCTGCACTTCACGTCATTTACGTGTAATTAAGAATAGCATTGCATCACCATGTGATAAAAGGTTGGTTTGGGCTAGTAGGTTCTTTTACACTATAAGGTAAACACAGCGAAACCGGACAAGTACGATAAACCTGAACAGACGGGACCGTTAAACAGCGCAACTAGACAAGAACGAAGAACAAGAACAGATGGGACTGTCAAAACAGTGCCACTGGACAAGAACAAATAACAAGAACAGATGGGACCGTCAAAACAGCGCAGCTAGACAAAAACCAAAACCGAGAACAGACAAAACAAGAACAGATAGAATGTTGAGTCCCGTATGTTCTGTCCTTCGTCCTTGTCCAATTGTGCTGTTTTTACCTTAGGATATCCACGTGTTCTTGTCTTTGTAGTACGGCATTGGGTTTTGGATTATTTAGAAGAATACCATTTAATATATCTTTATTCTTCTACACATTTCGTGTATTTTCCTTCAGATATATCACGTGACCAAACGCTATTTTTTTTTTGCATACCCCGCAACCTGGTATTTCACACTGCCAAACAACGAACAAAATAGCGCGTTTCCGCAGGTCGACTGAAAAGTTGGTGTATTTTCGAGCATCGTTCTCTCGTGTCGGTCTCAAGCAATTATGCGAACTTCATAAAATCAAATGTATTGATGACAATAAAATATAATCAATTACTGACAGAAGATTTGAAAACTTAAATAAAGTGACGATCATTAAAAAAAAATATATATATATATATCGCAAGTAAATGCACCCCCAAATTATTTGAAAGCTGCTCTGCCAATCTTTTCCGGCGTTTTTATCCTGGATGGGTACGTGCATCACTGATTTGAAAGAGCCTTAGCCATTTTACAGTTATTTTGAAGCTGATATAAATAACTGTGTCCCTGACAAATAAATAACTTTTCATATCTAGATAGATGTAGGTTACGTTTGTTTTTATGTAAGAAACAGCAAGTTTATTTGTCTGTAAGCTTACCCCCCCCCCCCCCCCCCCCGCCCCCCAGAAAACAAAAAACACGGGGGCGCTTGGCGAAACTATAACAATTACGCACGAAGACCGCCAAAAAGCAATCAATTAAGTAGCAGCCATGTCGAGTAGAGCATCAAATACTACTTTGTTTTATTAAACAAAAACCAATGCGCAATTAGCAAGGGTGGTGCTTATTTGAAAACTGTATTGACCGGACTCTTGTCAGGAAGAAACATCAACAGCCAGGCTATGCCAGTTTTTATCTTATAAGAAAATGTTCACTTGTGTAAGCGCTATTATAGGCCAGCTTCGATTTGAGTACGAAAGTGCGTATTGATTAAAGTGAGCCATTTTGATGACTCCTTTCTTCATGATTCTTTGCCTACTCAAAGCGTTGTGATTGCCGCTGTCTTTGTATCAAAAGTAGACTGAAAGCGCTTGTCCTGGAACTTTTGAGACATTCTAAAAATGTGATTGCTTTAAGCTCGGTGGCGTCGTCATTGTATGAACTGTGAAAGGTATTTCGTACACTATATTTCATAGTATTCACCGATGTTTGTTTGCAAACAAGCTCACTACCACCCCCTATCGGCGGACCCCTGCGCACTTCCGGTTTCCTCTTCTTTTCTATTTGTCTCGCCTCCTTTTGTTATTTTCACTACTTTGTGCAATGCACTAATGTTCTTACAAACGTACAGGCCGGCTTGCTAGAACCAGCGTCTCAGCTGAGACTGGGTGAAAGAGAGCACTGCCAAAGCCAGCGCACGAGCTGAGCGGGACTCAAGCTGCGTCTCAAGACGCTCGCGCGCCCCAGCCTTTACAGTGCTTCTCTGAAGGAAACTGTTCTTATCCGATCGCTGAGCGTTCCTGAAGAATAAATAAATACACTACCGGAAGTCTACTGGGGCACCAAATACTGTGGCGCCCTCGTGATATCAACTCCCACCAAATGTGGTGAATATATAGTGACGATGTGTACATTCCATACTTTTATGCGCTCTACTTAATACCTTAGCTCAAGGGCACAACCACGATTCAACTTTTAAGACTCCGACGCAAGGCTGTACCATTCATGGGTATCTTAGGGGACCTATTTTACCCATGAAAACCTTTCGACTCACGTAAAATATATGTGACTGAGGTAAACAAATGGATGTTGAGCCGTATAAAATGGCGTTTTGTATGTTATTCTAGATTTGTCTTACTCTTGCCTGGAAATTTATAACAAAATTTAACATTTTTGGTACATGGAAATAAAAGTGAATTGTACAAAGAATAAAAAAAAAACAAAAAAAAAAACTACGAAGCCATTCGTTTTACTGCGGAAATAGGGCCTATAGCAACGCGTAAAATATTTTTTCACTTTAACGGTTCAAACCGCTTCGAAGCGGTTCGAACCGGTTTGAAACGTTATTCTTACTTCTCGGAACTTATCCGGAACTGAACCGAATGCCGTGACGCCGAACATGAACCGAACCAATAAAAATTTCGGTTCGGCACTCTACTTTCTCGTTCTTTCGCTCGGGACCACCGACGTCAGCGCTTATGATTTGCCGCATTCTGCCCCCGTTTTTACACCCTGGTGCCGACCGACAGGTGTTGCACTGCCTCCGGGATCGTCTATTCAGGTAACAACTGCGACAGAAAACATTTCACAAGAAGAAAAATGATTGAAAATTATATTATTTTGGAGATAGTTGCATATGAAGACTTGAGTGGTTGATTTAGTGTACATGCCTGAAGACGCTTACAGTAACGAGAAACGCTCTCAATGGGATGGAGTGTCATCGCAATCTTAGTAAGGCTCATTCAGATAGGGTTTGAAATTCCAAGCCGGAAGTGCCCCACATGGAACCTCCCTAGAGTGAGTACCACTTCCGTTGCATCAAGGCCCGTTCACACACTTGGAATCGAGTGGAACCGGTCAAGGCAATACCGGCTTTCAAGCATCCTGCGACTCCTCAGGACCTGCTCCACTGCAGCGCATAGAGGCTTAAAAATTGGTCTTGTCTCAGCTGGTCCTACTCGGTTGCAAGTGTGCGAAGTGGCTTTAAGTTTTCGTACATGGACCTGTTCGAGCGAGACGTTGTCGCGTCAGAGCTTTTAGTTTAAATCAAGCTGGTACATGTTCTCCTTTATTTTAAATATTAGCTTATACTTTTAGTTACACGTTGAGGAAGGAGCAGTGTTCGCCATCGTGCACTAATCTACCATAAACTAATCTGACTTGGTTTTGTTTTCACTTCGAAAGAAAAAAGTGTAACGGAGGTGCAGGTGTATCACGCACATTACTACATGATCATAATCTCGCATTATCATAAAATACAGTAAAAAGTATCGAATAATTGAATAATTACTTTACAGAAGTATCTAGCAATATTAAAACTGCATTTTATATTTACTACTTAGCTCTGCTAAAAAATCAACCCAGCCTAACTTGATCTAACCTAACCCACCTCTTAGCTGAACCTTACTTGAAGTATACTAATACCTTCAAACTTCCGCGTTTTCGAATGTCGTTTTGTCAACTGCGCTCACCTCCGGAGTTGTCTAAGTCCCCCAACGCTGCATTGCGCCGGCTTTTCACACGCTCACCCGATTAGTGGAACATCTTAATCCCCACTCTAATATGCAGAACCTTGCAAGTTTATTTTAAGTTGATACGCTAGGCACTACTCACACAGCGCGTCGTTACAAAACGTACCCCAAGAGCCGAGGGCCATAGCTGGAAACGGCTGTCCGCGAAATGCCAACTCGGATTCAGCAATATGTTTGCTGACGATGCTCGAAACATTTGAGTCGACAGCCTGCTTCGCCGAGGGAACCGGAGGGACGGTGGAGACGAACACGCATAATTAAAGCGGCGCCTTTCTAATTAGACACTCGGAATTCCGAAGCCAGCGAGGCGCGAACGCTCACGGGCGCAGAAGAAAACGTCCGGAGCTGAAACCGCGAAGGTGTGCAAAGTGGTTCCAGCGACCGGAGGAACGCTGATGTGGCTGGTTGACCCAATGACGGGCTCTTGCGTCGGTGGATTTTTCGGAACGCGCGCAAACCAGGGTTATTGAGAAAGCGGACCAACAGACGGTTTTGCAGACGTTCCCCCTACGATGTCACGGGCCAAAGTGCACCGATTGACGGGTGTACCACCGGCATTCGTTGAACAGGAGACGTCGCAGAAATATTTCAAGTTCACTGTGCCTCATCGTTGAACCGAACTGCGTTCCAAGGAACGACGTTCCTGAAACGCGCTCCTTTTGGAAGGAACAAATATACGCGGCCGTTTCATCTTGCATCGCTGGAACAAGAGCGGAACTCTTTACGTTTCCGAGGAAACAGCTGGAGGAACGTCCTTACTTTTTTGTCATCATATATCTGCAATTTGAGCCAAAATTACTATGCATTTAGGCTATTTATTATTGACTATTTCAACCTCCAACTTGAAGGAATGGGGAAGTGTCCGAGTGATGGTCGAAAAGAAAGAGCTGGAACAAATGTTATTCTGGCGACACGATAAGTAGTTCGATGTCCATATCTTCACATCCTTGCAATAGTTTATCCACGGAGTATCCATCAGAATATCAAATGAAAATGCGCCAATATAACATCGAAGTAACGACACATTTCAGTCTGAGAAAGGTAACGGGAACACGTTCCTTTGAAACCACTGGAACTTGTAACGGGAACTCATTCTAAGATTGAGAAGGAACGACGAACTTGATTTCGTTCCTGTTTCAGAGAAACGTGCGCAACACTGCTGTGCTTTCACAATAAAAATGTGCCAACTAAGGTAACTATATCAAAAGTTAATTTCTACTAATATTCACTTTACGCTCGTCAAACGTGAAAACAAAAATGGAAGTAAAGGCGACTAAAGAATATATCTGCCTAGCCTGGGTACTATTGTCTTATAATGTAGCATATTTTCAGGTGGATATGCAACGACCCGTTCTGCAGGCCCCTGCATTGCCATGGAATTTGGATTGGGCTAGCAAATACAGTCGTCCTCGCAGCGCTCTGAAACAACGCCGGCCCCAACCGTCGTTCGCCACCAGAGCCCCGCTCTCTGGCACCGCAGGCGAAGATGCCGTTGATCGGCTCTGCGAGTATGACCAACTACGGGGGTACCCGCAACCGATGGGATGACACCTTTGAGCTTGCAAACGTCAGTTTTTACCTAAGAGGAACCACAGTGAATGTATACAACCACAACAACAAGAACGAGTTCTGAAACCGCTTTGAGGAGAAATTTCTTGAAGTCTTCGGATACTCGGCACAACCAAAAACAATTGGCCCAGAGACGCCACGTATATTGAGCAGAACGTCCCAAAGAAACCACTCAACGCACACCAACGACGTTCTGGCGCTGCCTAAACTGGCCGACACCAGCGCCACAAAATCTGAAAAGGTCGAACATATTTTAGAAGGCATCTCAGAAGAGGAATTCAAATATCCAAAGGCCCGGAATGCAACGACAATCAACGGTATCACCGAGGCATGCCGTCAACTCAACGAGAGTAAATGCGCCCGCATAACGACACCAACGACTCAAACCTCCTTTCTTGGCATTCTTGTCGCAAGTCCTAATCTCTGACAGCGTCCGAACGCTTATCCATGCCATCATTTGTGAGAAGATACGCTTCATGTTTTCCGATTCTTCTCTCGCTCCACGGTCTCACACAGGAAGAACTTTCAGCAGCAACTCCATTTGGCTATTCTATTGCTATGACCTTTCGTTACTGGTGATTCGATCATCAAACCATCGTTGCCACCACGTATATCTCATAAGCCTTCCTCTTTCCATGCCCCTAATACCAAGTATCTTCGAGACCGAATTTCACTGGCTGTTTAGGGGTCCCAAGGCGTCTGATGACGCTCCCCTTGCTTCAACTGCATCCTCCTCTGCCATCTTTCCTCGATCCTACCACACTGTTAGTTACGACAGTACATGCAGATCAGGCGTACTTCTACGAATTTCGTTCCGACCACTTCAACAGACAAGCGTATCGCTTCACGACCCTGTGGGAATGAGCACGCAAACAGGACTTTTCTTGTTTGCCCCCGTTTGCCCTTCACACAGACAACACTTTGCAGACGAAACCCGCTGCCCTAGAGCGCTTGTTCACGTCTTTCAGACCTGTAGACCAACCATACAAGTCCTACAATAACACGGCCAACTACACTCGTCGTCAACTATCGAGGCGTTTTTGTAGGAAAAGAACAGTGTTTTTTCAGCCCACGTAAAGAATTTAAGAAACGCAGGAAGCTAAAACTTCATTAGAATGCGACGCTAGCGGTTGGGATCACATTCATATCCGCGAAAAACAATTGGCATTCAGAAAGAAAACAATATAATATTCCTTGCTGCGAAGTGTTTCTTATGGCTCTAAATGCCAAATGCGTTTACAAGGTCAGTTGCGTTCGGAATATTTATGTCGATGGGCTCATAGAAATATTTGTTTTCGTCTTTTATCTCTTGATTTAGGTAACGCCATGTTCTCAAACGTTATTTAGGAAACGCCGTATGATCACCCGCTCTCGGACGAGGTACTTGTTGAGCGCGGTGTAGTCTACGCAAATGCGCGGTTCGTCATTTTCTTTTTTTTTTTTGCGACGACCGTCAGAGCGCACCACTCTGTGGCTTGGTGACGCGCACTATAACATGGAGCGTTAGCGTCTTGGAAAGCTCTTTCTTCACAGGCAGTAGCAGCGCCAGCGGGACCCTCCTTGGGAACGTAAGAACAAAGGGCTTCGCGTCTGGTCGAAGAACCTCCTTGTACTCGGCGTGATCTGTCCGAGGCCTGCAAGTCAGCTGAGGGTACTCGGCAAGTAGTTCGAGACGTCCTCTGTGCGGCTTGTCTCACACTGACGTTGAGGAGCTGTGGGGGAACTCCGAGAGATCGAATGGCAGCCTTCCGAGGAGAGCTTCCTGTAGGCCTTCCGAGGAGAGCTTCCTGTAAACCTTCAACTACGAAAACATCCTCTTGAATTTGTTGACCGCCCCAGTCCTTAGAAGCTTGGAAGTTTCAAGTGATCGAAAGCTTCTGATGACCTGGACCAAGAAGGGCTCTTTCTGGCTTTCGCAGAGGGCCCATCACTTCGGGATTGTACTCGCGCGGCGCTATGGCAGTGACGTTGGCGCCCGTATCGATATTGAATGTGGTCAAAATGCCGTTCACTGACGGGGCGATTCTTCAAGCGTCATGAGCTGAAGTGGTTTTAAGTTCGCCGAGGGTACACCTCTTCACTTCCGCTGTGCGGCGAGCTGGGCAAGCTGTGCACAAAGACTACGCACAAAACGTGCCAGTAAAGCCCGAATCTCCCCAACCTCGCTGGGACACAAACGACTTTAGCTCCAGAAATGCCATATACAAGGAGAAGATGCGAATACACCATGACGAGCGCCGCAGAACACGTGACCTCGACGCCCTTCCACCTGGAACTGCGGTCAGAATTCTGACGGGAGCAGCGCCTTGCGATCACATTCAAGAGCCAGCGCCTCAACCCGGTTCCTACGGGGTTGAGGCGATGGCTCTTGAACAACGCTCACAGGAACGTTCCCGTTCCTGTGAGTGTTGTTCTTCCAAAGTGGGCGAGCTGTCAGGAGATCATCATCGTCGCCACCGCCGTCACCATTATCGCCACCATCGCCGGGTGACCCTGTACTCTGCCCGCCGCTTCCGCCTGTGCGGACCCTCGCGACCAGACACGGCACGACTCACACCTATGTTGCTATGCTAGAATAAACTGCGCAGTTCAATCAACCTTATCTCGAGTCCTCGACCACGACACTTATACTCGTTTTAAAGTTTCTCTGCGCCAATTGTTTCCAGTTGAAGACTGGTAGACGTGATTTATTTCTACATGTCGAAAGCGTTCGACCGTGTTAATCATGATCTACGGCCACAAAGCTCACTTTGCTATGGTTTTAGCCCACAAATGTGCACATGGCTTTCTCTAGGTGGTCGTCAGAACTCTGTTTGGGTGATAATAGCTACTTTGAGTAGTTTGTTCGAAATATCGGGGTCCTCAGGGCTCCATCCTTGGGCAACCTTTGTTTTATTAAATTTAGAAATAATATTCTGTCCTGTGTTAGTGGTACAAAAATTATTCTCATTGCTGATGATGTGAAGTTGTTTCAAAGTGAAAAGTCTCTGTTGGATTCGAAAAAAGAAAACTCAAACTAAAAGTTTAGAAACAAACAGTTCCGAACGTTTCGGGGTCGACTTGACTCCTTCTTCAGGGGTGACTAAAACTGGAATGGGACAGCGCGAGCTTCGACCTCTCCTTCCCCTTCTACCGAGTTGATGTTGTGTGAACGTGATGCAGGCCATGGACGTAAATAGATGGTAAGGCCCCGAGGGACCTGTTAAGGTTCCCCGGTGTGTTCTGGATATGCCATGACTCCAAGAACAGACGTTTTCGAACATGTGGCTCCGTGTCTATCACGTGCGCGTTCCCGAAGTCGATCCGATGATCAAATACCTCGCAATGTTCCGCGACGGCGCTACGCTCGCGATCGAAATTGCGCACATCGTTCTGGTGCTGGCGCATGCGTTCGGGAAACGATTTAGTTTCACCGATGTAGGCGGCGGGGCACTCTGCGCACGGTATCTTATAGACCACGCCTTGTGCTTTCTCTTTTGGGAGGCGATCTTTCGGCCTTTGCATGAGCCGTCCTAATGTTGAAACTAGCTTGTGCGCCACATAGATCCCTTCTTTTCGGAGCACGCGCGTCAGTGTCTCGCTCGTCCCTTTTACATAGGGGACGCTGATGCGCGCGATGGGGCGGGGCTGTGTGTCACCCGACGATCCATGGTTGTTGCGCGTGCAGCACTGTCGACGGGCGACGCGTTGAACAAAACTCCTTGAATAGCCGTTTTTTTGGAGGTCAGCAAGTATGGTCTGTTTCTCCTTTCTTCTGTCTCTTTCCGACGAGCAGATGGTCCTTGCTCTAGACAAGAGGGTAGAGACCACAGACGTCTTGTGACTTGTTGGGTGGTTTGAGTCAAAATCAAGGTAGCGTCCGGTGTGTGTTCAACCACTTCCATTGTGAGGTTTGCCGTCGTTACAGAAATAGAGGCGCCCATTGCCGTTCCGCTGACTTGTTTGAAAATCTCACCCTTGAAGCTGAAGTACGTACTGCCAAGGCAGAACTCGAGAAGGCGGCGTAGCTCATCTACACTGAGGCTGGTTCTTGAGCCCAATGTTTTGTCTTTCTCGAGGACCTCTCTGGCTGCAGCAACTGCTAAGGGAACTGGCACGCTGGTAAAGAGTGACACAACGTCGAAAGGCACAATCGTGTCATCATCGCTGAGTCTCACTTGCGAGGCACGTTCCACGCAGTGGCAGGTGTTCAGCACATGGGTCGGCGTATTTCCAACAAGGGGAGCTATAGTCCGGTGTAGGTAATTCGATAGCACTCGGACCCCAAACCAGACAGATTTCTGTCGAAGATGTTTACTTTCAACTCTGTTGGTTTGCACTCGCCTTCAAGCTGATATAGATCATGCTTCAAATTGGTGCGTCAATAACTGCTTCGCACTTGATACCGAAAAATCTTAACATATTGTGCTGTCTAGAAGGCGTGAGCTCATTTGTTTTTCCTAAAACCTTGAAGGCGCCTGAGTCTCCCGGGCTATTGGTATCAAGGCCCTTGGTGTTCATATTCATACTGCGCTGGTTTTCAATGAACACTTCTCCGTGTCCGTTAATGCTGCGTTTAGGCTGGTGGGCGTAATTTCTTTATTATATCACCAGTTTTCATCGCCCTTTTGTTTGTTGCATTTGTTTAAGTCACTAGTTAGATCACGCTTAGAATTCGGCTCGATCATCTGGAATTGCTTATCTATATCACATGGAACTGCATTCAAAAACGTACAGAAACGACTGATAAGATTAGTGTATGAGCGCTATACTGGAAGAGGGTGTTTTTATCATTATGAAACGTTATTTAGACGATTCGCGCCACACATGCTCGACGTGAGGAGGCAGTTTAGAGATTTTATATTTATTCCCAAAGTTGTCCACGGTCATGTTTAATTTCATGGATCTATTACGGTCCATACGATTCTATGTTCCGTCAAATGTCAGTCAAACTGTTTCAACCTTTTGTCCATTTCGCATTTCCCCTGTATCCCCTTTTTCACGGATTCAGCTGGCCTTCAATAAGATTCAGCATCTGGAAATTTTCATGTGCCTTTGGGTTTTTACCTTGCTTTTTCGCGAATGGATGTCTATCGCCTAAATATGGCAATAATATTTGTGCTGTGTTGTGTTTCAGCAATCTATGACTATTCTTACTATATTAACCGCACCACCGCGAAGACTGAGGAGTTGTTTGTGGGCATAGAAAATAAAGAATTATCATAATATTATTCTTATCATTATCATCTAAAAAGTGCACTTGGCAGACGCATATACTGGCATTTATACACTTTAGCGACGCGGGAAGAGTGAGTTGTAATAAAACCATTTCACTTAATGCGTAGGTTTATTTGGCATATATTAGGATATTATGGGTTGATAGCAGAAGTGAGAAGAGGACATAATAAAATGTACACCCCATTTTGCTGGTGCCAGGCTGGGCTCTGCTGCCTACTATTCAAGTAATTGAAAATGATAGGATATTTACCTTTGCAAAACAATTTTTTTATCTAGATTTAGAAAAGCAGTACGGTGATTTAGCGACGCTCCATTCATTTTGCCTTAGGAAGTAGAACCGTTAAAACGAAAAAAATTACACAAACAAATTTCTCAAGCAGAACGCAAACTTGCACAATAGCGTAGATTTTACACAAGCTTTATTTAAAAAGTAGTATCAAGACTCCATTTTTCCCTGATTAATCAAATAAAATGTTAGTCTTCAGTTAATCCACAATTCAACAAATAAGTAGGTTTATCTATCGATTTAGCAAGCCCAATATTTAGCAACAATGAAGCCGCCTCAAATAAACGACGAACCTTTGACAATGTTTGGTTAATTGCAGTTTAAAAAGTGGGAAGGGACAAATGCAACTTTAAAACATTCAAACTCCCACTTTGATGCAGAGGCAGAATCTGGTGCGGCGAAATGAATGGTGGGTACACTGAGTACGGCATTTTACGATGCTACTTACAATATAAAAATAATTATTTGCGACCCCACTTTGAATCAGTAGTTCACAAGCACAACATCATGACTCGGTGCCGACATTACAAACTCTATCTAAATGCCAGAGAGTGCGTTTTCTATCGTCTCTGCTTCTATTTGTTTCTCAAATCAGCTTGTATTTCTAGCTAGGTCCAGGGTAGTGCAAGCATTTAAACTACAACACCTCTCGCCTTATCCAAGATGCGCAAGAAAATGACACATGTCAAGCCAAAACTGCAGTCTGCTGCTGCTAGATATTTCCGAAGAACGTTTAAATAGTATAAGTAATTTACGTGACCAAAATTGTGCCCCTATTTGAGTCTTATTGAGCCAAGCAAACATTTCGTCGTATTTCACTGGACCTCAAGAGGGAGAATACGTGTCCAACTGCGATTACCTGTAATATTTGCGCAGCAGGTCACAACATCGTCCGCCAAGCAAAATTATAAATTCATTGCGAAGCTATGAACCCCATCATAACTGGTCCGCTCTTTCCATCTTGATATTTTATTAATAAATTGATCACTATATAGCCCGGAAACCATCAAGCTCTTCTACGTTCAAGACCTATAACTATCGAGCCCTTCCACACCGTGCATCTTCAGCACCCCCAGCGGATAGAGGGTAACATCTGAGGGTTACTTAACTGCACGTGCAGCCTGAACACTCAAAGAAGGCCCCTGGTGAGAGCGCGCCACTGTGGCCAACGGTTATATCGCGCGAGCACTCTTCCAGCGGTCAACTCTCAAGCGTCCAATGTTGCAAAGCAGAATACCTTGCGGAACAATCCGCCCAATCTGCCTATAAATTCCGCTCGAAATTACCACCATTGAAACACGAAGACCTGCGCGCCACTTTTATTGGTCGAAAATCGGGAGATCCAAACCGCCCTTAGCGTGTCTCGTATCGGCGCTATCATCCTCGCAGGCCTCAACGGCGATGCGCGACCGGAGGCCCTGACAACGGAGGTAGCTGGGCGCCCCGGAGCCGTTGCCGTGGCAACGGCGTGGGCGTGGCCTTGTCCTCGCTGCGGCATACTTCCGCAGAGGCTCCGGGAGACAGCGGTCATTCCGGGCCGGTTCGATGGGCCCCGAAAGCGCTTTTAAAGTGCCGCCAGCGACGGACGGCGTCGGCTTCGGGGAAGGGAGGGAGGCCGAGAACGGCTCCCGGAGCGAACCGCTTCGGAAGCTAATAAACGAGACTCCATGGCCTCGCGCCAGGCACGCCGTTTCGGTGGCTTCACAGAACAGCGCCTTCGGAAAGCGGCTCGGAGCAAGATTGACGAGCAGCCGGTCTTGGCTGAGGTGGCCTGCACTCTTCATATGAAGGCGGAGAAAATTCAAAGCTTGTGGATTCATTATGTTTTGGCTCGTGCCCACCAAGCACCGTGCAAATAAATGCAAACGCTTTTTTTTTTTAAGTTTTATTATTGAAAACTAAACATTTCGGCAAAATCTGCCTGGTTAGGTGAGTATTAAGAAAAGAAAACTGAAAGGACTCTAACCAACTGGTTTGAATTGCCCGACGTTTCGCGGCCTGCTCGGACGCTTGTTAACGGGTAACTTATTTGGCTGGGTGTTCGTCTTTCTCTTCTTCTCCTTGTCGCTGCCGTTAGAATCGTCTTCTTCTCTTTGTGACTCCTCGAAGTCCGTGAATATAGCTGCTTAGGAGGGTACCGATTGACCGGTTCAGTCGCGTCCGTTCCTTTGCCGTCCACTCGCCAAGATGTAATTGCAATCGACACTGTAATCCTCTTTTCGGATAACGCTGCATTGTGTGGTACGTACAAAGTAGTTTTCGAATTTTATTTTAAAACTTTTATGTCCGAGCCCTTTCGTGTACGTCTGTAAGCACGTTTGTTTGTGCGCGTGAAATATGCATGCTTTTCGCTATCTTCTATTGCAAATTATTTTCCACAGTCAAGCGCTTTGCCACTTGACATGGCTGAGCGGGCGGCGTGGTCAAAACTCAACGTAAAATAAATTAAACATTTCAGTCGCAATCGTTCTGTTGCGCTTAGCCAAAAAAAATAGTTTTCAGTTCGTTTTTTGTTCCAAGTATACTAGAATGCTTTCGCGATGTCATAGAAAAAATACATACACCCTGAAACGCAGACAAATAGCGGCAAAAAAGCCAGAATTTAGCCGCCAGCAGTATCTGAAACTGAGCCTACGCAGGCTGCGCCTATGGAAGTCAACAGTCCGGAGAGAAACTAGCCTCAAACCCAGTGAGTGGGATCAGAAAAGGTTTTCTTGTGGGGCGGAGTGCTGCTTGGAAAGGTATATATCCCTACGCAAAAATGGAAAGGGAAAGCGGAAGTTTTATCGATATCAGCTCAAATTTCTCGAAAGGCTGAACTTTGATATCTGGAATTTTAGATGCTCCTGCCCTCGCTTAAAGAAAAATCCTTATATGGTATACCAATTCTATAAATGTCTCTGCCGTTTGAGAAAATGTAAAGAAATCAAATATAGGGTTGCTAGGTTCATCTGGGCTGTATAGACAGAAAGACAACTGTACTAAAGTAAAATTAAAAAAAAAATGCTGAATTGGGAATTGCTTTATATTGTCAGAAAAGGCGCTACTATTTTTTTTTATCTAACCATAAAACTTGTAATGCCCGTGTCCCACTAGAGCGACAGGCAGAAACAAAAGACAGCGACAAGCCTCAAAGCCATGCAGCATGCTCGCGATGGTACCTTTGTCAGGCGTTTAGTCGTTCTGAAGTAAGCAGGAGCGATTGCAAGGCTGCCAAAGATACTTTCGCGTGCATGATGCTCGTGTTTGAGCATAGCCTCCTTTATTCTACAAAGCCTCTCAAATCGCGAAATACTCTGGTTTGAGGCTTGTCGCTGTCGTTTGTTTCTGTCTGTCGCTCTAGTGTTACACGGGCATAAAGAGAAGCTTATTAAAACAAACTTGTTACGGAGAACTATAATCTTTATAAAACTAGCATATGTGACAATTTGTTCTTCGTATGAGGACTATTATTAATTGCTTATAAAGGGCTGCCGCATTACTATAAGACAGTACTGCGGCAGCACCTTGAACGCAACTGGCCGAACTCTGCACTCTCTAGTGGGCATTGCAAGGCAGCAGCAATGCTGCTGCCTTCCAGCAGCATTGCTTGCTTGCTTGGCTTCTACCGCTGCTCTGTCTGTTTATAGTGTGAAAATGCTTCTTCATCTTACTGGAGACGTGGAGCTGAACCCTGGCGCTCCAAAATAAGCCCCAGAAACCAGAACACTGAAATATTAGTATATCCGTTAATCTTGACCAGCGGCACGACACCCTCATAAATTACCCTGCTGAAAAAAAAAAACAGCTTGATGTGCAAACGTTTTTATTTAGCAACGAGACTAACACTTTCGAATGAAAAGTGAGTTATTTTGAAGGTATGCAAAATTAAACTTATTTACAAGATGTGGTGTCGACGATAATTATTCATACAAATGCTGCTCTAAAATCATAGTCGGACGATTATGAAGATCACTCTTGTAAGGACAACCTGGTGCTCGGCGGTATTGCTGATTCAAACACAGACGCATGGGCTCACTCCGAAGGGAGTATTCGGACAATTCTTTCACGCTCGCTTGGTGTGCAGTTGGAGGGTATCTCGCGTGCCCACTGACAGGCAACGTTTATCTCGAACAAATATTGGCCAGTTATCGGGCGCTTCAGTAAAGGGGCCTTGAGGAGGTTTGTGAAATCGCCTAAATATGGCGATAACTCACTGTGGAGGCTCTGAGCATCCTAGATATTCCCAAATTTCTATCATGCGTGGCCGCCGATTTTCCTATCTACAAAGCAGTCAAAGACCGCAGCACAATGGGAGGAGCGTGCTCCGGCAGCCAGGACGACATGTGACCAATGAAAACGCGGCAGTTCGTGTAGATTGCTAACGCTGTTATTTCAAAATGTGTGTGCTTTTGAGGATGATGAGAGCAAGTAAGAGTATGAGACAAATGTTAATTTTTTGCAATGAGGAAACAAAATATTGCGATAATCATTTCAGAAAGAACGCACTATGTTGTTCTTGTTTGTTTTCGTCTTCCGCGGGAGTGATATGTGTCCGGTCGTCTGCTCTCGAGCGCGCGCGCGCGCTGGACTGAATCATTGGTCTTCCTTGCGCAGATTCAGTCTGCGACGGCGGTGACTTCCAAACGTGCACACATAAAAAAAAGGGTGTAGCCATTACACCCCTTGACACATATAAGACACCGAAATACCTCAGTTCTACATACAGCGCACAGAGGTGGAACTGACGACCCCAACGTTTACGAAGGGCTTGACAACGGAGCGATATAACATATTAAACTGCTAAAATACCTTGTCAAACGCTATAAAAAAAATCACGGAGGTTTTGAAGTAACACCAAGAAAACCCCGATTACTTTTTTTCTAGTCTGTCCCACGTAAATTACCTAATTTTAATAAGTAGTACACTTCAGCAATCAAGCCGCACGTGAAAGTTGGTACCGTCGGTTCAACGTCAGTGTGCTGTGCGTCAAACTGAAGTTTTGGGTGTATTATAGTGACAAAGGGGTTAAGAATGTACCTTTTTTTTGGCGTGCATGTTTTGCGATCGTCATTGTCCGTGAGTACGACTGACTGAAATAAAAATGAAAGAGTTTACAACTCCCTGTAACGCTGAATTAGACCGCAGCTCTTGAGGGGGAGGAGGGGAGAGGTACGGAGAGGAGGCTATGCCCCCTCCTTCTCTCCTGCTCGCCTCCCATTTAGGGGAACATTTTCCGCTAAATTTTCCGCTAAGAGCCACCGACTGTTACCAAGCATCGAACGCACCTTGTATCTCGAACATTAATCACTTAAAAGGATACAGAAAAATTAATCTTTATCCTTCTCTTGTCCTCCACCTTCAAAATGAGCGACGAATCCAACATTCACGAAGAAGCAGTTGTAGCTTTCAAGACTGACCTTCCAAAATCCCTACCCTCTTCTCACTTGCTCGTCTTGTGGACAACAACATCGAGAAGCAACTGTTTTTAAGTTCGAACAAGAAACTTGTTAGGGAGAAGCGTGTGAGGTTGTTGTACATTTGGCTCGTCTGAATCGCCAACCATAAACATGAATATGGTTAAAGCTGCGATATTTAAAGGTGAATATATTAACAAATGAAATTCTGCTTCTGCTTGTTTTCCTTCCCCAGGGTCCTTCCATCACGGCATTAAAATTCGTATGTTGCCATTTCATGGGATAGATAAAAAAAAAAGAAAACTCTGCTCGATCTAACTAGATATGATAATCAGCAAAACACAAATGTAATGTATATGTGACTATACGTTCCCTTTTTTTAACTGTAACGGGAGCGAGTTCCTTTTTCACGTATGAACTTTCAACGGGAACGCGTTCCAAAAAATAAGAAGGAACGAGGAACGATCTTTCGTTCCCTTTTCTGAAAAGTGTGTACAACACTGGTTCATTACCACTAAGTTCGGCACGAGTGATTCACCATCTGAGCTGTATTGAGGGCTGGGTGTGCAGCCATTAAAAAAAATGACCGCATCTCCACGTGGTGAATGATGTTGATTGGGGCGAAGCTCTGGTGTTGCTGATGATACTGATTTTATTGTTCATAGGTAGTGCTGATGGTGCTGATTTTTTTTATTGCTCATAGGTTGTGCTGAGTTCCGGGTTGCGTTTCGATTTTATTATTACTGCTTTATATCGGTGAAATGCAAAGCCAGTGGTTCTTCTAGCGGATCAGCTCGGATCCGCTAGAAGCCGTGGGAACGCATCTCCACCGCTTAAGTCAACGGTCCATGTCAGAAAGAGAATGTGTGGTATGGAACGTGGTTATATACGCATTTGAGCATTTGACCGCAGCGCCCTCTCGTCTATAAACGTTGAGCCAATGCATGCAAAGTTTTAAGGCACGGCCACATTGGCGTCGCGGAGGCCTCCGGCGTGACGGTCGTCGCTGCCGGTTGCCGACCGAAACCAGTTTTCGGATTCACCGGCGCGACGTTCTGCGCCGCTGAGCCAACCGCTCCTTGCGCGGTTCAGAGATCGGCGCCGCACGCCGCAGAAGAGAGGAGCCAATGGGAGGTGGCGTACATAGTGACGTTGCGATGCCATGGCAAACGCTCAAGCCGGTCCCCCGCGCCTCTTTCACGTTCCGAAGGACGTGTTTCGTCGTCTGCTACCCCTACTTCGCCCCCGGTGCCTTCCCCAACGGAGCGGTTCCTTGAAACTGTGCGACTGGTTCCCTTTTTATATGACAAGACGCAGCCAGACTACCAAGATAATGACGCTAAGAACAACCGCTCGGAAATGATAGGAGAGGAATTCGGAATTACAAGTGAGTTTCTCCGTGGCACTTGTTGCTTGTCGTCTGTGTTGTGACGGATGTCGTGTTGATTTGGTGACACTTTCGAAAGTAGCCTTCATCTCTGGCGCGCCGCCGGGGCAGCAAAGCACGGACCTTTCCTTCGGTGTTTTGGTAGAACCAACTCGGCCGGACCCAAAACCTGTGCCTTCTTCCCTTAAGAGCGCGGCGACGTCACAAGGTCAACGAGCAGGCTAGGATAATCACTTTCACGCTGATCACCAGGTCATCATGGACACCTACCATGTAGGCAGCGAGTGCGGTTTCGATGCTGATACATGCGAAAGATGAGAGCCGAAACAGAAGAATAAAGCGAAGCAGACGACGAAAGAGCGGGAAATCCGACGGGAGGCGCGCGCGATCGCGAGAGCCAGTGCTGTCACGTGACGCCCGCAAAACGGAGGCCAATGTGGACTCCTCGCCTTGGGAAGCCGGACGGCGGTGCCGCCCAGCGGTGCCGGCCGGCGGCGCCGTTCACGCTAGTGTGGTCAGGCCTTAACGGGATTATATACGCATTTGACCGCAGCGCCCTCTCCTGTATAGACGTTGAGCGGCTACATGCAACGTTTCATCCATGACATCCCCAGCTAAAAGCTTGGTCTGCTGGGCAAGTTGGTAATGGACATTCATATTAAAATAGCGCGAAAAAGACGGGACAAAAAGGCGAAGACGCACACAGGACAAGCGCTAACTGGCCACTAAAGTTTATTGATAGTTTCTAAGTTCGACGTGGACGTTGTTTTCACTGCCCCGTGCAGACTGTCAAAATTGTGCGCAATGGTGAGCGGGCCGAAAGTGAAGAAACCTGTTTGCAGCAAGAAACACGTCACAAAGTTTGTGCCTTGTGCCACTGAGGTGGTTTACAGAATTCCTTTAACGTGTGGTCGTGTTTACATAGGGCAAACGGGACGTTGCTTAAATGATAGACTTCGAGAGCATGCGGCTTCTCTTGGCAACAATTACGGCTCCCACTTGCCGGGGCATCGTAAAACTTGTGGTTGTTCCCCCACGCTGGATGGTGCGCAGGTGGAGGGACGCAACAAAGGAAGGATAGAACGTGAGTTGCTGGAGGCGGCAAAAATACATGCTTGTGACTAAGACGTTTGCATAAGCGTCGCATCGGTGTATATCCAGCCGAAAGAGTACAGTTGCATTAACACTATCCAACTCGTAAATATTAACGCGGCGTTTTTTATATTCCTTTCTTCGTTCGGATTGTGCAGCGGGGTGATGTAGCTTTTTTGCTGACTTTTTGGAACAGGCGGTGGGCGGGATGTATCTGCTGATTTGGCGGTACGCCGTGTTTTTGTTGCGACGAGACTAAGCGCGTGCACGGCGATAGCAGAATTGGAAGGTTTAAATAAACTTTAGTTGCCAGTTAGCGCTTGTCCTGTGTGCGTCTTCGCCTTTATGTCCCGTCTTTTTGCGCTATTTTAATATGAACATCCCCAGCTCTTGAGTTACTACCACATCTCAGAGCCCCCTACTCGTCCGCAGTCGTGGCCGAGTGGTTAAGGCGATGGACTAGAAATCTATTGGGGTCTCCCCGCACAGGTTCAAATCCTGTCGACTGCGCAAACATTGTTTTTTCTTTTTTTAAGAAGACAGATGGGATGGCAATCGATGTGAGCACGGACGGACGGACGGACAAGGCTAGACCCTAAGGAGCTTCGCCCCTAAAAAGAGAGGTAAACTCACGAGATTGAAATTAATTTACCACATAGCCAAAAACTACACTAAAATAGAACAATCCAACTACCTTATTCCCCGCAACGGAAGAGCAACCCGTTCAAACCGTGGGAAATTATTCAAGGAGTTCCAACCTAAAAATAATTGCTTCAAGTTTTCATTTTTTCCGCTAGCAGTCAAGGAATAGAACAGTCTGCCGGAACACGTTGTTCCCGCTAGCTCACTAACACAGTTCATAAATGATGTCGAAGCCCTCTTGATATGAAAATACCATGTTTCATCCACTCCGTTTGTTTACTCTATTTGTTACACCCTCTGTAAAACCCTGCTTTCTCTGTACTGTGGTTATGCATCTGTGTTTTTGTACCACCCTACAAAAATCCTCTAATGGGGATTAGCATTATTGATAAATAAATAAATAAATAAAATATGAACAACTTTGGCATCTTTATCAAGATAGTCATAAATACTGGATGTAATATGCATTGACATGCGTCACGCGTCACTTTAAGAAAACACACGCACACACATTTTTGTTCTCTTTCTCGGATTTCGTTTTTGAGTTCTTGTTGTGAGAACAATTTTCTTAATTTATACGGTTGGTTGAATTTGATTTTGTATTCTCTTGCTGGGAATAATGCCGCCAATTAATCACTCATCTAAATGCCCGATGATACATCACAGGGCCCGCAGTTACAGGGCGGCAGCAATGCATAAGACTGCATTGTAGTACGTGCTCCACTGCTACTGCAGTTTCTTTTCGTTTTTTCTCTGGGGAGGGGGGGGGGGGGGGGTGAGACCAGTGAAGCTTTTTGCAAACAGCTTTTTTCTTCGTCTCCCACAACATTGTGTTTGTTGGAATAAAAGAAAATTAGTATTATTACTTAATGTGACAACTATGTGAATGAGAAAGCCAGACAAGAGCACACAAAAGGGTATTAATATTCGCACTTGTTTGTTGAACAAATAAAATATTCCATGCAGGCACGTAGCCAGGATTTTGTTTCGGGGGGGGGGGGGGGGCGCACATGACAAAAACAAAATGCTGTATGAGGGGTAGGGGGAGAGGAGGTACCAGCCAAATGGAAGATTTGGGGGGGGGGGCCTTGGCTCCATACTCCCCCCCCCCCCTCCCTGGCTACGTGCCTGAATTTCCATGTAACCTCTCAGGTGTATAAAAGACTCTTGTCTTTGAAGAAACACCGAACTCTAAAAACATATTCTGAAGTGCCTGGATCAGACACTTATGTCACCAAATAAATTTTCCGCGATCAATTTAGCCTAGCAATAACGTTGTGAGACACATCTTGATTCTTGAGTTAGGAGTGAAACCGAAATTATCGTCCATATCATGAAATTTACTCCAAAATAATAGTTAGATTCGGTTTTGTTCCTGAATCAAAACGTGTTTCCTGGCGTAAATATTACACTAAACACATTTTTTGTTTGTTTTCAGGATAAAGAGGTGACCTGCGTGCCTAACACCCCAGCTTCCTTGTAAACGCGGGAATAATTTGTGTCGCTCAGTGAGCCAGATAAGCAGACAGGCTCAACAACAGGTATACTCGCAAGCATCTTCGACCCTCACAGTATACGCCATTTTGGAAAACGAGTGGCGCCACCTATAGACAGTTGGAGTCGCGAATAGGAACAGAAGCATGAAGAACACCATGACGTTGTGCTTTTTGACGCTGTTTCATCGGTCCCATCGGCTCTTAGATCTGGCTGAGCACGGACTTAGATGAGACGAAGTAGAGCTGTGGAATATTGGATAAGAATATTGCGTCAAAACATTTTCTTTTTGTATCTTTTTGTCAAACAGTTCGTTTTGACGTAAAACTACGTCTTTCTCCGCGCTTAAAAGGGGGTGCAAAGTTTGGAGATCAACGTCATGAAAACTTAGTCACGGACGTGACATCACACAGATAACACCGGAGCGCCGACGGAATAGCATAATCGCGCTCCCCGAGGACGTTCGCTCTCTGACCGCGCTGGCTGCTGCCTAGAACTAGGGAGGCTCTAGTGAGGGTGCGTGCAACTGCTAGATCGGGGATCACGGGATATGGACGCCATTTAATTGCTAAATTTTGCTGGGAGTATACGAAGCAAAGGCTCGTTTTATTTCATAACTCAGGTCATAAGAGCCCCTTAAGGTACTTGAATAATTTACGCAAGGTATAAATGATTACATTTCTATGGCTATTAGTTTTGTTCCGATAGGTTATGTATTTGTTTAACGCGAAAAAGGGTAAATTCCGCCATCTTGGACGCTGCTGCTTGTCTGGCAACCCTGCTTTCTCCTCTCGACGTTGGCGATTCCCGGAGCGAGAAGGAAGCGAGAAAGGCTGCGCTACGCCAAGGCGTCCGTTGCTTGCAATGGGAGGCGAGAGGAGGAAAGGCGCATGGGACAACAGAGTTGCAACAGAGCGGGCGTCTGCTCTCGTGCAGGAAACATTGGCGCATATCCTTTCCCAATCCTCTCCCTCAGGCGCCGCCATTAAATTTAAAACGCTCTGGAGGATTTGAGCTGCACCCACCCTTACTAGAGCCTCCCTACCTAGAACCGCGCAGTGGGCGCACGCGTTCTTTCTTGTCTGCTGGCTCGCTCGTTTGCTCGCTTCAACGAGACGCGCTTTTGTATTATTGAAACGGCGATAGACGCCACTCCTGCAGCCGTGATTCCGCTATTTTCGCTCATCGCTCCGGACAGCGGCCGAGCGGCCGAGCTCGCGTGCTCTGTGGCACGGGCAGTTCAGGTGACTCTCTCGCGCGACTCGGCGAGGCGCTAAAAACAGTCGCACGCAATTCCGCATATGCGCCTCAGAGATAGCGGCGCGGGTGCTGCACATTTGCCTCTACCGGACTGCGAGCCACAGACATTCGCTTTTTGCGCACCCGACATAGTCAAGGGCGTTTCTTGAGCTGTGGCCGTGGGTCTACGCAAATTTACGCAGCATAGAAATCCTATGCCCCAACCCATATTTATTAATATTTAACGAAAGCTCGATGGATAAAGGCCTGATCAGGCATTAGTGCACATAGTCTATTTCCGTAGCTTAATTGCCACTAGCGTGTTTTCTTTTTTAACACGAGGGCTTGTTTTGTGGGCATTTCCCCCGCAACCAACTTTACGGCTCGCGTTCGCGCTATTACCGCCTTATGAAGCGCTTCCTTTATATTTTCCAGTTTTTGTCTTAATATTACTGATGTCACCCTTGAAGGCGCCCGGCTTCTTTTCTTCCTCGGCATGGAACTCTGCAGATCCAATCGGAATCCTTTTTCTACTTTAATTTTATTTCGTTTCATTTCATTACCTTAAGAGCTTCTTGAAGGAGGCATCACATAAGGGGGGTGGAATTGTGAAAATGGCATTTCCTACAATTAAAAAAACACCGCAAAAAAGAAAAAAGGTCAGACAACATCACTATATACAAATTGTTCAAACATTTTAAACATCTCGAGCGAAAAACGTTTGTAATTACTACAAGTTATCAAGCTTGAGGGCAGGCTTTTCCAATATGATATGCACAATGGAAGGAGTGAACACGTAAGTGTGTTGGGTTTGCAAAAAATGGGTTCTACTTTGCATGGGCGATCGAGGCGAGAGGAAATATGGTGGGACGGAGACATAAGGGTTCGGGGAGACCCCGGTTTATAGTACAATCTCTGCGTGAAAGAGAGCCTGTCTATTTTTCTTCGAGTGTCGAGAGTTGGTAGGGATATGGATTGTTTTAAATAAGATGTGCCACTCTAGGAGTAGTTAAGATTGATAAAACAAGTAGCACGATTTTGGGCAGCTCACAGTTGGTTAATTAAGTAGGTTTGATGAAGGTTTTATGTCCCTGATGCCTACTTCAGCTTAGTTCTGACTAATATACTATAAGCTAAACGTTTAACAAAGGAGTTCGCGAGAAAAATAGGCCGTCTTAAAAATCCTAATTTTTTGTTATCTCTAGAACAGATGTAGTTGACGTGACTCTTCTAAGATGAATCTTTAGAGAGGTACACTCCTAAGTATTTCAATGTGTTCACCGGCTCGATGTTGCCAGATGAAATTGAATATGAAAAGCAACTTTGTTCTGTGGTCTTGAGAATAACTTTATTATAGATTTATCTGGGTCGATGGCCATGAAGCAGTCAGACGGCAGTTGGGAGAGTTTAAGAAAGTGCTCAAAAATTAGGAACAGAAATTCAACGGACGTGTCTTTGGTCAATTTTAAGACTCCGGAGTTGTTACCAGGTGAAGAATTCACAAGAATTGGTGGTTAATGACATTCGCAATACCCTCTATTGAGAATTAAACATCATTCATGGGCGTGAGACATTCGGAGGTAGGTAAGCTTGGAGCCGGAAAAGTTTCACGAAGAAAATCGTCACGAAAAAAGGTATTGAAATTAGAATCAACCATTAAGGAGAATAGCAAGTTACCTTATGAATCTGAAGTGGACAGGTTGGCCCCTTTAGGTTTAGGAGTGATGATTGACCAAAACTTGTTTGCATTTTTAATTATTGCTCTCTTCAGATCGTCGTCGAAAATTTACGTTTTGCTATTCGATTTCATATTTACACTCTTTGGAGAACACTCGAAATTGAAGCCTCATAGCTTTCTTGCTTAATTGCACAGCGTTGCGGTATAAACGCTTCTTTTTGTTTAACGTTCGTCTAAGTTTTACGGAGTACCAAGAAGGAGAGGTGCTTAAGGAAATTATAGTCTTTGGAATCAACTGATTCCCAGAGCTAAGCAAATCTTGCTTGAATAAGGCCCAATTGGTTTCGACAGGACGAGAATTGAACGAGTTTTTAAATCTTGCAAACGACTTAAGAAGAGAGGAGTATAAATCCTCTAGGTCAGCTTTTTGGTAGTCCCAGGTTGCTTTGAATGACCTTGGTTTGACCGAAACTTTGACCGACAGAGCGATGTTTATAAGGGCATGATAACTCTACGCTCTTCACGTTTTATGTTATATGCCCTTTCTATTTCGTCCGTTTTAACTTGTTGGAATAATTTCCTCTTCCTACAGATTTTAGTCTCACGCACGTTTCCATATTTTTTTCCAGCTTTGTACCCTTGCACTCAATTTCTTATATTAAGAAAGCTTTACGTTCAACTTCCGAAGATTCCGTTGGCCCAACGTAAACGCAACGAAACTTTGATCACTAAACGATACATAAGATACTTCATACTTACAACACTGTGATTTTTATTAATTTTATTCTTGAGTTGAGGATGCCCACCAACAGCTATACGCCTTACCGGTGGTACACCATAATACATTCACAACGAAACAAGTGATGCGAACGCTGCAACAATAAAAGTACAAATAGAACATTGAAATGCAAATGCCCCATGTCATTTTCCCTACCACTACGTTTTTAAAATCGGTCAAATTCATAAAGACATCTTTTGCAGGTGACTCAAAATTGTTATACAAGGCCATCATTCTTGTGATAGGCGAGAGGTTAGAATGTCTGAGAACACAAAAACGTTCAGTAAATCTCAAGGAGCGAGATGGTACGTGAATGCTTATATCGGTTAGCAAACCTGGGCAAGCTTCTCCGTCTTTCAATAATTTATGCAAAAATAACAGATCTCGAATATCTCTCCTTTCAGCAAAGGTGGTCATTTGCAATTTACAAAGTAGCCAGTTATAATCATAGTAAAAGTTTTTACCAAGGTGTCGGCGGTAAATTAAACGGAAAACGCGTCTCTAAACTCCTTCAATGCGCTCTAGTCTAGACAAAGTCAATAAATTTCACGCAGTTGATGCGAATTCCAATCTCGAGCGGACGTAACAGTCATACAGTTTTTAAAGTCCCGTGTAATTCTGGACACCATGCCAAGCATCCTCAACGATGAAGCAACTACAGCATTGACATGTGCTTCCATCGAAGGGTGGAATCCCATAACACATCGAGATCACAAATTTCAGATTTCCTTTCTATTTCACAGTGGTTCAGCATATAAGAATGCGTATGCACTATATTTTTCGGCTAAATGTAATGACGTTGATTTTTTTTTTAATTTAACAAAAGACAATTATCTGAACACCACGCACTGACCGCATTAATATCACTTTGTAATTGCAAGCAATCTCCAAAGGTCTCAATTTTGCGGAATTGTTTTACATTATCAGCATACTGAAACATTTCAGAGAACTTTATACAGTCGAAAAGAACGTTGTAAAAAATGATGTATAAAAGGGGACCAAGATTTGACCCCTGAGGAACCCCAGATGTAGCGACGTATGGATGAGACATGACTCCTTGAATGCGTACAAAATTCGCGCGTCCCAACAAATAACTCCTAAACCATTTTGTGTACCTCTCGCTTACGCCATATTCAGACATCTTAACTAAAAGCAATTTGTGATTGACCATTTCGAAAGCTTTCGTCATGTCTAAATAAATTACATCAACTTGGCCCTTGATTTCAATGATTGGAGCGCAAAACTGCATCAACTCACAAAGCTTTGTTTCTACCGATCTGCCCCTTATAAAACCATGCTGGGCAGGATTAATTCTGTGTTCAAAAAAGCGATACATCCGTGTACAAACAACCATTTTAAAACCTTTCGATAGATTAGACAGCAATGACACCGGCCTATAATTTTTTTTATCGGTTGGGACTCCCGATTTAAAAACAAGTACAACAACAGTGGCTTTCCATGCGGCAGGAAATGTCTCTGACCTTAAAGACAAATCAAAAATATATTTTAAAACGGGTGCGAATATGCTACAGCAACCTTTTAGTATAAAACTGGGGATGCCATCGAGACCCGTAGATAGCTTTGGCTTGAGTTTCCCCACTGCATCAATTATTTCAGAAATCTCGACTTCCTCCGCTACCAACCCATCCCCACAACTCCAAGGAGTGTGGAAAGTATCAATATTGGAAGATTCAGATGAAAAAGATGAACTAAAAAACTCGCAAAACTTCTGAGCGACATCTGGTGGGGAGTGATAATTGCAACCCTCTTCGTTCAAAGTAATAGCCTGTCGAGGTTCTTTCCTGTATTTCTTCGTATATTGCCAAAAATATCTAGGATGTGTCCCTAAGTTTTCCTCGACTTTCATTTTGTGCTGCATGTCATATTGCTCATATAATTTCTTTACTAAAGCTCTACACACACTGTATTTGTCGTACCAATACTGTAAGCCAGTCCTCTTGTACTGTCTGTGCTAATGAAGCTTTCTGAAACAATTCCGTTTGAGTTCCGCAGAAAACCAAAAAGGAAATTTTGAAGATTTTACTGTACCCACGGGAATAAAAATGAGCATTCCACCCAAAACAGTTTCTATAAAACGCTCTGTCGCAGTGTCAACATCGTTTAATTTTGTTATCACAGACCAATCAAGATTATCGTAGTATCTGTTGAAACCATAAAGGTCTGCTCTGTTGTACCGAAAAGAAGGACAGCTATTCGTTTGAGGCCTGGGAAAACTACCTGCCTGGGATACATTGTCTACTGAAAGATAAGCTTTATCAAGGCACGCACATTAACTTCCTTGATGATGCGGGTAGATAGAAGTTTCCACCCTTCACTCACTGCGCCACGTCCTCAAGCTCGGTTCTTCAATTACTTGGTTTAAAAGTTTGCCTGCTCCATCTCTACTGTGATGTTGGTCTGGACAATATTCTGGCAAACACAATTAAGATCTCGTAGTAACATCACGAGTAAATTACCTTCCATTTTAAGACGAAACAAAAATCGCAGAGAACAAATTGCCCCGACTCGCGCATTATAAATTGTTCCTCAAGAAATCCAGACACGTGATTTATGAATAGACCACGCCCACCAGATCTTCCAATCGAATGGTTCACACAGACGTTGTACTAAGACCTAAACGGTTTCACCATGAGGTCGGTATGACTTTCCCTTTAAATTTTTGTTTCCTGTACTCCTAGTAAATCCAGGTCTTTTTTCGTAATAGGCGGCTAGGATGACACTGTCTGCGACATGCCGCAAGCCCGTGTGTTCAGATTTTCTATACAAAAACCAAATACAAGCTGTACGATAATTTAGTGATGTCAAACCCGCCTCTCGGTACCTACCTCTCACTCCGCGACACCAATCAATAAGCACAAGCTCACTGATACAGTCCTTCCTCACGTGACAGCGACGAGGACAGCAGCTTGCCTCTATAGCGTCCCTTTTGTCCGGCCATTTGCCATGGCGTCTCAGGATCGTGTAGCTCTTGTTCGTCGTTGTCCCCGGTCACCAGGCACATTCATGGGACCTAAGTTCATGCTTGACTCACTGGCGTCTGCCTTTGCCGGGCGTCAGAGCCTCCCACCGTCCCTGTTGTTGCCTCCGGCGTAGATGTGCCCGATGCCGATACCTGCGTTACAACAGTTGTACCAGTAGGCGGCGCAGCTCGGGCACTCACTTCCGTCCTCCCGCTGCAGACTGCATCGTCTGCGGTTTTGTCCTGCTCCGTCGTCTCCGAAATTTTCGCCGACAGCATTGAAGCCTCTGGTTCCGTCTCATTCTGACGAGGCCGTGGCTATCATCACCGACGCGGCTGACTACGGCGCTAGCATACGAGCGTACGCAATCTTAATCCACGTGGCCAAGGCTTCTGCACTGCCTGCACTGGGGCACACAACATGTCTTGCCGTATATGTCCTGCTCTTTGTCCCCGCAGGTATAGTGGTGCCCGCCCGGGCATGATGACCAAGGCCGTGCCTCCTTGGAGCCTCAACTGGTGAGGCAAGTTGTCCGGCGTCATCCCTTTCTGGAAAATTAGTCTGGCAATCCTTGCAGTTGACTCGACGTGTTCGAAACCGTCAACACGCGACTTTTTTTTTGATTATCTCGCGAACCGCCACAAACTCCTCCATGGCTTTCCGAAGAGCCTCGTTGAGGACGTTGAAGGCAATCCAGTGTACCTTCACACGAATTTCTTGACTGGCACACGCCGAGCCCTGCCACGTCCTTGCGTAGGTCGATCTTGCCCAAGTGCTCCCCTAAAGTCTGCAATCCGTAATGCCTAGCATTAACGTAGAAGTCGAGGTAAACATGGCTTTTCGCGTTGTCTCCGGCCGGCAGCGTCGACAACACAGGTCGGCAGTCGGCAGGGATTCGACCATCACTATCGCCACGACCGGCAGCGACCGTTATCGCCTCTCGTACGTGCGAGCCATCGAGCGTCCGCACTGCTTGGCAGCCGAACGATAAGTCCCAACTGAGCTATCTATTGTTGTTAACATTTTTTTTTCAGTCACCCCCAGAAAAGGTTTGCTCTATAACACGAAACGAATGCGCATGCGCCGGTGAGTGGTAGGAGGATATTTGTGGACGCAGAAGAAAACTTTGAAAGCTACCCAAGGGGAGTCGAACCCAGAACCCACAAATTGTGAACCGACGCTCAGCCGCTGCGCCAGCGGGAACTATTTTTTTGTATTGCCAAAACAAACAATAAATGCATGTCAATACAAATTAAAAATGTTCTGCAAGGCTTTTGTAGTACACATTAAAAATCCCGCACTTAGAGCAGCACTTTACACAAACCTAGCCATTCGGGCTGTCATTCACGTGTGACGATCGAGAGCGCCAACGGGGAGGCTTCTGAAGCGGAAGTTATTCAATTTGATAATATTTCGTTCGCCAAACAATATTACGGAACGTGTAAGTGGCACCAGTGGGCACATAGGACTTTTGCTCCATCTGCACGAGAGCTCGTGGGGCCGAGTCGCAATCTAACGCAGGGAGCTCTTGCTCGTATCCGCCATTTTGCAGGGATACATAGCTTCCAACAGAAGGCACACGTTAGCAAGGGGACATATATAATATAATCATGACGAATATTCGAAATACGTGACATAAACTAACTGGGATATGGAAAGAGAAAGGGGACATCTTGAGCTGAAGCATGATTCAATTCCTGAAGAAAATATAATTAGGAAGAAAGTGCAAATTTCTATATTATGAAGCTCAAGTAACTGTGAAACCATAATATATATTTATTCATTTACATTGCCCACCTGCAGCCAGAGGCCAAGAACGGTGGTGCACAAAGTCAGTTGACAAACCAAATGCCAAAACACAAACTCCAGGCTTTCGTTAAAAACGTCGACAGGAGATGGGTGGAGGAAATTAAAAAATGTTGAGTGAGAACTAGCGGAGATACACAGTGTATAAGGTTTATGGTGAATGTGCGATTTCGGCAGAAACGCCGAAATGGAACTTTTATATCGATGTGAGATATGATACTTACACTATCATAGTAGACTTAAACAAAAAAAACACGAGGTCATTCTTACCTCGTCTAGTTAGTAAATCGATGGAACCCAATTGAGATAGCACATTCTGTTAAGAGTAACACTGGGACAAGTGTTGTCTTACGTGGAACATGCTTGCTAATCTTTTTTGCACTTGCTGCAAGTTCACTGTAGAAGTGGCATTGAGGTTGTTCCAGAGAACTGACGTGAAGTCTAATTTTTGCAGAAAAGATTCTAAACAAGACCAAAGAAACAAAACGGATCTTAAAACACAAATCTCATGCGGCGAGTGACAACGCCCAACACTTTTAGGAAAGATAACTCGACTGTAGCGACGTGATTGACTATTCAAATTCAATTTATTGTCCAGCATTACATCAAAAGCACACACAACCGACACACGTTTAAGAAGACTTTTATCACGATAGTAATCATAAATACCAGGTAAAGTTTTGAGGGTAATACTTATGATTTTTTTTTAGAAAGCTTAAGTCAAGCTCATTATTTGCACATCATGTACACATCGCGACACTGTTAGCGCGAACACGACATCTGCGCATTTTCGCATTTTACTTCTAAATAGTATTAGCGAGCACGAAATTTTATCGCTTACATTATAGAACTAAATGAGCTCTTTCCGTAGCAATAATAACTTGGATGACATCCCTTGGTTT
Source organism: Ixodes persulcatus (assembly GCA_013358835.2). Classification (NCBI taxonomy): domain Eukaryota; kingdom Metazoa; phylum Arthropoda; class Arachnida; order Ixodida; family Ixodidae; genus Ixodes; species Ixodes persulcatus. The sequence goes on from JABSTQ010011024.1 coordinate 290,633, forward strand.
CAAATACAAAAACTGGAAAAACCGGCGATCGCTTGTTCGTGCTAACAGTGTCGCGCTCTGTACATACATAACTGATTTCAAATTGCTACATGACCCATTTATAAATACTTTTCACTTTGATATATATATTTTGATGTCGTCAGGAAACTGGAATAAATTAGAGCGCTGTATAACGCCCTGAGTATCGTTAACACAAATGTAAAAAGCAGAGGACCGACGTTAGAACCCTGTGGCTCGGCTTCTTTATGGGAAACACAGTTCAACATTTCCCGGAGGTAGCTGGAGAGCTACAAACAATAATCAGTACTTATGACGCTAAAAGATAATTTATGAAAGTAAAATATGACTAACGTGATCGAAAACTTTACTGCAGTCAAAATAGACAGTGTCAGTTTGTTCGCAACTAACACTTGGTGTCCCATCCCTCAGGAAAGTCACAAGGTTAGTTGTAACGGAACAACCGCTTGAGCAGCCATGTTGATTCTCATCAATGACTCCCTTGAAGATACTGGAAAACATCTTATGAACATTGTTTTAGAGCAAAGCTCTTAGGCGCCCGTTTCCGGCTTGAGCGGCTTCGGCGTCGCCGTCGCCGTCGGCGTAAGCGCGCGGTGCAGTATGGGAAATGTCCCATAATGCACCGCCCAGGGAGGAAGAGGAGGGAGGAGGAGGGGGGGAGGGGTAGGAGGCCGAGAAGGGGGGAGGAGGGGGAGGAGGGGGAGGAGGTCGAGGGGAAGGGGAGGGCGAGGAGGACGAGGGGAAGGGGAGGAGGATGGGGAGGGGGAAGAGGAAGGCAGAGGGATGAGGAGGAGGAGTGGAGAAAGGGGGAGGAGGGAGGAGGGAGGAGAGGGGAGGACCTTGAAGGATGAGGGGAGCAGGAGGAGGTGAAGGAGAAGGAGGGGAGGAGGAGGAGGTCAAGGACGGGGGAGGTGGGGCATACCCTCCCCTCAGTATTCTTCCCTCCTCCTCCTGAAGAACTGCGCTCTAATTCGGCGTTACAGGGTGTTGTAAACGTCTTTAATTTTTTTCTCAAAAGCTCTAGAAGCCGGTAGTAAGGATATAGGCCAAAGCGGTGGGTCTTCCTGATTTCAATAACAGAGTCAAAACAGCCATTTTGCAAGCGGTCGGAAAAGCAGCCTGTTCAAATCACATGAAACGATTTTTGTACTTTCGCTAAATACTGCTTAGAACCACTCCATAGTATTTATTACTGAATAAACTTGCCTTAGATTTTCTTTCTATGCAATGGCAAACGCCAGAACAAATCCGAGAAATATGAGCATTGTTCGTCCCCTCTATTCGGCGCCAGAACAAGCGGCCACGTGGACTGGTGACTATCTTATGCCGACAACGTTAATCATAGCCACGCGCTGGGGTTGGCAAAGTAGAAAACGTGTGCTGAGCTCCAGGCATTTTTAGAGTTCGGCTATTCTCATCACCGCAGTGATTGGACACTAACCACTACCCGAGTGTCCGCCGAGGCATTGATTGTTACGAGCCAAAGTCGAGTGTTCACACAGTTCTCTTGCCCAATCCATGAGCCGCGCTCGGCTATCATCAGGCGGTTTGTTTCGATCCCACAATAACGTCATCAAGCTTCGCGAAGACAAGACTGAAAGAAATTGTCCCTTTTTATTCTCGCAATTCAACCGCGACAAAGAAGCTTCTAAATCAGTGGCCGTCTGTGCGAGTATACTTGGGCCAGACAGGACCAGTACGACTCTGCAATGTCATGAACATTCCAACCAGATATCGTTTCATGACTCCTTTAAATATGTAGGCGAACAAAGGAGCGAAAATATCTGCGCAGCCTTTTACAATGAAAGAAGGGATGCCGTCGGGTTCACTGGACCTGCTATGGGGAAGCTGCCCAATGGAAAAAGGTATATCATCATGCGTAATGACAGGTGGTATAAAATTATTACAGTAGGTCCTTGAGATATTGGCAACTCCAACGAAATCGACGCCGCGTAGCAGAAGCGCCGAGAAGCTCTGAGAGAAGGTCGTTTCGCCCCTGTCGTCTGCTATCGCTACTTGGTTCTCGTAAGCAGCATAGCTTTACCCGTTTGTCACTTGCACTTGGCTACAAAAATCACTTGTACTTGTCACTTGTACTTGGCTACAAACGTTTATCAACCTATTAAGATTTGTTTTCTTCAAACTTGAACCCGAGGATGACGTTCGAAGCGCATCGGACAAAGCCAACGCCAACCCTTATCCTTACTTTGTTGAACTTCCGGAGGACGATACTTTGTTATTTTACAATATCGTTTAACCCTTCAAAGCGACTTGAGGATTTTCAATATCTTCCACCTCGCGAAGCTTAATACATAAAGAATAAACCAGAAGTCTAGATTGGCCAAATGCGCGAACCGAGCTGATGGAAGAAACAAACATCGTTTCCAGTAATTATTTTCGTTTCTGCCGTGTCACTCTGCACTGAGTAGAAGGTTTTTACCGTCCAAAAAGCGCTTTGCTTTCATATGTAACACCGATTTTACGATTCAGCGCAATAAATCTTTGATGATCTGCGCGCTAAACGATAAAAAACGATCTCCTTTCGTCCGCCATTTTGTCTGACCAGTGCGCCCCCTATAGTTCACTGGGGTCGCCAATAGCCCGGATGTTTTTTACTGTGCATAAAATACACAGACATAAAATGAGAGGCAAAGAGGTTTTTTAAACTTTTTGATGTTGTCCTTAAATTGCTGGCGAATAAGCAAGGAGGACGCGTCTAATATTAGTAGTGGATACGATTAAAGCTCTATAGCTACCGACATTTTAAGAAACGTAGGGTGTGTGTTCTTATTGTCAGGCTTCTTGATTCTTGATTAATTTTGGCGTTCTTATTGGCTAATGCTAAAACCCAATTCACTAAGGAACAATAATAAGATGCTCGGGATTTACCATGCCCTGTATTCTTTAAGTTGTCAATTATTATACATTGATTGAGTGAATATTGTGCATGGAGACTGAAAGGCCCCAACAACCAAGTTGCTTGGATGCAACATTTAGCTCTCCGCACTGAATTAGAGCAGACTCTAATGAACCAGGCTCTAAAGAACTTGCTCTCATGAACCATCAGTTGAAGCCTCCTTCCGTGGACTTGCCTGATAAGGACATTCTACAAAAGCTATCTGTGTAAGTTGTGCTCCAGTCGATTTTACGTAAAACATCAAGTTATTAAATGCTCGGCCGGCTGTAATTTACGCTACAAGTGCCAATGTATCAACGTGCGTGTCCAAGACTACAACATATTCATGGAAACTGGTGCCAGCCTCTACAAGTGCTTGTTCTACATTCGACGTTCGTCAGAGAAAAACGACTCTGGAGAAGCACACGTCGATTGTGAACGGTGAGTTGCTTTCTTCGGAGTTGATCCACATGTTCACAAGTATTCTGAGCAAACTGGATTTGCTTCAGATGGAAGTTAAGGACTTGCAAGGCAGGCAACACGTCAAAAATGAAACTCGAGAAATCTAAAGCAGAGACATCTTAATGATTTAGAAGGTTTATGTGAAAAAGCAGTGACGTCTGCGATCTGTTTTGAGCGGCACTCGCACTTCAAGAATGGCAGAACGTCACTGAAGTCAAAGAGATGTCGGATATTGTCGCCCTACCGCTCTTCGTCTCCCAACGATGTTCTGCCGTTTCTGAAGCGCGAGTGCCACTTAAAACAGTTCAGAAAATTCCCTGCTTTTTGACACAAGCCTGTGGAATCATTTCAAAGGTCTCTGTTTTATATGTGCTGAGTTTGACGCAGAATTGACGTTCGCTCTTGCACTGGTTTGCAGTTTATGGTGAAATCGCCATTGCGTTCGTGCACATGGTCGCAAACACCCGCGTAGCGCAGCTCCAAATGTTCAAAGAGCGACGTTATTAAGCATTAGAAGACACGAAGGTTCTTTCCTTTGACTGCTGCGCACGGATAACTGTGCTGCCCTTTCTTTCTACGCTACAAAATCAGTGTCGGAACTTTCTGATCACACCTCGCGTATACGGCGAATTTACTCTTCCGGGCCCGCACACTGTGCTCTTGGGAGACTTCATCGTTGTGATTATCTCAGAGAAATCAAGGCTGCTTTTTTTTTTTTTTCTCCAGTTATCAATTTTTATGGGCTTTCGCAACATAATTATCTTTCGAGTGCTTCAGGCGATACACTTGACTCGCTCTTTTCAAGCTACTGTATTGGCGCTCATCCGCCTTTCGAAGCCGAATTTTGCTTGCAGTGTTCATCATAAAAACTTACAATATTCATTTATTGCCATAAAAAAAAAGAGATTACTTTAGTCTGTCTAAGTTTGTTAAATCGCGTATGTAATCTGAGCTATATATTTCAAATGACGCAGATTTTGCAGCCCGAAAATAGACGTCGGTAATGAAAGAAACTTTCGACAAATATGGGCCGAAGAACTTGTTAAACCCAGTACGTTTCCGAGATGGTTTCGAAATAATTAAAGATAACTAAAGAGCAGTGTGAATGGTGTTTTTTACGTGTTGTGTAATCTTTGTTCAGCTGGTTCATCGAGAGCAAGGTTTTATCCTGACAAGCTGATCGAGGGAGACCAATTGATCGAGTTCATACATAGTTTTTTTTGGAATAGCCTTCTTCACCACACTTTTTGTAACGCATTATTTTACCTTTAATTACAGGAAGGTGCCTGTAATCTAATTTATTATGACTTAGGCTATGGGATGCGGTACTTATATGTTTCATGTTTTTCATGTTAGTTTCTTTTTTTTTTTGTAGAAGTCGATTTTTCGTACACCAATGTCAAACCCTTTATGGTGTTTTGTGCATGCAGTAATAATCAAGATGAACTTCAACATCAACACAGTGATTACAAACGGTTGGGTTTAGAGCGTTATGTGTGGAGCCAAAGATAATCACTCCAAATGGATGAATGAATTTTTCTGGCACTGCTCCTTTTTTGTTTTGCTTTGAAGGTTTATAAAGAAACGGGGAAGCTGGGAGTGGACATTGGCTAACAACCATGATGCTTTTTAAGAACATTAAAGTTGCATTATTTTATCTTAAAATATTTTATTTGAAAGTATGTTTTTTTGAAGCATGAGATTGAAAAGTCAACTGAGTCGGAAATTGTAAACGTAAAACATCACTCTCTCAATAAACTATAGGCTGAATTCATAAAACCAGTTTAAACGAATTTTGAAAATTTCGGTCAGGAGTGTAATATTTATAAAAATACAACGGGATTGTTATTGGTGAAATAATAAAAGAAGCGCACGCCTCAACCACCAAAAGTTAAAAGAATATGAAACACTTGGCATTTTATTTAGAAGACCCTAGAAAATAGAAAATAGAAGCATGCTCACTTTTCTCTAGTTGGCTTTTTTAAAGATTCATTTCCAGTTGCTGGTTGCACCCTTATTCACTTAGATGTAGAATTTGTTTAATTATAAAATAGTATTCTTGCTATAAACTTTCGACTAAGTCAACAATTGTAATATTTCGCCCTACAAACTTATCACTGGGCCGCATTTTTTAAAGAAATTGACCACTGTGCCTTCTAAAACGGAATTATTAAAAATGTTTTATAAATTAATTTTATCCAAATGACCCGTGCGGTACAGACATGCAAAACCAAATATGAGTCTTCTTAATTAGACCCGAGAAACTCAATTAGAACTCGATCTAGGATAATTGACTAATGTAAACGAATCACAAAACTGACTACGTATGAATAAAAACGATATTCGAACGTAGTCGTTTTTTTTGTTTATCTGGAGAAGAAAATTGCGACAAAATCAAAACCAGGATAGATGATAAAGGAGAAGCGCTAAAGTAAACTCACTCACACTCACACTCACACCAGAAAAACGGTCACTCACGCCGCGCTGACTTTCAACTCAAATTGTATTTTCGTCGTCTTTCGTTTTCTTTTACCCGTATTAAATTTGTCTTCTCACTTCGTTCTCTTCTGTACAAAACAAATTGCATTGTCTATTGCACATTACCTTCGGGAGTCAAGATATACCAATTCTTTTTCAGAAAGCGTAACGGATGGACTGCTAACACAAGTGTCACTCCTTTTTATGATGGTAGCTGCCTCTATTATCTCACGTGTTAACTGGTGGTGGTTCTTTCCAATTACGGTGGCTTGCGGGATGTGATTTGACCTTTTTTAATCTGTTTAAGGAGACTTTCGGCGACTGAAGTTAATAGATGTGAAGGATATCCCGCATTTAGTATCCTAGATACTTGTCCTGCGAAGCTTATTAGGCCTGAATGTGGGCAGGACTTGAAAATTGAGTTTTTTAAGCACTGATTGACTATTCCTCTCTTTACCAATTTTGAATGCGCCGAATTATAATTGAGGAGTGGTTTTTTCCCTCTCGGCTCATAATAATATAATAATAATAATATAATTCGGCGCATTCAAAATTGGTAAAGAGAGGAATAGTCAATCAGTGCTTAAAAAACTCAATTTTCAAGTCCTGCCCACATTCAGGCCTAATAAGCTTCGCAGGACAAGTATCTAGGATACTAAGTGCGGGATATCCTTCACATCTATTAACTTCAGTCGCCGAAAGTCTCCTTAAACAGATTAAAAAAGGTCAAATCACATCCCGCAAGCCACGCGAAAGATACAGTAACCAAAGACCGGTAGTCATCCCCTACATTCATAACATTTCTCATAACCTGAAGAAGATTGGGAATCGCGCAAATATTGATGTAGTCTTTTCCGCCCCCATCAAACTCTCAGGCCTATGTAAAAAAGTTAACGCCATACCAAAAACTAATACCGTCTGCCCTAAAAAGTATAGAACCCCATACATACCTTGCTCAGAAGGAGTGATTTATTCTTTTCCCCTTTCATGCGGCAAACAGTACATAGGACAAACTGGAAGATGTATAAATGACAGATTAAAGGAACACAACAACAACATCCGATTAGCAAACTCAGGACTTTTGGGCATTCACTGCCTTGACTGTGGGTGCACCGCGGACTTCAAAAATAGCACCGTAATTGGAAAGAACCACCACCAGTTAACACGTGAGATAATAGAGGCAGCTACCATCATAAAAAGGAGTGACACTTGTGTTAGCAGTCCATCCGTTACGCTTTCTGAAAAAGAATTGGTACATCTTGACTCCCGAAGGTAATGTGCAATAGACAATGCTATTTGTTTTGTACAGAAGAGAACGAAGTGAGAAGACAAATTTAATACGGGTAAAAGAAAACGAAAGACGACGAAAATACAATTTGAGTTGAAAGTCAGCGCGGCGTGAGTGACCGTTTTTCTGGTGTGAGTGTGAGTGTGAGTGAGTTTACTTTAGCGCTTCTCCTTCAATATGAATATCCAACTCGCCCAAGCATCTATTCACAGGATAGATGATTTTATAAAGATTCATCAGCTTCATTTTACACTGTGATTTTCTGGGTTTCGAAATTCAAGCTGGGCCGCACGTCACGGTCAGAAAGTTGTAAAACAAATCACAACACTGATTTATCAGATCGCTATATTGAAGTGTTTGAAGTGTAGGAGGCTGTGAGCATTTTTGATGAACAAGTAGTTACATAATAAATGAGTTTAAAGAACATCTTTCTGCTAGGTGGGTTCCGCACTTTCTTAATCCAGCACAAAAACGCATTCAGGCCTCAACCTCAACAGATAGTTCAAATGTGTTGAAGAGGAGTCTAATAAGGATAAAGAGACCATATGTGACCATGATGAAACCTGAATTAACCACTACACGTCAGAAAGAAAAATTCAATCGCAACAGTGTTTTTGACAAAGTGAATCCACTTCATATAACGCTAGGGGGACCAATCGGTCTGCGTGCGGGAAGGTGATGTCATCAATGTACTGGGATGTCAAAAAGATTTTGCGACTTGATTATCATACATAATATATATTATTACTGAGCAATAATACACAGCACTTCTGGACAAGCTGAAAGAGGCAATTCACGCAAAGCAGCCTCACATTGTCCAAGTAAAAGTGTTGTTTTACCACGACAATGCATTCATGCGCTATTACTTAACAAGCCTCGACCACATGGAAGTCAAAAATCCTTCCGGATCCACCATAGTTACCTAATTTGACTCCCTTGGGCTCCCATCCGTTCCCATAATGGAACATTTTACTGGTTGGAAAGAGGCTTCAGTCGAACCAAAGGGTGATTGAAGCTGTCAACGGGGATTTTGGGTGCACTAAAAGGTCTCTTCCGAGAGGGAAGTTAGGTGCTGGAGAAACGTTGTACCAAGTGCGTTGAAAAGTATAATATATATTTTAATAATATTTATTTATTTTATATTCCTTTCGGAAACTTCTCAACTTATCCTCGTATCAAGTACTTCATCTCCAGATTCACTGTCTTGCACCGCTGCGGTTTCGGGCTCACTCGTCCAATTGGCCGGATACATTTGTGAAAACAAAGGCGCAAATAATATATCAAAAGTCAAGAGTAATTAAATTTAATTAATATTACCACCCGGAGTAATTCATTGTATTGCAAGATTACCAATACAAACTTAATTATTCGCATTACACATTACAGCCAAAATGATTTAAAATACTGTAATTACATTGCAATTATTTTATTGCTGCTACCTCTGCTAAACGGTAGTGAAGTAATGATGGCCTTTCGGAGGTGGGAATAAATTTTCACAACTATGTAAAATTATTTTCATTGTATTCTCATTTAAATGATGCGCGTTTTTTTTTTTTGGCCTTGGAGCTATTTGGTTAGACAACGGTCCCGAATTTCACAAATTCATAGAGATTCTCCCCCGTAATCTTACAAGAGTACCCTGGCACATATTCTGGTTTGAAGTACAGGGTGTTAACGCTGCCCGATCTCCTACTACGTTTTTGTTTCTGAACAGTTGAGGGGGATCCGGACAAAATGATCCCGGACAAAATGGTCCGGTCAAAATAGTCCCAGACAAATGGTCCGGTCAAAATAGTCCCGGACAAAATGGTCCCAAGCCAAATTTTCTAAGGAAGGAAGAAAGTGCAGAAAGGAAGACAAGAAGTTAACTGGGGTATTTTGTCCCGGTTTGCTACTTTGTTTGGGGGAGAGGGGTGAGAGGATTAAAAGAGAAGAAAGAATTTTCTAAAATAGTTGCTTGTTCTTCGGGGTATTGTCGATTTGTTTGCACTTGCTTGCAAATTGGACATTGAGAAAAAAAAGTTTTGCTGAATACTTAGCTATGAAACGCTAACCATTTTAAAGTTTACGTATTCAGTTGAAACACATTGCATGCCAGTAGTTGAGCCAAGAAGAATAAATGCAGCGATAGCAAAATTGTTGAAGTACGTGTATAAATAATGTGTCTATAATATTTGTTATAATCAAGAGGAAAAGAAGGATGTTGTTCCATATGAAGCCATTGCAAACAATATATTTGAGGTTTGTGTTTATACAGTGTACGGTCGATCTGACTTTGGGGAGCGGCGACACTGGTGTACATTGTAGACGACAAACCTTTGCCAGCGCAGTACCGCTGCTAGACTGGGGTCTTTAACGTTCATCACGCAGTGGCGATAGACGACGGCACGCACGCACACAAATCTGTAACATGTGCATGATGATGTCTGAATCATTATGTGCATACGTTTCTTGCAGCGCCATTGCGGTAATTCGAAATAATAAAAACATACTGTCGGATTTTCTTAAAATTTCTTCCCGCCCCTATATTTAGTTTTACTAAAGTCACAGTGCAGCCGACGCTATGAGCTGATAGGACCCATCAAGCAGTGCTGACAACAAAACGCACCAATCGCGTTCGTCGACTTTTTTGTGCATGTTATTACCGGCTAATCCAATGAATAGAAGACTGCATAGTGACCTTGCGCGTTTAGTGTGCGCGATTGTATTCGTGTGCTGACTTCCAAGCTTTAGTTTTGTACAATGCTCTGGTTTATTCAAAGAGGAGCCATATTGCCAAGTGAGCGATAATAAAACTTAAATTCACTTTTGAACTTCTTTGGTTATTTCCTCAAATTTATAGCAAAAATCTTAAATACACTAAAGTACATATTACACTGTGTTGAATACAACCTTATAGTAGCCGTTCGCTAAAACTTCAAATAACGACAAAAGTGTCAGCAAATCGCTTGGGACCATTTTGTCCGGGCTTGCGCTTGGGACAATTCTGCCCGGGACTATTTTGATCGTGACCATTTTGTCCGGGGCTACTTTGTCTGGGACCATTTTGTCCTACACCCGTTGAGAGGAATACAGGTGTCTCCCATTGTACATATTCCTTACACGAGGGAAAAATAGCTTTGGGTTGAAAGACTACGACGGCATGGAGTTTCTAGGAAGAATAAGATTTGTCCGGGGCTACTTTGTCTGGGACCATTTTGTCGTACACCCGTTGAGGGGAATCCGGACAAAATGATCCCGGACAAAATGGTCCCGGTCAAAATAGTCCCGGACAAAATGGTCCCGGTCAAAATAGTCCCGGACAAAATGGTCCCAAGCAAATTTTCTAAGGAAGGAAGAAAGTGCAGAAAGGAAGACAAAGAAGTTAACCTGGGGTATTTTGTCCCGGTTTGCTACTTTGTTTGGGGGGAGAGGGGTGAGAGGATTAAAAGAGAAGAAAGAATTTTCTAAAATAGTTTGCTTGTTCTTCGGGGTATTGTCGATTTGTTTGCACTTGTTGCAAATTGGACATTGAGAAAAAAAGTTTTGCTGAATACTTAGCTATGAAACGCTAACCATTTTAAAGTTTACGTATTCAGTTGAAACACATTGCATGCCAGTAGTTGAGCCAAGAAGAATAAATGCAGCGATAGCAAAATTGTTGAAGTACGTGTATGAAATAATGTGTCTATAATATTTGTTATAATCAAGAGGAAAAGAAGGATGTTGTTCCATATGAAGCCATTGCAAACAATATATTTGAGGTTTGTGTTTATACAGTGTACGGTCGATCTGACTTTGGGGAGCGGCGACACTGGTGTACATTGTAGACGACAAACCTTTGCCAGCGCAGTACCGCTGCTAGACTGGGGTCTTTAACGTTCATCACGCAGTGGCGATAGACGACGGCACGCACGCAACACAAATATGTAACATGTGCATGATGATGTCTGAATCATTATGTGCATACGTTTTCTTGCAGCGCCATTGCGTTAATTCGAAATAATAAAAACATACTGTCGGATTTTCTTAAAATTTCTTCCCGCCCCTATATTTAGTTTTACTAAAGTCACAGTGCAGCCGACGCTATGAGCTGATAGGACCCATCAAGCAGTGCTGACAACAAAACGCACCAATCGCGTTCGTCGACTTTTTTGTGCATGTTATTACCGGCTAATCCAATGAATAGAAGACTGCATAGTGACCTTGCGCGTTTAGTGTGCGCGATTGTATTCGTGTGCTGACTTCCAAGCTTTAGTTTTGTACAATGCTCTGGTTTATTCAAAGAGGAGCCATATTGCCAAGTGAGCGATAATAAAACTTAAATTCACTTTTGAACTTCTTTGGTTATTTCCTCAAATTTATAGCAAAAATCTTAAATACACTAAAGTACATATTACACTGTGTTGAATACAACCTTATAGTAGCCGTTCGCTAAAACTTCAAATAACGACAAAAGTGTCAGCAAATCGCTTGGGACCATTTTGTCCGGGCTTGCGCTTGGGACATTTCCTGACGGGACTATGATAGATTTGTCCGGGGCTACTTTGTCTGGGACCATTTTGTCCTACACCCGTTGAAGGAATACAGGTGTCTCCTATTGTACATATTCCTTACACGAGGGGAAAAATAGCTGTGGGTTGAAAGACTACGACGGCATGGAGTTTCCAGGAAGAATAAGATTTGTCCGGGCTACTTTGTCTGGGACCTATTTGTCCTACAACCCGTTGAAAGGAATACAGGTGTCTCCTATTGTACATATTCCTTACACGAGGGAAAAATAGCTTTGGGTTGAAAGACTACGACGGCATGGAGTTTCCAGGAAGAATAAGATTTGTCCGGGGCTACTTTGTCTGGGACCATTTTGTCCTACACCCGTTGAAAGGAATACAGGTGTCTCCTATTGTACATATTCCTTACACGAGGGAAAAATAGCTTTGGGTTGAAAGACTACGACGGCATGGAGTTTCCAGGAAGAATAAGATTTGTCCGGGGCTACTTTGTCTGGGACATTTTTGTCCTACACCCGTTGAAAGGAATACAGGTGTCTCCTATTGTACATATTCCTTACACGAGGGAAAAATAGCTTTGGGTTGAAAGACTACGACGGCATGGAGTTTCCAGGAAGAATAAGATTTGTCCGGGGCTACTTTGTCTGGGACCCTTTTGTCCTACACCCGTTGAAAGGAATACAGGTGTCTCCTATTGTACATATTCCTTACACGAGGGAAAAATAGCTTTGGGTTGAAAGACTACGACGGCATGGAGTTTCCAGGAAGAATAAGATTTTCCGGGGCTACTTTGTCTGGGACCATTTTGTCCTACACCCGTTGAAAGGAATACAGGCGTCTCCTATTGTACATATTCCTTACACGAGGGAAAAATAGCTTTGGGTTGAAAGACTACGACGGCATGGAGTTTCCAGGAAGAATAAGATTTGTCCGGGGCTACTTTGTCTGGGACATTTTTGTCCTACACCCGTTGAAAGGAATACAGGTGTCTCCTATTGTACATATTCCTTACACGAGGGAAAAATAGCTTTGGGTTGAAAGACTACGACGGCATGGAGTTTCCAGGAAGAATAAGATTTGTCCGGGGCTACTTTGTCTGGGACCCTTTTGTCCTACACCCGTTGAAAGGAATACAGGTGTCTCCTATTGTACATATTCCTTACACGAGGGAAAAATAGCTTTGGGTTGAAAGACTACGACGGCATGGAGTTTCCAGGAAGAATAAGATTTGTCCGGGGCTACTTTGTCTGGGACCATTTTGTCCTACACCCATTGAAAGGAATACAGGTGTCTCCTATTGTACAAAGCGCCCCGGCTGAAGTGAAGCAGTATTACGATTACGACAGAGCAAATGAGTCAGTTATTGATTACCTAGAACAGCACCTTGATGGGTTCGATGAGGAGACTGATGTAAACGAGATGTGGTTAAAATTTAAGAGCATTACAAATCACTGCCTATCTAATTACATACCCCAAAAAAACTAAAACGATAAAACGCAAAAACCCATGGATTACCAGAGACATTTTGCAGGCTAAACGTAAACTGAAAAGACTTCGTAAGTCCCGCTCACCTGCTATTCCTGAACAAAATGGAAAACTAAAATCAATGATAAAGCTAGCTAAAGAAGCATATTTTACGAAGTCATTGCCTGATTTCATTACATCGTCTCCTGAAAAAGTTTGGCGTTATCTGTCCCCTCCAAGGTCTAACATCACGCAGATGCGCATTGATGATAACGTCGTGAGTGACAGGAGCAAAATTTCTTTCGAGTTTAATCGCTATTTTCAGTCCGTTTTTTCAACTGAGATAAGCGAATCGAACACCATTCCCAGCGATGAAAGATCTGACGCGTACAGCTTCATATCAGAACAGGGTATTGTGTCACTTCTGTTATCACTTAACGTAAAAAAATCGACTGGCCCAGATGGCCTACCAAACATGTTTCTTAGGAGGTATGCTGAATGGGTTGCTAAATATTTTACGTGTATCTTTTCGAGGTCATTCAGGGAATCTGTAATACCAGACGACTGGTTAATAGCAAGAGTTGTACCAGTTAAAAAAGATGGTAAACGGGACTCAATTGAAAATTATCGCCCCATTTCTTCGACTTGCACGTCGTGTAAATTATTGGAGCACATAGTAAACAAACAGTTAATATCTTTTCTTGATGAACATGACATACTAAATGGAAATCAACACGGTTTCCGTAGAGGGTTATCTACAACAACGCAACTAATTGAATGTTACCATGAAATATCCCGTCATGTAAATGATCGTTTACAAGTGGACGCCATTTTATCGATCTATCAAAAGCGTTTGATCGCGTACCTCATCACAAGTTAATTAATTTACTCATTGTCCTCGGTGTTCCTTCACTATTAATAAATGGATAAGAGCATACCTTACAAATCGGCAGCAGTTCGTAGATATCGGTGGTACTCCTTCCGATTTGTTAGTGTATTTTCAGGGGTTCCACAAAGTTCTGTGTTAGGGCCATTGCTTTTTCTGATATACGTTAACAGCTTGTTTACTATTAACAGTAACGGGCCAGTAAAAATAAGAATGTTTGCTGATGACTGCATAATATACACTCCTATAACCTCCGTGGATGACCAGATTAAACTGAATAATACCTTATCTAATATTTCGGCATGGTGCAGCGAAAATAACATGAAAATCAATACCGGAAAAACTAAATACATGCATATTACAACAAAAAAGAATGCATTGTGTTTTGATTATGAGCTTGATGCAGTTAAGCTTTCCAAAGTTGATAGCTACAAGTACTTGGGCGTGATTATCACGAGTGACCTAAAATGGAACAAACATGTGGACAATATAAAAAACAAGGTAATAAAAAAACTCTGGTATCTGCGAAGAAGGCTGTTTAGGACACCTCCTTCGGTTAAGACTCTTGCGTATAAAGCTCTAGTAAGACCGACCCTAGAGTACGCATCCGAAGTCTGGGATCCCTGGCAGGTTACACTTTCAAGGGAGCTTGAAAACGTACAGTCACTGGCAGTGCGCTCAATCTTTTCTGACTTTAGGAGTACTACATCTGTTACGACGCTGAAACGACAGGCTGGTTTGCAACCACTAAAAACCGAAGAATGTTCCAGCGCCTGAAATTGTTTTTCAAATATACAACAATATTATTAGAATTGATAAATCCAAATATGTGAAGCCGAAAAGCTACCGGCTAGATCGCCTGCACCACCGGAAGTTTAACCGCCATTGATGCCCGTATAAATATTTTAAACAGTCATTTTTTGTTCAGGCGGTAGAGTTGTGGAATAAACTTCCTGCTAGTGTCGTTTGCACTGGAATCCCTTTCTGAATTCGAGAATGCCATAAGCGTATTGGTTTGACCTGTACGTGTTACCCTTCTTGTGGGTGTATGTGTGAATGTATATTTTGCGGTGAGGTTCCCAAAAGTTGATTTCAAAGCGGTGCTTGAGCTGTATATATTTGTGGTGCGGATCCTGGAGATTGCTCTGAATGTTAATATTTGAAAGCAGTGTTGTATTTGATTTCCGTGTTTGTATTACCCCCTCCTGCCTTGGCCCTTGAAGGGGCTGGCAGTATTGTGAAATAAATAAAATAAATATTCCTTCCACGAGGGAAAATAGCTTTGGGTTGAACGACTACGACGGCATGGAGTTTCCAGGAAGAATAAGATTTGTCCGGGGCTACTTTGTCTGGGACCATTTTGTCCTACACCCGTTGAAAGGAATACAGGTGTCTCCTATTGTACTATTCCTTACACGAGGGAAAAATAGCTTTGGGTGAAAGACTACGACGGCATGGAGTTTCCAGGAAGAATAAGATTTGTCCGGGGCTACTTTGTCCTGGGACCATTTGTCCTACACCCGCATTGAAAGGGAAAGACAGGTGTCTCCTATTGTACATATTCCTTACACGATGGGAAAATAGCTTGGGGGTTGAAAGACTAAGACGGCATGGAGTGTTCCAGGAAGAATAGATTTCGTCCGGGGCTACTTTGTCTGGACCATGCAACCGTTGAAAGGAATACAGTTGTTCCTTTGTAACATATTCCTACACGAGGGGGGAACAATAGCTTTGGAACAACGCAACTAATTGAATGTTACCATGAAATATCCCGTCATGTAAATGATCGTTTACAAGTGGACGCCATTTTATCGATCTATCAAAAGCGTTTGATCGCGTACCTCATCACAAGTTAATTAATTTACTCATTGTCCTCGGTGTTCCTTCACTATTAATAAAATGGATAAGAGCATACCTTACAAATCGGCAGCAGTTCGTAGATATCGGTGGTACTCCTTCCGATTTGTTAAGTGTATTTTCAGGGGTTCCACAAAGTTCTGTGTTAGGGCCATTGCTTTTTCTGATATACGTTAACAGCTTGTTTACTATTAACAGTAACGGGCCAGTAAAAATAAGAATGTTTGCTGATGACTGCATAATATACACTCCTATAACCTCCGTGGATGACCAGATTAAACTGAATAATACCTTATCTAATATTTCGGCATGGTGCAGCGAAAATAACATGAAAATCAATACCGGAAAAACTAAATACATGCATATTACAACAAAAAAGAATGCATTGTGTTTTGATTATGAGCTTGATGCAGTTAAGCTTTCCAAAGTTGATAGCTACAAGTACTTGGGCGTGATTATCACGAGTGACCTAAAATGGAACAAACATGTGGACAATATAAAAAACAAGGTAATAAAAAAACTCTGGTATCTGCGAAGAAGGCTGTTTAGGACACCTCCTTCGGTTAAGACTCTTGCGTATAAAGCTCTAGTAAGACCGACCCTAGAGTACGCATCCGAAGTCTGGGATCCCTGGCAGGTTACACTTTCAAGGGAGCTTGAAAACGTACAGTCACTGGCAGTGCGCTCAATCTTTTCTGACTTTAGGAGTACTACATCTGTTACGACGCTGAAACGACAGGCTGGTTTGCAACCACTAAAAAACCGAAGAATGTTCCAGCGCCTGAAATTGTTTTTCAAATATACAACAATATTATTAGAATTGATAAATCCAAATATGTGAAGCCGAAAAGCTACCGGCTAGATCGCCTGCACCACCCGGAAGTTTTAACCGCCATTGATGCCCGTATAAATATTTTTAAACAGTCATTTTTTGTTCAGGCGGTAGAGTTGTGGAATAAACTTCCTGCTAGTGTCGTTGCACTGGAATCCCTTTCTGAATTCGAGAATGCCATAAGCGTATTGTTTGACCTGTACGTGTTACCCTTCTTGTGGGTGTATGTGTGAATGTATATTTTTGCGGTGAGGTTCCCAAAAGTTGATTTTCAAAGCGGTGCTTGAGCTGTATATATTTGTGGTGCGGATCCTGGAGATTGCTCTGAATGTTAATATTTGAAAGCAGTGTTGTATTTGATTTCCGTGTTTGTATTACCCCCTCCTGCCTTGGCCCTTGAAGGGGCTGGCAGTATTGTGAAATAAATAAAATAAATATTCCTTCCACGAGGGAAAAATAGCTTTGGGTTGAACGACTACGACGGCATGGAGTTTCCAGGAAGAATAAGATTTGTCCGGGGCTACTTTGTCTGGGACCATTTTGTCCTACACCCGTTGAAAGGAATACAGGTGTCTCCTATTGTACATATTCCTTACACGAGGGGAAAAATAGCTTTGGGTTGAAAGACTACGACGGCATGGAGTTTCCAGGAAGAATAATATTTGTCCGGGGCTACTTTGTCTGGGACCATTTTGTCCTACACCCGTTGAGAGGCATACAGGTGTCTCCCTATTGTACATATTCCTTACACGCGGAAAAATAGCTTTGGGTTGAAAGACTACGACGGCATGGAGTTTCCAGGAAGAATAAGATTTGTCCGGGGCTACTTTGTCTGGGACCATTTTGTCCTACACCCGTTGAGAGGAATACAGGTGTCTCCCGATTGTACATATTCCTTACACGAGGGAAAATAGCTTTGGGTTGAAAGACTACGACGGCATGGAGTTTCCAGGAAGAGTAAGATTGTGTCCGGGGCTACTTTGTCTGGGACCATTTTGTCCTACACCCGTTGAGAGAATACAGGTGTCTCCCGTTGTACATATTCCTTACACAGGGAAAAAATAGCTTTGGGTTGAAAGACTACGACGGCATGGAGTTTCCAGGAAGAATAAGATTTGTCCGGGGCTACTTTGTCTGGACCATTTTGTCCTACACCCGTTGAAAGGAATACAGGTGTCTCCTATTGTACATATTCCTTACACCGAGGGAAAAATAGCTTTGGGTTGAAAGACTACGACGGCATGGCGTTTTCCAGGAAGAATAAGATTGTCCGGGGCTACTTTGTCTGGGACTATTTTGTCCTACACCCGTTGAGAGGAATACAGGTGTCTCCCATTGTACATATTCCTTACACGAGGGAAAAATAGCTTTGGGTTGAAAGACTACGACGGCATGGAGTTTCCAGGAAGAATAAGATTTGTCCGGGGCTACTTTGTCTGGGACCATTTTGTCCTACACCCGTTGAAAGGAATACAGGTGTCTCCTATTGTACATATTCCTTACACGAGGGAAAAATAGCTTTGGGTTGAAAGACTACGACGGCATGGATGTTTTCCAGGAAGAATAAGATTTGTCCGGGGCTACTTTTGTATGGGACCATTTTGTCCTACACCCGTGAAAGGAATACAGGTGTTCTCCTATTGTACATATTCCTTACACGAGGAAAAAATAGCTTTGGGTTGAAAGACTACGGACGGCATGGAGTTTCCAGGAAGAAGAAGGAAACACGGCGATGCATCCAAAACAAAATCAAAATTCAAAACGTGGAGAATAAAAGAGAAGAACAAGCAAAGCGCACTAAAGGGTAAACGCGCGCTGTTTTTTTTTTTTCATCACATTGAACATTACGGTGCCAAACCCTTTGGCAAAACCAAATGAGTTTAGGATGAATTTTTATGGGAGAAATTTTACTCCACTTGAATATTGCTCGATGAAACGTTCTTTCAAAAATGCTTTTGTGGTTAATTTTCTTAAAAAATACAAGAAATTGCTCATTTACGCGCCCCAGCTGGACGAAAGACACCCAGAAAGCAATAACGCAATTTTTTTTTTAATCATCGGAAAGGCAAACACCCGCTTTACAGGCCCACACGGACACCATTAACACACCATTGTCATGGGAATTTCATAAGAACTTTAGACCGAAGGCTAATGTAGGATTGGGGATCAGCACACGCCAAGGGAAACAACCAAATTCGGGATCATGAGCTGACTCGCCGCTTTTATAAAGAGATTCGATGGGCATTTACAATGCGTGTGAATCAGGATTATTCTTTTGTCGGTGTTTTTAAGAGTCGAGGAACTTTCGAGTGAAATACTCAGAACCGGGAGCGCGAGCTGGTCACCCAAATGGCTAAAGCCTGAATGCAGATTGAAATAACCGTGCGCACAGTGAGTTTGCTCTACCTCCTTGCCGTATTCAGTTCATCATGTTAGCTGGAAATAACATATATATCAATAGAAATAAAATCTATGTGCACCTTGTGTGACATGAAACGGCGCATAATCTCTTGCCCCCCTCCCCCCCCCCCCCCCATCTGCCCCTACCCCCCTGTCCCCTCCTTTAATCTGATAATTATGCTGTCGGTCGTGCATACGCAGATGCATAGGCCGCATATCGTTCAGAAAAAAACGAGGCAAATCTATAAATAATTAATTTTATCCAAACACTGACATTTAAAAAAAAATATTAGAGCAAATTCAAAATATAATATGCACGAGAATACGTGCGATACGCGCGGATGATTCTCCGCAAAATGTGTGCCCCAGTAGAAATGAAATTATTATTGAGTAAACTAAAAACACCATCATTTTAAACATGCAAGTGACTATTTGACTGAAATTATACGGGTGTCTGGTATCCTTCTTTCAGCCACCTGTCCTAATTATACAAATGTTTTAGGACATCTTTTTCACTGGAGATTAAAAAATGCAGTGTAATTTTAACGACCGTTCCCCATATAAAAATGTATTTTCTTCTAACCACAAAAGCTAAAACTGTGTAACTTCTAATCATAAGCACTAACTTGCCGAACAGATTTGTGGGAAGATTGAGGGTTAAACGTGAGTTGAATGGCCAAGCGATACACCGTATGACCCATTGAACTTATATTTGTACACGTAAACCTTGATGAAATTGCATTAATACGCAGTTGTTTGTTTTAACCATATTGGCGTTTTCCTATATGCTCAAACCCATGCCACAAGCAATTACAAAAATATATAATTGGACAGGTTGACACATTGCCACAATAAAACATAACCTCACGAAAAAAAAAAAAAAGAAGACACCACATGCGATGAGCTGCTCGCCATGTTTAATTCGGGAGTACATGAATATTTTCACTTATGTCATAGACGCGACTCTTGCTGACATACTCGTGTATGTATGCACCGGAGTGCCTTGAAAATCTTTGTTTAACTTGAAATGAGAATTCAATCGTCGCTCGTAACTGCGCAGTATTACCACGAGCCGAGTAGGTGCACTAGCTATTTGTGGTGTGCGCAGACTACAGGGGACGCTTCTCTATAGTTATCATCATCATCACTGTTTTTGGACTTAACTCGAGAGGCCGAGTGGATGGCGCAGATTGCTCCGCGCGTCACTTTTCGGCTCGCCTCATGCGACGTTTCGGCATTGCGGCTAAACTTGTTTCACACCTTGTGTTTATTTGGCGGAGTGATATTCGAGCTGCAAGAATTTATCGCAGCCCCAAGACGCGCAGTCATACTAAGCAAACACTTACTTTGCTGCAGTGTTGAAGCGCCGATATGGTGGTCAAGTATTCGCTACTTCAGTATTAAATCGCCGAATAATAAGAATAAAATATCCAGCGCTCTCCCCAATACAAAAACCAACCACGGGAAACTGGGTGTAATTCTTATCATATGAACGAGATAAAATTGAGGAACAAATGGCTGATCTAGTCGAAAATGGGTAACCCAAACTCAAGCAACTCTCTCGTGGAAAGTAAACACTTCAATGAGAGCCACTTTGTTGGTTTCGTTGTGTTCTGTGAGCTCTGGTCTCTCATTACTTCCAAGTTGATTCCTATTTGCTTTTTTCGAAACGAATAAACAAATGTTTCTCTGAAACCACTGGCTGGCCGGGGAACGCCCGGTCGACGCAAAACGTGGGAAACCAGGCTCTGCGATCGAGACCTGTGAAATCTAGGATGACACTTCCCAAGAATTACCTTTACACCGGCAATTATTTACGATCGTTTTCGTATGTTTGTTTCTGCGGACTAAACATATTGGGAAATATTTGTGGTGCACCTGTCAGCGGGAGCTTTCAAATTTATAAACAATCCTTAGAAAAAGTTAGAAAAATCTAATCGAATTAACCAATCGCTCTAATTTGTCGAGCAAAGCCTGGCAATATATGAAGTTTCTGAAATTCCTGATTTTCCTTCGAGCAGAAGTCGCGATGTGCCAATCTTCTTTGGTACACATTGAATGCGAGAGGGTGAAAGCGCCAACGCAAAACAAAAACAATCACTTAAACTTGGTCCGCACGCTGCCGTGCGTTTATTCACCAGTAACTGCCGACTCACACCTGCACGGAAGCGTCGGTAGCGGCAATTTCCGTTAGCCAAAACAAGTGTGCGGCGCCAAACGAAACGAGCGCGTGCGTGCACAACTAAGATAATAGCACATCCCCCACGCTGCTGACTGCAAAGCAAATGTTTTCTACAGAAGCCTCGAAAGGTCCCAAAGAACAAGAATCAGACACGACGTGACACATGCTACGCAATCTGTCATGTCAAGTTCCAGCCTTGTTTTTAGGCATTTTATAGATAGCATATACGAAACGCGACTTAGAGACACGCTGTAATTCAGTGAAAATTCTTAAAAACGTCATTCATTTTGTTTTGATTAATTAATCCTTATCAAACGGCATAGATGCAAAGTAACATAACAACTAGATCTTTGCGGTTCCTTAGCGCGTCGTCTGCTCAAATCACACTCCCTAATTTGCACGAGAGCGCCCGCGATGTGGCGCTACCGAAACATCTTGTTGCCAGTACCATATGTTCAATAGTTAGAACTTAGAACACTAAGGATGCTATAGGGCTATCTGAAAACAAAGTCTTTGGTTCACGCAGTTTTTCGAATCCTATTGTACCTCTGTTTTAATTTTGCTGTTCATTTTAGTGTTGCAGTGTGTCTAGCGGTGGTCTTATTTATATCCATGCGCAGAGAATCGAGACAATAAAAATAAAAATAATAATAATAACCATATCGTTACCCCAATCAATTCGTTATATTTGTTCAGGTCGTCGGTACATTGTTCGTTTAAAACAAATGCATAATAATATATAAATAAATTTTGTCCTTAGCATGCATTTAGGAATTGCCTTGTGGACGGCTTCTATGTGACAAGAACATCTACTTCAAAGGGTCGGGGATATATTTTACGATTTTATAAAGAGGACGTAAGTGTCTACTGTGTGGGGTTACAACAAGTTGTAAAAATGAGGAATATAGTACTATATATATAACATAACAATACTGGTGTAAAGAACTTTACATGGCGGCATTAAAGCGATAGAGCAGGGTATTATTCACTATCCAGATGTATGAAACGATGACGTCCACGGCTAAAAGAAAAATAACGTTTACTTGCCAAAACAACGAAAGCTATATCTGGTGTAAGATCGGGGATTAATTTACCCATACGGAACTTTTTTTGTCTGTCTTACAAAAATCACAATTAGGCGAAAAATTCTCCGCAATAAGCCTCTGTCAAATTCTAGGATTCTCCACCGGGATTTTATGCAGTCAACGTGGAATTCACATGCCCGCGCATTGTCTAAAAACCAGAAGCGCGGCGTAATGTTTGGGTTGAATTACTAGTTCATGGATATAAACGACAGAATGGCGCTAGAAGAAGAAACATTATAATCCAAAGACTCTGGCACGAAAAGGACAAACATATATAATGTTTCAAATACAACATGCGTAATGTATAAAAAAAAAAAAAAGGTGCGATGTGTTTATCTCCTTTTTGTGTGTCGCAGCCTCTGCTCCCTTAGTGTTTATACTTGCAATAGCTCGCTAGAGTTTCCATAATTTTTTCAGAAAATTACAAGCTCCATTAACTGGCGCGGTCAAACGCTCGTGAAAATAACGCATTCGGAAGTTCTGCTGCCATTTTCACTTCGTTTTCGCAACGATATTTGGAATGGCACATTGCATAAGACGCTACCCATGCAGCCATGGTACCCGTGTCCAGTGGCGTCACTAGGGTCAGCGGCACCCGAGGCTGTGGCCCGCCGCGACTCCCCCACCTCCGCTTTCCTGGCCCGTTGTGACACCCCACCCCCCTGCTCTCGTGACCCCCACGACATCCCCCCCCCCCCCTCTATGACGCCACTGTTCGTGTCTTCAATCTTAACGGTGTAACCTCTATAGCTACTTATAAACGGATATGGATCCTCTAATTTGGGGGGGACAAGCTTTGCTTTCGAAGTATTTTTTATTGTAGCGTCGTTTCGCAGGTTAAAACAACCAGTCTGCTCGTTCGCGCTTACATTTAGTGGCTTACCTTGTGGCTCGGACATTGTAACCTTTAATATAAGAAACCCTGACGAGCACCTCGTAACCGTTATGAGGTTGTTTACAAAAAGAGACCCCCGCGAAGGAGAGAGGAGACACAAAGAGAAAAAGGCCCAAGAATAGATATCATAAAGGGGAGAGTGAGATCGTTGAGATTTTTTAGTGTAACGAATTCTGAAACTTCAGACACTTAATCTAACGTGACCAGACTTCTTGGCGAATTGATCGCTGGCGCGCATGCCTCGTTGAGTTGAAAGTCGTAGCGGTGCGTAGCGGTGGCGGTCAGGCATCTGTTATCATAAATAGACGTTGTTTTTTTTTTTTGTTTTTTTTTTTGCGATCGATATTTGTCTATTTTGGTAAACTGCCAGAAGCTTGATAAGGTAGGTTTGGCTCTCGACTTGAACAAAAGAATTTATATTCGCTACATATCGGGGTATGAGGGCCTCGTGATTTCTGTTTATTGAGGTCGCGCTGTCGGCTCCGACAAACAGAGACGTGTTTGGGATTGTGAGGCGACGCTGCCAAGAGGACTGTGAATGCCTAGGTCACTTCTTGGATGCTGCGTTGCTCGGTACCAGTACCCCACAAGTGAAGTGTGGATATTGCCAGCATACGCAGTGTCGGGACATTCAAACCTGGGCACCCTGCGTAAGTGAATGTTGGATGTCCTTTTAACTGGTTATTCAAGAGAGTTATATTTGAACGGTGTCTGACGTGAATCTTAGACTGCGAAAACAACCATATACGTCACAATTTCAGATGTCTGCTCGATTCGAGAAAAAAAATCCAGTTAACACCAAACCTGTTTGCGGTCGGTCGCGTTCCCTGCATTTCTTCGCGTGGGTATGCTCCTATTTCCCAGCCTTTTACTGTAAGGGGGAAATCGATTATATAACGCAGATGATGTGACCACCTGAATGTTTGGCAATTTGGAAAAAAGTATACCATGCATTTCGTTTCAGAAAAAAAAAAAGATTACCATTTATATTATGTGCAGGTAGGCAGACTTGAAGCCAGCAAACTACTTACTGTGTCAGGCAAGATTTGTAAACGTCAAGCATACTCGCGTAATTGAAAGCTCCCTCATGTTTGATGAATTTATTTTCGTTGTTCGTTTATACTGCAGGTAGAAGTGCCAGACAAACTCCCCTTGTCAGTCCCTTATGTATAAAGATTGTGATTTACGGTGGATATCAGGGAGACCTTTTGCTACTGAGGGATTCATGAACACTGGAGAAAGCCCTTGTAATGTGCCTTGTGACCTATTACATAAAGAATTTCCACCACCTCCTCGAACATGCTCAGCCTTTGATTCCACTTCAAAAGATGGTGCGGCCCAAGGAAAGCGCCCCGAAAGGATAGATGAATGAAAAACTGAAAATCCTTCTGACGAAGGTTAAATCCATAAAGGACCATGTGTGTCGTATGATAGCCATTAACTTGTTAGAAACTGTTAATTCCCTTTGGCCGATCCTATTCAATGCCCAATTTGATTATTTTATTGTTGAGCGAAACAGCCTTGCATTCAAGCATCGTCATATACGTCACTTTTTCACTGTAAACATCTTTAATGGTACGATTTATTTTTTTTAATTCGCGCAAATGTGATTTCTGATTACTTTGCCAGCAGTCATACCAGTAGTCACGTACGGCACACGCACGTTCGTTGTGCGTGCCGTAAATCAGATATGTTTTGCTTTCGTAAAAAGATACATATTTTGTGGAGCCGGCACATACTTTTTTATGGCTCGTCGATGTTTTGAGCGAATGGAAGAACTTGCAAGTTTTGACAATAACGGAAGTAAATTTTAAAACGCGTTTCTTTCTTAAAGCTTCCCAAACACAGCGAGTTTCATGAAGAGACACTCCAAAGGAAAAATGTCTAAAACAGTCTGAATTCACTTCGTATGTCACAAAATGCAATACACACACCGGAAATAAATAAAGAATTAGAGTAATATTAACGGCCAGAGACACATTTGAGTGTTCCTCAGAAGTGGCCCTTAGGTGGCTCGTAGGAACATTCCAAGTCGCTTTCGAGGAAAACTCAAATGAGTCTCCTGCCGTTATTACTGATGAGATTAATTTTGTTTTCTAAGGGAAATGCGCCTTGAGACATGCAAATTGTAATTAGGCGGTTAAAATGGTTCTGCAGCGTCCCATTAAATAAAGAGAAAATGGCAATGCTTTGAAAGAGCACTTAGTCAGTTTCCAAAATGCATTTGGGAGAGGGGCTAGAGAGACGTTTTTAGAGTTTAATTTTGATGCTCAGATGATATACCTTAGGAGGGCCGCAGATTGCCTTGTATTGCAAAATCAGTCTATAACTAATTAACTATAATGTGTTAATTGACTTCAGACTTATTCGTCTTTTAAGCTGTGTTTCAATTGTAGTCTTGAAGGCCTCCATTATACGCGAAACTAATTTACAGGATTTCCGAACAGTAAAAAAAAAGTTGAGATATTCGCACCACATATTTTATTTTTCTGTCACCCGACGGGACGGCGGAAAATGAGTGCTAGAAATTTTGTCCACAATTATACGCATAGAAGTGGCGTATTCGTGATAGTCCATCATTATTACCATCGGCAGCGTGTAGTCAGACCTTCACCATATATTATTCGATACCTATGTAACGACGAGATGTATATCATGAGCACGTCCATCTTGCACGTATAATGGTGGGCTTGAGGCGATCGTTATGTGCCTTGTTTTGAAATTGGGGGACGAAAACGCAAAACAATGTCGACAAGCAACCCCAAGCCTGTTGCTTTCTCGCAAATGCCAGGAGTGAGTTAATTGTAATGATTTCGTTTCAAAAAGCAATTGAGATATAGGTCACATAACCCAAAAAGACGACAATGAAAGAGTTAACACATTTGAGTGAATTCGTGAAAGGACCCGAATATGTAATGTTCACCTAGCCCGATAAGCACGCATTGAAGGCGGCCATATTTTCATGGGTTAAAAAGGCAGGTACTAAAGTAACCTTTATGTCAAGGGGTTCATGTAATCTCAAGGTAAAGGGTTCAGTCGTGGGGTTACATAGTAACTTCTATATTAAACGGTATACAATTTTGCAAATGTGTACCCACTATTATATCTAGCGGCCTTTTATGGAAAAAGTAACATAGCTACCACCCCCGCAAATATTTACTCGGTTAAAATGTGACGGCATTTTGCAGAATAGTTTCCCTGCCGTCAGGTCAGTTCAAGTCATACATGTCTCGCCCCTATCAGCCAGGATGGACAACGCACTCACAACGGAGCTCTCGGCTCCACATGGTTCCTCGTTCGGATTACTCAGGAGCTGATAACTGCGGGAAACATATTCCCGGGACTGATAACTCTAAGAGCTCCGTTTTGATGCTATACCTTTATCAGCCGCGTCATTTATCAGTACAAAAGCAGAGTCTATCTCTGCACCTGGTCTCATTCCATCGACTATTTGCAACTGAAAATGACCATCGCCACTCCGAAGGTCATAGGGTGGACGCCATACGCTGCCAACCTCTCCAGCACAGTAAAGCAACTGTGAGGGATGGTGCAGACGTTCTCTGAGTTAACTAATCCACCACTTTGAGCCAGTCAGTAGAGGCCACATTTAACGTCGAGGGACAATCTTGATGACGTCCAATAGTGGGCCCCGACGTTTTGGCTTTAGGGTCGAGGAGACCAACATCATACGAGCTTCACTGACAAGCATTAAAATAAAACTACGTTGGCGACTTGATGACGCTCCAGTGCTAGTGTTGATTGACAACACGTTTGCGTGTCATTGGGTTAAGACAGGAAAGTGTTATAAAAGTCGCATACAAAGAGGCTCTCCTCGTGTCTTTGAGCACAGTGTAGCGAAGTATCGTCTGCTGGAGGGCTCTGACAGCGCTTTTCAGTGAGACATTAGTCCGGTGTTATCTCACAGAACTGTCCTCCGCGGTCCCTCTCTCCCTAGCCCGTAGCGCTATCTCCAAGAAGGTAACGAGACTCACCTTAATTCGGCGCTAATGTACGTGTAGGCAGCAGATAATCCGCGCTTCTCCGATGATCTTCCTTGGGTCAGATGAAAGTCGTTGCGGCAAAGTTGCGCTACAAACCGGTCGTTTTTCGCGCGGATCCAGTTGTTGGTGCGGTGTTGGTCGCGGACATAAAACAAACAAAAAATGGTACGCGAACAGCGGTCACCTCGGCCACGGCTCAGTGCCCATGCCACGACAGTCCGTCTCGGTCGCGATTCCCGACACCGATAGGGGAAGGACTCACCGCTCGACCAGGGAGCGATTTCCCGTCCCTCGCTGGGGAGGGACGAAGCGGAGGGAAAGAGGGGGGGGGGGGGAAGAGGAGAGGTACAGAGGGAAATAGGGAAAGCACGCTCATGTCCCGATAGCCCCGCCCTCACTTCCCGCGTTTCTCCTCCCGCTTTATGGCTCCCTCGCAGCTGCCATTGGTCGGGGTAAGGCCGCACGCTGGCCAATCAGAGGCCCGTGAGCAAATGGCGCGTGGAGCACGTGGCACGCGCGGACCCTCGCTGGAGTTCGGGTCGTGGCTCGTCCCTGCGCGGGAGCGTCTGTGAGCGTCGACCGTTGTCTCTAAGGCGTTAACGTATGGTACGTTACAGAGATATCTTTATCCGAGTGTGTTAGCGCACCGTCGCTCGGAGCACCTGGAGCGAAAGCTCGCTCTGCAGACTCAGTGATCCTGGGTTCAATCCCCACCCCTGCCTGTTTCGATCTGGATGAGGATTGTACCGGCGTGCGGTCTGTATACTACCGTGTGATGCAAGTTAAAGACTCCAGGCTAGTAGTTGTACTGCAGTCACTAAATTTCTCACCGGCAGCGTAACCCAGCGTCGCAGCATCTCAACGGCGGGCTGGCCTTACGTTAAAAACACGGACGTCGTTTTTTTTTTTCTTTTTTTAACCTGATTTGCGCATGCAAGGCGCTGACGCACTTGCCATCATTCTTCACTTCGGTAGGGTTCGGTTTCAGTGGACTCATAGCTTTGTTGGTGTTTATGTTGTTTTTGCTTCAACCTTGGTCCTTGGTCCGTAATGCGTTATTGCGCATTCTTATGTGCTACTAGGGCGGGCCTATTGGCTACGGAGTAACGTGCTTGGGAGTCGGCACTCCCTGCGTGTCGCAAGCAGCCAGAGCCTGTTCGAAGCGAGCGACAGGACAGAGGCGCCACGGTGCGGCTCCTAACAGAGGCATTTCGTATAGACCACGGCCGAACTACCATAGGTATTCATGTGCAGACAACCTTAGTTTTCAATAAATGTCGGCTTGCCTGGACGCAGCGCTCTAAAAAACTTTCGGTGACAATGTCAAAGCTAACTCTTTTTTTTTTCTTGCACAAGACGAAGGCGCGAGGCGAACACTCATCTCATTCTTCTCAGTATAGGTCTATTTGATCCGCCAGCGAGTGAAGAACAATATGATAATAAGAGGAGCTGAATAAACTTCTCGTGTAGATTTGATCGATGACTGGCAGTGGTGAATGTCGTCCCGATTTCCCGATCGCACAAACGCGTCTTCGTAGGTGAAAATTCCGGCGCAGATAAAAGAAAAAAAAAAAAAAGAAACCAGGGGTGTATATTGCCGTTGTTGCCGCTCACAACTGCGGGGAACACGATTGAATTCGGGCTCCGAGCAACTCCCGCGGGTTCAATAACTTGAAAACACACACAGAGAAACAATGGACGCTTGTAGTTTTTCGAATGTCACAGCACCATATCTTTATTTGGGAGCGAGATCGACAAAACGCGACCACGAGAAGGTGCAGACGCGGTGAAGGCGCTGCGGTCGAATTAGAAGAGGTAGGAGTGAGCAGCGCTTCACTGCGCGGTTTAACTATGGTGCCTTGAACGCGTCTCCGACAGGTGTGTTTACCACGTTCAAAAAAGTGCTCCCTCGATTTCCGCCTGATGACGTCATACAAGTGTCATGCTGTCTCCGGTCGCGATCCTGGCGGCATCCCAACAGCTATGGTGTATGTGGCAGATGCCTGTTCTGCCACAGGTCGCTTTCCAGTGTGGCAGTCCATGGAAGCTTCGGCAGCCAGAAGTTGAGACGCCGCGACGACAGCGACACTCGCGTTCGGTTCTGCTACTCGCAGCCTTCTCATTAGCATTTCTACGACCAACTCCAGGACCGCGACATGCAACGGCATTACGCTTCGGCTTCTGTGACGTTATTTGTTAACACTTCGGGACCACTTTTGATAAATGGGCAGCATATAGACGCTAAACACACCAGACGAAGACGCGCTCTAGAAACCATAGTTTAACAAGGACGCGGTCGTTAATGGCGCTGCCAGTGTGCTACCACGGTAGAGAGGTTGCATTACACAGAGTGCCCAGCTGCTCTATTGGATCACGTGGTTTATGGTTTGCCAATATGACCCGCGATGAGGTAAGCGTTGATAGTCTGGTAACGTCTACGCCTTTCCGCCTGCTTTCTTCCTCGTCACGTGACAACGCAGCCCATCCGCACTTTCGACGAAGCCCCGCCGGAGGCGCCCGCCATTAAATTGCGGACGCTTCCCATGGCTTGAGATTGATCCTCTCTTCAATCTATAGGCTCTCCTTGCCAAGGCGGAGCTGCGCGCCCCCTTCAGGTGTCGCAAGCTCACGATAGGAGACAAATGAATCATGCGGAGTTTGTGAACCACAGTGATATCCGCTAAGTGTTTTCGGGCCTAAATCGCCGACCTAGTGACGCGGGTAGCCGTATTCGTCATCCTACGGCGAAACCCTGAACTGGTGCGGGCAGAGGATCATCGACGCTTTCAGTCGTACCCGCGGGCACCAGTGTTTAGAAAAATAGAATAGGTACACTATAGTTCGTTTCAGCTTAAGTTGAGACGCAGCCGGCGCTACGAGCTAATGGGATCAATCAAGAAGCGTCAAAAGCCCAAATCACTGGGCCTTTTCTTTTTATGATTGGATGAGCGACGATAGAACACGTACAGAAACATGACCACCACCGTGATGTTGACCCGGTCTGATTGGCGCCATCAACTCGTAGCGTCGGCTTCGTCTGGACTTAAGGCGACACAAAGTATAATGCACTCATGGATAGTGAGAAAGGAGGCCGGATCCCTGACAAGCAATGTTCTGAATCAGAAAAAAAAAAGAAGAATTTACTCTCGAGTTTTTGTGCACCGCCTAATTTTCTCAAACATCAATTTTGTCTGAACTCTCCAGACTACAAAAATTCCCAATATTTGCTCAGCGAATCTTATAAAACAAGTAATATTGTCCCGGCCTCTCACCTTTGACAAAAGCACGTACTCGAGAAATATTTTCATATTCCTCTTAGGGCCGAATACGCACTTATTGACAGCATTTCACGATGCTGCATAGGTAAGAGGAATAACGCTCAAAGTACATAAACGTTATACTTCTATTAAGGCCTTCGCAAACTATACTTAAGGTACATTTTAGTTTACTATCGCTATATTCATCATATACTTTTATTACGTAAACCTTAATTGCCAGCTAGGCTGGGCCAAAGGGCAAACCGCACCACTAAAACGCAAAGTACATTAAAACTATATTAAGTATACTTGATATTAAAAGTCTTATATGAGTATGGTTTAAGTGTAATTATTGCTCTTTACAAAGGGTGACCTAAAGTAATGAGATATTCACCATACGGAACATTGTTAGCGACGTGCTCAAGATACAGGATAAGTTACAGATTCGTCGAGTAAAGTTAGATATTTGTTTGGCGTAAATATTGCCAGGTGGAATTGTTGGGCTCCAAGAGAAGTGACTCCCGGCAAGTTTGACTGAAGTCGAATTCTGGGCGCCACTTAATGGAGCTGTGAGCCTTTATTTGTCCGAACAGCTTCACGTAGTACATTTTGTCGTCGCCAGCCACTGAAATTGAATCTCTATCCGACCTCGACAACGCTACACCCGGGTGATTCGTATGTAGACGGTTTCTTTTAGGGTTCACATAATTTGCAAGTCGTAAAAAAAAAAAAAAAAGATTATTAGAGCACTTCACGGTGACTCTTAAATATAAGGCTGAATACCGTTTCTACGATTACATAAATCAATCAATCAATCGAATATTAAAACTGAAAAAAAAAAATTCAGAACGATTGACATCTTTACGCATAATATAAAACAAACATCGCCTCATGTTGATGTTTCGATTATTTCGAAGAATTTATAATAAAAGTAACAATTTCGTATCTTCTCTTTGAGTTCCCCAAATGATCGATAGGAACAGTTTTCGATCCGTGTGAAAGGCAGAGAACGACGCTTTCAGGGAAGGGACATAGTGGTTCCAATCTTATCACCTACCTTCCGTACACAAAGTAGAGACCTTTCCAAACATCGCATTCTGAGCGCTGTCACCCTCGTCTGCTGGGCTGTGGAACGACTTCTGAGCAAGCGTTGTAGTTCTGCCTTGCGGAATATCAGACGCTGTGCAAGCGTCCACAGCTCGGGGACGAAGCGTTTTTCACCAGAGTGATAAGTGCTGCAAAGGTCTACACAACTTCCTTAAATGTTGCAATCATAATCGTTTCTTGTACTTCTTTTTGCATATAATCTCCTTCTATCACTGGGGAAACCTGCGATTGTATGCTATGTCTCTTACACCAACGCTGCCAAATAATAGAAACGCCAAGGAGAGCGGAGCGAGGAGCTGAAGCCACCTATTGTGCCTGCAGTCATGTTATTTCATTGCAAGATGTCAGCGCCCGAGCGACGGAAGGCGAGGTCTATATATATATATATATATATGCCTGCGCCAACGAGGTAGAGGGGCTTAGAGTGATAAACCTGAAGTTCGGAAGTGGCACCCCCCCCCCCCCCCCGGTTGCCGCCATGTTGTACGCAAAAGTGACCCCTCGTCACGTCACCTGACAAGAGCAGTGACGTCATCGGTAAGATGGCAGTGCCCAGAGCTGGCGGATGCGAGTTTGTTCGGTGCGCGGTAGCCGTAATGTGCAGCTGCTTTTCGACGACTTAGGGCTTTTTCGTGCTCGCTGACGCAGGTATAATGTGAAAACATGAAGGAATGAGACTTTATACCCTTTTTGCGCAAGATCGCTCTTGATCATCTGGATATTACCGCCTGTGAGACAGCATCAGTCGTATCGCCGTACCGGTGCTCGGATTCCCGGATGTGTTTGAGGATCGATAGAACTTAAATTGCTTTCAGCATGAAATTTTCGCATTCTCTTAGCTTTGTTTGAACGTTGGAATGTCTGAGAATCGACGCGAAATGTATGCGTAGCGTTAGGGCCCAGGGGAAGTTGTTTCAGCCCTAGGTAACCGCAGAATCACAGCCAACTTTTAGCAAGGAAGCTCCTGCGATCTTTACGTTTTGTACTTATCAAAACTTTTACGATATAACTTCTAGCACAAAATATTCGAATTTTTCTAGCTTCGATTGAACGTCTGAGAATCGAAGCGACAGGTATACGTCGCGTTAGGTCCTGGGGGAAGTTGTTTCAGCCCTGCGTCACAGAATAACCATAGAGAAATTTGGCGTGGAAGCTCCTGCGATCTTAAACCTTTTGTGCTAATCGACGAGTCTACATTCGATCGCGTATCTTCCTTTTTTTGTGAGTGCGCAGCGCACACATATTTTCAGCTGCGAGGATGACGTTTTATTGAGTCTGGGGATGAATAAATTGTTGCAGGCACCTGCTTCAAAGCTGTTCGACTTGCTATAAGAACAACCGTGTTGGTGTAATCATAGATTAACTGCACATTTTTTTCTTTCGTAGGATTTATTGCAGCAATACTTTTTTGTATCAAGAGTGCAATGTGTTAGTCGGTCAATTATTTACTTGTTCTAATTACCTGGACTAGATTATTCATATTTGTGTTCATCCCTTGCCCGAAGAGCAGTCTTGTTGAAAAATGTTGACTACCATTCCGTTCGGTCTCTTCGATAGACTTTTTTTGGAAAGTGTGGGCTGCCTACACTTCGTGTCACCGTAACTTGGAAAAGGGCGACCGCCACAGCCCCCTCGAGCCAATCAGAGAGACGGAGTGAAGGTGTGTGACAAATCTGTGCAGACAAGAACTCTAATGATATGTTGTCATGTGCCTCTCTCCAACGTGCATATTGACTCACCGAGACTGTGGCCTTTGCCGTTTCCCAAATTGTGATGGAACGAATTACAGTAGCTACTGCTCTAATTGCCCAAGGCCTTCATACTTTGGGCATTTGTTCAACAAGAGTGTTATGTCCGCCATCACTGTGAACTCGGCTGAGCGCCTAATGGTCTGGAATGCTGCATTAGCGTTCGACGTGAACTGGGGCCCATTCGTGTGCTTTACGCAGAAAAACAAAAAATGGCGACAGTCGTGTTGCTTGATGGGGTTTTGCAAAGTGTCTATTTTGTCATACGTATAGGAAGTGTCCTGCTATAAAGCAATGCATCAACACATACTATTAAACTAGATGCTCAGAGGTGTGTTTGTTTTTGCAATTAACAAGTTACAGCAGTGTGCTTTAATGTTATCATGTGTGTAGTTTTAAGTATCCTCTCTGGAATGCCTACAAAGGCCTCTGGAGGAAATAAATTAATAAATAACATTTTCACATCACTGGAGTTGGTTTTCGGATGTGCCACATGTTCAGGAGACGTGGAACGAGTGCAGCCCAATGCAACCAGTCTGCCAGTCTGGTATGTCCCATTAATTAATATTGAGGGGTCAGAGACGCGAGTGTCCTCAAACGGTCCAGCACGCATGGTAAACACAATTCTTTGTGTATAGACTGTGAAAGCGTTGAGGCGAGCGGAAATATGTTTGTTTGGTTAGTGTATCAAATATGTTTATTTCCACTTGATTACATAATTATTGGGTCTTCGCAAATGGTTCCATAACGAGTTCTTTCTGCAACAGCCTTGTGTCAGGTGTTCAGTCGTAGTACCTGTGGTCTTTGTTCTCAGATGACGCCCCTGGCACGTCGGTGTTCAGTTTGGTCAAGTGGCTACTTTGACCGATTGATGCCGTCTTGTAATCATTCGTCATGTGCGGCCACTGGCATCTGATGCACTGAAGCTGCAGGGCTGGCTTCTAATCCGCAAATTTTCCTGATAGTTTTCTGCATCAATGCAGCAAACTCGGGCATATATGAATGCGTCGTTGTTGGGGTGTCTCGTTGAATTGGCATTGAATAGTAACGGGTAGCCGGTGGCGGTCGTCGTGAGTTTGTGGCATAAGTCGCCCTCGGTTCGTCAGATGCCGCTTCGCAAGGAAAAGTCTCCAGTTGAATTGCCTGTCCAACTTGTTCCGAAACAATCTCGGCAATCAAAATAAAAGCCGGGCAACTGAAGGCAGGAAGTAGCTTCCTGATCTCCTCCCGGAAAACGTGGATGATGTCGCGGATGCCTGGAGGCTGGCGTCGAAGTTGCAGCTGGACGACTCGAGTATCGAGACGCTGGGGAGTTGTTGATATTGACAGGCTCGGGCCTGCAGAGTACATTCAATGTTGGAAGCCTCGGTGATATGAACCCTTGGACTGTTTGCGTGGAGTTGCGGACAAAGCTGCCGAAGGTGTTGTCTTTCACATGAGGGACATGGGATTCTTAGCATCTTGTCGTCTGCAGCATCAGGGTTGGCGTGGGTGCTCGATCAGGCGCCAAACATCCACCACAAAGGCGGTGATGCTCTCGTTGGGGCCGTGTCCTGGACAGAATCAGGAATCCAGCTCTGTCGCGTCAATGTTGGCTGATGAACGTGCACTTCAGCTCGATCATGCAAACTTGTCACGACGTTAAGGAGGATTCGTGGTTCTCAAACCAGTGCCTGGCAGTTTCTTCCATGAGAAGTATAGGTTCTGCAGGAGCTGGTTGCCCGTCTACCCACTGTGGCGGGCGGCACGGTCATAAATTTCAATCCAGTTCTCGACGTCTTCATACACCTTGCGTGAAAGGGCATCGGAATGCGAGGTGCGACGGGCAAGCAAACGATGGTGGGAGCGGACGCGGTTTGCTGCTACAGGTTTGTCATTGTTGGCTTAGTCAACTTCGGTTTTTTTGGCAAAAGACCAAAGTCCGGTGGTTCTTGCTGGTATAGCAGCGACCGGCTCGGATTTCAGGTTCTTCGTGCTGTATTTCCGAGGTTCGTCCTTGTGGTACTCGCTCGTCTTGCGGTTTCTCTGCCGGGCTCAGTATAGGACTTGGTTCCCAGCTCGCCGGGGGGTTTAAGATGCGGGATAATCCGCCACGCGTGTCTTGTTATCGGGCAACTCGGCTGAGGAGCCGCCAGGGTCGACACAGAGTGAAGGGCTATGGGTAAAGTGCGCAGCACCTCCACCAGAACATACGATGTCAGCTGAGCATGGCGTGGAACTTTCCAGAATAGTAAATATTGATAGAAAATAGGACTGGATCAAGCATCCGTGACAATATAACAAAAAAGACAGAAAAGAGTCTATCCTGATTACTAAAGAAACTGCACGTACTGCTTTAGTGGTATTCTGTCCGAATAAGTCGTCTCCTTCGGGGTTTGGCGACTGCTGTGGACGGGCTGAACTGAAATGGATGTGGGACCACTTTTCTGGTAATGAGCCCCTGCAGACTGTCGTCGCAAAGCGGCGTGAACGGATGGACTGGGTAGGTTACACGCGCGATGAAATATCCATGCAGCTTGCAATTCGCGTAACGAGTGTTGATAAAACTTTTGTATCGACGAAATGTGCGACAAGCCAGCGGAATCAATACCAACTGCAACACCTGTTTTCCGTGAAAGTGCACGTCTACGCCAGAACAAGTTAGGAAGCAGCACAGCACCACCTAAGCCACGGCACAGGAACTACCAGCTTGAAGGCAGCTCTTCGGTGCGCCGCGCACCTGTGCTCCGTGAAAGTGCACGTCTACGCCGGAACAATTTGGGAAGCAGCACAGTATCATTTAGCACGGCATGGGAACTACAAGCTTCAAGGCAGCTCTCCGGTGCACCGCACAACCAAAGTGAGCATTCAGTAATTTGAACGAAGCGGCACCACGATTGGACACTGCCAAGCACGACTCACGCAATTTCCGCCACTAAACTGTGTATCCAAATATATTGCACACGCATCACTGCAGACCTCGAAGATTCCGATGGTCAACGAGAGCACAGAAACGTCGCCTTAAAATTTATTCTAGAGGTATCCGAATCAATCTGAGGTCCGAGCAACGTAGGGCCGATTGTCTCTTTCGTGGAAATATCCCGTCGGTCAAAACCGAAAGGCACACCGTTCCGTCTTATTTTCACGTTATACCTACGTCAGACACCACGCTGAACTCTGAAGTCGCTTTCGACCGGCCTCATATGACGGCTTCTGCGTCTGAAATCAACTCGCCGAGACGAACGACAACGAACGAAGCATCCGACAAGCTCCGGCCAATGCTCCGACCCAGCTGGGGCCAGCCGCTGCATGGGCGCTGCCATCTTTCCCGTGACGTCACGTATTTGGTTTGGTGACGTGACGAGGGGTAAAATTTGCGTACAATGGCAGCGGCCTTATGGGGGTCACTTTCGAGTGCAGACCGGAACCCCGGTTTATCGCTCTAAGCCCCTCTACCTCGTTGGCCTGCGCTTATCACCCGGGAGAAAAATGCATAGAGTTATTAACAATAAACGCTAGAGATTCAGGTGGCGCTAGTGTGCTGTTGCATTTTGAAGCAGACAGCAACCAGTCTACATTTGACTTCCGGTAATGCATTCCTATGGGAAAACGCAAATGCGTTTTCTCTTCGCGCTCGATTATAAGAGCAAATATTGCTTAGTGTTGTGACATAATGAAACGTTTTGACCGTTTTACGATCGGATGTACAAAAATATGTGTCAGAGCGTTTTTCTTTAGAATTCATGGCTTCGAACACTCCGCTAAAATAGCCCAATACAGATGTATAATACGCGATGACGTTGCAGACTGCTATTAAAGGGCACGTATTTACGCATACGCTCAATGCTATGAAGCACACAGAGTGAGTCAGCTTGACAAAACACCGAAAGGATGCTAATATATGCCAAATCAAACAATCGAAACAGACGACAAGAAAGAAGCATGGGATTATGGAACGAAGAACACGTACTGGATTAGTAACAAACTGTGCATGAATAATCAAAATAAAGCAGTAACCAAGTGTTCTTGCTCTTACATAAATACGATTGTTGTTGTTCCAAAATAAATAACTTTTGTCTTCTTCCTTTTGGTTATGCATAGATAATAGAATATAGTTTGGTTCTCTCGTTCGTAATTTTTGACGATAGCAGGACGCTCCAAGCACACGGTCGCGGCTGTTTCTTTTATAAAATATTTTTTTAGGTAATACCCGGTGTTGCCTCAAGTGCCTTTTCTATGTTTCTCGTTAATAACCACGAGCAAACTTCCTGTACGGAGAAGTGGGCACTGGCCCGGTTGTCGTCTGCTATCCACTATTCCCGCGGGCGATTCAACCCGAGTCAAGAAAGTGTTGCGCATCGCAAGAAAAAACGAGAATGCCTAGGTTATGCGCCGCATTGGGGTGCAAGAACCGCGAAGTGAAGACTTTGAGATTGTTATTTTAAATGTAAGTAGTGATATAATATTATGCGACATTTTCATTCGATAGAAAAAAATAACAAATTTTACCGCGCGCGCGCGGGCTTGCATCGAAGCTCTTTATTTGATATTCCAGATTTACTCGGAAAAATGACAACCTTCTGCAGAAGTGGCTCCTTCTGTGTCGGGCCAAGTTTGCTCCAGCAGCTCACCACGTAATTCGCTCGCAACACTTCGAGCCGCACTGCTTCAAAGAAGGGTAATACGAGAGGAGCAGGCTCAAGGATGATGGGGTACCCAGCATTTCCGCAGCCTCAGCATCGTGTGGTAACAGAATACCAGTATACCGAATACAGATCTTTATTATTCTGTTTACTGTGTTCATAATTGGCTTAACAAAAAAGACAACAAAAAGAAAGCAAGTGATAAAATATAAAAAATAAAACTAAAGCGAAAAAGACAGACCACGTATGTGTTATCAATATGCCGGCATGCCTTTTCTAAATGTTATCAGAGCATAAAACAAATGTAAACCTCTCGTGTCATGGCTACAAAAAAACCGTAAACGTCATCAGAGAAACCTTTAATAGTAACACTGGGCGAGCTGGTAAACATTTGACATGACAGCTTAGAAAAACGAGGACGATAAAAGGAACAGACACTACAGGACAACAGCTGATTGCTTTTAAACTTCTATGTGGGTTCAGTAACTACATCATTATACCGTCTTTTCGTTTTTGAGAACAATAAAAGAGTGTCGAAACTATCAACAGAGTTGTGTGCCAATCATTTTGCAAGTAAGCAAAACGCACGCTACATATACATCGATCACAGAAAACGAGCGTGAACGGCATGTATGGAGAGAAGGGCAAAAACACCATTTGTTTCAGTCATGTAGCATGCAAGACAAAGGTATAAGGTGTCAACTTTCATTGTAGCTTATCACGACACCGACGGTAGCAAATATACATGTGCCACGCAGTCTGTAACTTACCTCAGCTTTCTCTGGATCTGTTCAACTTCTACGTTGTTTTCGTTGCTTTCAAGCCTTTTACGCCTTTCACGCAGTCCAGTCGGGCTCATCCTGGCTGTGTATTGACTGTCTATTGGCCAAGATTTTTATAAATCCTCCAGATCATACGCGTCACGATAGCCCTTTAGTACCAGAAAAAAACGAGACATTTATTCTGACATGTTTTTCTCTCGCAGAGCAGTGGCGATCGTAACGAAATGTTGAAGCATATATTTGTTCAGCGTTTCTTCATATTTCCAGTTTGGGTCTCTATTTATCTGGCCACAGACACTTTTAGTTTCGTTTCCGTCATCTGCATGCTATAACAGCTTGAATAAACCCTACGCACTTCTTAATTGCTCTTTGTGCTTGAATTAATAGCTTGTATTGACATATCATGCTGTACAACATAGACCTAGGCTAACTTAAACATAGCTCAGTAATGAAAAAAAATAACCATTAACTAAATAAATTACAGTTGTAAAATATGAAGAAAGCTACTAGTACCCGTTACGAGCCAAGAAACTACGCTGATTTCTATTACACGCTGACGAAGAAAACAATATCACTTAGGTTTTCCCATAGTAATACACGGGAAGAGTGGAGAAGTAGACTGGTTGCTTTCTGCTTCTAATAGCATCTGGAGGTCCGGTAGACACTAGCGGCAGCTGAGCCTCTAGCGTTTGTTGTAATAACTCCATGAAAAAATGTCGGGTCTGTACTATGTAGGCTGTGGACGCAAGCGCGACGCCTCATGATGTGTGGGAAGAGGGCTAATGCGCATGCTCAGGACGGGTTCTCTTTTACATCCCAGTAGACAAAAACAGCAGCGCCCAGAAGGCGATAATTGGAAAGGTCTATAGCCAATAAAGGCCGACATAAAATACCGTCACAAAACTCGCCACGAATAATGGTCGCTAAATTTCGCAAACCTACGTCCTGCTCATTTTTGCCGGTAAAGTAAGGTGGTCACCCGATGTGACAACGTGGCCACGCCACGATACTAGAACTTATTCAACTAACCATAATTTTAGCAGAGACCAAAAAGGGCTGCAAGTGTTTAATGTTCCGCTTTTGTCTGCAGTTGGATAGAACCACTCTCCGTAGAATAGTGAAACGTCACTCGCAAACCAATTTCATTTCTTCACACCATATTTTCTCAAAAGAAGCAGTAAAAAACAAAAAAAAGTATGGATTGCTTTGTATTGCTACGTAGTGTAGCATTTCCTATTTAAATGCTTTTTGGTCGCTTTCGGGATTCTCTCACCGAAAATAGACTCCCGAGTTACAGATTGCAGTTTTAAGGTAATTGCACGGACATAAATTCAAGTTTGGTTATCCACCGGAATTTGGCCGGTGCGATTAAATCTTACGCATTCGTGTCCTATTGTTGGCGTATTTGCGTAGGTTTGATGACAATTAGTAGTGTGTTTGTCTGCCTCGGCATAAGTGCTGTTTTAAGGTAATTGAACGGACATAAATTCAACTTTGGTTATCCACCGAAATTTGGCCGGTGCGATTAAATCTTACGCATTCGTGTCCTAATGTTGGCGTATTTGTGTAGGTTTGATGACAATTAGTAGTGTGTTTGTCTGCCTCGGCATAAGTGCTGTTTTTAAGGTAATTGAACAGACATAAATTCAAGTTTGGTTATCCACCGGAATTGGCCGGTGCGATTAAATCTTACGCATTCGTGTCCTATTGTTGGCGTATTTGCGTAGGTTTGATGACAATTAATAGTGTGTTTGTCTGCCTCGGCATAAGTGCTGTTTTAAGGCAATTGAACGGACATAAATTCAAGTTTGGTTATCCACCGGAATTTGGCCGGTGCGATTAAATCTTACGCATTCGTGTCCTATTGTGGCGTATTTGCGTAGGTTTGATGACATTAATAGTGTGTTTGTCTGCCTCGGCACAAGTGCTGTTTTAAGGTAATTGAACAGACATAAATTCAAGTTTGCTTATCCACCGGAATTGGCCGGTGCGATTAAATCTTACGCATTCGTGTCCTATTGTTGGCGTATTTGCGTAGGTTTGATGACAATTAATAGTCTGTTTGTCTGCCTCGGCATAAGCGCTATTTTAAGGTAATTGAACGGACATAAATTCAAGTTTGGTTATCCACCGGAATTTGGCCGGTGCGATTAAATCTTACGCATTCGTGTCCTATTGTTGGCGTATTTGCGTAGGTTTGATGACAATTAATAGTGTGTTTGTCTGCCTCGGCACAAGTGCTGTTTTAAGGTAATTGAACAGACATAAATTCAAGTTTGCTTATCCACCGGAATTTGGCCGGTGCGATTAAATCTTACGCATTCGTGTCCTATTGTGGCGTATTTGCGTAGGTTTGATGACAATTAATAGTCTGTTTGTCTGCCTCGGCATAAGCGCTATTTTAAGGTAATTGAACGGACATAAATTCAAGTTTGGTTATCCACCGGAATTTGGCCGGTGCGATTAAATCTTACGCATTCGTGTCCTATTGTTGGCGCATTTGCGTAGGTTTGATGACAATTAGTAGTGTGTTTGTCTGCCTCGGCATAACTGCTTATGTTCGTTAACAGTAAATGTATCTCCAAGTTTTTTTTTCCTAGTTTAACTGTTTTTCTATTATTTTGGCGTAAGTTTAATATTATCCGGGTTTATATATAAATAAAGGTAAAGTTCCAACTAGACAGTTTGTCAATCTATACTACACAGATTATCAATTCGAAGGAAGTAAGAACCCATCTTAGCGAATTTTTGTTTCTTTTTATTCCTTCGCACACAAATGACTTACACAGCTACCTAAAACGTTTAACGATTGCTTGCGCAGATGGCACTTACATTTCCACTGAAAGAAACTATAACAATAGCCTCATAACAAAGCGATTAACGCATACCACACAACTGCACTCTAAGAAAAAAGTTGGCTCCAAGGGACTAACGGCAGCATTTAGTCCACTGAACTCCCAGTTGCTCCCCGAAAGGACCATCTGGTTCAAGCTAGGTACCGTGCGCACAAGCTGGGGACTAACTGCACTCGACTGGGACTAACCGATAGGCGTGCGCGAGCAAAACCACCCATTAGTCCCCCTTAGACAGGGCGCATCTGTATGGTTTAGTCGTCGAAGGCAAACGGAATGTTCGCCAGGAGGACGGATGCTACTTCGCGTGTCTTGGGGATCGGCGAGACTCAGCCCAGCACAGCTGAAAGTGTTGACAAAACTCTGACGAAACTGGCGAATTTGTTTAATGTGTCACGAACGTTAAGACATTACATGGTAGAGCTTCACGCGTTGTGTGAATGCGAGTTAACGAATATGTTGACTCGACTTCACCCAACTCTCTCGTCAAAAATGATCTGTTGACAATTTCACAAGTCCCATTCACGTAATTTGCCCTTCGCGCAAAAAAATGAGCATTTATCCAAACGCAACACCTCCAAACACTAACACTTTTTTTTTTCTCTTAAATGAAACTTGACAGTTTCTAGAAGCCGCGCTTTCAACGCCGGAGTCTCGCAGTCAGAATAAACGGTCACTTCAATCGCTAAAACTGAGTTACTTGAGAACAAGTCGAGCCTCGTCTCCTCGTCTCCCTGTAACCAACCTTTCTTGGTAGTCCAATATCGAAATCAAAATCCGCAACGACACACTTGATGCACAGCACGTTCCACTCAAAAGCACATTCAGGGGCAGTATCCAGACGCCTTCATGTCATCGTCGTCGCTGTTTCAGATAACATTCCAGATGAACACGGAAAACGAACCGCGCCCGGAGCGTCACGCATGCCAACACCCTACTAGTACAAACAAATGCGAACTAAAAAAAAAGCTACCCGAGAAAGCGGAACATACTTAAGAGAAAGAGAGAGAGAGAGAGAGAAAAAAAAAAGTGTTTGCTTGTGCGTCACTCGACCGCCGTGTTGAAAATGATGACCTCCCGTTCTTGGAGCACTGCTGGCTGTGTTGTGTGTCGTGTGTAGTGGGAGGGGGAAAAAATATGTCCTTGCGCGCGCCCTTTCCCTCCCCCAACCCCCTACCCGCATTCTTTCTTCTGCTTCTCGCTAACGCGGAGGGTTGGGCAGATAGGGTCCGTCGGGAAAATCGGAAAGGCCTTTGTTTGAAAAGAACCTGTTTTTAGTAAGTTGGAAGTTGACATACAGCCATCGTCGGAGGCTGGTCACCGTTTCTTTTCTCCTTTGGATTCGTTGGTTTGGATTCGCGGTGCTGAAGCACTTCACTTGATCTGTTCTGAAGTCACAAGTCAAGGGAACTCAATTAAGGTATGTCGAAGTACTTCTGTTTATGGTGTATTCATTAACTGCGGCTTCAGAAAGTGTTTTCTTTTGAGCGCGTTCTCTAGCTTGCAAAGCGCGCGCCACGCTCTATTCTTTTTGGCACCATGGTTCCTGATTTTGTTATGCAGCACAGAGACCTCATATTCAATCGTATCGAGCGAAACGCCAGTTCTACCGATGGCTTATTTTGTGTGTGTGTGTGTTTTGCAGACCCTGGCAGGATCGCTTGTCCATAAAGGCCTGTCCACACATGCAGCGGAGCGCTACAAGCATAGCGCTGACCTAGCGCTAAGCGCGTGCTGACGGGAGCGGTTCACCACCTTTGTATCGCTCCGTCAAACTGTTGCTCATGGCAGACGAAAAGTAGCTCACGACACGTGAGTAGCGCAACATCAGCGCTTCGCTGCGTGTGAGAACCGGCCTTAATGGCGTCATTTATTCGATTGTACACTATACTCTGTTTCACCTTATGATGTACCGCAGGAAAGGCTACAAGCGTGAGCTCCTTGCTCTAGGGCACATCTCGGTGGCACAAGCTCTCGTGCGTTAAGAGTAGCTGCCAACGCTATGAGCCTCGCGCTTCTAGCCTTGTCTGCGGTACAACATAAGGTGAAACAGAGTATAGACCTTTCTAATGTTTACAAAATCACAGTCCAGCGTGCGATCTCAGAGCCCAGCACGTGCGTGTTCGTCGCTTCGGAAAGCGAGCAAAGCACGCGCCATACGCACGAACGCTCAAAATGGCACCGGCCACAAGCTCGTTTTTGGAAAGGTCTATAGACTTTCGCGTTGATGGAGGGAGCTCGTGCCGTTACTTTGAGCATAGTTTGAGCA
The DNA here is from genome assembly GCA_013358835.2 of Ixodes persulcatus. NCBI lineage: Eukaryota > Metazoa > Arthropoda > Arachnida > Ixodida > Ixodidae > Ixodes > Ixodes persulcatus. The sequence goes on from JABSTQ010011024.1 coordinate 334,504, forward strand.
CGCACACGGTGGGTCTGTAGCTCGCAGCGAGCGGTCTACTAAAATCGAATAGTGCGCAGGTCTGCTGTCGACAGATCGCATTTTGGATGTGAATCATTGTAGCAGGTATGCATCCTATCTGTTATTTTATTATGCGTGTGTTATATCTCATACTTTTGTCGAGCGATCGGGTATTTCACGCTGCCCTGTTTCTAATAATCACAATTCCTCGCAAACAGGCAAGATGCTGCCGGTGCCCCAATAAACGGCGCTTGGACCACGACCGGTTCGGACAGACGTTCCAGTGTCCAAGCCATCGTCGACGCGAGTGCACTCTTCGGAATTAGGCCTTATCGTGGATTCTACCGCCCAGGAACTTCGGCTTCAGTCATCCTTGAATGCTATGTGTATCTACGAGGCAATAAAGCTACGTTTTACCTGAACTGCACAATTTCGTTTCGGAGATTTTTGGCTCGGGACCAAATGTAAAGGTTTAGTCCCAGGGGTCTAAATCCAAGGGCGCAACGTTTAGACCCAGGGGTTCAAGTGCAGGGGCCTAGCAGTTGGTCCTCGGGGTTCATTTGAAACGGTGTAACAGTTAGTCCCAGGGGTCCAGGTGCAAGGGCCTAACAGTTCGTTCTCGGGGATCAATTGAAACGGTGTAACAGTTGGTCCCAGGGGACCAAGTGCAAGGGCTTAACAGTTAGTCTCCAAGGGGCAATTGCAAAGGCGGAACGTTTGATCTCATCGGAGGAACTGCGAGAGACTAATGGAGGGGAACAACTGTTACTCCCCTTCCCGTTAGTCTCCGAGGGGACTAATGGTTGTGGCACGCACATGCTCCCCTCGGGGACTAAGTCGCGCTCCCCTTTTTCTTAGAGTGTGGTTACTCCCCAACCTTAAAATTTCTACATAAGCAAAACGTCATTCATTTTATTTTACCTAAAAGTGGGCAAGTTAACTATAATACTCACAACTTAATTAATAGGACAAGTGCTAAGCATCATATTATCGCTTCTTAGCCAATGAGATTGCAGTATTAGACGACAAGAACTTAAAAAGAACCAATGAGAGTGGGGCTTATATATTCTCATGAAGATAATAAGTCCCACTCTGTGTTTCTTATACTCTTACTGACTATAGTTTATTTTAATAACGTACCATTTGAGCGAGTTGTGAAGCTATATTTTAGGGTATAATTGTAATTAAAATCTTTTCTTCGCATATATTGCAAACATTGCAGTTTTTCTCTAAAAAACTGAAGTCTTTATCACTTGCTTATATGTTCTTGCAAAATATCTGTGTTGTTACGATGATTACGAAAATTAAAAAGCGCGAAAGACAAGGACAAGAGGAGAGGGACTAGAGCCACTAAATGACACTTCCTCAGGACCCTTGTGCTGGACAGTAGTGGGGGGGCATCTACAGTCCCTCACATGGAGAGCGAGATGCCCCGACGGAGAGGATTTTAGAAATAGCGCATGTTCTCTGAGCCTTACGTTGATACATCTTCCCGACTTCCCGATGCGCCCCGCTACTGTCCAGCACAAGGATCCTGAGGAGGTGTCCAGATAAGCGATCTCGAGAAATTCTTGAGGCTGAAGTCATTGCGACCAAAGGAGACTCCTGCATCAGTCCTTCATCGGTGACTTTGTCATCAAAAGAATTAGAGTACATGAAATATTTTCCTTAGATATTCTTAATTTGCTTTACCTTCCCCTTTTTCCTTAACCCTTTTCACTGTCATTTTTCTCCACTGTTACTTTAATCATGCCCACCATTTCCTTTTGTTTTAACTAATTTCCTTTTTTACCTTTTTTAATTTTCACTCTTTTTAGATCCTTTCAGTTCTTTCTCATAAATATTTGTAACATTTAACGTTAGGGTCTTTAATGTCTTCGTCTTCCTCATCTTCCTAATTACAACGTCAGTTGCGAGTAAGCGCTTGTCCTGTGTAGTCTCCCTCTTGTCCTTGTGTTAACCCAGGATCCTGGGTTCAATACCCGCCCCCTGCCCGTTTCGATCTGGATGAGCATCGTACCGGCGTGCGGTCGTGTATCACTACTGCGAGGTGCACGTTAAGACCCCAGACTAGCGGTTGTACCACACTGGCTAAATTGCTCATCTACAGCTGAGACACCAGACGCCCACTGAGGCAGACTAACTTCCGGATGTATAAACACACAACAATTTGCTTTTCCTTGTTCTTAGTCTTTCGCGCTTTTTAATTTTCGTAATGTTTAACCAACTAGGCCAACAAATCATTTTGTTACGATAAAATGCGACCGGCAGCAAATACAAAAAAAAAAAAAATTTGCTCACTCAATAAGAATAAAATATTTCATGAAAGCCGGGCCGTGCGCACGGGGCCTGGTGCGTGATAATCGAACTTAAAAAAAAGGGTCTATATATTCTTCATAAATAGAGGAACGCTCTTGTCCCCTATGTAAACGAAGCAACGATCGTCCCTGCAAATGGGACAGCAAAGTTCCTCCTCGGCTGCATTGTAATGTGGCGGCTCGGAATCGAGTAAATCGAGCTCAGTTTAAGGCTTACTACGGACGCCAAGAGGCGACGCATATTAGCGGTTTTTACGCGGAACGCTGCTGCAATTCAACGGAGAGGAGTTATCATAGTTTTCGGGCAGGCAAATACCTCCCACCTCTGGTGACCCCCTAGCCCTCCTTAGCAACACTGGCTAGAAAAGCGGTCAGCCGCTTCGTACCCGTTCAAACAGGTTGCTGGTTTCAAACTACGATGAGCAGTAAATAAGAACGTAACACGAACGTCTCATTAGCCGTATTTATTTCCGAAGCGGCTTCACGTGCAGGTGGGGAAATGTACGTTTCGAACTCAAGTGCGCAGTCTTAAAGTTGACCTCACTTCCATGTCATACTTACCGCCGAATTCAGAAACCTCACTCAAACTACACTCACACTTAAGGGCCCCTCCACTTCCTCGAGGAAGGCGCGAGGGCCGGCGCTGGCCAATCGCGACGGCGGGTCCGTCCTCGCGATTGGCCAGCGCCGGCCCTCGCGCCTTCCTCGAGGAAGTGGAGCGGCCCTTAAGTGTGAGTGTAGTTTGAGTGAGGTTTCTGAATTCGGCGGTTAGTCTAACCAGTCCACTTCGCGCACTTCACGTGTTACCTTTGCTATTCCTCTAGTCACAATTCTTTGTCAGCACACCACATCACAGAAAAGTGGTAAACCATCGCGATACTCAAAGCCTCTCTCAAAAGAGCTGTCAACTATAGCCTAGCACCTACTTAAGTGATGCCGCTTAACCACAAAATATCGGGTAATGTGAACATCGTTACGTCGCTCGCCACCAAATGGCAAGCTCAAACAAACTAATTGTACTCAGGCAAACTAGGTGGCGCTAGCTACTGCCCAATTTAAACTGAACAAAATATTTTGTTCGCTTGCTAGGTATTGCGCTCTGGCATCTTCGTCATACCGCACACACATATCACATTGCAACGCGTTTGCTAACATCAGCAGAACAGACCACACACAGCGATCACATACAGCGAACATACGAACACCGGCACAAACGCACACTAAACCACTTTTTCTTTATTGCGAGACCGTAAAAGGTAATAGAAAGTACTGCAACCACGTGACATAGAAAATGCGTGGTACACTCAATAAACTACCATGACATTTGAAGTAACAACCCGCCAAACTCTTGGCTCATAGCTAAAAACAAAAAAAAAGGGGGGGGGGGGGGAGGAGGGTGTAGAGGAGGTCGTCCAAAATTCGCAGTCACTCGGTCTCGTTGCTGATCTTCTTGTAGCATTATCGCAAACCTTGATGCTTTTAATAAGATATTCCGTGATTGCACGCGCATTTACTCCTGCATGCCGTACCGCCATTGCAATTCTCCATTTACTATGGAGTCCTATTAGCATATCAATGTCGTACTGCACCGGTTCGCCGTAAGTTGTTAAGTACCGGATTCCAGATGAAGTCTTTCTTAATGGTACGCAGGAGCACGTCTCATTAAAGTAAGGCTTTCCAACAGTCCAGAAGGACGTGTTCGACACTTTCAGTTGTTTGCAGAACGTGCAGTTTACAGTCCAATATACATTCATACCCCTTTTTTCTATGAACACCTTCACTGGCAATGTTTCAATTTGAAGTTTAAGAAAGAAAGTCTTCACCCCGGGAGGAACTAGTGCTAATTTAACACGTTTTTAGACAGCGTGCCTTGGAGCTCTCGGGGTAATGGTTCAGTATCTTGTGTACTTCCACCAGGTTCCTCGTAAACCTTTTTCGTGATACGGTAGCCGAGTATTTCATGCTAAATCGCACAAGAAGTAAGCAGAATGAGGATGCAACTTCATTAAAAATTCCGACAATTGCCCGCATCTAACCCGGCAAGATGACACTGGGATTCTTGCTAAAACATCAACCAACCTAGGCTGTATTACAGTTCGGAGAAACGGGTCCGACGCATCCCTCAGAAGCGTAAATCGCGAAGCAAGTTGGCGAATGTATAAATGACTCAGCCCAACGTGTGTGTATATATTGTCTTCATTATAATATGAAATAAATTAAACACAAAGAGGGGGGAGCAAGACGCACAGTTAGTTACCCATGGAGGGTGCAGCCCAACGCCACTTGCTTTGGGACAAAAGAGTAAATTTGTACGACTGGTTCGCTCCTATTTATACGCCAAAATGAAAACTGCAAACACTCGGTGAATCCGTGTAAGGCTGATGTGGGAACAGCTTAAAACCTGGAGTACATACCCAATCTTCAACATAAGAAACAAGGTACAAACTGTCGCACGCGCGAAAAATGACAAATTTTTTTTTTTACCCATTTCCCCGCGCTGAGTTTATCAGATTCATCCCGCCAGAACTAATTATTTTCTCGGTAGTGCAGAAGGGGTACTGCAAGGTACTTGTTTGGTACTTGCATCCGCTTAATAAGCGGAAACAAGCATCCGCTTGTTTCCGCTTATTACGTTTACTTCACTTCATTATTACCATAGCAGGCCAGGTTATCGCCATCTTAGATTTTATTCTGTCTTTCTCCCCAGCATTGACTTTTGTGGAGGCTCGTCCACACCAATTTCAGTGGCTCGGTATCTCGGTAAAACTAGAGAAGGTCAGCAATGGCGCCTGTATTCTGGCGCGTGTGTAAAGCGTCTATAGATAATTGGCACAAATTAGTCGGTAATTTCTGCATTTGTCATTCATGGCTCAAGTCTACACTTGTAGCTTTTATAAAACACGGGATCAGGTTCCGTTCAAGCCGACTCTTGGGAAGCTGAATGAAGAATAGATTCGAGCAGCGCAGTTTTTCGCACGAGACGGCAACCCAGCCCTAACATGCCTCGAGCTCCATATGGGGAGAGGAGCTTTCTTAGAAGGGTGCTATCGGATACCCGCGCATAAAGCAGAGATAGAGCAGGGCCGTTTCAGGGATAAGGTCGGCTGGTTTCTCTGTCATCATCGCTCGGCCCAAGTTGCCCGGGCTGTGGATTGTTGTTTCCTCTCGGAGTAAATCCAAGGGGCGAATCTGAGGCTGCTCCAATGTAGCTTGCCGCCAATGATAAAATTTAAATGAGCAATAAATAAAACAGAATGAAACTGCTTTATTTTTATCCGAGAACGTGAAAAAAGGCAAGAATATTTCCATGTTTCTAAAGACGCGCAATTGCTAAGTCCGTTTCTACCCGTACATACAAGTCTTTTAACCACCTTTTCGATTTGTTTTTCTAGTAGACAACTATTATATCAAAAGTTTAGCAAAAATTTTTTTTTTTTCCTTAAATTTACGTTTTTAGGCCTTGCGTTTTCGGGCGTTTTGTGGCGTGTTTTGGGCTTTCCAGTGACATTAATATGTCGATGTAATCCAGGTAGGTAAGAAGTGCCTAATTGTCAAAGATTTATCAACAATTATTACACACAAGCGTTTTCGACATCTTTACAAAAAAAAAAAAAAGCATAACGCCTAAAATTATTTGATGGCATTGGAGCCTTTTAAATGTACTCACAGAGTTGTTAAACAAGTTAATATATTGCAAGCAGAAAATTCACGGCGGGAGATTGACGGAAACATACGGGCTACGACGGATGCAAAAAGGACTGCTTTCCGCCGCGGCCTCTTTTAAGCGTCCTAAGTCGAGAACGAAAAATCCGACAAACTGGCGGTTTGTGGCAACTCTGTTTTTAGAGACGCCGGCATAACATATATATATATATATGGGTGGATTCATCTCAACTCAGGCAAGAATTTTAGGGTTGAATGTTTAATTTTGACCAAAAATATGTTTTGAGGGGAACGCTTCTGTGACACGGTGTGCAAACCGAAATTTCGGTCGATTTCTCGTTCTCGAGTTATGGACATTTTCAGCAGCCGAGGCGCAAACTGACCTTTCTGTCGCCTGTCGGAGGTGTTATGTTTCACTCCTTTCCACTTTTTGCCTTTCTTTTTTGGTGTGCAATGTAACTTTTTTCGGCCCGTCTCAAGATAGGGATTATCTATGGTCAATAATTGTAGTGTGATTATTTATCTACGCTTTTGTTTTAAATATTGTCAAAGTGTGTCCCTTTGATAAAACTTTTGTCAAAGTTTGACCAGCTCTTTTGTGTGACCTATTCAAAATATTGTAACATAGTTAGTATTTTCAGAAAGCTAAGAGTATACTCTTTTTATTGACAAGAAATTTAATGTTATGTGTAAAAGAGAAAGGGCAGTGTGTTCTCGTAAAGCAAGGACTATTTAAAAACATTTGCGAATTGGAAGTCGATTTTCTAAAAAAGAACACCTTTTATTGGGGTAGTTTTTTCCTCTAGCTAGCTATTGTAGTGCTTCATAAGGTAATATCAATAGAAAATGTAATATTTTGTTTGTATGGCAGCTATAAAAGCTTGAAGTCTGATTTTCTTTGACTGTTTTGTCAGTAAATCAGCTTACTCGCAAAAATACACTAATTCGAAATTGGCGCCTTTTATTTTTTTAATAGATACATGTGAACACACATATTTGATGATAAATAATTTTAACGCCATTATTCGTATAAAATGTATTTGAGAAAATTTGCCAATATGACGTTTTTGGACGATTTTGTGATTCCGGGGTGGCTCTTGTTGTGTAGCTGGTGAAACATTGCGCGACGAAACGCTGGTGGTATGAACGGGCGGGACACACCAGCTGATGTTTCGCAGGTTACCGTTACCGGAGAAAAGGGGAGGGGCACGTCTGCAAACTTCAGCTATCCGGGAGAGGCGCGCAAGCGCTGGAGCTCAGGATCGTTTCCTTGAGCGGTTGTCAGCTCTTCCCAGTCTAGTGGATGTGCCGGAGAAAGAGCACCGACGCGGGAGAGTGCGTCAGCAACAGTGTTTTCATGGCCGCTGACATGGCGGAGATCGACGGTGAGCTCTGATATGAAGCACAGGTGTCGGATCTCACGCGCTGTGTGGTCGCTGTGATTTCGTCGGAATGCGAACGTCAAGGGCTTGTGGTCTGCAAGAACGGGAAAGTTTCGGCCTTCGAGGAAGTTTTGAAAGTGCTTGATTGACAAGTACACTTCCAGAAGTTCGCGAGCAAAAGTGCTATACTTTTGTTCTGGGTTCTTCAGTTTACGCGAGAAAAATCCGAAGAGTTGCAAGCCATTGACGTTCTGTTGAAGAACCGCGCCGATAGCTACGCTTGACCTGTCGGTGACGAGTCGTAGTTCTGCGTCTGGAACGGGGTGAATAAGCATTGCAGCGTCAGCGAGCGCCTTTTTCGCTGTAGAGAAAGCAGAGGCTGCATCTTCGTTCCACTCAAGCGGCGCAAAGGGCTCTTTCTTGGTGGCGAGCAGGTCGGCCAACGGCTTGACCATTTCAGCGCAACTCGGTAGGAAGCGACGATAAAAATTTAAGAGGCCTAGGAATTCACGCAGTTTCTTGAGAGATGTTGGCTGCGGAAAGTCTCGAATGGCCGTAACTTTTTCATCTAAGGGCTTGATTCCTTGCAGTGTCACTAGATTCCCCAGGAATTTGATGGTCGGCACGCCGAATGTGCATTTGTTTGGGTTGATGACTAACCCATAGTCATCGAGCCGGGTGAAAAGGGCGCGCAGATGTTCTTTGTGCTCGGACTGTGACGGGCTGGCGACCAAAATATCGTCGAGGTAAGCGAAGACGAAGTCTAGACCTCGAGTAACCTTCTTGATGGTACGTTTAAATGTATGTGCGGCATTCCGCAAACCGAACGGCATCTTCACATACTCAAAGAGGCCAAATGGTGTGGTGATGGTGGTCTTTGGTATGTCGGCAGGCTTAACCGGAATCTGGTGGTATGCCTTCACCAAGTCGATCTTGGAGAATATCTGGCAACCAGTCAAATTCGTTGTGAAGTCCTGTATGTGGGGAAGCAGGGTAGCGGTTAGGCTGGGTGTTGGCATTGAGGGCGCGGTAATCGACACATGGTCTCCAGTCGCCTGAGTCTCTCTTAGGGACCATGTGCAGTGGGAAGGCTCAGTTGCTCGATGATGGACGAACAATGCCAAGTTCAAGCATATGCTCAAACTCACGACGAGCAATGACCAGGTGTTCTCCAGACAGGCGTCGAGGACGAGCGAAAGCAGGGGGGCAAGAGGTGACAATGTGGTGAGTGATGGTATGCTTCACCGGCGACTCCCTAGTGCGTGGCCTCGTGATCTTTGAAAAATTCGCGAGACTTTTCTCATAGTCCGACGATGGTAAAAATGCTCGAAGTCCTTTTGCCATGGGCGTGGAGAGCACGCCGTTCACGGAGAGGCGTGTCGCCTGGTCGATGAGGCGTCGTGAATAGATGTCGACGGCCAGCTTGTAGAAACTGAGGAAGTCCGCTCCCAGGATGGCCTGCTTAATGTTGGCAACAATGAAGAGCTATCGGAATGTGCGGCGCAGTCTAAATCTTATCGTGAGGGACCGCTGACCTTAGGTTGCGATGGGAGAGCTGTTGATCGCCTGAAGCAGAGAGGTCTTTTGTTTGCGTTGTCGGTCTAAAAGAGAGGCCGGTAGAACGCTGACCTCGGCTCCCGTGTCGACCAGCAAGCGATGGCCAGCCACCTTGTCAACTACATAAAAGGGGCGGCTTTCCTGACGGCCAGTGTCCCTTGCCGCCGTCAGTGCCCGGTCTTCATAGTTTCCCGCGAACAACTGGGTTGGCTGCACTTGCGGGCAGCGTTGCCAAACACATGTCCGAGCCCGAGTCAACTTGACTGCTCTTGGAGAAGGTGAAGCGCTCTACTGAGGTTGAGGGGAAGCGCAGGCTTCGGCGGGAGTGTGACCGTTGTTGACGGCGTCGTGTCAAGGGTGCGAGGGTGGCAAGCTGACGACTCATGATCTCGACATGATCCTCAAGACGAGACAGACTGGAATCTTCCGAAGTTGTTATGGGTGCTCGGTTAGTGAAAGCCCTGATTCCAGGGGTTCGCGAGTGGTCGGCGACACGGTCGGCAAGCTCAGCGAGCCTGTCTAGCGACATGTCTTCAGCCGCCGCTAGAAACGGGAGCATGGTCGATGGAAGTCGTCGCTAAAACAACTCACGCAGGAGGTGCTTGTTGGGGTCCGGGTTCTTGGCTCTCAGCAGCTGACGCATACGGTGGAGAAGCTGGGATGGACGTCTGTCACCAAGCTCCTCGGTGTTGAGGAGTTGCTGAAGTCTGCTGCGCTCCGACTCCGTCTTGCGGTCAAGTATGGCGGCCTTCAGTTGGTCGAAGGGGTTGACCGGATCCGGAGCGGCGAGAATGTCGGCTAGCTCATCGGCGACGTCAGCTGGTAAGGAGGATGCGGTGTGCAGGTATCGCGTCTCCTGACTGGCGATGTGCCGGAGACAAAATTGGGCCTCGACTTCATCAGCCACATGGTCAAATTCTTCGGCCAAAATCGTGGCAGCCGCAAATTCTGGGCCGCTGCCAAGGCTGACTTGAGGAGGTCGCCTTCAGGAGCGTTGGGCGCACCGGAGTGAGCCATGGAGCAGCAGCCCTTGAAGGAGCGAGTTCGATTCGGGGTCACCCAATCTGTTGGAGCTGGGGCGAAAGGAAACAGCTCGGACAGCGTTTGGATTCGAACTGCATTTTTTAATATCGCGCGCTGCAGAGGCATTTCCACCTCGTCGTCATCGTCTGTGCGACATGAGCCGGCCGTGAGTGTCGCTACACCGGCATTGATTCGCAGCCTCATACGCGAAGAGCGGCGTTCCTTTCTTGATCACCTCCGTCAACCTTCCGACACGACCGAAACCCACCCACAGGCAGAGAGTGTCCAGAAAGTCGTCCAGAACGAACTACATGCTGCGCTTACATCACTGACGCCATTGACGTCGGCATATGCTTCACCACCTCCCGCACCGCCGTTCTTTTGTGCCACGCCACATGATGTACAACACTTCTACCCAGGCTCACGTTTCAATCAAGCCCCCCCCCCCCCCCCCCCCCTTAGTGTCGCGAACCTACGCACCGCGCCGACGAAGTGACATTTGGAGAACGGAAGACCACCGACCCATCTGTTTTAATTGTTGTTTACCCGGCCACATTGCGCGCTACTGCCGCCGTCGCCTGAATCCCGACGAGTATCGCCTTTTCTCTCAACCTCATCCACGTTACTTCCGCGATGATGAGAGCCGTCCTGTCGACCACCAGACCCCAACTCCATTTTCACAGCATGACAACCGCAGAGGCCGATCTCCTTACCCTCGACGCCAGCGCTCCATGTCGCCCCTCAATGTCGCCGCTGTCGCAAATACAACGTCAAACTGAAGACCGCAGAATTCGTTTTCATAGGAGGTCAGGCTGCACCTTGAAACTGCAATATAAATCCTCCTGGAGATGGCCCGACGACTGTTGCTATTCAAATTGACGGACAAAAACTTATAGCCCTCGTTGACACCGGTGCCGCCAAATCCTGTATCTTTGACAGTGTCTGACGGCGTTTTCGCAAAGTATTGACGCCAGCACATTTACGATTTTTATATATGGGAAATGGAGATTTAATACGTCCTCTCGGCTGTTCGACACTCTCAGTGACTCTGGGCTCCAGTCGCTACGTTGTTGTCTTTACAGCCCCCTCAAGCTGTGTGGCTGACGTGATACCGGGGTGGGATATCCTGTCGTCAACCGATACCGTCATTGATTGCGGGGAACGTCAGCTGCATTTAAACACTTCTGATACAGACGAATCAGCCGATTGGGATCCTGTTGTCCTTCGAACTACAGCCGATCTATGTATCTCACCATTGACTGCTGTCGCTCTAACACTGGAGCCTGAGTTTAGCTTCCAAGGAGATTACGGTCCTGTCGAGCCACTGCTGACCACATTCGTGCAAAAGGGCTTGCTTGTGCCATAATCTTCCGTCACCGTAATAGCAAGCCAAGTTAATTAATACGTTAAAAACGCTTCTGCGCAGCCACTCATCTTACCTCGAGGAGCAGGTATTGCAACCATCCGGAAATTCAACCATGATAGCCTCGCCATTTTGGCTCAAGACACGTGCCATCTATACTCGCACCCAATTCCCCAAACCCAGTGCTCCAACAAACATACACCGCTGATGATCGACAGCTGTTTAAAACCAAACCAACGGCAAGCTCTTTCCAGTCTATAGCGACTTATTTGAATTTAGCCGGTCCGTTCGCACATTGAGAGAGCAGTCTATCTATGCTGGAACGCAAACTAAATGATGTAGAAAACTGCATCGGGCACTGATTGGCTATTCTCTTGGGTCACGTGACATGACGTTGAAATGAAGTTTTTCCCTATGCAGTTTGAGCTATGCTCGTAAAATGATGCAGCTGGCGGTGACGTCAAAATGTCGTCACGATGCACTTTGGCGATGCAGTTAACTGAGGGGTCGAGACGAAGCCAGAGATCAATCTGCATCGTAAAAGATGGCGACCCTAACATATGCATCTCTACTCTTGGGTTTGCCAGCGGATCGAGTTTTTAGAGATCACCGGGATGCTTTCGAGACGAGCGATGCGAGGTTTGTCGGCGAATACCGGCTGACCAAAGGGGTGACTCGCTGGCTGTGCGGCCAGCTTCGCGGAAAGCTCCAGCGGCGTCGCGAAGGGCCCCGTGTGCTGACGGTCGAACAAGTCCTCGCAGCTCTACGCTTCTATGCCGCTGGCGGCTTCCAGGGAACCGTCAAGAGCGACGAAAACGCGTGTTCACCAGTGCTCTGTGAGTCGCGTACTTGTTGATGTCACCAACGCTATCATCGAATGCCTCGGATCGAAGTGGCTGTGTTTCCAGCAAACTCAAGCAGAGATGGCGCTCACAAAAAGGAAGTTCTTCGAGCGATGCAAGTTCAGCGGTGTGATCGATAAATATTCTAAATACTCTTACACGTTTCAACACGATTGTGTTTTCATTTGAGTGCACCCCATATAAGCAATTTGGCTGAGCGAAAAGCCAAGCAAGCAACGGTAACAGGCTTAAGTTGAGCTAGTTCGTTCATACTTCAGGCAGAGGGAGAGAGAGATATACTTTATTTTAAAGCAACTACTTCAGGTAAGGAATAAACATACACATAAAGAAAAGACCATACGCACCGTGTTACTAACAACTGATTTTCTTTTTTCTCCTCTTCTACTACGAACCCAACTTGAGGAAAATATCCTCTTTTATTCTTTTTTGCTTCCTACTTCACCGAAAATTTAACCCTCGAAGGAAAATTCTTCTTTTTCGTGCAGCACGAGAAGTTGCACTAACGCAGTCAAACAAAGTCAAAAAGTAAAAATTTGTCGTTAGTTGTTTGTACAGCAGGAGGTTAGTCTCCCTGAACATGGCGACATTGTTACCCACTGTAGATACGCAATTTAGCCAGTGCAGTACGACTGCTAGTTCGGGGTCTTTAACGTGCATCACGAAGTAGTGATACACGACCGCACGCCGGTACGATGCTCATCCAGATTGAAACGGGCAGGGGCGGGGATTGAACCACGGTGGATTGAACCCAGGATCCCTGGGTTCTGCAGCGCGAGCTTTCGCTCCACGTGCTGCTCTCCGAGCTTGTGTGCGTTAGCTCGGCGATTCTCCAAAATTCCCTGTAGGGAAAACAAAAACGATGTAGTTTCAACTCAATCGCCACTCTTCGGCGACGTCACCGGACACGTCACGGTGCAGTTCTCTTCCGATGTAGTTGGTTGGCGATGGAGATTAGGCTCCTCCCACCGGCGACGTCACGATGCAGTTCACCTCGGTTAGGTGACATTGAAATTTTGGCTAAACATTCACAAAAAAATGGCAAGGGAAATTTACGAATCATTTTACATTCTGCAACTCGGTCCCGATCTATTCGTAAGTTCAGAGTCAGTTACGCTATCCAGTGAAAAGTTCGAGTTTGTTCGGAGTTTGGGCACGTTTGTTTAATACTTTGTTTCAGCCTCCGTGAGAGCGATTCTATGGCTACAAGCGCACACATGCAGCCTAAAAACGGTGCCCACACACCACGAGGCCACGTGCGAGACAGGTACGCACAGAGCATTAGGACTCGCGCCGTACTTTTGGCTTCGTTCAGACCTGAAAAGGAACGATTTATAGCTATATATTTCTCTACCACTTAAGCCTGGTTCAGACAGTTGCGTTTGACTGCGTTTGACTGCGTTGCGGCTGCGAGAAACCAGGACATTCCTGCTGCTTATATCGCGTGCCAAGATGATTCCTTGAATTGGACCACGCTTTATACGAAGCACAGATGTGCCGGTGACTCGCTTTCAGTTCTCGACGCAACGCAGTCAAACGCACTCAAACGCAAGTGTCTGAACCGGCCTTAACGTCCTTTTTTATTTATTTTTTTGTAAAGGTACTTTCCGCTTGAAATTTTCGGATGGCACATGACAGTGAAGATGTCCTACATGTGGGATTCTTTCTTTTTTCCTTTCTGTGTCTTCTTATGCTGATGTGTTTTAAGAATACGAAAAAGAGAGTAAGTCGTGAGTCAGCGCTGTGTCTGTGTCTCTTCTTTTACGTGTCCTTGTGTTCGTTTGCGCTGTTTTACTTATATGTTTACTATGCACCACCGAGTAGCCCACCTCCAAACATTACTGCAGGGCTGTAATAACTTGGCTGGAGCTTCTCCGGTTGAATCCAGCTGGCTAATGACAGGCCATCTCCTTACCTTCTCGAAAGAACGAGGATGAATACGGTGGGGTGTTATGATTTAGTTTCCACAACGAAGTATATATGAGAAGCTTAATGTAATCTATGCAGGTAAGCTCTCGGCATTTGATAGCGGAATCTTGAGTGGTGGCACGTAGTCTTGTTTATACCCTTCACATGCCATAAGGCTTGCAGTGGTAACCTAATTGGAACACCTGCACCGGGTGGAAAATTGCCACTTGTCGTAGACTAGGTGGTCTTGACATAAACGTGACGATAAGTCTCATACAAAGCTCTCGTGATTCACGCTTGACATTGACTGACTTTATAAATAAGGATTCTTAGAAAAATGTGAAGCTCATAACATTGCAGCCACACTCGCACCACAGCTTCTTCAAGCCATAGCACACTTTCTGCTATTGTCCTTATGCTTATTAAATTATTTTTTGCATCGACGACGACGCAGTGATAGCCAGACACCCGTAGATTTTCGAAAATTGTGGCACGATAAAAATAATCACTTGGAACTACTCACGCACGACGTCCGTTTCTAAACCTTTTCGCCTATACCCTTTACGGTTGCATACCCTATGCCAGCGGGCAATCCAAAAATGCACCAGGTCGAGGGTACACAATTTACGCTAATATGAGTTAAAGCAAAAAAGGTATATACTTCGTCTCACCTTAGTACGGACTGTTGTTAGCCGCCCATGCTAAAAGCGCGAGCTAGTTGCTTTGAATGAAGCATCGGTGGCTGAACGAGCGCTCGTGCAGCGAGTGCTCCAGTCAGGGCAGTCAAGGCGGAAAGTAACACCAAGCTCCCTGTGTGGGTCGCCATCTTTGTTCGTGAAATGAGCAATTTCTCCTTGACCCCTCCGTTCTTGCTGAGCCGATCTAGATTCGCTGGTGACGGGTAGCTTTGTCGAGTCGTTTTTCGTATGCCGAGATTTTGCTAACCACACACCGGCGAAACACTCGTTCACCTTCGTACCACCACCAGATGCTGTGCCGGTGCTTGGAGGCACTGAAAAATAAGTTTACTGTATTGAAATACGCAAGAAGAACAATATAATTGTAAGAGATCCATGAAGATGGGCATGAATAATAAGTTTATCGCATACAAAGTGCCAAAGACTCCTAACTTGGCGAGGAACGCTTCCAGTACGATGATGCTCCATGGTGATCTTGGCGCGACTGGTTTAGAACGACCGCCTGGAAGCTTCGAAGGTTTAAATGTACCAAGATGGCGATTCCCATAGCAACGTAGACGGGACCGGCAGGTCTTGCCACCCCGACACTGAAAAAGCCAACGATAGAGTGCCCCGCAGTTGTATGCTCCGGTTATCCCTCACAATTCCAAACACGGCTTTTTCAGTTGAACAAGCCTTAAGGTCCCCTCTCGCGAGTATCCCGAGAGAGAATCTTTTAGACATATTCCAAGGACATTCTTGGAGAAACCCACAAAATTGTGCCAACCGAAACGAAGAAGAAATCGGCTTCAAAGAAAGCTCCGATAAACCTCTTGGTACAAAACAAACACAAGAAGCGCCAGCCGCAGTCGGCACCACGCCCATACCAGACACAACGCCGCATGCAGTGGAGATCAAGCGCGCTAGTTCGATACCTGCGATGGCACTCGCACCACCAAACAACGCGGTCAGCGAGATGCCAGCTGCTACACAAGAGGAACCTGAGGACACAGTTGGCTGGACTCAGGTGACGTATAAAACGAAAAGAAAACGGGTCCAAGGGACCCGACACAGCAAACTTCCGAGGAAGCCAAGCCAACCAGGCGCTGGTTGGCTTGGCTTCGAGTGTAAGATCCGTTTGACGCGATCACAAATCTCGATCAAGCCCCTACTTCCAATACTCAAAATGCACCTACCGGGCACTCACATCTTCACGGCCTTCACAATGCATCTCCTAGAAAAGGCTAACACGATTTCCGTCCGCACAGATTCGAAAGAGTTAGCCGAGACTCTTGAGAAGATCACAGAGATCGGCAGTGAAGAGAAAGGCAAGATAACCATACACGTCTTCAGGACTTATGGGAATACACACAGCAGGGGTGTCACCCGCAAGATAACGTCCTTAATTCGGAAAATGAATCAAAAAAGCCTCACGTGGTGGCCGCTCGAAGACTTGGCAAGTCAAACACGGCCGTCCTCACGTTTGACGGAGAGAAGACGCCTCGATCCGTTCTTTACAGCAAGAGGTACGTGCGGGTATTCCCGTTCAAACCAAAAGCAGTAACCTGCGGACACTGCCACCGTCTAGGACACAAGTTCGATATACGCCCGAATACGGCAGTGTGCCCTATACACGCAACTGACCATCTAAGACCAACGGACCCGACCCAGGGACCTGGGAGTACCGACACTACACACTACTGCCAGGGATGTAAGAAGAAGGGCCACCTCGGAACCGACCGAAAATGCCCCACATGGCAGGAAAACAACAAACGCACGTGGAAAGACATCACGAGTTTCAAAGAACAGCACAAGCTGCAACAACAACAGGAGATAGCAAACAGAGCAGTTAAGACCCCGGTGCCGCCCAGTGAGAACCTAAGGGCCAACAAGGCCAAGCAGGGTCTCTCGCCTCCACCGTTACCATCACCAACAGGAGAAGCACAAGAATTGCGCAACACGTTCAACTTCTTCAAGGCAAAGCTAAACAGGCTCAACACCATCGTTCAGTCTCTACAGGAGGAAAACAAAAAGTACGGAGAATACGCCAATCATCAACGGACACTGGCAGCCCATTTCTTTATGGGAAAACGATTAAAGTACTTCAGTAGAACTGCCAGGGGCTTCACCAACGGGCGGCGGAGCTTCGAATACGACTCCTGAACAAGCCCGATGAACGTCCTGACGTAATGCTACTTCGGGAAACTAACACGTCAAGCATCAACTTTAGCGGCTACACAGCCTACTCCAGCCCATCAATCACATCCAAGCGCCCAGGCTACTCGGCTTCCCCACTAGGAAAAGCTATCGTCTACGCAAGGAGCGATTGGTATAAACAACAGGTCGATCTTACTCCATACTGTGATGAAAAACAAGAAGTGGTTGAAGTTCGCTCAACGGTTCAGCAGATAAACCACATTTTTTGTCCATCTACTAACGACCACTTAGAGACAAGACGCATACAGGAGACCACAAATGGATCGTTCACCTGCACGACTTATACCCCCGAACGCAGAAGCACTACCGCGGAGACTTAAACCTCCAACACCAAACGTGGTGCTACGCACAGTCTTTGGCAGGAGCGGAAGATATAATAAACGAGATGCAAGCATTTCGTTTGGAATTGGCAAACAAGAAAGGAACCAAGCCAAGACTGGGAGGAGCCGGACAGAAGGACACGACACCAGATTCATCATAGACGACAAGTCAGCACATACAGCTTCAAAAATGGAAGTGTCTCCTGAATCCATAGGGTAGCGATCACTTCCCAATCCTCTTCGAGTTCTCGCCCAATAAGAAGGCCAAGAACATGACAAAGAAGCAAGTTGCCAAGACCGTTCACTGGAACAGGTTCAGGGACGCCCTGAGGGAAGACAAATCAGCAGAGTCCAGCTTCAAGAGCCTCCTCAACAGCGCCCAGCAGGCAGCCACAATAAAGACAAACGTCGAAGAAGACGCCCCTAACCCATATAATTTCCTTCTCAACCTCTGGGCCAAGCGACTGCAAGCGGTACAGAAGTACCAAAAGGGGCGCAAAACCCCACAAGGCAGGCGGTACATTACTAGAGCGACGGTGGAAGCAAAGGTGTACGCCCAAAAACTAGACTCACGCCGCTGGCTAGATTACAGCGCTTCACTCTCCGAGAAGACCTCGATCACGAAGTTCTGGGCTACGAGTCAAGCCTTGCTCGGAAAAAGGAAGACTAAAGGAGTGACGCAGACTCTAGCTTTCAAACTGGACAAGTCTGAGGAACAGTTGGCCAGAATGTCGGGAGATCTCTTCTTTCCTCAACCTGACCTAACCGGCTGCGCCTCCCCTTACTATCAAGAAATTCTGGCTCCCGATCACGAGATGGACCGTCTCTTCACCCGCGGAGAACTCGAGTACGCCTTGAGTCAAGGGAAGTTGCACATGGCACCGGGATCAGATAGACTCACCATGGCTATGCTACGAAACCTCCCAGACAACACGAAAGAACAACTCCTAGACCTGATAAACCAGATCTGGGAAACTGGCAAACTTAGCGAGCAATGAAAGCACTACATCGTCATTCCGATTACCAAGCCGGGCAGAAACAAAGGTGCACTCTCCAACTATAGGCCGATCTCTCTAACGTCATGCTCATGCAAGTTGATGGAACGAATGGTACTTGCAAGTATCGTATGACATCTGGAATCTACGGACGCCTTTCACCCCGCGCAGACAGGGTTTCGGCCGTGCCTCGGAACGCAAGAAAGCATCGCCCTCACATCGGTTGACGTAAAATGGAACATCAACCCCAACCGCGCAACCATCAGAACAATCGTGGCGATTGATGTCAAGAAATGTTTTGACTCGGTCCCACACGCATCATCATCAACGGAGCCCGAAGACTCGGCATAGTCGGAAGGCTGCTAAACTTTGTCAAGAACGTTCTGTAAGAAAGAACGTTCTCGGTACGCTGCGGCTCGCACGACAGCGAACCGAGAGTGAACCGAGTAAGAATCCCATAAGACTCCGTGCTCTCACCAACGCTCTTTAATATCAAAATGAGCTGTTGGGCTAGTTGGCTTTGAATAATTACAAAGTAACGCAAAGACAACACAAGAAGGAGACAGAGATAGGAAAGAACGATACTCACAGCTAGGGATTTACTGTATGTATCGTGAAAAAGGTAAACGAAGTGACAAATGCGATGAAAATCTACACTAATGGCCGTGAAAGTGGCGAACGAAGTGACAAATGCGATGAAACTCAGAAAAACGAGGAAGACACTTCGATCTACACTGATGATCGACTTAAATTACCCTCAAAAAAAGAAGAAAAACGAAGGAAAAAGAAGAAAAAATTGATTGAAAAATATTTTCAGTTACCCGCTAGATTTAAGAAAATTTGTCTAGGTATTGCTGCTCTTTTTGAGACAATGCGACAGAGGGCGCACTTATGCTCTTGGTCCCGTGAGTCATGATAGTTCTTGCCTCATATATCTCTCTTGCCCTCTTGCTGTGATTGCCCTTGAGGACTCTAGTTTGATTGAACACAGGGGTGCAGGCACAGTCTCTGACATGGATGGCGAGATGCCATCCATGTCATCACCATCATCTCCATCAGGGCATCTCGCCATCCATGTCAGAGACTGTGCCTGCTCCAGCTTGCTCCAGTAACTTTGCAAAGTTACTGGAGCAAGCTCAGTTTCACAGCTCCACCTGCGACGTGGGCTCAGTGTCGGTCACGAGAAGTAGCAGCGCTTGCTTCCGGATTGTCTTGCCCGCCAAGTATGAATAGCAATACTTGAGCTTTGGCGAGTTGTTGATTCATACTAACACTTCACAGCGCCAGGAAACAGGCGCACACAAAAATAAATTTCAAAAACTCAAAAGAAGAACATTCACAATGCACTCCCTCTGAACTCCGGGATTCTGCCTCCAGCTCTCGAGGAGACCAGACGTGCTCTCGTGAACTCTTACCTGAGGCCTAATTATTGCTCCAATTCGAAGGGGTCTTGGCACCCCTTCGCAGCCACTTTCGATATCGACGACCAGCAAGGACGCCACAGCTAACCAGCCGACACGTCAATGGACCCTTGGAGGTCCCCGAAAAGGGAATTTCAAGGGTCCGAAGATAAGCATCAGAACCTTAGCGGCTAGGCCTAAACCTACCACCGCTCTCGTCCAGGCAATGCAGACAAGCATGGACAAGCCAGGCGACCTCGGCCGCATCTTTGGGAAACCTCGAAAAGGCGTTCGAAGCATCTGGCCCCTGCATTCAAGGACTTGATTTGGACACGACAACAAAGGAATCTGCCGTAGGACCCAAGCCCGCCACCGCCACGGCGGACCAGGAATGTTGGATTTCTCAGGCACTTCCAACCGTAGACCACACTATCAGTGAGCAACTTCCACTCTTACCGACCTGCCCGGCCTCAGACGTAGAGCAAGTGTTACGGACCTTGCTTCGGAGCATTCCAAGGGAAAGCCTGGTCACCATTTTCAAGAACATTCTACAGGGTGAAACAAGGAGACGGCAGGCTCTTTAAATCGACCGGAAAATTCGGTTTCTTAACCTATCGCGCTACGACTTTGTGCAGCGTTGCCCACAGATGGTGCATTTTTTTTGTAAAATTTACAAAGAGCGAACTTACATGAGGAAAAAAGTAAAGAAAGAAAAAGGCTTAGCTCCTATGGAAACTCGGCGACGCCACGGGTCTGCAAACAACACGGCGCCGTTTCGCACCGGAGTCAAGAGATGGCGCAACGAACACCGCCAACGAACGAGCATACGGGCGCTACAGTGGCTTAAAGGGGGTAGTGTAACGAACGAAATCGGAGAAGCGGCACAGCGTTGGAAGACGGCCGCGGGTGGCGCTGGCGCTTGTAGCACCGTCATTTCGGCTATGGCTCCGGCTTGGCCGCTGGGCCAGCTTGGCTCCGGCCGATTCGCAGCTGTCGACTGTGTCAACCGTGTCAACCGCGTTAACTGTGTTGCAAGTTGAGTGAGCGCTTTGTGTGTATGTCTTTCAACGGCGGGCGGCGTTATCTCGATCGCCTGTGATCATCAGGGTGATCCATGATCACTGACGTAAAAATGTTTCAACGTGATAGCCAACTACTCCGACAGACGCTGGACCAGACGAAACAGATCGGCCTGGATGTGCGATGTGGTGGTGGTGTTTTCCGTGTTAATTCGTCGGGCGCGTCATCAAAATGATAGTTACGTCTCCGTGGTCAAAAGGTCACTGTGATCATGGAAGGTATACCACGCATTTTCTTTTCATCTCGGTATGCCACCGATAAGCCTCCAGGCGCAGTGTATTGGTGACCGTTCGTGTGACAATGCCTTGTTGTCTTTGTTCTTGTTATGCTATCGACAAGCCTCTCTGTGCAGTGTTTTAGATACGGCTCGTGCGACGATATTCGTTGCATTTATTATTTTTATGTCACCGATAAGCTTCTTCGTGAAGTGTTGTGGACGATACCCCGCATGTTCATTCATTGTGCAGTCTGAGGCCCTGACGTTATTCTTTTAGAAGTGGTTACAGTGGTGGTGGTACGCTGGCAGGCGCTCTGCGTAGACGTTCTCGCCTCTGTCCAGCCTGTGTCATTTAAAGTGCAAATAAAATTGTTTAATTTTTAATAATATTTTTGTCAAACTTTGCCATGTTACACGACTGAGAAATGCGAGTGGGGAGTGTGCGAAATACCAGGAATCGTGTATATCATGTTTGTTTATTTGGCAAACTGTGCTTAATAACGTAATGCAATATAAAAAAATACACGCGTAATTGTTCGCCAATGATTGGAACCATTACCAAACAAACTGAGCGCCTGCTTTTGACTTGATAAAATTACTAAATTTGCAGCTTAAGAGGTATAGAGCTCCGACTAGTTTAAAAAAACAAAACTGTGTATTCAACAGGTAGGTATGAAGCTGTGGGGGTGGTGGTATATGCCTGTCAGGGGGTTGGGTTACTGCAGTTCAATGAGAATGAAGGCAGGATGAGGTAGAGGGAACAGATGGTGATGAGATATCCAGAGTGATGAAACACACGTTTAAAAAGTCATTCAGCCGTAATTGCTGCCTTTGAGCGCAGGACAAACGAAGATGACAGGACGGCACATTAAAAAAAGTATGTACAAATCTCGAACTGCTGGCATTGACTAGTTAGAATGAACGCAGTAAAGTGACAAAACAATGTGTCTGAGATGCTCATACATGGCTAATATTGACTACTAGTAGTATGTAGAATAAGGTGAGGCAATAGAGCTTTCTTTGCAAGTTGTGACCAAAAACAAATCCCAAGAATAATATATGCAAGGGTAAGTTCTTTGAAACATGGCAAAGCTCGTTTTCAGGCCTCAAGCACTTTCTACAGAAGGCCAAGTTTTGCTAGCCTCATTCGTTCTCGCCTTTCTTCACGGGACTTGTTCACCGACTTGGTGTAGAAGTGCAACCTTGTGAGCAGGTAAAATTGCACGATGCGGTTGGTCAGCAGTCCCTGGTGTTCTTCGCAGCCAACGTTGGTTATTGTGTTATTCTGGAGGAGGGCTAGGATGTCCATTAGGCTGTCGGTGTGGAGCTTTTGCTTGCTGGAGCACTCTGTAAAGATGTTTTCTAGGGCGTCTACTAGCTTGTGTAGGGCTGGCGCGGGATACAACAGGCCTCCTCGGTCAGAGTTTGCTGTTAGGGCACTGGCATCGTTGCTTGCAGCTTGTTCCTTGGAGATAAGGAGCTGTTGACGACAGGACGTGCAGCCACTAGTCAGGATACATTTCCTGGCTGCGTAACCTGCCATGTAGTAGGTCAACCTGCCATCGCTCCATTGCTGTGCCATGTTGTGGTCAGCTGCACAAGCGTCGAGTGCTGTCTCTGCTTCGGTCAGGGCTCCAAGTTCAATGGAATTGTCAATCTCGTCTTGGAGGGTTCTTCTTTGTGGTGCATCTTCTACGCGGAGGAGTGAGCTAATGACCTCTGCAGAGATGTTTCCTGTTGTGGGCGGTTTGGCTAGATTGTAGTAGCTCAGGCAGTTCACAGTTAGAAGGAACTGCGTTGGTGTGGGGTGAGTGTTGCATCCTGAGGACTGTCTCACGATACCAAAGATGTTCTCGAGGCGGTCTTGACTTAGTATTGCGGTCCTCAGGTAGCGATATCCTACCTTGTCTGTGACATAGTTCAGGAGCGAAAGCGTGCTGGTGATAGTGATGCGCAGCCCCTCAGCCGTGCTTTTGCTGAGAAATCCACCTCTTTTTTGTTTTGACATGGTTTCCCAACGTGACAGGTACTGTAGAAAGCTCTCGAGAAACTGTCGTTTTGCAGAGCCTGGTCGAAGTGCAGCCCTAGCAGTGCGTGATGTCATGCAGGCAATTAGCTCCTTTATCATCTTCAAAAAGGTTTCTGTGGGTGTGGTGCAGCCTGTTCCATACTTTCGCTCCACTTGTTCCTTGTATAAGTACAGGCCTCGGAGAACTTCATCGCTAAAAAGGCGAAACGCCAGATTTACGCGCATTTTTTCAAATGCGTTGGGATGAAGGTGCACTTTGGTGATATGAGGCATAGCCTTGAGGGTGATGTTGTTGCCGTCTTGATTCCAAGCCGCTTCAATATGCTCAACGGTGGCCTGCAAAAAAAAAGTGTCCGACATTATTGGAGGTGCTAAGGAATCGGCATTTGTTTCAAGTAAGCAAAATGGCCTATCGAACAGCTCATAATCTTGTTAGGTAACATGAGTAATGAGAAACCTACCAAGCGGCGTTAAAATAAGAATGCTTCTGATGTGATGAGTTGTGGAACAAACATTCGCCAATGCTTGCTTACCCTTCCTTCTGGAGTGTCGAAACCAGTCTTGACAAACATGTTCCTGACACACTTGACCAGGTGATGAAAGTCTGAGAGGAAGTGCAGCCTCCGTTGTGCATCCATTGGGTGCTGCGCTGAGCAGGTTGTCTTTTCAACAGAAGCCTTGATATTGAAGAGCTTCCACATTTGCCGATTCCATGTGGCCCCATCGCAGGTGACGTAGTCCACAAACAAACCAGCATTTTCGCAGCATATGAGTGCCTCAAGCAAAAGTTTGCTGAGCAGCGGGGCTTTGACATTGCCTCTCGAAGCAAACACGCCAACAACCTGACTCCAATTTTGTGCGAAGGGCTGGTACAGGAAGACAAGTCCATGGTCACAGGGTTGATGTTTTTCAGTGTCTGGAGTGAAGGCTCCCAAGTCAACGAAGCCTTCAATCTTCCCGGATGTGTGAACATGAAAGTGTTCGGACAGCTTAATTTCGTCGAAGACGAGACCCCCATGGCGGTGAAAAAGATCCATGTCTTTCGTCTTGGCACTCAGGGCCTCAAACGTTTTTGGGTTGAACCCAAAGCCACTTTTGTATGCTTTCATATACTTCTGAATGCATGTCCTGCTTGGGAGAATCAATATTTCGTGCTTTCGAATGTGCTCATACAACCTGGGGCTTTTCATGCGCATCATGATGCATTCGAGCATCCACTCTTCATCATATGCCATGCCATGTGTGGTTTTACGTTGGGATGCTCTAAAGCAGTGCAGGACGCTCAACTGCTGTTTTTTTGGCAGGGTAGCAATCTTCTCCTCGAGCCGCGACTCACGCATGGCTGCAGTCTCCTCTCTCATTGAAGAAATGGTTTTCGTCAAAGAAGCAAGCTTCCGTCGAAGTCGCTTAGTTTTCTTTGTGCTTGCTCGAAGTTTGCTTCTCAAAGGCACGGACACCCGAAGTTCCTTCCTTTTCAGCTTTGACTTGCGTGTGAGCAGTAGCTTGCGCAAATACTTACAGCATACGCAACTCTGGGATTTTTGTCGGCTTTTCCTGCACACTGCTTACTAAACACTTCCCCATCAAGAAGCGCTGCATTCCCTGCGTTTGACAGCAGTGAGCCAAAAAGCTTGGCATCGCCAGCACCTTGGCAGACATGACTTTTGTCGCTCTCGTCTAATATGCTTTGAGCCTCACTCGTTGTTTTGATGTGCTTGCACTCAACTTCCTTTTCCCTGAAGAATGCTTTGCAGAGTGCGCCTTCTTCCTCGGAGTAGGTAAAAGTCACAAGTTTCTTAACGGACAGTGTCGTCTTTGTATTGTTGAGCTCGCAGTGGCTATAGGCAACTGTGTTTGGAGTGCTCTGGGTGACATGGCGTGACCAATAGGGTGCTGGAAGCTGTAGACAACCGAGTTCTAGCTGTGGCATCTCCTCCCTTGGTTGTTCAGCAACTTCGATTGGCACTGTGTCTGCCTCGAGGATAGTGCGGTAATGGTCGTTGATTTCCTTCCTTCTCTTTTTGTTTGTGGGTTCCGCAGTTGCAGCAGTCCTCTTAAGAATTTGTTGTTCTGCCTTTGTTGACTCGGAGAGGTTGGGCAGATTGGCAAACATTGTCGGTACAGCGTGCGGAGCCAAGATCGGTCGCTCTCGGGCTATTGTCACAGTCACATTGTTGATAACGTGCGTGAATGTGCGCACAATGCTCTCTTCATCGAAGTGCAGTTCACACAGTGCCGAATGTTTTTGCAGCTCTTTGTCCGCGCGTGGCACAGTGCGCCTCCACTTCTCAAATAGCTCGTCATCTTTTGGGGCTTGAAACAAGCAAAGTTTTTCTTTGCTCGATTTGTAGCCCGCCTTGCGATTGGGGGCGAAGCAAAAGTTGTCCCTTCTACGCTTCACGTTCCCACGATCTGCCATCGCGCGAGCACGAGCAAGGCAAATATAACTATTACCCGGGCCTTTTCACTTCACTAAAGTAGCTTTTGCTGTCCAGCCAGAAAGAACAAAGCAGAAAAACTGCACAGCGCTGTAGTATTGCGAAAAAGCTCTCACTACCGGACCATAGCACACGATTGACTTTCCCGCCAGAGAAATGTCGTCTGCTAGTTTCACATTTTTATTCACCTGCGAACACAAACCATGTCCTTGGACGTTTACTGGAAACAAATAATTGTTTTTGAGGTATTTATACTAATTATGAAGCGTGTTGTTGAAGTAAATTGAAAAGAATAGTTTATAAACCACCCTACAGCGCGCTGCAGCGCTGCCATACCGCTAGCACGGCTAGCACCGCTGTTCGGCTGTGCGCGGAAGCGAAAGCAACCGGCAGATGAAGGCGCGCTAGACAAAGATGTAGTGTGCCTCCATCTGCGGGCCGATGAAGGCACCCTAACGGAGCTGCGGATCGAAGCGCCACCTACACCGTCTTCCAAGGAGCGGCCGTTCCCGATGCATGGTGGAGGCTACTCGGTAACTACACTACCCCCTTTAAGCCACTGTACGGGCGCTGAGAGCCGGCCTCTTTAGCAGACGAACTTTTCGACTCAAAAGCGGCGCGCGTTCCGCAGGCGGCGACAGACGCGGTAACAACAAGGAACTGCAGTTCCTTGTCTGCTAAAAGCGCCGGCTCTCGGCGTCGTCTGCTCGTTCGTTGGCGGCAGTTGGCGTCGCGACCGCTTGCGCCATCTCTTGTCTTCCGTGCGAAACGGCGCCGTGTTGTTTGAAGACCGGTGGCGTCGCTGCGTTTCCATAGGAGCCAGAGCCGTTTATACTGAGAGAGTTTGGCCAATGGGCGGAGCTTGTTGGCCGCTAGAACAAGCGGATTTCGCGATAACACAAGGTCTGTTCGATTCGCCTGAACTGGCTGAACTAGTTCAGCAGTGCAAGAACTGGCGCATTCGATTCAACCGGAAATTGCACGACCGCTGCACTGGCGCGTTCGATTCATCCTAGTTCTGAACGAGTTCAGTCCCAGTTCCGGAAATGCTTGCACCGGCTCCGAAGCCAGTTCAGGGTTCGTGCAGTAGCAGACGACGAAAGCAGACGACGAAAGCAGACGACTCTTCTCTTTCTTGCTCGCTGTGCTTGGTCATTTAAAGGATGTTTGTTATACACAATAACGTAGAAACGGAAGTCTTCCCACTCGTGGACGAAAATGGTGTACCCGTAGTGGACGGAAGCGGGATGGTGTACGTTACCGAGGGTAGGAATTAGCTCGAATTAGATATGTTAAAAATCGTAAGAAGGCTGCGTAGGCTTGCTTACGCAGCCTTGCTTACGTTTGGTGAATGACTTGCTTAAGCCAGTCATTACCTCGCGTTTATACATCGATGTTTACAATGTTCGCATTCTATTCTTTAAGACGGGGAACGAGTTACGCTCGTCTTTGCCCCCGAGCCGGACGCAGACCCAGCAGTCCTGCAGCCTGCGTGTCCACCCACAACGGACGTCGACGGGCAGCTGTGGAGTGCCGTCAAGACGAAGTTCTTTATCGGCTCTTATAGAGAACTAAAAGAGCGTCTGAGAGCAAAGGGGGGTTTCAGGTATGCCTTTGTCAGGATATTTTATAATACATGCTAATATGTAGTAAACATCATGTTTAGGACCAAACGAGCCCTGTGGCAGCAGCTGGCCGACACCGTCGTCGGAGAGTTCGGCGGCGTTGTCACAGCCGACCAGGCCGAAAACAAATGGAAGTCCTTAGAAAGAGCGTACAAGAACGCCAAATCAAAAAACAACAAGTCAGGCCACTCTAGGGTGCATTTCGAATACGAGGAGTACGTACTTACATTCACTAATTCTTTATATAGGTCATTACTTGTAAACGTGCTGTTTCTTTGGTTTAGTGAGCTTCACGACATCCTCGAAAAGGAGCACCACATTTCTCCAACCGTGTTGTTGGCGCCGGGAAGAGTGGTTCAGAAGGAAGGAGAGACCAAGTAAGTACTTAAAAAACGTATAATAAAAGTAACATTAAAAAAAAATTGTTTCAGCACCGAGGTTGAAACCTCCCGAGGGACAGAGGCAGGAGCCTCCTCCCTTGCCTCAGGCGTGGCTCCGCCCTCAAACCAGCGTGCCCCGGCAGGCACGCCGAGCAAGAGAAAAAGAGAAACCGCCCTGGGCTCGCTGCTCAAGGTGTTCGCCGACACGGAGGAGAGTCGCAAGCAGCGACACAAAGACCGGATGGCTCTTCTCGAGCGACTCGTGACTGCCATCGAAAAGAGCGCGCCGGCAGAGTAGACGTTCTTCATGCACTTCACTGAACTTTACTACAGTTTGACTGTTTCGCAGACCGTTTTATTTTTTATTTTTATTATTTCGACTGGTGCACAATTGTGCCGTACGAATAAATTCGTTCAAATTGTCTTGCTGATTTTGTTTGCCCCTCCTCTGTAGTTCCCTGATTCATTCTTAGTTTTTAAAATTATTTCCGAGTTTTGCAGCATGTATTTTTTTTACCGCCATATCTAGTTTGTTTTCTTAAGTTTTGTTGATTGTTAGGCTGAAAATAGCTTGGGGAACAATGTTACGTTTTAGGAATCAATGGCACTGTCTATCTGTGCATGCCCACATATATGTCTTCTGCAATACGAACGTAGTAGGATATTGTATCAAAATAATACTGTACGCAGAAAGGAAGGAACAAAGTAACCCGTTACTTTGTTTAATCGTGTTTTCATGAAGTCAGTACGTTACATTTTCAAAAGCTCAAGTACCATCTTCGCATGTGCACACACACACGCACGCACGCACGCGCGCAAAATAATAATATTTTTGGAAGAGCAGGTGTAGATATCGCTTCCTAACATTCGGTCTTAGCAATGGCCTCTCGGATCCGCTCGGAGAGACTCCTTGTGGCGTCGTCCGGTCGGATCGCGTGGTCGTCGTCATTGGTGACTTGGTCAGGCGGGCGGGCGTTGTTCAGGTCATCGAAAAAGTCTCTCTCGGCATTACAGAGGTTGTGGAGAACGCAGGCGCCCATAACGACAAGGCAGCACTGTCTGATGCTGGCGCTGTCGACCAAGTACATTCTCTGAAATCGCTGCTTGAGCAGCCCGAAAGTGTTTTCGATTGTCACTCTCTGTTGACCGTGCTTCATGTTATACGTAGTCTTCCAGGTCGGCAGGGCCGCTTTCGAAGACTTGAAGGGGGTCATGACGTATGGCAGAAAGTTCAGCACTCTTTCAATGCAGAGGTGAACGGACGACTCCGTTATGTCAAAGCGATCCGCAATCTGGTACATTGTGGCTCTCGTGCCTAAGTAACTAAGCACAATCAGCAACGTCTTCTCCGCCGAAATCTGCGGTCGTCCACCAACGGAATTCGGATAAAACGCCGAAGCTTCATATCGACCAGCCAGCTCCGCGTGTGTCTCTCTCGAAAGCCTGAACAAGCGCATAAATTCGAAATCGAAGTAGGTGTCGATCACCTTTTCGTAGTACAGGGGAACCCTGTTCCTGTCAGTCCGTGCCGAAACAATCGAGGCAAGGGCGATGATGTCGTCGAGCTCATCGTCGCTCTCGTCTTCGATGAGCGCTACTGCAGCCGCCAGTAAATTCTGACGGGACATCGTCATCTTGATCTCGCGAAGTACGTGGTCGATGAAATGTCTATGGAAGCGATCGCAGCACGAAATCAGACGATATAAAATGCAGACATGTTTTATTGGATGCTGCACGCACTTTGTAATACAATGTAAATAAACATGCATGTAAAACATTTTTGTCAAAGAAAGTAATATAAAAATAACGCAAATGATCTTATCCAAGCGGTAGCAGCCAAAATTCCATGGCGACACAGCCAGACGGCAAAAGCAGACGACGCCTTGCGCATCCGTTTTATCGGTACTCCGGAAGTCGATCATAGCGCCAGTCCTAACGCGGTGGCTGCACTGGTTCTGCGCCGCCGCTGCACGACCCCTGCACTCCTCTGAACTCGGACAGAACTAGTTCAGAACTTTCTAGCCGAATCGAACAGACCTACAATGTGGCGTTACTTCTTTGTCTTGTTCATTCTTGAGAAATCGCGTAGAGCTCCTATGAGTCAGAGCCACAATATGGCGGACGGAAGTAGTCATCCCCCGGTTGTCAGACTACGCTGCTGTGGTTGTCAGGCTGTCAAAATCTCCTTAAGAAGGCCAAACTCTCTCAGTATAAACGGCTCTGATAGGAGCTAAGCCTTTTTCTTTCTTTACTTTTTCCTCAGGTAAGTTCGTTCTTTGCAAATTTTACAAAACAAAATGCACCATCTGTGGGCAACGCTGCACAAAGCCGTAGCGCGATAGGTTAAGAAACCGAATTTTCCGGTCGATTTAAAGAGCCTGCCGTCTCCTTGTTTCACCCTGTAGAAGACTCAACAGGCAATGCGTCTGCAACGGTCAAGGCATCGGCGCGGAGAAAGAAGAAGAATTTGGCGGCCGGTAAAGCCCCGATAGCTCCTGTAGCAACAACAAAGGAAATGGCCTTTTCGTCAATTCCAACCACCATTGCATCATATATTCTAATGCTGAGTCAGCCCTGCGGCGCAGAAGGGATGCTGACGCCCACTGACGGTACGAATATGGTGAGTGAAGTAGCTGGCGGCGCGCCTGCGGACCACAATGACGGCTCCGAATGGACCCCCGTTATAAATAAGAAAAAGAAGAGCAAACGCCTTCGGGTCGATCCTCTTACAGCTACACCGGGTGGGACCCCAGCGAAGCCCCGCCAGAAACGCTTCATCGAGTATAAGATCCGCCTTGCTCGGACCAGGACATCGATCAAGCCGCTACTACCACAACTGAAAACCATGATCAAGACACGACATGATACGGCAGAATTTACAATGCACTTGATGGAAAAGGCCAACACCATCTCAGTCAGGACTGACTCAGAGGAGGTTGCCAAGTCCATCCAGGAGATCCGGGAGGTCGTCATAGAGCAACAAAATATACCCGTGCAAGTATTCCGGGCATATGGAGTCGCTTACTGCAAAGGAGTCAATTATGACATTCACACCTTAAAAGAAGATCCGCAGGACGAGGTCCTAAACCTCGAACTGGAGTCTGAGACGATTCCTGTGGTAGCAGCCCGGCGCCTGGGCAAGACCACCACGGCGATGCTCGCCTTCGACAGCGACAGGATACCACGATCCGTGTTATACGGAAGACGGTATATGCGAGTATATCCATACAAGCCGAAGGAAGTTACATGCACCAACTGCCATCGCCTGGGCCATAAGTCGGACATCTGCCAAAATGCTTCGGTTTGTGCCACCTGCGGCAACCTACACGACAACATCCTCCAAGACGTCAGCTGTCCGAGCCCCAGCGCCCTGTTTTGTCAAGGGTGCCGAGAGGCAGGTCACATAGGCACTGACCGAACCTGCCTTACGTGGCTGGTGGCAACCAAGCGAATCCGGGAAGAGGTAAAAAAACACAAAGAGCTGAATAAGGCACAGCAACAGCGACAAGAGGCGGCGCGGGAAGTCAAAGTCCCACTTCCGCCCGATTCCGCCACGTGGGCCGATATGGTCAAACGCGACCGCGAACCACCGACACCGCCAGCGGCGCCTGCGACAACACAGTCGGCAGAGGTGCAAGAGCTCAGGAACACACGCGCTTTCCTCAAGGCTGAGCTGGATCGGCTCAACAACATGGTTCAAGCCCAGCAAGAGGAGAACAATCAGTATAAGGCGAAGTTTTCACAGATGAAAACTTTGTTTTCCAGCCCATTCATCACCTCAACAACGTGATTCGGGTCTTACAGTGGGACTACAATGGGCTCAGCAAGCGGGCGGCTGAACTTCGAGCAAAATTCCACGACAAACCCGAAGAAAAGCCTGACGTAATCCTGCTGCAGGAAACCAACACGCGTATCATCAGTGTTTATGGATTCAATGTATATTCACGTCCATCCAACACTTCCCTTCACCCCGGCCAGACAGACGACCCTCCGGGGAAGTCCCTCGTGTACGAGCGGTCGGATTGGGCTGAGCAGCACCAGATCGACTCGGGCAGTTACTGCACTGAGAAGCAAGAAGTCGTCGCAGTCCGCGTCAGGGTCCACCAGGGCGTGAACGTCGTTTTTACCTCTTCCTACTATAGACCCAACCGAAGTAACAAGCAAAAATTGAATCACGGGTGGATCGGGCACTTACACGATTTCTACCCGAGGGACCAGAAGCTCTATGGGGGCGACTTCAATATGCAGCACCATCTGTGGGGCTATGATCATAACACCCACTGCGCAGAGAGCTTCAGTGGGGAAATGCAAGCTCATCGCATACAGCTGGTAAACAAGCCTGGAATCAAGACGAAGATCGGGGACGCCCGGAGCAAAGACACAACCCCGGACCTGACTTGGACCTCCAATCCGCACAGCCAATATCACAGGTGGAAGTGTCTCCGGGACTCCTGGGGAAGAGACCACTGCCCGATTTACTTTGAGTTCCCCCCACAAGGAATGTCAAGACAGGCAAGAAACGCATAGCACGCACTATCAACTGGGACACGTTTCGTCAAGAGCTAGAAGAAGGGGACTCTTCCGCGGCGGCATCCTTCGAGGGATTTCTGCACTAAGCGCTGCAAGAGGCAACCACGAAAACTCGCGTCGAGGAGGACGCGCCGACACCAGATCGCCGACTACTGGGCCTTTGGGCAAAGCGGCTGCAAGCGATACAACGGTACCGCAACGGCCCCAGGACCCCGCATGCTCGGCGTGCGATTACGCGCGCCACGGTGGATGCCAAGATCTATGCCAAGCAACTGGATTCCAGCCGCTGGCTAGATTTCAGTGCCTCTCTCTCAGAGAAGACATCGGTAAAAAGGCTCTGGGCAGTCAGCCGAACACTTCTGGGGAAAAGGAAGGAAAAGGGAACCACTTCGGCGATGGCCCTCAAGATGAACAAGACCGACGAGCAGCTCGCCAACATGGCAGGGGACCTCTTTTTTCCCCAGCCCGACAGCGCGAGCAAGAATCCATCACCGTACGACATGGAGATTCTGGCCCCGGACGACGGCCTGGACCGGCCATTTACGCTGGGGGAGCTTGAGTGGGTCCTCCACAAGGGTAAGTCCAGCACTGCGCCGGGCCCGGATCGGGTCACAATGACCATGCAGAAGAATCTTCCGGAGTCCACCAAACTTCAATTACTTGAGCTGGTGAATCATGCGTGGGTTACAGGCACGCTACCCGAGCACTGGAAATACTCTCTAGTCATCCCCATACCGAAGCCCGGCAAGAACAAGGGCACGCTGAGCAACTATCGACCCATCTCTCTCACATTTTGTACGTGCAAAGTTACGGAGCGGATGGTCCTGTCCCGAATCGACTGGCACCTCGAAACGACGGGAGCCTTCCACCCGGCGCAAACGGGGTTCCGATCGTGCCTTGGCACTCAAGAGAGCCTGACACTCATCTCCGATGACGTAATCCATAATGTGCACCGATCCAAGTTCCGAACCATCGTGGCAATCGACGTGAAAAAGGCGTTCAATTCTGTGCCCCACTCCACAATCATTGGAGAAGCCCATCGGCTAGGCATTGCGGGCCGGACTCTGAATTTTATCCAGAACTTCTTGGCTGGGCGAACCTTTCCAGTCCGCTGCGGCCAGCATGACAGCGAGCCCAAGCCGAACCGAGTGGGGGTCCCGCAGGGATCCGTACTTTCACCCCTCTTGTTCAATCTGGCCATGGCAGATCAACCTCATGAACTTAGCAAAATCTCGGGTCCTGGATTCACCGTCTACGCAGACGATGTGTCCATTTGGACCTGCATGGAAGATCTAAAGGTTGTGGAAATCTGGCTGCCTTCTCCCGCGCCAACCCTCTGGGCCCCAATTTCCGGCCTCCGAGATACGTCATACCTCGGGGGAGCGGCGGTGACCTCGCGCAGCACGAGGTCCGGCTGGACCGCTCCCCTAAGCCAACTGACGTCACGGGACTGGCCCCCCAGAACAAAGGGGCGAAGGCTAGAAAAGGGGAAGCCGGACAAAGAAAGGCTCTCTCTCTGGCACGGCAGCTTGGACGGCGGACAGCGTGCAGCGGCGACAGGAGACGAGGACGCTGGCGTGGAGATCGACGGGACACGGACGCTGGCGCGGGGAGTGCGGGTGCTACGTCGAGTGGCGGACTCGACTAACGGACCGGACGGCTACCCTGGACGACGACGTCCCCATGACGCGGTTTGGACTACCGCTGGGACTTGGAGCAGCTTCGGGGCAGCGGACTTCCCCCCGGCCTCGCTGATGACCGTTCCCCGATCCCGAAACCCCCCACCGGCAATGAGTGAGTGAATAAACCCTTTTGCCGAGAGCGAAGTATTGCTGTGTCATATTCGTCCGGGAACAGGGTCTGAAGGAATCGGAGTTAGATGCCCGCATAAACTGGCGCCCCAACGTGGGGCCTGATTTTCGATCAGGCAGGCATTCCGATTCCTAACCTGTTTCCGGTTGAATTTGGACACTGTTTCGCGCTCTTTTTGGGGGTCATCTTCGTCGCAGGAACGCCGCACGAAGTTTCGTTGCGGGCGCGCCGCACGAATGTCCTGACAATATCGCCTGCCCGACGAGGAGGCGCGGACCTTGACCGTTGTCGTTAGGGGTTAACCCTTTTTCCCAGCCTGTCAGAAATTTGCTTATCCCCCGTTACGAGAAGCGCCCTGAGTATTTGCTGTTCAGCGCACCGTTGGATGCTAGCAGGTTGATCCTGCTGTGCAAGAGCGCTGTGTGCGTCGAAATTACCGCACCCCTCGAGGCCTGTAGCGTCGGGCGTCCCCCCACCTACGCCTCCGGCCGTCCACGTCTGCTGGGAAAGATGCCAACTCACGGTTTGGGGGATGTGACGCGCCTAACCGCCTTTGCTCGCGTATCGATGTAATGTTTTGGAACGCTTGTTACCGATCGGACGCGTTAGAGAGGCATCGCTCTGGGTGGAGAACGCTCCCATGGCGGATGGCGGTTGCACGGAATGTGTTTGGAAATTATCCCCGCATTGCATTTTGTCCGGGAGGAGACTAGCGTCTCGGTTTTTACTGCATGCTAGCTCCCAGTTGGCCTTGCTTGAGCTGTCAGCGCGGTTTTGAGCCTTGTTAATTGACAGCGTTTTAAGGTACGGTATGCGCTCTTTTGGTTCCAACCAAGATCGCTTTGAACGAGTACCTAGTGGCCAGAGGCTACATTTAGGGGCTAAGCCCACTAAATCGTGCGGGATACGCGATGTCTGGTGCGCAGAGATCGGAATCCAGAAAACCACAGAGTTTCCGTTTTCACTTTTCAGTGGCTGTGCGTGTGTAATGCTCCGTGGAGGCCAGTTTGACGCGATGGGCATGACCCGTGCGTATCTGGTTGTAGAGTCGTGAGGTTGATTCCGTTTAATTGTGCGCACAGTTGGTTCCGGATCCTCACACCGCCATATCGATGGTTGAGCCTCGCGGCGGGAGTTACTCTTTCATTTCGTTTCCTCCGTCTCCGGAGGAGCGGCGGTCAGCGCGCGCTTTGCGCTGCCGCCAGAAACAGTACGGTTCTCAGCCGTGTTTGGGTTCGCGTTGGGACGCGAGGGCGTAGAGAGCGTAATTGGTCGTGCAGAGACCTGGATTAGAGTAAAATTATAGATTTAGGGGAGAAAAGACAGCTAGGTGGAGAATGAACTGTGCTCGTGCAGCGAAGAGCTGCACGAGGGGAGTGGCGGTCTTGCGAGGATGTGACGAGTTGTTCATAGTTTTATCCTGTACAGATGCGCGGTTGGCCCGGGAAAACGTACGGTTCACGTCGGCGGGTACGTGCCCGGGAAGCCTAGAAATTATGGCAGCGGCATGGCCGTCGGCGGCCTATAACTGTTGTGCGTTGGGTCAGCCCGTCGCTGTACAGACTGCAGCCTTTGCATGAATGGGTAGCGGGTGTTGGAATCCAGCGGTAAATGCGGTAGACACTTCGACGCTGCGGAAACTGTTCATGCAGAGCAAATATAGTTTATTAGCTCGTCCATTTCCAAGACCGGCCGGTTAGATTATTTGGCATTTCAGTGTCGCGCTTGTTGCGCGGAAGATGAAAGGTGCGCGTGTGGGATATTTACATTGTTCGAACCCTACCTGTCCTCACAGTCGCAAGAAGACTTTTCAGTCATGCGGCGTGATGACTTGGTTGGGGGCGAGCTTTGTGCGTAGCCTACTGCGTTTGTATGTGGACACGTTGCTCGGGTCGAGAACGTCGAACAGTCGCGAGACGCGTTGACGGCGTACTTTTATTGCTCGATCCAGGCCGGCCTTGACATCAGCTGGAAGACTTTTTAGTTATGCGGTGTCGGGGTTTGGCCGGGGGAGAACTCTAGTGTGCGTCGATGCGCTTGTCGCGGCTGTCGAGCCTGTGCGGGGTTCGGTGCGGACCGCCGTTACGCGCTCGTCGCTCCTGTTGGGTGGTCGCCTCCCAGTGAAGCGGTAACGTCTGGTGCATGCCCAGACGTTACGGACACAGCCGTGTAAATAGGCTGTCCGATTAGATCTGCTGTTCGCACGATCTAGATACTGTTCACTTTGTACTGGTATTTGTGGCCGGTACCACGGAACACCAGCCTTTCAGTAAGGTGATTCTCCCTTCTGATGAAAGCGTGCTGCATAGCTTGGCTGTAGCGTGTTTGTAGCTCGGGTGTCGCGAACGCCGAGTGCATGAGTGCCCGTCTTGACTAATTGCTACTGTTGGCAGCGTGTTTATTTTCCGTAGATATTTTAGTCGCACCTCGCGAACGGGGCAGGATTGGTTGCCGTCTATGTCTTGCGGGAGGTTATTATTGGTTTTTGACGTTTCGTGCGTTCTTCGCGAGTGTGTTGGAGATTAATATTGTTGTCAGAGGTGTGCGGTTCTTACGCTCTGGTAGATTGTTTTCTGTTTTAAAGGAATGCGGTTTAGCAATAGGAGCAAATGTTGTATAATGGACGTATGTACGATTTGAGTATATAGAGAGCGGTCATACTTTTTAGTTGAGGAGTAGTTTTCCACTTACGTACCTCTCGAACGTGTAGCGTGACGTTCTTGATGATTGCCTGCCCGTTAGTATTGAAATGAAGAGTTTTGTTTTTATTTCGTGGCATGTCCAACGATCGAAAGATTTTGGTTTCGTCGCGCTGTCTGGTATAGCGTGCCGGTATTCGTTTTTGCGCGATTCGCTGTCTGGGATATTTGGCACGGAAGCGAACTCCAGGAGCCGGCGTGTGTTGTGTGCCTGATTGCCCGTGCGTGTTGTGAGCTGTGGTTCTCCGGACTGGTTCCGGGGCCGTGCTCCGTCGGTCGCAAGCTGCCCAGTGAACGAACGTCCACCACTGGCCTGCCTGGTTTGATGCCACCACCATCACCATCGAGGGTGCTCGTCATCATCGGTGACACTCAGCTGATCGAGTTCCCCGCCGGAGTTCCTGGAACCACGCAACCTCAACCCCCCCGGAGTCTGAGCCTTGAGGGGAGGGAGGTGTGGAAATCTGGCTGCCTTCTCCCGCGCCAACCCTCTGGGCCCCAATTTCCGGCCTCCGAGATACGTCATACCTCGGGGGAGCGGCGGTGACCTTGCGCAGCACGAGGTCCGGCTGGACCGCTCCCCTAAGCCAACTGACGTCACGGGACTGGCCCCCCAGAACAAAGGGGCGAAGGCTAGAAAAGGGGAAGCCGGACAAAGAAAGGCTCTCTCTCTGGCACGGCAGCTTGGACGGCGGACAGCGTGCAGCGGCGACAGGAGACGAGGACGCTGGCGTGGAGATCGACGGGACACGGACGCTGGCGCGGGGAGTGCGGGTGCTACGTCGAGTGGCGGACTCGACTAACGGACCGGACGGCTACCCTGGACGACGACGTCCCCATGACGCGGTTTGGACTACCGCTGGGACTTGGAGCAGCTTCGGGGCAGCGGACTTCCCCCCGGCCTCGCTGATGACCGTTCCCCGATCCCGAAACCCCCCACCGGCAATGAGTGAGTGAATAAACCCTTTTGCCGAGAGCGAAGTATTGCTGTGTCATATTCGTCCGGGAACAGGGTCTGAAGGAATCGGAGTTAGATGCCCGCAAGGTGCACCAAATGGTACTACAAGCTGGACTCGACACAATCGAAGCTCACCTAGCCCGAGTGGGGATGCGGGCTGCACCAGAGAAGACAACCGATACAGTCGTCACCTCGCCTCGCCTATACAACCGAGGTGAAGACTACGCATCAAAACTCAACCTCATACTTACTGGAACACGCATTCAACCATCGACGTCGGTCAAGATCCTCGGTATTACGATCAAGCCGAACGGCAAAGGCCACA
This sequence comes from Ixodes persulcatus, assembly GCA_013358835.2. Classification (NCBI taxonomy): domain Eukaryota; kingdom Metazoa; phylum Arthropoda; class Arachnida; order Ixodida; family Ixodidae; genus Ixodes; species Ixodes persulcatus. The sequence goes on from JABSTQ010011024.1 coordinate 372,280, forward strand.
TGTGGTTGCGCAACACATTGAAGCAAGGCAGGTCTGCGCTCAATGTGATCCGTAGGATATGCAGCGCACGCGGAGGAGCAACTCAAGCCGTCGCCAAGCAAAAGGTCAAGGCCTCGTGGCGTCCCGGGTGCGCTATGGGGCCAACCATTACAAGATTACGGCGCGGCAGTGGAAACAACTTGAAGCCCTGAACAACCAGGCAATGAGGGTCATTACGGGCCTGCCCCGCTTCACCCCTCTCCCGAAGCTAAAGCAGTACGTGCAACTTAATCAAATTCGAGACGTCGTGCGCGCTAGGAAAGATGCACATGAAGCTCGTCTCTGGACAACTCCGCAAGGCAGGGCCATCCATGGCCCTCGCGGGGTCACACCTCCACATCTTCTCGAACTATCGGAGCCGTTTCCACCGTGGGAGGACCTCCCGGTGACCACCAGCTGCAAACCGCAGCTCCGCAAGAAGGACTCAAAACAGCAAGAAAGACGCGTAAAAGCGCACATCAAAGTGGTGGAGAGCTGGCAACACTGTGGATCGACACTGGCCGCATACACGGACACGGCCTTGCTAGAAGGTCCCATCACCCGAAAATCTGCCGCCGTGGGTTTCCCTGACATGGAGTTGGAAGCAGCCGAAGCCCTTCCACCAGGAGTGTCAACCAAGGGCGGGGAGCTAGCAGCCATTTGGCTCGCACTCGAGATCATCAGTGTGCACTTTGGCCCCCTTCCTGAGAATCTTCGAATATTTACAGACTCTCAGGAGGCAGTCAAGGAGTGCCGCACCCACAACAGTTCAAAAATCCAAGTGCGGAAAATGAAGAAACTCGTCTCAGAACTTTGTTCGCGGAGAGGAGTCACAACAAGAATTGAATGGGTTCCAGGTCATGCTGGGATTCCCGGAAACGAAACGGCTCACAATCTCGCCCGCGCGTTTCTTCTAGCTCTTCCCGGGCAACGAGACGATGAGCCGCCACATCCACGCATCCATCACCGGTACGACCGGACAACTCGCTCTGAGGAGCGGTCTCTGCCACCCGTCGACTGGGAACATCAGGAGTATGACCCGGCTGAGGAGAGGGCGAGGATCAAAGACGACATAAAAGCGAGACTAGACGAGCGCCTACCCGAACCGGATCTTCCCGGACTCCCTTCCAAGCGGTTCGGTCGTAGAGGGCAAGTGCTGCTCACACGAGTAAGAACAAACGCCACCCTATCCCCTGCCCGCCTCGCCTTGTGGTGCAAGGGTAGAAGATCAACCCTATGCTCCCACTGCGACATGCGTGTCAAAGCAGGCATCCGACACTTGATCTGGGAATGTCCCAAATATCAAGACATAAGAGCAATATATAGACCCCAAGACGTTGACTCATTTGAAGGCTGGACTCACCCTCCCGGAAATGAAGACCGACAATGAAAGATTCTACGGAACCTGCTGGACTCCGTCCATGAGGCCAGAGTAGACTCTTTCATCTAACCTGATTTTTTTATTAATATGCCAGCACCCAGACCTCGAATTCAGTCACCTGTGCCCTCCCCAATCCCACTCCCTGATTATTTTTTGCTAATAAATCGTTCTAATCTAATCTGAACTCTGTGGTGTATTACACTCATCTTTATCATCTTTTTTTGCTATTATATACATGGAAGCAAAAAAAAAGTAAGAAAAAAAGAAGAAAAGGAAGCCCTTAACGCAGTGGTAGCAGACAACGCGCGAGACAGGGAAGCAAGATACGACTGCAGCGCCGCTAGTTCTCGCGACCGCCACCTGGACCACTTGCCTCTGCAGGCGAGAATGGGGAGCTGCGAAACTGAGCTTGCTCCAGTAACGTTGACCGCGCCTGCACCCCTGTGTTCAATCAAACTTGAGTCCTCAAGCGCAATCACAGCAAGAGGGCAAGAGAGATATATGAGGCAAAGACTATCATGACTCACGGGACCAAGTGCATAAGTGCGCCCTCTGTCGCACTGTCTCAAAAAGAGCAGCAATACCTAGACAAATTTTCTTAAATCGAGGGGGTAACAGAAAATATTTTTCAATAAATTTTTTCTTCTTTTTTTTTTTGAGGGGTAATTTAAGTCAATCATCAGTGTAGATCGAAGTGTCTCCTTTTTTTCTGAGTTTCATCGCATTTGTCACTTCGTTCACCACTTTCGCGGCCATTAGTGTAGATTTTCATCGCATTTGTCACTTTGTTTACCTCTTTCATGATACATACAGTAAATACGGTTGCGTTCGGGAGGTGACGATGTCAGGTGCGGAACCAAGAGTTGGGGCTGTGGCTCGCTGCTAGCATGGCCCCAAGGAAACAGGCCTGGAGTGGGGTTACTGAAGTAGAACTTTTATGTACAGTGAATATACAAGTAGCATGGTCGACTGGTTAATCGGCAATCGGCGACGTCGGTTTCCCTGAGCCCGTGTTATATATAGCCCTCCGAGGGCGAAAAGGCCCTCTGAGAGAGAGGAGCCTTCCCCGGTGTTCGAGTGTTCACGAGGTGTCTGAAGCGCGGGGGCGGCTGATGCAATTTCTGGGTGTTCTTTCAGCGAGGGGCAGGTGATGTAATCCCTCGACGTTCTTGCCGCGCTCTGGTGGCTGATGTAAGGAGTCGACGTTCTTGCTGGAACCCAACACCGACAGACCCACACACACACAGGCACGCACACGCATGCCGGTGTTTCTCCTTGCGAGGGCCCGCGATTCCAGATGGTCTCGTGGCCTCCTGCAGACGTTCTTTTTGAGTTTAAAGCCCCCAGCGAAGGCCTTCGCAACAATACCTAGTTGTGAGTAATGTACTTTCCTATCTCTGTCTCCTTCCTGTGTTGTCTTTGCGCTACATTGTAATTATGCTCTTTAATATAGCAACGGCAGCCCTGCCTCACGAACTTGCAAAGATCGCCAACTTAGGCTTCACCGTGTACGCGGACGACGTCTCGATATGGACCAAGAACGATGATAATGCAAGACAGCAAGACACTCTACAAGCGGGCCCAGATACAACCGAAGCCCACCTATGCAGGGTAAAAATGCATGCCCCTCCGGAGAAAACGAACCACACCGTAATAGCACCGAAAAGGCACCGTTTCGCCAAGATTTCAAAACAACTAAACCTCGTTCTTGCAGGCAAGCGAATCGAACCATCCATGTCAGTCAAGATATTAGGGATCACGATCGAGGAGACCGGCAAGACAGACATTTGGCTCCAGGACACACTAAAACATTGAAACTCTGCCCTTAGTGCCATCCGGCCCATCTGTAGCGCAAGGGGCTTAGCGACAGAGGAAATTGCCAGAAGAATGTTCAAAGCTTTAGTCGCTTCGCGCGTCTGCTACGGGGCTCGGCACTAATGGCTGACCAAGGCGCAATGGCAAAAGCTCGAAGCTTTGAACAACAAAGCAAAAAGAATAATCACGGGCCTGCCCAAGTTCTGCCCCCTGGGTAAATTAAAAGAACACGCTTAGATTAACTCCCTAGAGGAAACCGTTGTTGCCTGCACGGTCGCACATGGGGAAAGACTTCAGCACACACGAAAAGGGAGAAGGATCCTGGAACTCTTATTGAGATGTACGGGAGACCTACCCAAGCTACCAGAGGAACTCCCGCCGTGGGAAGATCATGCAGAAATCACTGACAACAAACCAAGGACTGGGAAGGGCAATAAAATCAACAAGACCACCTCGCCAGGGCACACATCAAGATGACGGAAGCATAGGAAGAAGGAACGAGCGGGATCATGGCTGCATACACTGATACTGCTTCGATAGACGGCCCAGTCACTCTAAAGACTGCAGCCGTTATCTTTCCAACGCTCCGCACAAGCGGAACCAAGAATCTTCCAGCCCGCACCTCGGTGAAAGGGGGAGAACTTGCAGCAGTCCGCCTTGCCCTTGAGACGGCCGTTGCATTACCTGAACCACCACCTGAGCATCTCCGGATATTTAGGGACTCTCAGGAAGTGGTAAAAGAATGCAGAAAACCAAGAAGCCCCAGCGTAGAAGTGCGCAATATCAAGAAACTCACCTCACTAATCTATGTCGTTAATCTCGTGCACTCCAGCTTTGTCCTCTGCCTAATTTATATGGCGTGGAAGTACGCCTGATAGTAAGCAAGCAGCGAAGGAAATATTTTTCGCACATCTCGTGCGTTTCCTTACCCGCCAATGCGCTCGAAGAATCATGGCCCCGGCCTGGCTGACATGGTTTTCTGCAATTTATATTGTCTATTGATTGGTGTGCCCCTTCTTTATATTTCTTACTTTTTTGAAAGAGTGCTGATGTTCCTATAACAAGCAGGTGTTTATAGTTATCCCACATTCAGACGTCTTCGGAACCATTCAGCAGATAGCCCCATATTTGTCAAGTTTCAGCACTTTTGTTTTTGATACAATGCATCAGGGCTTGAGCAATGCACATTTGAGCTAAAACATTTTATGATCACCTTCCTGTCTAACTTTGTAACTAAAAATTGAAGTCCTCCAACGACATAAATATGTAGAGACAAAATTTATTTCAGAACTGGCTCGTGGAACGGTTAAGAAACCAACACGTTTCAATGAAAACTATTTTTCATGTTCCAAAGAACAGTAAGGGAAGTGCTCTCCGGAAAACTGGAGATCACTTCCCATTCTAACGTTTCGAAGTTCCTCCTCCTAAAAACTCCTAAAAAGTGTTAATCTGTAAACATTCCCCAAGACCTAGAAACCCAGAACTCACCCTCCTCAATCCAGAGTCAATCAGCGACATCATCTTGCAAACGGTGCAGTGTGGGTTGGTGCGACGGTTGACATCACGCAAGTGCCGCGTGAATAACGTGTACTTTGCAAAACTTAGGTTCCCCCGGATGTTACCGGTTCCCTACTTTGTTTCAGAAACAAAGAATAATAAAAGGCGGGTATGCGCACGTCCGGAGACCACATGTCCCACGGCATAGTCACAGAATTTCCCCTGAGCACTTGCCGCAGGGTTGAGACTGCCAGACATATAATGTCTTGGAATTACGAATTATCTTTACTATTCATGGCAATGCTCGGTTACAGATACCGTCAGAAACATAGACATCCTCGGCTGTCCAATTCGCAAAATTGTGGCAACTCTTTGCAAAGAATGATATGCCAATCCAAGGAACGCACGTATAGTTGCTCCAAGCTCACGGCCGTCTTGGAATAGTATCTGGATAAAAGTCGCGTTTTTGTTTTTGTTTTCTTTTGTTGCTTTGACAAGAAACGCACTTTAATTGAGAACAACTTAACATAGAGTATAAGAAGAAGCAAAATGAAAAACACTCATCGAAGAACATATTCCAACCCCCGCGTACACGAAGTGCCTGCATAGCAGACTATCTCATGCCTGATGTTACGTCACGCGTAACGGCAGGATGTCAGCCATTGACACTGGCGAAATTCGGGGTACAGTTTCGTACCCACGCTCATGACTAGTTTAGCTAATATCCGAACATTATATATAAAAATAAAAATGACGTTTGTCTTATACCAGTGGTTCTCAACCATCGATGTTTCACGGAACCCTTGTTGATATGCGGATATGATGGAGGACCCCTTTCATGGTGAGGGGAGGGGGAATGTATGGGTTAAATATAATATTGACATAATAAATGAATTTAACTAAGGGCTAGCGTGAAGTAGACTTCTCTTATTGACATTCACACGAGAAAACTACCCCGAAAATGGAAAAATTCATTCTCGATCTGAAAAAAGACAACTTTTATTGCCGGGCTTCACTGATGAGGCAGGGGTTCGCGGACCCCTAGATTGCCTTCGCGGACCCTTAAGGGTCCCCGGAGCCCCATTTTAGAACCAGTGGTCTATATGAAGGCTACCTAGATCTAACGAGCGCGAACACTTAAGCACTTCCAGTTTAGACCGAACAATATCTGTAAGCTAATTAAAAAATCAATTTTTTTTACTGAATGTCAATTGAACAAAAGGGGAGAAGCGCCACCACTCCCGGAACGAGCCTGCGGTATCTGCGGTGCATTTATAGTTTTACTTTGTAACGTACATATATCAACGAGGTAGAGGGCCTAGAGCGATAAACCGGGGTTCCGGTCTGCCCTCGAAAGTGACCCCCATAAGCCCGCTGCCATTGCACGGAAATGTAACCGCTCGTCACGTGACCGAACCAAATACGTGACGTCACGGGAAAGATGGCAGCTTCCAGGCAGCGGCTGGCCCCAGCTGGGCCGGTGCATTGACCGGAGCTTGTTGGATGCTTTGTTCGTTGTTGTTCGTCTCGGCGAATTGATTTCAGACGCGGAAGCCGTCATATGAGGCCGGTCGAAAGCGACTTGAGAGTTCAGCGTGGTGTCTCACGTAGGTATAACGTGAAAATATGGACGAACAGTGTGCATTTCGCTGGTGATCAACGGGGATATGGCCACGAAATAGACAATCGGCCCTGCGTTGCTCGGACCTCAGATTGATTCGGATATCGCTAGAATAAATTTTAAGGCGACGTTTCTGTGCTCTTGTTGACCATTGGAAACTTCGAGGTCTGCAGTGAAGCGTGTGCAATGTATCTGGATACACAGTTTAGCTACGGAAATTGCGTGAGTCGTGCTTGGCAGTGTGCAATCGTGGTGCCGCTTCGTTTAAATAACCGAATTCTTACTTTGGTTGTGCGGCGCACCGGAGAGCTGCCTTGAAGCAGGTAGTTCCCGTACCGTGCTAAATGAGCCTGTGCTGCTTCCCAAATTGTTCCGGCGAAGGCTCACGGAGAACAGGTGTGCGGCACACCGAAGAGCTGCCTTTAAGCTGGTGGTTCCTGTGCCGTGCTTTACGTGGTGCTGTGCTGCTTCCTAAATTGTCCTGGCGTAGACGTGCTTTTCACGGAGCACAGGTGTTGCAGTTGGTATTGATTCCGCTGGTTTGTCACACGTTTCGTCGACACAAACGTTTCATCAACACTCGTCACGCGAACGGCAAGCTGTAGGGACATTTCATCGAGCGTGTTACCTACCCAGCTCACCCGTTCACGCCGCTTTGCGGCGACAGTCTGCAGTAGCTCATTACCAAAAAAGTGGTCCCACATCCATTACAGTTCAGTTCGTTCATGACAGTCGCCTAACCCCGAAGGAGAGGATTTATTCGGACAGAATGCCACTAAAGAAATGCAGCTTCTTTAGTGGTCTGGATACTCTCTTCTTTGAATTTCATTATATTGTCACAGATGCTTGTTCCAGTCCTATCTTCTATCAATAAGTATTTACTATTCTGGAAAGTTCCAGGCCTTGTTCGGCTGTCATCATATGTTCTGGTGGAGGTGTTTGGTACTTTACCCATAGCCGTTCGCTATGTGAGCACCATGGCGGATCCTCAGCTGAGTTTTCCGATAACGGGACACGGGTGGCGGACTATCCTGCGTCTTAAACCCCCGGCGAGCCGTTAACCAAATCCTATCCCGAGCCCGGCAGAAAAACCACAAGACGAGCGAGTACCACAAGAACGAACCTCGCAAATACACCGCAAAGAACCTAAAACCTGAGCCAGTCGCTGCTACCAGGAGGAACCACCGGACTTCGGACTCCTGCCAGAAAAACCGAAGCTGACTAAGCCAACAATGACAAACCTGTAGCAGCAAGCCGCGTGCGCTCCCACCATTGTTTGCATGCCCGTCGCACCTCACACTCCGACGCCCTTTCATGCAAGATCTATGAAGACGTCGAGAATTGGATTGAACAATATGACCGTGTCGCCCGCCACAATGGGTGGACAGACAATCAGCTCCTGCAGAACCTATACTTCTGGAGGAAGAAACTGTCAGGCACTGGTCTGAGAACCATGAATCCGCCTTAACAACGTTCTGTCCAGGACATGGCCCCAACGAGAGCGTCACCGTCTTCGTGGAGGATGTTTTGCGCCTGATCCAGCGCTTACGCCGACCCTGATGCTACAGAAGACAAGAAGCTAAGTATCCCATGTCCTCATGTGAAGGACAACACCTTTGGCAGCCTTGTCCGCAACCCCCCGACAACAGTCGAAGGGTTCATATTACCGAGGCTTCCAACATTAAACGTTCACTGCATGCCCGAGCCTGTACCAATCAACAACTTCCCGGCGTCTCGACACTCAAGTCGTTTAGCTGCAACTTCGACGCCATCCTCCCAGGCACCCGTGACATCATCCACGACGTTGTCGGGGAGGAGATCAGGAGGCTACTTTCTGCCATCAGTGCCCGGTTTTTATTTTGATTGCCGAGATTGTTTCGGAACAAGTTCGAAAAGCATTTCAACCGGAGACTTCTGCGAGCGAAGCGGCATCTGGCGAATCGAGGGCGACTTACGCCACAATGGCATGACGACCGCCCCCGGCTGCCCCTTCGTATTCCATACCAATTCAATGAGAACCCCAACGCCGAATCATTCCCGACATCGGGTGTAGGTCTGCGCTGAACAAAGTATACCGCGGAAAACGAAGATGTTGCGAATGGCCGACCGAAAACAACTCTGCTACCACTGGATGAGGCCGACCATGCCTACTGGAGCTGCCCGTACTAATGAATTGGTCTGCGAGGGTTTGTGCCGAACGACCCTCGACCACGTCTCGAGGAGCGACCGCGGGACATTGAGGATTATCTTCGGCGGCCTTTGTCCCTGGCGCCGACATCACCCCGAAGCTCCTGATACCCATCACCTCGACGGGGGGTAAGCAGGATGAAGCAGGTGAGCGACAATGCAATGACAGTTGATTTGGCGCCGGTTGTCGTCCAAGGACAATGCCTAATAATTTGCTGACACCAATTATTTGTGTCCACTCCACGAAGCACACAATGTCCAACTTTGAGGAAGAATGCCGCTGAGTGACTTGAAGAAATAAAATGTTTGGTTGTTCTCAAAAGTCGACACCAAGCATCACCCGACTTCGCTTTGCCACGCGACTATTACACAAGTTGTAGTGGTCGCTGTGCAGAAGAAATCGCCATTATAAAATGGAAGTGAATTGGCTTGGATAGCAAACAAACATTGTTGCCAGCCGTCAAGTCAACGGTACAGCAAAAGGCACAGCCACGTAAGCAGTACATGCCCGAGCTTTCTGCATTAACGCAGAAAACTACCAGGAAAATTTGCGGATTAGAAGCCAGCCCTGCAGCTTCAGTGCATCACATGTCAGTGGCCGCACATGACGTACGATTGCAAGACGGCATCAGTCCATCAAAGTTGCCACTCGACCAAACTGAACGCTGACGGGCCAGGAGAGTCATCCGACAACAAGGAGCACAGGTACTACGACTGAACGCCTGACATGAGACTGTCGCAGAAAGAACTCGTTCTGGAACAATTTGCTAAGAATCAATAATTATGTAATAAAGTGGAAATAAACATATTTGATACACTAACCAAATAAACATAATTCCGCTTGCCTTTACGCCTTCAGTGTCTATACACGAAGAATGATGACACTCGTGACACTCGTGATGACACTCGTGAATGATGACACTCGTGACACTCGCATCTCTGACCCTTCAATATTAATTAAGGAGACAAACAAGACTGGCAGACTTGTTGCATGGGGCTGCACTCGTTCCACCTCTCCTGAACATGTGGTGCATCCGAAAACCAACTGTAGTGATGTGAAAATGTTATTTATTAATTTATTCCCTCCAGGCGCCTTTGTAGGTATCGCAAAGAGGTTTCTTAAAATTACCCAAATGATAATAACATCAAAGCACACTGAAATCATTGAGCACAAAACGGGCCCAGCTACCGAAAGAAAGTACCACACTCGTAAGAAATCATTTTTGCTGTAACTTGTTAATTGCAAAAACAAACACACCTCTTAAAATCTAGTTTAATAGTATGTGTTGATGCATTGTTATATAGCTGGACACTTCCTATACGTATGACACAATACACCCTTTGCAAAACCTCATGAAGCAACACAACTGTCACCATTTATTTTCGGCGGAAAGCACACGAATGGGCCCCAGTTCATGTCGAAAGATAATGCAGTATTCGAATCCAATAGGCGCTGAGCCGAGTTCACAGTGATGGCTGGCATAACATTCTTCATGATTTAAGACAACCTTAGGCGGCTGGGAACTATTTCCTTCTTCGAAAGTTTGAAGGTATCAAAAGAGAATAGCGCCTGACTGGTCTGGTTAAGGTGCATTGACAGAGCTTAGATCGTTTTATTAAAAAGCTTCTAGCAGACGCCAGAAGCATGTGACGCACGCACGCAAGCAGAGATATAACGATTACTACTTGTTGCTGTCTTTTTAAACCTTCGAAAACTCTATAACCTCAAAAGAGTGCAAATGCGCGCTCTACCAAATCGCCGATGTTTGGCACCACTTCAAAAGAACATATATTCGACCGCCGTCTATTGTCACTGCCCCTCTGCCCGTTGGCCCTGTCAGGCCCCATGGATGCACCAAAAGCCAAGGAAGATCTTCGACTCACATTCCGTGTTGGGCCCACAAAAGCAAGCGGTAAAATCTGCCATAAAAAAAGAAAAAAAAGATGAGGGTATGAAGCTGCAATCCTGGTTTTAAAATGAATTGGTAAGCTCAATCACATTCGATGATGCGGTCTCCAAGTCCAAATCTCCGCGTCCATGAGCGTTCAAGAACGGGATTGAATGGTCCGTAACATACTCACCAAACAATGACTGTTTTTTATCGAAAGTCGGGGGTTTCGCCGAGTGTTACTCGTCAGTAATAAACGCACAAAAGAGAAGCAGCGAAGTGGAGCGCAAGAAAAGGATTGGGCCCCCGCTTAATCTCATCTGCCGGGTAGTTGGCTCCCGTCCCTCGATCTGAAAAGGAGAGACTCGGGGACCCCTCCGGCCCGCCCCGCACCCCGCTGGCGGCAGCTTGTAACCTTTGCACGCTTAATCGCGGATTTATAAAGATTTCACGGGCTCAGAGCCTGCGACGGCTGCTCCGGCACGCCTGCCACAGCTGAGCGCTTCATGCACCGAGCCGCAACCCGGGAGTTGACAGCGCTGCCAGAGCTACGTGCCGCCTTAACTAATCAAATACGGGCCTCGTGACACGTGACTGACCCCTCTGCCTATGGGGATGGTGGGGACGCGGCTGATGCGGGAAGCCCATTCACGTGGCGGCCGCGGTGCCGATAATCAATTGGTCCGATGAACGAATCGCTTTCACTTTACCTTCAGCTGGTGGACGAACGGCTTGCACACAGCGCATTCGGCAGTTGACCGTTCCGCCGCTATGTGGAGCCACTGGACGCATACGGAAGTTTCGCTATCGGAAGTATAAAGCAAAGCGCTGCGGCGCGCAATCTGGCGCCCTCTTCCGTTTCAGCTAGCAAGCAGGCAGCAAGCGCGATTTCAGTGCGCCGCGGGGTGAATGTGCACGGCAATAGGGGACGCGGATTTCGTGCACGTGTGCGCGTCCACGTGGCGGCGTTTCTGTTTGCGGCGTGATCCCCGCCGGTAATCCCTGGGACTGTGGGAAAGTAGCGTCTTTGAGCGCGTTTAATGAAGTCCAAAGTCGCCCCACGGCGCCGATTCCCGGTGGTTTGTACATTTCGCGGCGGGATGGAGCCGAGATGCGACTGTGAATACGCGGACGCCAATAGCCTTGGGCGACAGCAGAGCACACGCAGACTCAACCGCTGAGGTGCGTGGGAAAGGCAGCCCCCTCAGATGTTTGAACCAAGTGCGGTGGCCCTCCGGAGCCAACTGCGTTGGGCTTCCGGGGCAGTGGACTGACGCCCGACGTTCATGCGACCTGCAAACTGTTACTGGACCCGAAGGGCATCGAGGGACAAAAGGGTTGTTGGGAGAGTTTACTACAGTGACACCGGGGACGGCGTTGAAATCAATGCGAGCACCGACAGCAGCGAGGATCCAGAGGGGGAGAGAGAGAAGAGGAACCTTTAAAAACAACCTTCTTACGCTAGCACTGTTCCTCGGGCAGAAGTGAAGACTGAAACGCATAAATCCACGAAACCGTTTCCTCCCTTAATGGCCGACACATGCCAATGATGTTCGAACCGAACCGGCAGCGGTAAGAATCCAAAACATTGTCTGTGGCCGCATCAAACGCACAAAAACAATATTGCGTCGAACAGCCTTTTCTAGAAAAGAAGTTGATGTTGGGCTAATTGGTGAAAGTTATATAGCATGGTGTAAGTTTTCTTCTTTTTTTTTTGCGCTTTATACTCTGCATTAAAATGCCTTTTCTACAAAAGCAGAACATAAAACGCCCCCCCCCCCTCCCTTTATGGCTCTTACTACCTTTATTTTATTTCTAGCAAAATTAAACTAAATTAAACTATTTTCAAGTGGACTCGGCGCGCGTGAAAGCTGACCTTATTTTGGGGATAGCTTGTTTCCGTCCCCTCGTCGTTGTGTTGAGGACGACTGTGGTGTCCTAGGAATGTGTTTCGTGCAAGCCGGCTGTTCTTCGGACGGTGCGAGACGCAGTTGCTCGTTGCAAGGTGATGCTTAAAGGGCGATTCACACACTTGCGTTGAATCCGACCGAGGGCGATGGTTGCTATGGCAACAGCTGCGTCGGCTGGAACAAAACCTATTTTTACCTTGTTTTGTTTAAGCCGACGCCGCTGTTGCCATAGCAACCCTCGCACTCGGTCGACTCAATGTAAATGTGTGAATCGCCCTTAAGGCTGGTTCACACCCTTGCGTGAGACCGAGCGAATGCGACTGCAACGTTAATTCGTTTACGAATTGCTATGGCAACGGGGTTTTACCGCTTAAAACCGCCATTGCTGCTGCGCAGCGCGGTCGTAAGAGGCTCGTGGATTGAATGTGCTGTCCTGTCTAACATGTTACTCAAATAAGCGCCGCAGACGTTACGTTCTCTCCTGTGGCATCCGTGAATTTTATTTTTGAGTGGACTGTTTTGCCGCAGCGGCGACGAATGTGGTACTGCAGACACGTGCCGAAAGAGAGCAGCCATCTTGGGCAGCTACGATCAGGCTAAGGACGCAGATGACAGTCCGCTCTGCGATCGACGAAGCGGAGAAAACACTCACTCCTGATACTGTGTCGAACTAAGAGCGAGCCGCGCAACTGAATGGGTGCACAAAAACGGCCTACGAAAACTCTCTCTTAGCAAGACTGTCAGCAAAACGACGTTCGAACACGATGTGTCCGTGGAGCAGAGAGGAGTGAGGATGTCAAGAAATTATTCTGACTGGGAGTCATCGTATCAAATCCAAATCGAACGCCGCGCTTCGAGTTCATTAACACCAAATATCGAGTCCAAAGAAATCAATCTTGAGTTATGTGATGTGAACGGAATGCTTATTTTACAGGTCTCACGGCTTTTATTAATTTCTGACAGAGTTGAATTTTGCACGGCCTCGATAAGAACCTGAGGAGCGTCACGCCTGCTAGGCTTTCGGGGTTGGGACCGTTGCGACAGTCCGATACGCAAAAGTGCTTAAGCTTTTGACGTTTGCTCTTCTGCAGAGACTCCCGGAATCGTACGTGACATCTAATAACAATGTTAAAATTAAAAAAAAAGACAAATTGCGGTGGCTTTGCTCGGCTATGCCAGGATATACGTAGCGTGAGCTTATGCGCACAAAATGAGAGGCGCTATGAAGCGGCTCCGGTTCAGCGTCAGACTTGGCTACTGCGCAACGGAGGCGCACAGCTGGGCACGCGGCGGCGCCAGTGCGTCTGCCGTGGCTATGAAGTCACTCCTCTGGAATGCGCCGACCGGCGAGGCGGGCGCGGCGGCGGCGGAGCGCGCGGCGGCGGCTTCGCGTGGCTCTCATAATGAGCCGTGCTCATTATGCGAGCCGTGCTACATTATGCGGAGCTCCGCCGCCGCCGCGCGCTCCGAATAATGAGCACGGCTCATTATGAGGGCCACGCGAAACTGCTCAACCTCGGCCAGTGTAGTAACGCTACAAAACTCTTGAATCAACATCTTAGAAGTGACGCACGAATACCACCACGAGCAAGCAGAACTGGCGAGAGGGCCTCCCCAGTGTTGCAAATAATTTGAGCTATAGATGGTTGTACAGGTGACACCAAACTTGATCGCCCTGGGGCTGTAGTTAAATGTTCTTGCCAATGGGTTCTGCCTTTTTATGAATTATATTAAAAAAAATATGAAAGCATTTTTAAATTAATTGTTCTTTTTACGCTCTCGTTTATGATACAGGAAAAGCGAATTTTTGTGTGTGTGTGTGTGTTGCTGGCGTTTATTTTTTTTTTTAATTTAGTATTCTGAGTTTAGAGGTTAGAGTCCGAGTTTACAGTTTAGCTTTCCGAGAGTGTTACTCTTTAAACATTTTCCTTGGTGCTACATTGTCTGATAATTTTATTTTCCAGGACGCTTTCATCGCGTGGTCACGGTAGAGATCCCGAAGGCGGTAAAGAAACTGAAACCAAAGTTTTTAGTGAACGTTAACAAGATACACGGCATCATTGTCAAAGACTACACCGAGCTATTTGAGCCAGTTTTGTATCACATTTTTAGCTTCTGTGTGGCTAAAATGCCCCACAGATCGTCAGCTGCAAAAACAGTCGGAGAGACACAAACTCGGTTGTTAGACCAGTGCGTTCAGTTGCTTGTCCAGCAGCGTCAACGAGATGGCGAAAATCGTCTTGTTGATGCTGCTACTGACAGACGGCACAACATGAAGCAGAAACTTTTTTGAGATGAACACCCGAAAGCAGATCCGGCAGATCCGAACACGTGTGGTGCCATCTGTGACTGGTGGCGTCAACCAGATGGTTTTTGCCGTCCTCCCCCCTGAGTCTAGGGGAAAAAAAAAGTGTTTTCAGGCTTAAATATTTTTCCTGAAACCCACACATAAATAATGAGTATGACAAATGCACCACATAGAGAAACCTTTGTGAAAACTTTCAATGCACTCTTAATTTGTCCATTTACATGAATTCAGTTTATGCCCTAACAGCCTTGGAAACACTCTGTAGAGTGGAACTGTGGCAAAAACCTCCTTCTTACCCTGAGAATCCCCAGGCGCTCGTTGTCCTCCACACCTTGGATGTTTGGCTGTGAATCAATGCGGATGATCTTGAAGGTGACTAGGCGCGTCTTCAACTCGTCCACGAGCCCCTTTATCTGCAAGAGTCCCTTACCCAAAAATCGATCCACCATTGTGAAATAAAATACAAAATGTGCCCTCCCCCCTTAAAATCTTTTTTTTTTGTCTGCAGTTTTTTTTTTATTATTATTACAAAACTACACTGTGCGTCGCCGAAGGCTCATATTCTCTGCCCAAATGTAACGCCAGCGATCCGAAACAGATGCCGAAATTTCAAAACCAACCGTTATCGCGTTCAGAAGTTGATTTTCTAAATATGTAAACTGTAAAATGGGGCCTGTTCTCGGTAACTGCTGCCACTCGGCTCCATGTCTTCGATGGCTCCATCGGCCACCATTTTTCTATTGAAAATTTTAGAAAATCACGTTTAACTTTTTCATGAGATAGCGGTTAGTTCTGAACCTTTGACAGGTGGTTCACATTACTAGCGCTACAATTCCTTGGAAAGTGGACATTTGGCGTTGCCTACGTGGTATGATCAAAACGTTCCGGACTGATTTTGTTGCGTAAAATGAAAGGGCAGTACAGTGATGCGTGCGCAGCAGTCAAAGGCAGGAACCTTCCTGCATTATTATGCCAAAGGACGTGGCTCTCTGAACATTTGGAACTACGCTACACGAGTTTGTTTGACCACATGCACGAGCATAATGACGATTTCTCGATAGACTGCAAACCAAAGCAAGAGCGAACGTCAATTTTACGTCAAACTTGGCAAGTTTAAAACAGAGACCTCTGAAATAATTTAGACGGCTCATGTTAAAAGCATTGAGGTGTGGAGGAGTTTTGAGTGGCAATCGTGCCTCAAGAATGGCTGAACGTCACCGAAGTCGAGAAGAGGTCGGATAAGGTCGCCCTACCGGTCTACGTCTTCCACCGACGTTCTGCTGTTCCTGAAGCACGGGCGCCACTTAAAACACCGTGCAAACTTCGCTGCTTTTTGGCACAAGCCCGCTGAATAATTTCAAAGGTCTTAGTTTTATATTTGCCGAGTTCGGCGCAGAATTGACGTTCGCTTTCGCTCTGCGCGCTCTGAAACCGGTGGACCGTTGCGGTGGCCTCCGTGCGTCTGTTCGGTGCCTTCGCGCTTTCGCTCGCCTTCGGTGCGTCGACGCGTCGATCCTCGCTGTGCGCAAGTCTCGGACTTTTAGGCAAGTGTGAATTTTTTCGTGTCTTTGAACTACCTGTGCGGTTACGGAATGGGGTGAGCAACCAGCGTCGGGGACAAGAAGCACCAGTTTGTTCGGATCGCAACTGACGACGTTGAGTTCAAAAGTTTTCACCCGAATTTAATTTTTTTCTAAGCTGATCCTCCAGCCACAAATTGCACCATTTGAGGATTATGTAGCTTTTAAGGTAATTGAATATACCGTGTCATTTTTGAAGCTCACACAATACCGCCGTGATTTCATTGTCAGCACACATTTAGGCGAGTGTTTTTAGCGTGTGGGTTTGGGGATGAAGACCGTCCTGCAAATATTTTATGATCCGTTGGCGCAATCTCACCTCCTATATTCCTTGTCGATGCCGTGCGCAACGATGCAAATCCCCATCGAGTAAATTGTAGTTTATATATAAATATTGTGGACCCTCGGGACACAAAACTTGACACCCAGGAAATGCTAGCCACCATGCACACGGCCTTGGATACGCTCGACCATTGTCTGCAGATTACACGCATGCAGCTCTCCCCGGATAAGATGGCGTTCCTGATCGTCGGCGGCCTCGAGCACTCCAGAGGTCAGATACACCTAACCCTGGCCGGTCAGCTCATTCAGCGCTATCCTGAGCGCTGGATTCGGGTACTGGGGGTCCCGCTGCACTAGCAAGGTAGCGCACAGGAATGGATCAAGCAACTGAAACCCACATGGAGACGGCGGCTCCACCAGACCAAAAGAATAGGCAACCACTTCGGTGGCGCAGGCATGCACACCATCCGCTTCCTGACTCAGGCAGTCCTCACATCGAAAGCTTGTTACGGGGCCATGTCCTTCGACTTGACCAAGGCGCAGCACAAGCAGCTGGAAGTCTTGCATCGAGAATGCCTGCGTGCAATTACAGGCCTCCCAAAACACACCAGAATGGAAGAGCTGTACCGATACTCGGACCTTCCTACTTTGCAAGCCATTATCGAAACCCGCGTAGCCGGCCATCATAGGCGCCGAATCTTGATTAGGGCCGGTCAATGCCTCCTAGAAATACAGGGTTGGCGGCCATTCGTAGCAGAGAACCCGCCTCTGAGAAGCATACCACCCAGGGAAGACGTGATGGTGAGACAACCCAAACCGCTCACTCGCAGAGAGAGGCCTGAAGACCACCCTGAAGTAAGGGCCGCACTTGCAGCGCGTACGGACCTCGTGGAACACGGGGCCTTCAAAAAGGCCTTGTGGTGTGAAGAAAGAAAACGGGCCACCCTAGCGTATGCGACCGACCGGAACTGCTACGCTCAGACTCTTCAGTATGAGAGGGAGCCCAGCACGAGCCGTCTCGAACTCGATGCCATACACCTAGCGCTCTCCCGCATACAAAAACTTTGCGACCGAGCAGACCTTCTTACTCGTATAACCATCTTTACGGACTGCAGGGACACGCATAAGAAAGACCCCTCGCGAAGGCACGCTCTGCCAGCGGATCAAGAGCCTGTGCTCCGATTTGTTAATGGCAAAAGATATCGAAGTACGAGTGGATTGGGTCCCGGGACACGCAGGTGGCGTCGGTAACGAGGCCGCTTACACGTGGGCGATCGAGCATAGGGAAGACCTCTCCAACCCGGGAATCCCAGTCCCGCTCAAAAGGAAAGCTGTAGCTCGCCAAGAAGATCGCCGTCGGCTGCGAAAAGAGACACCTTACAACCACTCACCGTTACCCAAGGGACTGCCTAGGGGGGCGCAAGTGCTGGTATACGAAGCCCGTACCGGCGCTGTGGTCACAGAGGATGTGCTTGCCAGATGGTGAGACTACAAGCCGCGTAGGGGCTACCCACGAGATCAGACGCCGAAAAACGAGGAAGAGTCGGGATCAAACGCGCCGGTAACTTGCAATGCGTGCTCTGCTCGCTTTCTTTCCGCTATTCAGCACCTCTTATGGACTGCACCGGCTTACAGTAAAAAAGAGCCCATGCATTCAAAATCTGCAGGACTGGTTCACACCAAAAAACGACGCTCATACTAAAGAGACTCTTGTTATGGGAGTTTGCGCGCTCGACCGGCGTCGACCGCAGAATGTGAACTTGTGTTTCCCTAGCCACCTTCCCCACTGAGGCCATAGCGCCATACCTTCTACAATAAAAAATATCATCATCATATTTTATCACCGAGCTAATTACTTATAATGTCTGCCTGTTTTTATTAATTTATCTTGTGTAGATGCTTTGACGGCCCTGCGACTGGTTTACCATGTTTTACTTCCTTCAGAAATAAATAGAAAGCTAAATAGTAAAATAATCTATTTTCAAAAGACCCTTTTAAACTCACGAAATCATTATGCATAGAAGGGCAGAACACAGAAACGTGACATATGCTGTCCATCCTTCTATGTGTAATTCTTTCGCAAATTTCCACACCTACCAACACACTTCCCTCAAAACAATTAAAACTCAAGTTAGGCATTTTGTTGTTTGTTGCAGATAAAATAGCAACACCTGCACTTTGTTTTCCTTTTTGTGTATCCATTCAGATTCTCAAGGCCCGAAAATCACTCAAAAAAGCCTCAGCAACAGGGAACCCCAATAAACAAAAGGTAGTGTCTGTGGTCTTGATAGCTTGATCGCTGGCCAACCTATCGAGCTGAATATGTAACCATCAGCACGCTAGGTTCTGCCATAGTGACCTATGCAGTCTAATCTACGGTCAACTGTAATGTAAAACGAGAATGGCTGGGGCATAGAGAACGATAACAAACACTAAAATATAGTCTCAAGCTTAGGAGCAGCCCTATGGAATGTTTCGTAGCCCTTTTTTTCTTCTGCAAGTGTATGTGTAGTGACGAGAAAAACTAATGTGTTCTTACATTGTCCTGTGCAGGCCCTGAGAGGACAGAGAACACACATACAGCGAAAATAAGAAAGAGCAATGAAGTGGCTGGTTCATCCCTCGGGCATCATAGGATCTCGGTGGCCACACCAAGAAAACCTGGTTCAACTCAAGGTTCAACTTGACGGCACAAGCAATAGGTAGCAGAAGCTTATCAAGGGGCCAAGAGAAATGAGAAATCAAAAAGTGGTCTACATATAGCAAGGTCTACACAGTATTCACAAAGTATGTCTGAAAACATTTGGCTCGTCTGGAAGTAATAAAAACTTAATTTCCCCGAATAACAAAGCATTGTGTTAACCTTTTTATTTCCATGGGCAAGTCACAATGACACGAGCTTTCAACTAGGAATGAACTCTTTTGGCTTGTGTTTCTCGAGACCCTGGATAGACAATGTTGTCCACTGCGTCTGCAAGTTTCTCTTTGCATGATTTTTATGCAGCAAGATCATAGACTAACATAAGTTCCTGAGCATCAACTTTGCTGAGACAAGTTGTTAGCCTGCTGGTGGACACAACCTTTAGACAGTCCGATGTACTGACTGCCGCAGCTTAGTGGAATTGAATAGACCTTTCTTTCTTCGCACGCTACGAATTTTGGGCTTGTTTTACATTGCACCTTCTAGGACTGCCGCTCCAATTAATCTGTTTGCACATCTTTTTTAGGCGCATATGACAAAAAATACCACACTCGTGTCGAACTTGGACGCGATAGATCTTAAAGGGATTGTCCGGTCAATTTTTGTATTCGAGAAAACAATTGAATATCATTGTTATTGCCTCGAGAAGGATCGTACGTGCAATATCTGAATTTTATACGCCCCTCTGCGTGAGTAATTGAATTTATGCTGCTCCAATCGCATTCTAGCGTAAACGCTGCTTTCGTTGGCAACATTGAAGCTCTGACGTCACAAAACACAAAGCGAGAATTTTTGTCTGCCTCAGCGTGCTTCGTTTTTGTTGTTGTGCTCAACTTGTTTAGTAGTTGGGTGAGTTTTTTGTTGCGCGGTTGAGTGCCACAACCACCGGGCAGCACATGCGAGCCAAGACATGACTTCCACACTTTTCCACGAGACGTGCAGTGCCGAGCGAAGTGGATCGTTGCCGTGCGTAGGGAATAGGTTCCCGTCAAGATCGAGATCCCGCTTATGCAGCAATCATCTCACAGAAGAGAGCTACGAGCTGAGCTCTAAGCGAACAGAAGGCTCGTAAGCTGAGGTGTGACGCTGTGCCAACGATATGAAACTACGTCCATCCACTCCTCGCCTAAATCAGATCAATCAATTTGATTATGCAGCGAAACCGAAACCAACAGCTAGGCCATCTGGAAACGATGCCAGAAGTTGTTTTTAGCACGCGTGCAGCCCGATTCTGTTTGCCCGCGTGTGAAAATGGAACGTGACTACGATTCACCAAGCTCGTCCAAGTCAAGTGACGACATGCATTTGAACGATTCGCCGTTTGTCTTCGACCCGCGGACATCGCCTCTGAGGGAACGACCCGCAGCCTCATCACCGATCCACTGGATCCGCTGACATGTGTACCCAGATGCCGCTTCGTGTACTTAGGTGCCGCTTCAGAGGCTAAATCTGCATCCTTTGCTTTGCAAGCGCCTCTAGTTCGATCGGTGGCCGTCGCAGTTGTGTTTGCGCGAAACGGCATACGCTTGCTCGAAGCTTATGGCTGTCTGCGAGTAATTTCCTGCTAAAAGGCTTGGCTTTTTTTGCAAATGCTTGGGAACTGCATTAAAAGAGCCGTATTTAAGTAGGGTACAGCCTAGGAGACTATATAATTCGAAACAAAATACAAGACATTCATCGACCAACGCTTGTTATCCCGACCATCCGACAGGCCTTTGCGTTTTGTGACGTCACGCAGCACCTACGGATGTCAGCCATTGACACTGGCGAAATTCGGGGTGCAGTTTCGTACATAGGCTCATGAATGGTTTAATTAATAACGGGAGATCATATATCAAAATAAAATGACGTTTGTCTACATGAAGGCTCCCTCGACGTAACCAGCGCAAGAACTTAAGTACTTCCGGTTTCGACCGGACAATCCCTTTAAACGGTGCGCGGAATTGTGCATGTAGGAAATCACAGCGAAGCGACCTTTCTTTTTCGCAACAACTGACGGAAGTTGTGGTCTGAGAATGAATCTCTCAAGGGTGGAACGAAGTAGGTCCGCAGAAAAAGCCTGCTTTTTCCAACTTCTGACGCTGCAACTTGAAGATACTTTCGGGAGAAATGCTTTCACAACTTGGAGAATGAGGACTCGAAAAGTGACCTCACAATGCCATGCTTAACTGACTTGGAGTGAGCACTGGTGAAAGGGAGGACTGGCTTCTCCAGTTTTTGCTGGAAGGCCGAACAAAGAGCTGATGAATGATGATGTAACCGTAAATCCAGGAATTGTGGTCCTTTCTTTGAAGGATTTTTCCGCGTAGAAGTTAGCCCCGCTACACAGTCATTGAAAACTTCAAACTGCACCTTCATTATCGCTGAAAATGACAGAAGTCGAATCCCTTGCACCAGAGATAACTATATAACTGATAGCTCATCGTGACACCAGCGCTTTTTATACTTTTGTATTTATAGTAAACTCCCTTTCCTTTTTAACAACTTTCTCATTTTCTTCTTCGATAACGTTAAAACCTTTGGGGAATGGTTTTTATATTAGTTGCCATTGTATGTTGTTGCTCAATGAAAGAAGTCCTGTTTCCGTCCCCGTCCTAGATGTTTTATCCTTTCACGTATTCGTAACTATTCACCAACATGCCCGTTTACAATTATTACTGATATTGGCTCTACTGTCTTATTAAACAGGTTGAAAAGTAATTTTATCATAATATACATTCATGTTGGTATTTGAGATTCAACAAACATTAACCATTTAAATATCTTTTTAGACATACCTCACCGATAGTACTGTTTGAATACAATACTCCGGCAGGGTTGCATATCTACTTCACACTGGGTTTGCTTCTATGTAACACATATCAGAAATTATAATTATTGGGTCTTCAATCCGCGGAAACATACATTTCTCTTTGCTATCACAGTATTTTCTCGTCAACATGGACACCTCCATTCCCCAAAATAATTGTCCATAATGTTAGTCACCTATAATCATGAATGAATGCCGGGTGGCATGTTGTCATCTGCAACCGTGATAGGGAAAGAAGGGAAAGTGACTCAGGCTAGAAATCCCTGAAAGTTTTAACCACTATCAGTGCCCTGGTCTTATCTGACAATAGTGAAGCTCTGGGTGAATTCTGTAACCGGAGAACTGCACTAATCTTTTTTGTTTGACTATTTTGTTGTCCTTATTCGCGTTCGTGCTACGGTTTTATAAATACCATAATAATTAGAAAAAAAAAACATTAAACAAACATGTATTTACCCTTTTCGTTCCCAAACTAGCTGTCCATATTCCGTTCTCCGAGTTTCTGTATTTATTGTAACCAGTTAAAATTGCATGCGGACACATCGTTCATATTAACGAGACATGACTGCATTGTTTGTGCTTCAAAATCGCGAAGACAGATATTCTCACGCCATAGTTGCACCTGAGTCTGCAAAACTTTAGCAGTCACTTTGCGAACTCACCTAAGCAGTTTTAATTCGTGCCCGCCGATAGACTTTAAAAGTAAAAAGTGTTGTGTCGTGTTAGCGCCAACAGTGTCGCACATTGCATGTACACAGTAGCAGCTATTTCTAACATAAATAGTGCGCGCAATATATATTTAGTTTTTGCATAGTAACGTTTCTTTAAAGTGACAGTGGAAATTATTTTTCGTTGTCATGCAAATGACTGAATAAATGTGTCAGTGAGTGCGAAATAAGCTGCATCTGTTTTCATTCCCTGGAACGCGCCGACAACAAGTAACGGACTGTCAACTGCTGAACGCAAGGTAGGCAAGCAGAACTTACAATTATTTGCGCTTACAATTGACATGGCAGGCGCGAGCCCTACATTTCTAAGTGAAACCTACTGCGGGAACGGTACTACCGGTACCGCGCGGTAGGGAACAGCGGTACGGCATGGCTGAGGGTCTGCGCCATGTTAGATTTTAAGCGGCTTCCTCTTCGCAAATGGCTAGGAAGCTCTCGACCCGGCTCAACGGCGTCAAAAGTCATAATTAAAACGTTAGCGTTTCATTTTATGAACATGGCTTTTGTCTCCTATTTTACAGGGTGATACAAGGAGACGCCAGGCTCTTTAAATCGACCGGAAAATTCGGTTTCTTAACCTATCGCGCTACGACTTTGTGCAGCGTTGCCCACAGATGGTTCATTTTTGTTGTAAAATTTGCAAAGAGCGAACTTACCTGAGGAAAAAGCAAAGAAAGAAAAAAGCTTAGCTCCTATGGAAACGCAGCGACGCCACCGGTCTTCAAACAACACGGCGCCGTTTCGCACGGGAAACAAGAGATGGCGCAACGAACGCCGCCAACGAACGAGCATACGGCGCCGAGAGCCGGCGTCTTTTCTTTAGCAGACGATCTTTTCGACTCAAAAGCGGCGCGCGTTCCGCAGGGGGCGACAGTCGCAGAAACAAAAACCACAACTGATATGAAAAAAGGTCGCGCCGCTTTTGATTCGAAAAGATTGTCTGCTAAAGAAAAGACGGCAGCTCTCGGCGTCGTATGCTCGTTCGTTGGCGGCAGGGCGTCGCGACCGCTTGCGCCATCTCTTTCTCCCGTGCGAAACAGCGGCGTGTTGTTTGAAGACCGGTGACGTCGCTGCGTTTCCATAGGAGCTAAGCCTTTTTCTTTCTTTACTTTTTCCTCGGGTAAGTTCGCTCTTTGCAAATTTTACAAAACAAAATGCACCATCTGTGGGCAACGCTGCACAAAGTCGTGGCGCGATAGGTTAAGAAACCGAATTTTCCGGTCGATTTAAAGAGCCTGGCGTCTCCTTGTATCAACTGTAGTTTCGCAATCTATCGATAGAGCAATGAGTGGCCGATTAGTTGCAGTAATGAGCGCCTCCCACCATGGAAGCGCTGCTGAGCGGCTTTTCACCCAGAAATCGGCTCCATTGCGTTTATGCAAGTCAGTAACCGAAACTTGCGGGCCCCACACATGCACCGGAAAAAAAAAAATGTCGCCATTTGCCTCGGCCAGCTGCTTGTACTGGAAGAAGTTCTGCCTTGCCCCAGCCCTCTCGTCGACGCCGTTGCATCTTGAGAAGGCGCCCTGCGGCTTGAAATTGTGCCACAGCTAAAAAAACGCACGCACACACCCGAGGATGCAACGCCGAGTTTGCACAACGGATCCGTCTAACTGTGACCTACTGGATATCAAACAGCGAATAGGCAGGTCTTTTGGTGGGGTTTTCGAAGACCTTCTTGGAATCCTTAAAGCCCTTGACTGTCCCAGTAAAGCCGTGCAATAATTTGTTTGTGATGCTGGCTGTCCCACAACGCTGAATAAACCAAATCTGATTGAATAGGGATACTCCCTTCGGAGCTTGAACGTTGTTTCGCATGCATTTCGTTTTCTCCATTTACACTTTTGTCACTGAAAATATTCCCGGTGGGAGCTTGAGTGGTTGAAAACCACTGCTATAAAACTTTCCAACACTGATCACACTGGGGAAAAGTGCCGAGTCAGCGGGCCGTGGGCACGTGTCTAGTATTCCACAAAAGAGAGCTACTGTGCATGCGCAGAATAAGCTCGACAGCCCAGGAGACAAGAGTGGCTGTGCGCATGAGGCTGTTGGTGGAATGGTCAGTAGTCACAGACAAAATGGAAACATCAGGGAGGACCTTTTAGACTCCTTGCTTAACGACTGATCCACGGCCCATCGACTTACACTGCACGACGCGCTACTCGTTCTCATTGGTAGGTCGTATGAAATTTACCAAAAATCATGAAGGCGAAACGATAAACAAAAATCGGTGTAGCTGTCGAACGTCATGCTCCCAACGTGTGCCTGCCATTATTTGGAAACGCGACGACGAAAGAATGTACACAAACTGTCAGCGCTCTCCCGTGGTAAGCTACCGCGCGAGTAAAGGGAATCGTTGGCCCCTTGAAATTATCACGTATCGGTTTCTCGACACACTGTGCAGGGGTGGCCGAAAATTGTGCATTTTGTGCATCAAGATTTCAAAAACTTAACTTTATTCAGTAAAGACTAACAGCATAAATTCGCCATTTAGGGAAGGGAGTGCTCACATGCTGCAAGTTCTGTGTCTCTAGGCTTGATTCGTAGGATTAGAATATATTTAAATATTTTTTTTTTCTATCTATTCACACGTGTGGGTGTTCATTCGAAACTTTACGATGGGCGTTCCAAGTGACGCTGCACTGAGAGTGAATGAACGTGTAAATGGAAGCGGTTTTCAAGCTTTTGGCCGTCACGGAGCCGCAATGCATTCGGCCTAGGAGGTCTTGTGCAACGGCATAGGAGACTTTTTGTTATAATGTTTTTTTTATTTGACGCGGTCCCCCCCCCCCTCCTCCCCCCCCCCCCCCCCTTCCAAACGCTCTCGAGGACTACCAATGGGTCTGCGGACCACTATTCGAGAACGCTAGACTAAAGCAAGCCCATCGTTCCAAGGCGCATTTTCTCTACCCATACGGGGCAGCAGTCCGCACTGCCCGTCTATACCAAAGCAGCCGACGCAAGAGCCGCGGACTACGTCAAACTTTGTAAGCCTGGAGCACAGCGAGGCACTCGCTGACGAATCCGTCCGCACAGGCAAATCGAGACCTGGAGATGTCGAAATTATCACTCACGGCCAACCGAACGCCGATACCGGCGTCGTAATGCAATAGCAGTTTTCAAATTGAGGGCCTACGTGTTTGTCGAAAACTCTGAATGTAATAGGAGTTTAAACATATATCTCCCAATTTAATAGCAAGCTATGAAGAGGGCTCACCGCCCTGTTTCAAAGGCGAGATTTCCAAGTTAAAGAGCCATACATAATCAGTATCTTTGTTACATTTTACCTGAATAGAGAATGAAGCCGAAGGTACACGAGTAAGAGTCTCTCTTTGAGCGGGTCATTTCCAGCATGCACGCTGAACTGGGTGAAGATATTGTTTGAGGCAAGGTGCACGCTTAAAGCTTCGCTCCCACTCTGGAACCAGTGTAAAGGTATGTTCACACGATGCATCGTTTTGGCGAGTTTGACGTTTTGACAGATGCCCCGCCCCGTCTGAACGAGATAGATAAAGACGCGCTCAAACGAAAAATGATGCGCGCTATCCTCGCTCTTGAAGCGCAAGTTTGCTGAAACTTCACCAAGGCCCATCAATCACCCGAAGAAGGAACGCAGCCGCTGCCAAGTGCTGCTCGACATAGCTGTGACGTCTGACCTTCGAGGCGGAGCGACCTTTCGGAGAAGCCCGATTTTTAATCGTTTCTGTGTCCGGGCCAAAGCTGAAAAAAAAAAAAAAAAACGGTGGAGGCGATTGATGAGCGGAGAAGCGGAGCGCACGGGCGGTACGGGTTGGATGTATGGTCTGGCGGCGGGATGCAAATTCCTCAACAGTTTCGACGAGTGCAGTCTCTGTCTACAAACATAATGACTGAAGATAATTGATTTCAGCGCTGCAAAAAAGTACAAAATATATTGAGATCATTTGTGTATACTTTGACGTTCGCAGTCTTTCCTTGGTTTGGCAGGCTTAGTAAACCGAGTGAGTCTAATCCGAAAACGTTTATAGAGTGATACAAATAAAGCAACCTGCCTCTTCACACTGTTTGTACTTCATATAATTTGCTCTGAAACGCTTGATATTCCTGGTGCAGATGACAAAGTTCGGCGAAGTTCTCGCGAGGCAAAACGTCATTGTTTTCGTGCGTCAAACTCGACGTGCGAACTAGCTGATTGCTCAAAATCTCGGTTTCGTGAAACCATTGTGCATTGAAAAAATACACCGTCTGAACAAGCCTGAAGTTGAACTCTATTTAAACCATAATATTGAGTGAATTTCATTGGTAGCGCAATGATAGTGGTGAATGATACCATTTCACTCAAAAGTCTCGAATGTCACTGCCCTATTATACACAGAGACATGTGTTGCAACGTAGGGTTTGAAAGCAGAACCGCTGCCTCCAGTGGAAGCTCTCTAACTCTGATAACACTTTGATACAGGTGCAGCCAAAGCAGGACAGAAGTCAATGAGCACGAGCTGGATGCGGAGCTTCTTCAGAACAAATTTCATTGCCACTGGGCAACTCGGCAGTTTTCTCGTAACAAAACCCTGAAAGGCTACGCTTTAAGAAAAGGCAAGGCACATCCAGTTCCGAGATTGCGGAAAGTCGCAGACACAATCCGGAAGGGGCTCACTTGTAAGCCTCAATGAACTGAAAGGGCCTCGAGAACATAGACTGGACGGAGATGTAGGTCGTTACAACGGGAGAAGGCGAAAAATCAATCGCACATTGAGAATTCGGTCGTATGGCGACAGATCAGCCGCATGGCAGCAGATCAGCTGCACGGCAACAGATCAACCGCATGGCACAGATCAGTCGCACGGCAACAGATCAGCCATAGGGCTACGGATCAGACACAAGGCAACAGATCAGCCGTACAGCTACGGATCAACTAAATGGCAAAAATAGAGCCGCAGGGCTATAGGTCAGCCGCATGGCCGCGGGCAGAGACTGTGGGGTTGGGGGTGAGGAAAGGCGAGAGGACAAGTGGCCGCTTGCCGATGACGATACAGTCTTCGAGGCAGTCGAGGACGAAGCCCAGGATATTCGTCTTGGAGATGCGGACGTCCAGGGGCAGCTGGGCCATCACCCTACCGACAACGGTAAGGTCCCCGTCGTACGGACTGAAGGAGCCCATGGCTCCCATCGTCAGGGTGCTCACCTGCGCACAGAGAGGGGAGGGGGGGGGGGGGGGGCGTTTGAACGCGGGCTCGAGCAGGCGTGACTACAGCGCCTGGATCGTGTGACTGGTGCGTTCAAAGCTGGTTCGCACACGAATGTGCAAAGGCCCGCTCACACACTTGCGTTTGCTTACGACCCAGTTCTGAGGATCTTCTACGAGAGAAAACAAAGGCAGGTTGGTGCCATCTATGAAGTGGCCCTGGGAGCGCACTTTGCTCCGTTCACCCCTAAGCTGAGACTGCGGTGGGAGCTACGTCCTCGTTGGACCAGTCGTTTGAGACGTCGTCCTCTTTATTTTCTGTCTCTTCTACGTTTTGATGTTTCTTTTCCACCACAGCCTCAGGTTAGTCAAACATGGTTAATTTTAAAGTTGTCTTAGTGAATAGCGAATTTCGAGGATCCCGGCTTCACAACAGGCAAAGGTTAAAAAAAACGAGAGAGGCCCAAGTTCACAGCTCCTTGTGCACAATCCGCAGACAAGCAAGGCACTTTTTTCTACACCCGACCAGTCCGCTGGAGGCAAAATACTTTGGACGTAAATTAAACATAAAAACGGTCTTGAGCATTCTTTTGAAGATCCAAACCGCGTTTTCTGAAGAGGAGTACTTTCACCGAACACAACAGAAGCCAATATAGAATCATTCGCCCCCGACGCAGCGATGTCGCACGTTCTTGTAAATCGCAGCTATATTGGAGTAACTAATTAATCAACCCCTGATTTACAACAGATCTTTCGTGAGCCTTCCTGGTTAAAAATCCTCTGAAGCTCGGATAATTAAATAAAAACTGATGCAGTCTCTGGATTAGCGAAGGAAGGCACGCCTCAAGGAATCATTCACCTAGCATCAGCGAGAGCTTTATTCAGCAGAAGGCGGTCATCAAGTGCGCGCGTCGATGTAAAGGTGCCTGAGGGTGGACGCCGTCAATAAGCTGAACGGCGATCCCCGAACAAAAATTCTAGAGGTCGAAGGACTGGCAGGACGAGAACCGCTGCTAATTTTGTGGAGGCACAGCAAGCAGCGTTCAAGGTTAGCGCGCCAGGCAAGATCGTAAAAAGGCTACAGATGCAATGGCAAAAACATTTCATCAGGATCGCAGTACAAAAAGTCTACTTCGTCCCGGCAACTAGTACGCGCTTCTGAAGTGCTGGAAAATGTTGTCAACAAATATTGTCGTATCGATAGATGCTCAATATGCAAAAAAAAAAAAAAATGTATCCGGACTACTGTAAACTTCCTCAGTTGTCAACTTTGAGGAGCATAAATCGTCAGTGTACCTTCGAGGTCTTCTAGAATTTAATGTAAGCTAGATAAGCTAGCGACACACTGGATGATGCAGGAGAGACTCGTAAAGCAGTGATAGAAAAGTTGTAATCCGAGGTTTATTGCAAGGACGAAGTTTCATAGCACATTCTTTTTGTTGTGCGGTCTCAGTGTCATGTACTTCTTGGGTTGCCGCCTATCGAGTTCTTGTGAGTTGTAATGTTTTACCCGCAAGTGCTTTAAAATTATCAAACTGTTCTTTGCAAATACAAATGATTTCACTCAGATTCGTTTTCATACGCCTACACGGCCCAAAACGAGTCCTACTTTCAATGCATGAGGCTGCAGAGTGAGAGATAAAACAAAATACATGGTTGCCATCCGGAAGGTAATGGCTCTCACAATAGCGTCCGTGAAAATGAAATCGGTTAAAGCGAACCGCATGTTCAGTTTTGTGTGGACTTCAAACCCTGTGTTATTCAACTCTGGATTACAGTGGCCCTCTGGATACAGACCCCAAGGGTTCGGAAATTTGCCATACAGTTTTACTTGGTGTCTTTGTGGTGGCGTCTTGAAAGTAAAGTACACATTTGAGCTTATGATGTAAGCGAGAGGTACACAAAATTGTTTAGAAGTTTTTTTAGGGGGGCGCGCGAATTTTGTACACATTCAAGGAGTCATGTCTCCCCCATAGTCGCTACACCTGGGGTGCCTCAGGGATCTAATCTTGATCTCTTTTATACATAATTTTTTCCAACGTTCTTTTCGACTGTATAAAGGTTTCTCAAGTGTTGCAATATGCTGATGACGTAAAAATATTCCACAAAATTGAGATCCCTGGAGATTGCTTGCAATTACCAAGGGACATTAATGCGGTCAGTGCGTGGTTTTCAAATAATTGTCTTTTGTTAAATTCAAGAAAAACCAACATCATTACATTTAGCCGAAAAAAATTGTGCATACGAATTCTTACATGCTGAACCAGTGTGAAATAGAAAAGAAGTCTGAAAGTTGTGATCTCGGTGTGTTATGGGATTCCACCCTTCTAATGGAAGCATATGTCAATGCTGTAGTTGCCTTCATCATTGACGACGCTTGGCATGGTGTCCAGAATTTTACGGCACTTTAAAAACCCGCGCACTGCAATATTACTGTATAACTTGCGTCCGCTCTAGATTGGAATTGGGATCAAGTGCGTGGAATTCATTGACTTTGTCTAGACTGGAGCGCATTGAAGGAGTCCAAAAACGCGTTATGCGTTTAATTTACGACCAACACCTTGGGAAAAAATTCTATGATTATAACTGGTTACTTTGTAAATTTCAAATGACCACCCTTGCTGGGAGAGGAGATAATCGAGATTTGTTATTTTTGCATAAAATATTGAACGATGGAATAACTTGCGCAAATCGGCTAACCGATATAAGCATTCACGTACCATCTCGCTCCTTGAGATATACTGAACTTTTCTCTGCTCCCAGACATTCTAACCTCTCGCCTCTCACAAGAATGATGGTCTTGTATAACAATTTTGAGTCATCTGCAAAAAATGTCTTTCTGAATTTCAGCGATTTTAAAAACGTAGTGGTAGCGAAAATGACATTATGCGTCTGCATTTCAATGTTGTCTTTGTAATTTTATTATTCCAGTGTTTGCTTTACTTGTTTCTTTGTGAATGTATTATTGTGTACCACTGGTAAGGCATTTAGCTGTTGGTGGGCATCCTAAACTCAAGAATAATAAAACACCGAGCCGGAACTTAGTTCTGGTGTCTAAACTTCGCCCTCGTTTTAAAGGGAAGCTGAAGCGGTTTTAAATATGAGAAAAAACACCTGAGCCTAGTTAATGAGACCTCAGCCATCACGAATATCGTATTCGTTTGGTCATTTTCTGCGCGGATTAACCGGAAAAGCGCCTTTAAAATAGCGCCGAAGCCACGCCTCTCCGAAGCAGAAGGAAAGGGGAGAGAGGAGGGAAGCCCGTCAGCCGGCGTCACAAAAGGATTGGCTGGGGGACCCCGCCGCGGCTGGCCGCGCTTTCCTTGTAGTCTGCTCTAGTGTATTTTCAAGCCGTCGTCAATCTGCCACTGCATAGCGCTTGCTTTTATCCGCTGACCGGTCATGCTATGGACTCAATCGCCTGACGTGTTGATTGTTCTCTTGTTTGTTCACGTGTTTGCAGACTTGGATGGAACAGCGCGGATGAACAGTCACACTCACATGCACACAGGAAGCAAACAGACTCGCAGCGCTGTTTGCTTCCTGTGTGCATGTGAGTGTGACTGTTCATCCGCGATGTTCTATCCAAGCATGAATCACCAACTTGCCCGAGCATCCACATTATCAAGTGTTTGCAGAATTCTCGTGGCACCAAACCAACTGACTTGTGCTGATGCACGATGCCGTACTCGGGTGTAGCCGCCAGCTTTCACGAACAGGGCTCGTCGCAGTTGTTCTTCCCGCTTACCGTCTTTTCCACTTCGTCCCCGAGATTTTAAAGGGGTGGGTGGGTTTGAGCAAGTACACCGTTTCTTGTTCGAAACGTGTTTCGGATGGCGCATATGAAAACTATGTACGTGTGGGTTTGGGTCTGAAGAAGGCTCGCCTGAACCCGACGCTCTGCCGACCACCTTTGAAGGTAAGAAGGCAATTCAGCGCATTAAATGTCACAAGCAAAGAGGAAACGTAACTAGGTAGGAATTGTAGGTCGACTGTTCTAGAAAGAAGCTATTACGTTATTAGAATTGTGCAGTGTGCTAGAAAAGCCGCGATCATTTATCCGAATAGCGGGTTTATACTCGCTCTCTTGTGTTGACCGCCTTATATTATTGTTTTAGTGTTGGTTTCTTATATTGTTGAAGTGACCATATTTTCCGGACCGACTCCGGTCCGAGAAATCTGGGAAACAAAAGAAAACAATCTTGGGTAGCCCAAGATTATTTTCTTTTGCTTTTAATCTACTCGGCCACCCAGTCACTTGGGAGAGGATGGCTTGCTCTGATAAGTGGTCATGTAATTCATAATGCGACTTTCACGGTGCAACTTGTTTTAGCATAAACGTTTTTTTTTTTTTTTTTTACAGTTGCTGACATTATTTGAGGTCACATATTTTTTAAACGTAAACATAATGTTTGGTAAATTTTCCTTCCAAAGGTTCATATTCTCTTCAGGAGAGCTTTTTGGAAATACAAAGCATGTGACCTTCTGTTCTGAATTCAGTTCTTTTTTTACAAGTTACGCAGTGTTTTCCGTATAAAATTTGTGTCATGCAACAATTCTTTGTGCCGTAGAAATGCGATCGGACGATGATAATGCTTGGTGGTGGTGTGATGCAGTCAACAAATCTTGGTAGAAATATGCGAATGTAGAGGCCCAGGAAGCTTTCACAATTTCAACATCAAATTAAGGGCTGCCGGGCACACATCTCCGATTTTTCTAAAGCTCTAATAGCGTAATAGTTTGTGGCAAACAAACTAAACGCAGCAGAGAGTACCGCTATCACAGGGATGGACCTTCTGCGCAGTTATTCGCATAGTGCGGAAGGACATGGCGGTAGCAGAACAGCGACCCTGTCTTATGACCCGTCTCATCTCAAGGGAAGCTCTCCCGTCGCCCGATCACTTCAGCCTTGATGAACAATGCAGTCTGCACGCTCACGCGTCCAGCAGCTGGCAAGCACGAAGGCCGATGTGTGCAGAATTCTTGTCCTCTGACGACCGTTTTGGGGAGGGTCACGCTAATCCGGCTTGAGGCGTCCCGTCAATAGCACTCCGTTTATTGTCAACGTTTTACGTTGCAATAAGTAGCAGTCAGTACGTTCCTGAAGGTATGAAGCCGGCCATGTCGCGTCCGCGCAAGCGGTTCCTCGTGTCTGCGCTTATTACTGCGGGGGGTCAATTTCCTACTTTGCCAAGGGCTGGAACGCGTACTTTGTCACGTCGAGGGTCGTCTGGACACATTCCTCTTTCGGATCCATCGAAAGATTTCGAAAAATGAGAAGCCTAACCCGATTTACAAGGGCAGAAGACCTGGCGCCCAGCTACTTCCGCAAGCGACGTAGCTAACGAGAATCAAGATGGTCCTTTTATGTCGTAGTGGCACGTCACGCGTCACTAGCCAATGGCGTGCCGCTGCGGCGATCGCTTCTGATTTCTTCGCTTTTTTTTCGCGTTTAGAGATTATTTTGGGTCAAACGGTTGTGATATTTGGACGCAGCAGGCACAAACACGTCAAAATCAACCATTAACTCATTTTTTTTTTCGAAAAGCTCTTCAGCTTCCCTTTAAGAGACTGTGCTCTAACACGAAGCTTCGTGCTGTCATTGCATGAAAATCAATTCTTTTAGTGCGCCTATTATTTTTCGTTATTGGCGTTTAGCACAGCTATTTTACTTTGATTGCAACAGTCATATAAAATTTCAGCACTAATTTCTTTGGCGTTATAAAAAGCTGGTGAAGGCCAAGGGCGATTTGCAACGAAATATTTTGTTAGATGCTTCAAATGTCAGCACAGTTTGAAAGCGCGGCCTTAAATATGCAAAGGCTTCAAGGGAGAGTGATTTTAATACATGCGCCCAACTGCGCGCTATATGCATGTTAAGTAGAAGAAAACGTGCTCTCATGTTACGTTCGCTGTACACAGGTAGCAAGATTACGAATTAAGCAGACACCGTAAGAACATATCAACAGAACCACTGATTACCTTTTTTAATGTAAATATGTAAATACATGTGGAGGTCTTCGCCGCAGAGTGTTAATTTTGTGTGCCATATGTGCTATAAAATAAGGTGCGTGTTCAAAGTGGGCTCATTTTCTCAGACGACACGCGCTGAATAGATAGTAGTAGTGAGTCACTGTGCACAAAAAAAAAAAAAAAACTTGTTTTGCTGAACTTCCTCAGCCCTTGCTTGAATTAGCTCTAGAAGTGAGTAATCGTAAAGAAGTAGGTAATTAAATCCGAAACAAAGATTACACAAGAAAGAAACATGCAAGAAGGTATATGAGGGCCAGAGAGACTATGGAGTGTAGGAAGTTAGCTTTTCTTAAAGTCCGAAAATGTATATCCAACCAAAATTTGAAAAGCAACCCGACGTTTCAAAACAAACTCGGTTTCTTCTTCAGGGGTGACTGAAGGCACGCGGACACAGCAGCAGGTCCTAACCTCTTCGTCTTCAAAAAAGAAGAAAGGAAATAAAAAGGAAAAGAAATTAAAAAAAGAAATTAGGAAACTGAAAAATTGTAAAATAACGTTTTTAGCAATGGAGGTGGTCGTCTTTTTAGCTTTTCTGTCAGGTCACGGAGGCCATGCACATACATAGAGGGCAACGCGCCCAGCGACCTGTTAAGGTTTCCTGGCGTGTGCTGGATTTGCCACGATTCCAAGAAAGGTCTTCTTCGAAAATTAAGCTCTGTGTCCACCACGTGCGCATTCGCGAAGTCAATGCGATGGTCTAGGGTATCGCAATGTTCAGCGATGGCGCTGCGCTCACTGTCAAACTTCCGCACGTCCTTTTTGTGTTGGCGGATACGCTCGGGAAAGTTCGTCTCGCCGATGTAGGTTGCGGGGCACTCTGCGCAAGGAATGGTGTAAACCACGCCTTGTGCCCTTTCTTTTGGTAGGCGATCTTTCGGTCTTAGCATAAACCTTCCGAGTGTGGACGTGGGCTTGTGGGACACCAGAATACCTTCCTTTCCCAGTACCCGTGCGAGCGCTTCGCTGGTTCCCTTTACGTAGGCAACGCTGATGCGCGCGACTCGATGGGGCTGTCTTTCTTCTACTGGCACCTGGTTTTGTCTGGCGAGACCTTGGCGTCGGGCGATGCGCTCAATAAAGGTACTAGAGTAGCCATTTTTCTTTAGGTCCTCAATTATGGTCTTGTTCTTTTTATCGGTTTCCGAAGAGCAGATAGTCGTTGCCCTACGCAGGAGGGTCGAAACCACTGAGGCCTTATGACTCGTTGGATGGTTGGAGTCAAACTCGAAGTAGCGTCCGGTGTGTGTCGGTTTTCGATACACCGTAAACATCAGATCTTGTCCTCGTCGGTACACCAGCACATCAAGGAACGGCAAGGTGCCATTCGTCTCACATGGAATGTGAGACGAATGGCACCTTGCCGTTCCTTGATGTGCTGGTTCTGATCATGCGGTCGTCTATACCTCGTGTTGCCTTGAAGTGAAAGCTGCAATCAGAAACAGATAGCAGAATTGAGATTCGGGACAAACATATTGTCACGAATGACAAGTGATGAGGCGACGAAAAGTGAAGTAAACTAAACGTTTAATGGGGCGAACTCGTGCTCAAAAATAAAAGGAAACAGAAGATAAAAATAGAGCGTCGCGGTCGTCGATAGCGGCGTAACAGCAAGATCGAGTGCTTGGGCAAGACTGCGTGAGGATCGCCCTTATGTACACGCGTTGGCTTCTGGAACAATCGACCTAGAATGTTCGGTGACGGGAACATTTGCACGTCGAACAAGTAACAGGATTCTCGAATTTGCTAGAACACTAAATTGAAAGGATAAACAAAAGACGCGTCGCTCCCAGGAATCGGACCCTGGCACTTCGCGTGGGAGGCAGGCACGATAACCGTTAGGCCACGGCCGCGCTGCCTACTTGGCTAGATGGCGCGCGCGGCATTACTCCCCCCTTTAAAAAGTGCACCGCCCCGATGCAGCACAGAATACAAAAGTAAATAAAAATAACCGCAAACTAAACAGTCATTCGGAACAAATAACGTCCACAGTCCTATCGAGCGCAATACGGCTTCAGGCGCACGACGTGGACGACTTCAGGTCGTGGTGGGCGGCGTGATGATGTTCTTGTTCCATCGGGCATCACCTCGTAGTTCAGCTCCCCGACGCGACGAAGTACCTTGTATGGTCCAAAGTACCGTTTAAGCAGTTTCTCACTGAGGCCGCCGTGACAGATGGGCGTCTACACCCACACCCTGTCTCCGAGCTGAAAGTGGACGTCCCTGCGACAAAAGTTGTAGCGGTCCGCGTCGATGCTTTGCTGGTCTTGAATCAGGAGTCCGGCGAGCTGGCGGACTTCTTTGGCCCGTTGAGCAACCACCTGGGCGTCGTCGCTCTCATTGCCAGATGGCTCATGGGGCAGCATGGTCTCCAGCATGGTCGTTACCTTCGGACCATGTACCAGCTGGAAAGGTGTGAATCCAGTGGTCTCTTGAACGGCCGTATTGTAGGCGAACGTGACGTAGGGCAAACCTAGTCCCACATCTTGTGCTCTACGTCGACGTACATAGAGATCATGTCCGTGATTGTCTTGTTGAGTCGCTCCGTCACCCCGGTGGTCTGCGGGTGGTATGCAGTGGTACGACGATGGCTGGTGTGACTGAGCCGGAGGATTTCTTGGGCCAGCTGCGCCATGAACGATGATCCGCGATCTGTAATCAGAACTTCGGGAGCGCCGTGCCGGAGGACAATGGACTCGAGGAAAAACTTGGCGACTTCAACCGTAGTCCCTGAAGGAAGGGCTTTCGTTTCTGCGTACCGCATGAGATAATCTGTGGCGACGATTATCCAACGGTTTCCTAGGGTCGACGGCGTAAAAGGACGAAGTAGATCCATTCCGATCTGCTGGAACGGTCCAGTTGGCGGAGGAAGGTCTCTCGCCAACGAAGTTGGCAGGAGACCTGCGGGCTTCGTCGGCGATTTCTTGCGTCGCTGGCACTCGTGGCAGGATCGGGTGTAGAGGTGGACGGTTTTGGGGAGCTTGAGCTAGTAATACTTTTCACGGATACGGGCCATTGTTCAGCTGTATCCAAGGTGTCCGGACGTCGGGTCGTCGTGACATGCTTGAAAGATCTCCTCTCGAAGGTCAGTTGGGATTACCAGCAGCCACGGCGAGTTGTCGTCCCCGAAGTTCTCTTTGTAGAGTACACCTCGTCGAATGGCGAAGGTCGGCAGGGCTCATGAAAAAACACGGGGCACGGTAATCCCGCGCCATTCCAGGTGCTCGATTAAGGCGCGCAGCTCCGGATAGTATCGTTGACGTCGTGCAATGTCATCGGTGTTCACTGCTTCTAGGAAGCACTCGTCGTCATCGTCGTCTCTGCTGCCGGAAGGTGTTTCGACAGGGGCCCTAGACAGGCAGACAGCGTCGCTGTGATTGCGTCCTGACTTGTAAACTACAGTCATGTTGAACTCTTGTAGTCGGAAGCTCCATCGAGCGAGGCGTCCTGATGGGTCCTTGAGATTCGCAAGCCAGCAGAGCGAGTGGTGGTCCGTGACCACGCGAAACGGGCTTCCGTACAAGTACGGACGAAACTTCGTGATTGCCCAGACGACCGCGAGGCATTCTTTCTCAGTCGTGGAGTAATTTCTCTCCGCCTTGGACAGTGTCCGACTTGCAGAGGCGATGACCCGTTCGGTGCCTTCTTGTACTTGAACTAGTACCGCGCCAAGACCTGCGTTACTTGCGTCAGTGAGAATCTCGGTTTTCGCATTCTGATCGAAATGTTCAAGAACAGACGTACTGTTAAAGAACTTTTTCTTTAACAGTACGACTGGAGAGGCCCATGGACTGCTTGAAGGTGGGATTATGTTGTCGTTCAGAATCTATTGAACTTGCTCCTGGATCACCTTCCTGTCTTTTACGGAGACTCTGTATGGCGATCGATGCACGGGGCGCGCGTCGTCCTCGGTAATGATGCGGTGCTTCGCAAGGGCGGTTTGGCGCACCTTCGACGACGTCGCGAAGCATTTGCGGAATTCGGCGAGGAGGTTAATAAGCTGCCGTCTTTTCGAGCCCGGAAGCTTTGGGTCAATGTCGAGCTGTTCTGGCGACGTAGTGTCTTGCTGAGGCGGTGAGGATTCTTCAGTAATCACAGCGATTTCGGCGGAGTTCCGGAGCTCCTCGACGCGACCCACGGCTGCACCTTTCGTGAGGTGGTACGTTTTTTTTTCGGAAGTTCGTGATGAGGACCACAGTGCGGCCATCCTGAAGATCAGCTACTCTTCTGGCGACGCCTATTCCTCTTCCCAAGAGCAATTGAAGGTTTCCTTCTAGAACAACTTTGCCGCAGGTAGCTACATCGGTCACGACGGGTACGACAACACTTGATCGCGGCGGCAGGTTCACATGGTCGACAGCGATTCGGACGGCGGCTGCCGCTGTTTGGGGTATCTCTGCAGGCGGAACAGGCGTCCGCAGCGTCAATCTGTTCTCACCAAGGTCGATGATGGCGCCGTATTCGAAGAGAAAGTCCATGCCGAGAATGACGTCCCTGGAACAGTCTTGTAGAACGACGAACTTCACAGGACACGTTTCGCCGTGAATTTCAACGCGAGCAGTGCGCCTTCCGACAGGCGTGATAAGGTGTGCTCCGGCGGTTCGAATCTGTGGTCCATCCCACGGCGTCATTACTTTTCGAAGGCGGCGGGAAAGCCTCCCACTCAGGACGGAGTAGTCTTCTCCAGTGTCCACGAGTGCTGAAGCGTCGTGGCCGTCAATGACGACGTTTAGGTTGTTGGACACCTTTGCAGGGGCGTCGCTGCGGCACGTGGCGTCAAGAGAGGGGAGCGCTTGGGCGTTCTTGGAGGCTTTTTACTACGGTCGCCTTTGGCAACGCCACCTCCAGGCGTTGCCGCACTTAGTTTTCCCGGCGACGCAGCGGAGACAGGCTCTATCGGCGGTGTCGTGGCGCTGGAGACGCTGAACGTCGTGGCGACGGGGAGCGGGATTCACGGCGGAGAGACGGGGCTGAGGCTGGCGAGCGTCGCAGGTACTCCTCGATGTCGCGAGGGCGTTCGCCGTACCTCGGGCGTGGGTCGTTAGGGTCGAACCCGCGCAGTTCCATTTGCCGGTAGGGACAACGGCGGCAGATATGGTTAGCCTCCCCGCAGTGGTAGCACAACGGGCGCCGATCGGCCGTTCTCCACACGTCGGTCATTCCTCGTCGAGGGTCGCTCCGGGCGAACGTACTGGGCTTCTTCCTCCTGACGCTGAGGATACCGCGACGTTTGGGCGTCTCTTCGTGGTGGCGCCGCGCCACGTGAACACACATTTTAACGCGCCATTCGGATAGGAAATTATTTGCTAGCCCTAAATGGGTATCGTCCGGAAGGTTGGTTATCTTAAACTTATTTAGGACATCCCAAAACTCATTCGCCTATTTATAACAGGAATGAAACACGTAGAAAAATATGCTCGCGCAGGTGCTTGCAAATGGGCAGGAAAACAGATACAAAAAATTGTTTTCAATTCTCATAAAAGTTTATTACAGCCTATTCCGTAGAAAATTACAAACGTGCAAGCGATCTGTGGAATGCCAAGAGGCACTCTAAGCTTTTATACAACTGAGAAGATCGCAAAGCAAACAACAACCGAAGTAATTCTAGACTATCAAGGCAGACTTTCGGATAAATTATTCTCCCGGCGGCCGCGAGAACAGACGCTGCATAATTCTATAGATAATCTCGACGTGTACCCGTAGAAGAACGGTCACTCGTTGCCAACAAGTAGGTAGGAATGCACTTACCATATTAACAGCGGACTTGAAAGATGTAATCCAAGATAAATGTCGACACGGTCAAAGCAGGACAACCACACAAAAACTAAAACGAAAAGGAAGGCTCCTTGAAGTTTCAACACGATGCGGCGCACAAGCTGTCATTTGCCGAACCCAACCGAACCGCAAGAATTCCTGACTTCTTTGAAGAATCGCTTGTTGCCGATATACGCGTAAGACTTTTCGAACATTTGGTGCACATCCCATACGTTGTCGGGAGACATCCTAATAAGACCGCAGGGAAAGGGGGCAGATCGAAGCAGGCAGGACAAACGAAGTTGCAACGGACAACAAGCAAACAAAACAAAGCGATTGCCAGCGCGCGCGCTGCCGGATCTGTGCTTATCAGCATGTAGCGTGCCCTCCCCTCTCTCTGGTCACGTGACAGAGCTGACCAGAGAGGAGGGAATAGGGCGATGGCGAGGTCAAGGCACAGGAGACCGACACACACACACCCTCCCCAACCCTCTCCTCGTGCATTCTAAAAAAAAAAAAAAAAAAAAAAGCTTGCGGTTGGTTTTTCGTGGCAATGCAGTCAATGCTAGGGGAGATGGTGCACCGACCGCTATACACGCGCTTTCCTCCTCTCTTGGAATTGCCACTGCACGCCGCGTTTGCACCCTCGGAAAGCAGGCGGAACGCGCGCATTTCAGCACGCTGGAACGCTGGAAATGGCGTCGGCCAGAAGCTCGGCTTGCGCCCGAGCCAAAAAAGCACCCAGAGCGACATCGTAATTTGACTGCTGCAACGGCGGGCCTGCTCTCGCAATGCTCGATGTTCTTGCAGCCACGTCTTCGCGCGTTACCTTCGTTGAGTCTTGAATTGAGGTGAAATGAAGTCTAGAAATATATTCTTTCACGCGGTCGCGTCCTCTGCGCGAGAGATTCGAGCTGAATAAGTAAATTGAGGCAACAAAGAACACCACATTTTTAAAGTTCTGTCAAAAATATCGGCTCGCCAACGTCGCATGTTTACGTTTAAAAAAATCGCTCATTGCAGTTGCAGTATAAGCAAACATCAGCGCAATTAAAGTATAAATATCATTACTTGCATTACGCGGACGATTGTAAACAGATGAACCGGCGAACCCGCGGCTTTCCGGAAACAGGCTGCCACGGCTGAAATAGGCGTGCCCATGCCTCCGATCGGTACGTTCAGTATCAAACGGGCTCGGGAGAGCCGTTTGATTAAACCGGTACAGTTTGCCGGTCACCGGTCATCCGTCTGTGCAACATGATCGCCGGTTTGAGCGAACGTGCGACAACTTTGCTCAAACAAGTGGCCCATTTGATCAGACAAGTGACCCGTTTGCCGAAGGAGTGACCTGTTTGCCCAAATAGGCGACCGTTATGGCTCATACGGGGGACCCCTTTGAGCCATACGGGCGACCCATTTGACAAACTGGTGACCGGTATAGCTAAATTGTTACCGGTATGAACCCGTTTGCTTTTATATAGACCTTTTTCGCAAGGGCGCCGCCATCTTGAATTGTCGTCACTATGGGCGAAAACATTGTTTTGCCGTCGCCACGCCAATAGAAGGCATTTAGGAGATAAACATAACCGTCACACATTCTCGTTTTGCCTCCCCTCTATTTTTTTACTATTTGCAGGTTGAAACGTTTTGATAGTTTTTCGTCGCCCATACCGGATATGCCTACTTTGCGGTCGGGGGCGAGAGTAAGCGGAAAAGGTCTATAGGCGCCAAATGGTTTTTTTTCAGTGGGGGACTAGCTGCGCGCGCGGCAATATCCCTAGAGGGAAATGCGCAACGCCGCATCGGGTCTTGTAAAAGCAATATTTTTAACTTCTAAAAAGGTAGAATTCGGTACAGTTTGGATATAATTACCGGTGCCAAGCTTAGGTCACATCAATCATGTCTTTTTACATAATTGTGACAATTTAGATAACCGCAACGCGTGAGCTGCATCGCGATCGTGAT
Organism: Ixodes persulcatus; assembly: GCA_013358835.2. NCBI lineage: Eukaryota > Metazoa > Arthropoda > Arachnida > Ixodida > Ixodidae > Ixodes > Ixodes persulcatus. The sequence goes on from JABSTQ010011024.1 coordinate 413,916, forward strand.
TAATCGTTATGGCTGACGGCGTAATGTCGCTCGTAAAGTGCGCGTGTGTCTGTACGGAGATTCGTCTCACTTTTGGAATTTGTGCTGTTCAGTCGCGCTTTCTCAAAGGTTATAACGTCGCGATTGCTGCACGGCAGTCTGGTGGGGGACGTAAACTAAGTGTCGTCGCTGAACTCGAGGGGTAGGAAAGAATAATGGCCCCATTGAAAAAGATTCCTCTCAAGAACGCAGAAGAAGGCGCATTATTTCGAGGGCGGACGCGCCTCGTCCGTTACCACACGCCAGATCGGGTGTACTGTCGGTAAGGGCTGGAAATCGCATTGAGCGGTTTTAGCGTTGCGCTGCCGTTCGCAGCGGAATTGCTACTGGGAGCTCCCGCTGTAAATTTGAAGCATGCCTTCAGCGCGCTTAAAGCCTTACCAGACGTACCGTGGCCACCGCAGAATGCGGTAACGGTCTGCTAAAACTTGCTACTGCAAGTCAACAGACACCGTGTTGTTTTCGGTCTTACTGACATTGCACGAGTGTGCTGCCTCGTAATGTTTCTTCAAAATCACGGATCGTAGCGCTCAATTTCACGAGTTAGTTTCTCTAGAGCTGTGCATGAGTCACTCCAATACCAGGATTCTAAGGTGCAGACAATGGGGCATTACATCATCGCGTAAGCAGAAAGACTGTCAATTTGTTATGTGTTAACTTGTGTTTAATTGGATCATGCAGGACTCATCTGCTGTATTCAAAGGTGCTAGTGAGGACCCAGAACAGGTGGCAGCTCCGCCCCTACCAAATGGTAGGTATAAAAACAGTCTGGATTCATCTCCATGATACGTGGTTTGCACCTAAAGTCAAATTTGGGTGTTTTACGTGCCAAACCAACGACGGGCATCTGGCACGCCCCAGCGGAGGACTGAGGATTAATTTGGATCACCTGGGGATCTTTTGACGTGCAATCGAAAACTCGGTTACACGGCGCCTTCTCCGCAATCAGCCTCCGTCAGATTGCGGGCACCTCGGCCGGGATTCGAACCCGCCACATTGGGATCCGTAGGCCAGTGCTCTCGCCTCGGAGCCACCGAGGCGGCTGTGGTTTGCACCTACAGGGTGTCACAAAAGAAAATTTACACGGTATTTTTTACCGCAAAAATAAACTAGGCATCGCCGAACGCTCATTCTCCGCCCAAAGGTAGAGCTAGAGGTCACAACCGGATTCCAAAGTGTCAGCCCGATCCGATAACTTAATCAAAAGTTATAAGAGATTTTCTGAAAATTTCAATGGAAAAATGGAGCCTATTTTTGCCCGTTTTCGGTTTCTGGCGCCATAGAGCCCCATGTGTTCGAAAACTCCGTCGGCCGCTATTTTCCCATTGAACTTTTCAGAAAATCAGTTATAACTTTTGATTAAGTTATCGGATTGGGCTGAAACTTTGGCATCTTGTTGTGACCTCTAGCGCTACCTTTGGGCGGAGAATGAGCGTTCGGCGATGCCTAGATTATTTTTGCGCTAAAAAGGACCGTGTAAATTTTCTTTTGTGACACCCTGTACATCACGTCATTGACATGTATTATGCATGAGGGCCTTCGGTAGTCGCGGCTACCGAAGATCAGTGGCCACCAGCATGCGCGCATGCTGATGGCCACTGATGGTCCGTGGTTGCAGCTTTGCTACACTGTTATCATGGTGAACTGTGCTGGCTCCAGTGGCCCAAAGTGACAGCTTTTGTGCCTTTCTCAGCAATTTCATAAAACTGTGAACACTACCTGCACTGTGCATAACTGTGAGGAAGGCCGAAGAGGCTGTTATAAACATTATTGTGCCTGGTCCGTAGCTCTCAAGGTGGCTTTTAGTCCAACCTTGTTGATGTTTCTAGCAAGGTTACACCTCAGCAACGTTACACCCCAGATAAAAAATTAGGATAGCATAATATACGTCTCAGTTACGTTGAAGGTTGATTTCAGTTAAGAACGACCAAATGGTGGCTGGTCGACGTTTTTAAATTCACTGATGTTTTATCTGCCATTGTTTAGTGTCTGCCATAAACGGATTCACACTTAGTTTTGACCAGAAAAAAAATTTGGGGAAAGGAAAAATCATAAGGCATGGAGTGGTGGACAGTTGCATTAACACGCACTGATGGAGGGGGCACGTTTGAAAGTGAATAACTAAAAGGATAAAGTTAGAAGAATTCGAATACCTTTTTAAAAACAAACTATGGGTACAGCTTGCTTGTAATATTAAGTAATAATATTCATTTAAATTATATTTATTTTCTAAGAATTGCCAAACATGCCTGCTTGAATGACAAATGTCAACAATTTGGAGGCCTGTATCTCATGAGAGAATTTAATAATTACCATATAATTTGCAGATAGTATTCTACTTATACATGGCTAATTTAAAAAAAAAATAGATAAGGTATATGAGTGATATAATAGTCGGGATATATTTAGGCAAACATGAGAAAAAAAAAAACAACGAAACATTCCGATCCAAATAAAAAAAAAAAACACCACTTTAGATTTTCTTTAAATTTGGATACCCTGTCATACTTTATTTCGGCATTCATTTGTATTAAAAACATGTTGTATTATTTTATTGGGAAAGAAGACACAACTCCCCAACGTAGGGCCCTTTTTCAACGCCTACGCTTAGCAGTGCCCTATACGAGAAGTGACTCTGACTTCCAGTTTCAGGATACTAACACACATCTTTCATATATTTTTATTCAGATGAGATCACTGACAACTAGAGCAATCGGTCTCACACTAAAAGTGAGGAAAAACTATATAGAGGACTTTACGTACAGCATACAATTAGAGACTAGTGATTCGAGAAAAAGACGATGCAGTGTGAAGTATTACTTTCCGGTATATTTTATATTTAGAATAAAAGAAATAACTTTACTTCCACACAGAAAACTAAAGACAGAATACTAAAATTGTTTAGGTTAGTTATGTATTTCCAGGGACAAACTATTTCAGGTGAATGCTGCAACCGCGCCGGACTGTAAGAGCTTGGATACTCTCGAAGTACGAATGGATCGTGGCAAGCCGAGATATTTTATCCTGCGCGAGGACAACGTTTCGTGATTCTCATATGGTGATCAGATAAAGATTATAAGCTATCACCAAGTGAAATAGTAGGTTAAATACCCCGCGAAGAAAACTGTGATGAATAAGATAACCCTGCATTCAAAATGAGCAGTCCTTGGGGCATCAAATTCGGCACTTTACACTAAGGCTTTCCTCGATGTACCCATTTAATAAAGTTTCTTCTAACCAGATCCGACTGTCCGTGCTACATATACGTCACAGGTTCCTTCTGTTGATGACTTGCACAACCGCCGCGCGTGCCAAGACTGAATGCCGGGAGAGGCGCGCATCGTCAGCCGCTCTTCTCTTTTTTGTTTTTTTTTTTTTGTTTTGACGATACCGAACAAGCTCATTTTCGTCCAGATACGCAAGATGCACCGAGTTTCTCAAATAGAACGCACGCCATTGTCCTCGCCGTCTGAAAAGCGTTTATTGAACGTTCTCTCAGGTCGTTCAGCGTTGCCTCGTGCTTCCCGAGTCCGCCAACTCCGTCGCATGCATTTTTCCATTTTCAGATGCAGGAAATAACCACTGATCTGGTGGGCAATCATTCTGCGCAAACTGGTGAAGCTGGTAGCGATTCTTAAAATGACTGGCGGCCCCGTCACTTGCGTACGTCACGGGCGAGTATACCGCAACGTTGTCTTCAACCCACTCTTTCACTTTTTCTAGAGCCAAGCACTTGAGAGCGACGTCGTCACACAGGTCCTCACTGATAATAGCAACGCTGTTTGTAGATTTTCTTGGCGTCACTACACATGTAATTATTGTAACTTTTTTTTTCTTCAGTGGTATGCGTTAACTTTGTCAGGAAGCACGATGGTCCAGTTTTCAGCAAAGTCAAAATGGAAGACAATTCTGCTGTGTTGCATGCAGCTGCTTTTCATCGTAGATCAATTTATCTTGGTTCCCTGCGACGAAGCTTTAGCTGAACGAGCGCTGGACCCGTTGCCGGGCCAGAATCCCACTGATTCAAGTCCCACAAACCCAAGTCCATCTAAAAGTTCCTTAACAAACCAGAACCAGCCCCTCTTAACTCCTGTGCCACTTCCACGGCGCTCGACTCGAGATAGAAAACAGGTTCAGCCCTTCCAGTCTTCTTTTTAAGGGAGAAGATATGATGGGAACTGAGACCAGACGACGACGACAACGCACACTCTTCTAGAGCCGAGTGCGCGAGCGGCGTTGTTCGGGATCCGCCATCATGAAGTAAAGACGTTGATTGTCCTGGCTCTTCAGTTCTTAGTAGAACATATCGCCACACCGGCGATTCGGTAGTACTTTACTACAATCTCTAAAAATCACATCGGTTTGTAATCTCTTATTAAGGTTACTACGAAGCTCATGAACGATATGTATTAGCTGGAGGTAAACATGTTTGAGAGAATTCTCTCTGGTTGGGTAAATAATAAAGAGATAAGATAATCCGCCAACCAAAAATTGAAATAGTAGCGACCCTACGTTTTGAAACCGTTCGTTTCTTCTTCAGGGGGATGAATGAAGGACAGCAGCTTCTTCTTCTTCTAGATGTTGAGCGACTTCTTTCTCTACATCTAGAAGAAGAAGAAGCTGCTGTCCTTCATTCATCCCCCTGAAGAAGAAACGAACGGTTTCAAAACGTAGGGTCGCTACTATTTCAATTTTTGGTTGGCGGATTATCTTATCTCTTTATGTATTAGCTGGGTATCACACAAATATGTCTTACAAAAACCATGTTGATTTTCAAATAGTAGATGATAATTTTTCAGATATTTCACGATAGAAGAGAAAATGACGTGCTCTAGTAATTTACAGGAGATAATAATGAAAGATATTGGGCGATAGTTAAATACAACATTACGATCACCACTTTTAAAAATAGGAATAACTCTACCAATTGTTCAGTTAGACGGAAGCCTGCCGACATTAAGTGAATGCTAAAAAATAAGGGTTAAAATTGGGATGAGATATGTTTTGTGTTTTTCAGCAATGTAGAATTTATTTGGTCATCACCGTAGCTAGCAGAACTCTCGGGATTTTTTTATCGCTTTAACTATACCCAAAACGTGGTTTCTATAGAAGGCATAGCAGAGTGAAAAAGGTGATTTAGGAGAGGAATATTGTTATATTAGTCAGGTGAATGAATTTATGCTCTTTGGGATGAATGACCTCCCAGAACTTATTAGGCTTGTTCTTTAAAATGTTAAAAAATCGTAGTTAAAAATTTGTTCTTTGCATTTTTCACTTCTGCTTATATTCCTTAGAAGAGGCGTTGTATTTATTCCATGCAATAGTACTGTCTTTTTTTTTTTTTAGCTTGCTTGAAATTACGTCGTTTCTTGTTAGCACTTAACTTGGAGATCGTCTTGTTGTACCAAGGCTCTGCATTGTTTGTGTTAATTTTGATGGTTGGAACGTACGTGCCAGTCAGAGTTTTTACCTTTTTTTTTTACAGAGATTGGAATTTTCATCAACTGTTCTCTGAGAAAAGTTGATATGAAAAGTATTATAAAGCTGTTGAAGATTTCTGTTAATTGTATTATATCTTTATTTTAGTCTTTAAAAAGTTTATAATGGCATGATCTGATGACGACGTCAAACTGCAGGTTTAAAATATAACATTGTGTCACTAATAGCGGAAAGATTAGCGATGTTATTCACATGTGAGGGGTCCGTGGTACGGCACAGGTCAAGAATGTTGCTACAGTGATGGGCAACTATTGTTGGCTAAGTTATCCTTTGGGCGAGTTTAAACGTGAGAGATAGGTCGATGAACTACTTATCAAACGGATGACCTGATGACAGGGAGTTCCAATCAATATTCGGAAAATTGAAGTCGCCAAATAGGATGCCTGACACATTTGGTTTCAAGTTATTAAAGATGAATGAGAGGGAGCCATGAATTTCGCTTATGACACTAGAGTGATGATCGGGTGCTTTGTAACACAGACCAATCAAGATATCGGAAGGTGGAGAGTGAAGCTGAAGCCTGTGGGAGCGAGGGTCGGCCACCACGGCCAGAGGACGCTGCTGATCACCCAGAGAAGAAGAACGTCTGGGGCGTGCAAGAGCGCACGAAGGAACAGGCGCGCAAGGGTATAAAAGAGTGGGACACGCCCACAGAAAGGGGAGACGGACCGAGGGCACGGCGACGCGTAGGTCTAATGTTATACATTGTTATACTTTATTACTAACAACCCGTTGATGTTACTTTAATAAATGTGGTTTCTTATTTTGGAAACCCCGGCTTCGTGTTGTTCCTCCCGGATGGGCATGCAGCAAGGCAACCCTACCACATGGCGCCCAACGTGGGGCCCGAACCCACGACCCTGAGATTAACAGTCTCATGCTCTACCGACTGAGCTAGCCGGATCGGATCTGAGCTGGGATGACCAGCCCCGGCCAGAGCGCACCGGCCCCTCCCTGGCAGTACCGGAACCGTTCCGGGGCCAGACCTTGGAGGAGCGCCACCTCACAGAGCCGGCCGTGCACTACACGTCGGAGGAGATGCGCCTCCTCTGCCCACTTTGCGGGGTTCCTGAAATATGCCGGGCGGCCCACCTCCGAGGGGCCCTGCATGGGGAGCGGGCTGACGCGGAGCGCATCGCCCGAATCAACCGCCTCGGCGACCGCGACTTGGAGCGCGCCATAGCGCTGATACAGCACCGCCGGCCAGACCTTCTGCGACGACCCCCTCCCAGCGACGACCACCACGACGACACTGTCATTGATATGCCAGACGCTTAGGGGGGGAGGGGGAAGTGTGGGAGCGGGGGTCAGCCACCACGACCAGAGGCCGCTGCTGACCCCCCAGAGAAGAAGAACGTCTGGGGCGTGCAAGAGCACACGAAAGAACAGGCGCGCAAGGGTATAAAAGAGTGGGACACGCCCACAGAAAGGGGAGACGGGCCGAGGGCACGGCGACGCGTAGGTCTAATGTTATGCATTGTTATACTTTATTACTAACAACCCGTTGATGTTACTTTATTAAATGTAGTTTCTTGTTTTGGAAACCCCGGCTTCGTGTTGTTCCTCCCGGATGGGCATGCAGCAAGGCAACCCTACCACAAGCCATACTATCTCAAGGTTAGCTGGAACATTAACTTGCGACACACTAATATGATTGTGGATAGCGTTAGGACACAGTCACCTCTCTTTGTTAGTCTGTCGCATCTGTGTAAGGTATAATTCATATTGGGGGTGGGGTAACTTCTAAGTCAGTAATTTCGGGTTTCAGCCATGTTTCTGTCAGAATGGCGAGGTCGGCAGTGCATGATTCCACTAGTGATACCAGGTCGTCGTAGTTTGTTAAAACACTTCTTCTATTTGTCAAAACGACAGAACATGACTGTGTGTTTCTGCGAACTCGGGAAGAATGGGGTGGGTGGCGGCGTGTACACAGCTGCTGTGGCTTTTTTTCTTCATATATAAAGTGTTTAGCAGAGTCGTAGCAAAAGATGATACGTCAAGCATTGACAAGTCTGACGTTATTACTGCAATGACTTCGCGGTTACAGAAAGTGGAGAAAGCGTTACTATCATTTTTGCGCACGAAATATAAAATTGTTATAAACAATTTTCCAGAAAGTCGATGGGATAATTCTTTCACATTTTTAGGCTTAGCGCCTCCCGATTCCGTCACCGAGCTAAGAGCAATCTTGTAGAAGTAGCGGTTGTAAATACCTCGCATGCCAATTGTGTCATTCAGGGTCGCAGGTGACTGAAGTTCAGCAATAATCCTCGGACCGGCGATCACTCAAACACTTTGCAGTTTCGTTGTACGCCCAGCACCCGTGCTTGCTCGCGAGCAGAAGTAATCACGGAGATAGAAAGAACTTAAGAACTTCCCCCCTTTTTCAAATCCCGATAGGAGGCGAGTCAGTGCAAAATGAGCGAAAGGGAGGAACAACACCAATTTCCTCCTTCTTCACAGCTCACTGTGAGGAAATGGCAAATTTGATCCCTTTTCCTCTCATTTTTTGTAAAAGTGTATAGCGCAGCAAAACAGAAAATGACCGCACATTTTTAATTCAAATAAGATGCTTTGCATTTTTACATACTTTGTCTCTTGTTTCCTTCTTTCAAGATGTAGCTTAGTCGTAGCGATGGCATGTATGATGTCACTTTCGATAGTGAAACGCTGTCCTGTCTGTACAGGGGTCTCAATTGCACTTCAAACAGGCAGCGCCTGAGAGCCGCGCCTGTTCCGTTCAGTGATGTGCGTTACAGTCGGCCCCTTTATACTAGAAGGAATTGTTAAGAATACCTGGCACTTTCAGAACGCGTATTACTTTTGCGATATACCGAAGCCGACTGCGACACGCGCTCATATATTTGGAGAACTGCATATCCCTCCATCCCCCGTCCGATGGCGCGCATCCAGAGCGACCCGCAAAATAAGCGTGCGCCTGATTTAGAAACAAGAACGAGTTGGACAATCGCGAAGCGACCGATGCGTGCCCTACTCGGAGTAGTGGCGAGGAGACGATATCATTTCGTGTTCAAGATAAAAAGATTCCCGGGGGAGGGAAGTGCTTTCCAAAAAAATATATTACCGTATTAATTATAAAGTACTTGGCATAATGAATAGCATAAACGCAAGGTTTATAACTTCGCCAACGATGGACCTGATAATCCGTGTTCCTGCTTATTTATTTTTGTAACGTTCCATGTTTCAAGTCACCGTCAATTAAAAGCATAAAACTTCCTAGTGATTGAATTCGGACGTGAACAAAAAAATACATTTTATTCAACAACGGAAAAGGCGAGCACAAATCCCTTGGCAGTGGACTCCTGATCGGTGTGGAACTGGATCAGCAGAGAACTCGAGGTGGAGGTGACCACGTTCGGCAACTGTGGAAGTTAAGCACAACAGAGTGAAACTGGTGAAGTCTACTGAAGGACACTTTGCGATCCACGCGTTTGCTGTAGAGGTCCGCGTTTATATTTTTACTTATGTTTTGTTTATTTCGTCTGACGCGTGTGGTAGCATATGGCGACGCACACTCCTATGACAACAGTGCGTTGAAATATAAAAGCTTCAGAAGAAGCTCGGCCTACAGTGAGTCACTTCTGCCGTCTAAAACATTTCGGTGAACGCGCCATTATACACGGAACAACTAAGAGATTAGGCGGTGGAAACAGAGCTTCTTGCACAAATCTTAAAGAGAACCTGAAGCCGTTCTGGTGTTTGAAGAAAAACACTTAAGTCGTCTTCATTCGGTCTGCAGAGTCACGATTACAGAGATCTCTTTTTTTTCAATTTGGTGCACGAAGGTTGCAGAAACTTATTTTTCAGGTACCACGGAGGCCCCTCCTTCCCTGGGCGTGATATCATATGGGGAATTTTCTTAGCTCCCGCTATCCCGCATCTTCACCGCTTATCAAAGCTATGCACGCGCACTTTTCCTATATTAGAAAAGGTGAAAAAAAAATGTCGGGACTCGTGCCAGTGTGGGTGATTATACCTGTCAAGCTTGCAATTGCGCGCGTTGCCCACACGAGTGACACGCCCTTGGCGGCCGAAAGATCATAGTATAACGTAACGTTTGGCAAGGGGGCTTGTGAATTTTCTTGCGGGTAGTTACATTTCCAGGAAAACGAACGTTATATTCAGATTGAAGGGATAAAACGACTCTGAATCTACATCTAATTCCTATTTTAAGAGCCTCTTCAGCTTTTGTTTAAGCCCCAAGAGACAATTGTTTTGTAACAATAGTAAACAGTAATTAATGGCCGTATGACTTTCTATATATCTGTTAATGCATAATCAGGTATATGGCCATTACTGCCGACTGCCAGCCGAACGCTGACGAAGCACTAGTTTCCTGATTGAGGACTTGTCCTTCATATAGCCTCATTTCCTTCAATATAGATGCACGCAATGCACCATCCTGAACACCTGTCTTGAATATTTTAACGCGATGCGTTAAGGGTCGATTTATGCGGGGGCTTGAAAGGGCCGGCAGTTCGTTTGACTCAGATGGTAGATAAGGTTCGAAAATTATTTTAACAACTTGTTTGACTTTAATTCCAACAAATTTATCATAAAACAATACGTAAAATATATACAAATGTCGTTTCTGCGGATGAGTTTTTATATAGAGACTATGACTAATATAGGAGGTTAAGCATCACGATAACTCAGATAATTAACTGAAGTATTCTAATAATATTTTTAACTAGCGAAACTAAATAAAATGGTTTAAATTAGAAACTTGCTTAGCGTCATCGAAAAGCATTAAATCGGTCAATTTTAGAAAGCTTTTGGACCTGGGAAGCGTGGGGTGGCCCAACCTTACCATCCTTGAGGCATGGCGTAAAGCTAGCGGTGGAAAAAAAACGGAGGATAAGATTACCATTAGAATTTTCACACCGCTATCTTTGCGCCTGCTGAAAGGGTGGCAGCTTTGGTGCGCTCTGGCGCTTCCTAAGCGCTCAAAATCTTTCTGAAATTGATTAAATTAGTGGTTTTCAATTATGCTTATCAACTATTCATTTGCAACAATCAGTTTATTTTCGATAATTACCAATATAATTAGAACTTTTCGGTCATTGTTCAAAGTATCGGGAAGATTATCCCCTATTCTGCATGGAAGGCATCAGTAGTATCCACTTTACGGAATATTATTTCTAATAAATCTGTTCCAATTAAAACTAAAACACTCTATAAGGCTAAAAAAAACTTGCCACTAAAGTGTAATTTTTTTTTACGTTTGAAAAAAAAGGAAATTTTTGACACATTAGTTAAAGGCTCTGGCATATTTTCTTCCAACTAAATATATTTTACGTGCCAGATAATGTTCTGGCATACTTTGCTTTCTCCGAATACTCTCCGTGAGATTCCGGGCACCTCGGCAAGGATTTAATTAAACCATGGGAATTCAAATGGAGGCGCTTTGCTTTAAAAACACCAACGAGGCTTTTTTTTTTTTAACCATCCAAGAATGGTTTTCTGCACGTTGCATATTTTGAAACACCTAGCTAGGAACCGAGCGAGAACTCAGTAGTTTTCGCTAGACAGTCTTAGCTGCTAATTAGAACTCCATGAAGGTTGTGTTTCTCGCACAAACCCACTAGGGAGACAAAACGTTTGAGAGAAAGATGCTGGAACGATTCCACGAGGTGAGAACTCTATGGTTAGAACAGAAAACTCACGCTGTGTCCGCAGAAGAATCCCAGCAGTGAACCTGAGGCACTGTCGCCGTCGAAGACCTTGACGTAGTCACACTTGCAATCTGTACAAGACTCCAGCCCGAACGCTACAAAGCGCAGCCGCACACGACCAGCCTTCGCTTGTATGAGCCATTCGCAGTCGTACCGGTTAGAGTAATACGATTCCCCATATTTAGCATGAGAGTAAATGCGTTGCTCGTTGAAACCTGATGCCAGCACTCGTCCACCGCACGACGTCGAGTGCGTCACATTGAAGCCTTTTCCTCGTAGCTCGCCATTGCTTTTGAAGACCTGCGCAATGAATGCGATTCTAATGTTAGTAGCCACAAGTTCAACCAAAAAATTAATTTATATCTTACTTGACGATTTCTGTTTGTTTTTTTTTACTTGTTCAGGATGTCAATACCCTCCAGAATTTTCTTCCGCGCGCTCCGCAAAATGTGCAAGATCTCAAAGGAGCGCCGAATGTTTAACCGTTTTAAAGCTTAGAAGTCTTTCATGTCTTAATTTACCCGATAAGATATCTTACAATGCTATCCTATAATGTTCCATAAAAACAGACCTGATGTAAAGCCCCTCTGTACAGAAAGAAGAGCCGAGCCCTCTTTCCCTCGAGAATATCTCGCTCTTTCCTCCTCTCCGGGAGTCTCTTTGACGCCGACTGCTGGAAACCCTTGCTAGGTCGATGTTTTCTGCTCAATTTCGACTCGCAGCCGTCGTTTATTAGCGGGAATACGAGTTGCCGGTGTCCTTGACCTCTGGGCTACTGGATATGTCTTTTCATTGCTTCACGTCTGGAGCAGGCAAGCGAGTTTCGTCGAAGCTAAGGCTGTGTATTTGCTCCGAACATTCGATTCGATGTTAGACGCAGTCATCCGCTTTATAAGCATTCTTAGAATAAATTGAATTGTGAGACAGATTGTCCTAATCTTATTTCCACTTCAGCAGATTCAAGGCGATAAGGGCGTACACGCTTCTATTATGGGATGCGAAGACGTGAACTTTCGCTGCGAACGGAGCAAAGCACACCGCGGTTTCCGTGTCACCCCCTCGCTAGTATCAAAAACCGTCGACAGCGACCATTATCACTAGTTGTGACTTTCTGTTTGTGCCTTCACACGCCGAAGTGACGGCGAGGTGAAAATCGTGAATGAGCGCTTTGTGAATACGTGCAAAGGAATTAGCAACGCAATTTCATAGCGGCAGTTTGATGACGTTTCTAAAAACAAAGCACACGACATAAACTATACAGATGAAAAAGCAAGATCCATCGGTGGATCCTTGAGGAATGCACTATCATGACCCGTGGGAAACGCCACACGCGCCTTTTTCGGGAAGAGCTCGCGCTGACACTTTCACTTTTCTGTTTTTCTTTTTCTTTTTTGGTTTTCAGTTTTGCTTCCTCTAGTTTTGCGGCCTCTTTTTGGTGTCGTTATGAGGTTAGCGTTAGCCATTTCCAAAAGGGGATGTATGTGTCGTTTCCCAAGGGTCACACTAACGCGTTCTCTAAGGATCCACCAATGAGTCTTCCTTTGATTTTTTTCCGCCTACTTGTACCAGCGCTAGTACTTCGTTCGTACCCCATTTTGCTGCGCAAACCAAAGCATACGCGCTCCGTACACCTGCAAGTTCATACTCGGACCAGCATCCGCGCGCGCATTGGCTTGCGCCCCGTGACGCGGCCTCCCTCTCCCCTTAGTTCTGAACTACTCTGCTCTCTCTACGCGGCTAGCTTCCATTGTCACTGTTTTGACCACAGACAGACGCCGTCAGCTTTTCCCTGTCATGTGGGTATTAATCCTTACTCATTACAAAAATTCTTCGACGGGCTGGCACCATAGTATGCATACGTTTGCATCCCACCATAAAGTCCGAGACCGCGACATTGCATCCGTTATCATAATGAAATCTAAGATTTGACATGTTTTAGCACTAGTATAGAAATATGGGCTAGTTGAGATATTGCAAGAACACCAAAAGTGGTAGTGAACGAGGTGAACGACGACCACTGGCACGGAATAGTGAATATATAAAAGTAACAGCGGATAACATGTTTAAGTTGACCTAGTTGGTACATAATACAGGTAGGTCAGCTTTAACATACACCTCTTTGTATTTGTCCAATGTACAAGCTGAGCTACCTGTTAAAACAGTGGGCTCCTAGAATTAGCTTTGATACTTTGCTCATTCCATTAGCACGAGCCATGCTTAACAAAGTATAAAACCTGTAAAAGAAACGTAATGTCATCTTACGTGTAAGTCACGCTCAGGAAAATAAATGTTTATAATGTAAACGGATGTCCCACTGGACTTTATTTGAGAGTTTTGAACAACGCCGATGTATGATTCACCAGCATCAGAGTTCAACAAGCCTGGTTGGTGAAACTTTAACCCGAACATACTCTTACGACTCAAACATTGGTGTATACCCTTCCAGCACTTATAACTAAGGTAAAATCTGTCGAGCAGCTCATGAGTGGAAAAACACGGGTCGTTTGCTATTCCGCATGAGAGAGTTCTTGCACATAATCAAAAGGCGTCTTAGAGATCAGCCGACAAATGTGGCTGCGCGCAGAAGGCGACTATTGGAGTGGCCTCTATGTTAAGGAGCTGTAATGATGTGTCCTCTATGTTGTGTAGGAGCTGTAATGATGTGTCCTTCCGAAATAATTCGCGAGACCTCGTTTCAAATCCAGATTAACAGTTCAATTTTGGTAAATCTATTTTAGCTTTGTATTAAAAATGCCGCATGGCAGATAAAGCTTCCGATAAAGTTAGACATATGCCTGGATTTCCAAAATTAAGATTTGTTGCTAAAATTCCCATATTAATAAAGGCTCAGCTTTAACCTGTGCTTAAAAAAGAGGCCACGCAGATGACCCTGGTGAACCAAGGACGAAGGGGTGGTGACGTGTGATGGCTGTGTATTACGAAGGTTACACGGGTACACGACGACCACTGGCACGGAACAGTCCGACACAGTTTGCAATATATGTTCCGTCTTTGACAGAACAGATCATGGAATTGAGGACAAGATTTGACAGCTGGAAGCACAGTCGGCCCCCGTGGCAAACCGCCTGGCACAAGCTGAGCTGGACCAGAGAAAGCTGACCGAGCTTACTCGGAGAATATCGACATCGGAAAGGGCTATAGAGAGAAATGCGCTGCACAGGAAAGGGACAACGCACAACGGATGATTTCCTGTAGCTGGTGAGAGGTAAAGGTCCCCAGCAGCCTTCACACTAGAAAGGGGGAAGGATGTGACACGAGCAGACCTGGAAGAAGAGGAGCAGAATATCTAGCAGAAAATCGGCAGCATGACGAAGAGTATGGACTCGCTGGATCCAATATTAAATATGATAAAAAGCATTTCCTCATGAGAAAACAAGCCGCGGGTAGGAGGATAAAGCCGCAAATGTTGTGGGCTACAAAAGACAGCACCTCTACCCCACAACAGCTAGAGCAAAATAAGCATACCGAACTTTCACAGGGCAACAGTCACACTAAACAGACGACGAAGCAACCCAGACACAATACTTCTGTGAAAGACAGCCGTCCCCGAGGAGTTAAGCGAGAAGTGTTGTTAGTGGGGGACAGAAACGTGGCAAGAATCGCTAGATCTTGTGGCAAAGGAATGGGAAATAAGTGAAGCATTGAAGTGTGGTTAAACAAAACAATCACAACAGAGCTAGCCCATAGCATGATCACTGGATACAAAGATCAGGCACAAAGATTCTCCCGTATGTAAATCACGCATGTCCGCCTGCATGACGTACTTCGAGGAGACAAGCTAGATGATGTCGGATGCCCCAAACAGAAGTGGAGCGAACGCGAAAGTAGCCTTGACTATATGCTCATTTCTACAGACAACCGACAGAGGCAAGGTACTGCAGTCGTGAGTGCTTTTACTGAATGCAAAGCTGATGAACTTATGATAGAAGATACATGCTAAGTTTTTTCATCTTGGCATGAATGTGGATTTCACTTACGCCATGGAAAAGGAGGGAATGCATTATGGAGGACAAAGTATTCGCCTTGTAACCATCCGATATAGTGGAGGTGGCGACCCGTTTTTAGGAGGACGAATAAAATCATAGGGTAAATTTTTCTTCTTCGCTTAAATCAATGATGTCTGTTTATATTTTCTTCGCTTTCTTTTTAGTTCTCATATTAAGTATCACATGAGGTTCATTTCTAAGGCTTCTTTTTTCTACTCTTTCAAAATAAAGCAGTTGGAAGTCACCGCTATTTCGCTCTATCTGTCCTTCTTCCTCCGTGTTTTGTGCTCTGTTTTATTATGTTGAAGTACCAACTAGCTCAAATTTCTATTTTACTAATCTACGATCGGATATTACGATGGGAAAGCAGAAAATGCAAGAGAAATAAATTTGTGAGACGCACAGCCCATGGAAGGCTTCACGGGAAACACCGAGGACAAGAAGTGGCAGGGTAAATTTGTATGCTCATGACCCCTAAACCATAGGTGGCAACAAAAGAACTGGTTAATACCTACACAGCCTCCGGATTAATTTTCTTGCCGGCAGAGCAACACATATGGCGCTCCATTAATCTACATGGCAAGAGCCTTCCTGCCGCCTGAGCAACAAGACTTATGGATTCAGAGTGTGGTCCCAGGGTTCCCAACTCTGCGCTCGCGCACTGGTTGGGAATGCAACCACCACAGACTTAGCAAGGGGGCAGCGAGCCTCTGCCAACTCCAACTATGCACACCACAAGAATGTACCATGTGAGCCAGTAGTGCCTACGGGGGATGCAAAGAGCTACATCAGGTGGCGGATTCCTGAGGTTACAAGCAGCACCAACATTGCCACATATGCTGGCAATGCAGCACGCCACCCAAGCATGTGTGTCACTTAATTTGTCCCATAAGCAAAACCCCAAAATTTCAGTTCGACGTACAGCGCATTGACGTCAAACGGACGGCCCCAACCTTTACAAGGGGCTTGATAACAGTGCGATATATCTTATTAAACAGATAAAGTACGTATCAAAGACTAGAGAGGGAAAAAAGAACACAGATTTTGCAGGAGGGCCAAGAAATCCTTGGTTATTTTTTGTATTCAAAAACACGTAAATTAGATATTTTATTAAGTTGTACTACTAGGCTGCCAAGCCGCTGGTGGAAGTTGGTACCACCGGTTCGACATCAGTGAGCTGTACGTCGAGCTGGAGTATTGATGTGTAGCATAAGTGACAACAGGTTTAACAGTATACCCTGTTTTTAGAGTTTAGAGTGCTGGAGCCCCCGTCAGCGCTACAAACAATGGTAGCAGAGATGGTGCGAGTCCAGCTGAGTGATCACGAGAAACGCCGCCGTATACGAAAGCTCACGTCGTTTTCAAGCGGATGGTCCCAGGCAAATGGAGGGCTTAGGTCATGGGCCTAGGGTGTAGACGGAGACGACGCAAGTTTCAAACGGGAAAATAATTTTACCGTGAGGTTTCTGAACAAGCAAGGAGCACGAAGAGGACAAAAATAGGAGGAATTTTAAAGTGAGATGAACGCTGAGGGCATGAGTTTGGAGCTGCTGAAACACGGAAGATTCGGAAGAAGTAGGGCAGTGGCGAGGAAAGGGTGTTGGAGCCTTGTGGCGGCGCACATCCACTTGTCGCAGGGTGCACAAATGGTGCCGGGATAATATCTGGCTGAAGGGCGCAAGAGAGTAGAACCCAGTAACGCTTTGCGTCGTATGCCTGTCTGTACGGAGTGCGCGCGACAAAGAAAACAAGAGCACCATAGACTGCGAAGCAAGAGATACGAAAGGGATGAGACAAGGCAGGGAGCTGATCATCATGGGAGATGGTAACGGACATATACGTGAGCTTGATGGGTTGGAAGATGGGAATAGCCGGTGAGTAGGGAGTTTAGTGGAGGAACTTCAGATGGAAGAGGTGAATCTTCGGAAAACCAGCGAGGAAGAATATAGATGGTGTGCACAAGACAGTAAAACATGGATAAATCATTGTTTTGTGTCACAAGCAATCTGACGCTTCCTGGAGCAATTGGTCATAGACTAGTTGGGAGATAATAGCGTCGGCATTGATCATAACCAGCTGAAGCTAGGGTTCAGCAAGGCAACCCTGTAGAGAAGGAAAGAGAGAGACCCCAGCTTCGGGCGGCCTTACCTCACTGAAGACGCGGCGGCAACGGTTCCAGGCTTCTCCGGGAAGAGCGACGAAAGGAGGAATGCGACAGCCTAATCGGAATTTGTTGTACTCAGTGGCCTTATCCGGCGGCTCGGAAAGACCTGAACCACCAAAAGACGAAAGCAGAGAAAGCGCTGGTGGGACTCTGAAGTGAAAACCACCATAATGCCATCTGGAAAGCCAAGTCGGCGTAGCTAAGTAGGCAGCGTGTTCGACTCCCACTCAGGTAGTCGAGATTCGATCCTTGCCATCGCCTGTTTTTTTATATGTCTTAAGTGAGTAGAGGATTTTAAAATGTTTGAGAATCGTGTGGTTGCTTCATACTCACAATGTATAATTCCATAACAATCAATGTTGGATGCTCTAGGCTTCCAGGAAAGCCTTAAGAAGGCTGTGCTCGGCCGTGCAGTCAGTCTTCCGCCAGCACTCGATCCTGCTGCGACGCCGACATCGACGCCCGCGATGCCCCGTTATTTAATTGTTTTGGTTGGCATACGTTCGCCACATTAAACCTTTAGTTTCTTTATTTTACCCCTGCCTTGTCGTGTGTCATTCGTGACAATACAAGTCAGGCAACCCGCCAACAGGAGGCATTGTTGCACACGTACACACGGAGATGAGGACGCGACCGAAAGGAAGTGAGAGTTATGTCAGATGGGAGTCATAAATCGATGAATAAGCCAATGAAAAACTGAAGAATCTGAATGTTTAATGTGAAAAGAGTTATGCCAAAAAACAAAAGGGAAATACTAGCAGCGTCGCAAGTGTCGAAGTCGGCATAACCACAGGGGTCGAGCGTTGAAGCGAGACCGACCTGTACTGTGCGGTTCAGCATTTATTAAGTTTTCCCAGGGAGCCTATAGGATATTCCTTCTTGATCTTTCTCGCATTATGCATTCTAAACATAAAGCTAGACGAATCTTCAACATTCTCGAATATTCTACTTAAATAAAGAAAGATAAAAATCACACGCAGTGCCGAGAATCGACTCCGAGCCACGTCCGTGTCAGCCAAGCGCGCTGCCGACTGGAACGGACGCAAGAGAAAGTGAGAACGGCTGACCTGCGAAACATTCATGCTATCAGTGCAAGTTAAAAGGACGCAGTGAGAGGATTCAGAACGTACATGAATAGACTCGTGGTCCGAGAGAGGGGTACGTACTATTATTTTAGATGAGTGCACGAGACAGAAAGTTGAAGACTGGGGCATGAATCTCACGGTCTACTATAAAGAAATGTTTTTTCCAGAGTGCACAACCCCCGAGCGCAATGGTCAAATACTGCTTAGTCCCAATTCGACACCAACGAGTGGGAAATCGGGAATGTGAGTGAGGCGCGCGCATTGGCAGATTTGAAAAGAAAGTGTACCCAGGGACGGCAACAGTCCTCAAGAAAGGGGGGGGGGGGGGGGAAGGTGCCAGAAATGCAATGAATGTCGATCCTGAACGCCATTCTCTGTGGGAATGAGCCCATACCAC
The DNA here is from genome assembly GCA_013358835.2 of Ixodes persulcatus. Taxonomy (NCBI): domain Eukaryota; kingdom Metazoa; phylum Arthropoda; class Arachnida; order Ixodida; family Ixodidae; genus Ixodes; species Ixodes persulcatus. The sequence goes on from JABSTQ010011024.1 coordinate 432,803, forward strand.
CACACTGAAGAAGTAGCCGGGTTGGTTTCACCCCGCAGAAAGGGAGGAACTGGCTCTATCTGCGATGCTGCCGGCCCCTGACAGTTACCGGCACGGTGTACCGAACGTCCGCTTACCTCGTCAAGGAGCGAATGACAGCATGGGCAGAAGTTGGCGGACACCTCGCAGAACGTCAGGGGGCTTTTGACGAGGCGCCGGTTTGAACACAATTCGTGGTCCATTTCTCAGGGCATTAAAATGGTCAAAAAAGAAAAAAGAAACGATTGCTGTGCTGCTTTCTGGTGATGCAAAGGCATATGATACTGTCCCAAACTATCTGAACACAGTGTTTGACAAAGCTAAGGCTATCAATGTCGTGTGTTTTGTTCGCCCGATGTCTCTACAATGAAAACACAGCGCGATCAGAACTGAGACGAGCCAAGAAACACTTATTACTTATAGAAAAGCAGCTACTACATTCGGGAGTGGGCCTCTCCTTGGCCCACCTGGAGTGCAGCGAGCGGGTCAGCTGGGTACTGCTTTGGCTGACCTTTGCCGATAACATCGTACTCATAGCAGAAAGTGTTGAGGAAATGCAGCAATCCCTAAACCTATATGCGGCAGAGGCTTCAGCGCGACACTTAAGCTTCAACGCCGCAATGTCAGCAGTAGTTCAGTACGCAGGCCCCCAAGAAGCAGCGGGATGTTCACTGAGCTCGGGCGGCGACGCTGTACCGATTTCAAGCTCATACAAGTACCTGGGTTGGCATCTTCCCCAACTCTTGAGACTACCTTCGGGAGCACCATGCCCACCTCAGCCAGTCAGTCATCTCGAGTGTCAATGGTTCTCCACAAACGCTACCTGTGGAGCTGTGACCGGTTCTTGGTAACTCGAAAGGTGTGGAAAGCGGTGATGGTCCAAGGACTGACTTTCGACAACGTGATTAAGTGCCTCTTTGGTGACGTGTGAGACGTCATGGAGCGACAACAACGTGAGGTGGGTCGGCAAGCACTGGGCTGTCATGGGAACGTCGCCAAAAAGGCCGTCCAGGGGGAACTTGGCGGGTCAAGTTTTGAAGCACGAGATGCTTCGACTACACACACATGACTAGAGTGCAGACACGGTAACAAGGGCCTCTCTACTATCTTGAGAGCAAGAACGGCTTTTTTGCAGAGCCTTTAGAGGAGACAACAGCGCAGAAGTAGGAGGTTGAAATGAGCAGAACAGTGCGTGAGAGGGAGGCTCTATAGCGGCCCAAAGCGGCGCAGGGCAAATCGACGCAATCATTCTAGAGGGCGAAATAACGAGTAATAGTGGTTGAAACCTAACTCTATGATAGCAGTTTCGGCAGCCAACCTTTGTTCGAAGTGAGAGTGGGAGCCCGGCGAGCACCGGGCTACCGGAAGCGGGTCGACCTCAATGTAGAATCGACTGTATGTCGGGTGTGCCGGGACGGGCCCGAGAAAATAGAAATCTTGGTGCTCGCCTCTTAGTGCTTTCTACCAACTGTGATGGACTACTGACAGCCTCACTACGAAACGATTCTAACGGACGCTCTGATGTCCACGTTGACTTCAGGTGCCAACAAGGCAGACAAGTGAGATGCAGACGGAGCAAGTCGGAACTATAACACGACCAAGGTAGCCTCAGGAAACACTGCGGTGGGGTATGGAGGTTTGCGATCTCAATGTCTTCAGAGGAAGAAGGCGAGATTGAATCATTTGTGTCAGCCTTCAAGATAGTTGTTTATGTGTTTTTTTCAGCTGTTTATGTATTGCTATGGTACGAAATGTCTTCGAGCTCGCCAGCTGCAAAGGAAAAGCCGCATAATTATCATCGTCAACATTATCGTATATTCTGTTGTATATTGCACAAAATAAAAACTTGAAGTGTGATATAAGCATTTTAGCAGTATTATGGGTATATCATAGCAATTAAACGGACTTATTAGAAGTAGAATGCAACCAACACCGTCCTTGCGCTTAAGTTCTTAAGAGAACAAATAAATAAAGTAAATACATTGCACTGCAATTGCAATGAAGTCTCAGAAGTGACATATAGTAAGCAGTAGTATAGAGACATGAAATAGTTGAGACATCGCAAGAATACTAAAAGCGGCAAATTATATGCGGCAAGAAGGCCGCATATAAATCAGTTTTTATTGGGCTTGTTTTGTATAGTGACTGGATAACTACTGGATAAAATGTTATAATGAATAACTTATAAAGTATATTTTCTCCAGTAATGCTGGTAAAAGCAGCTTCGAAAATTCAACTATTGCATTATCACGAGGCATTCTTTTAAAAGAAGAAAAACTTTAAAAGAAACCTAATGTGATCTCACACGTAAGTCACGCTCACAATATTAAAGCTTCTTTTTAATTACGGTTTCTTGTATTGGAATTTAATTTTCTTCAAATTTTGGGGGTGTTATTTCCTCCCTGTGAATTGGTGTTGTGCGGTGTCTAATTTGAAGGCCGCATATAAATCAGTTTTTATTGGGCTTGTTTTGTATAGTGACTGGATAACTACTGGATAAAATGTTATAATGAATAACTTATAAAGTATATTTTCTCCAGTAATGCTGGTAAAAATAGGAGAAGAGAGCGAAGCACGCAATGTAGTTTTCAAAAAACAAAAAGAACAACCCCAAGGACAATTTAGTGTGGCTGTGTTCCGTGGCAATGAGAAAAAAAAAATAAACTAGGGTAGAAGATTTCTACACGTAAAGCTGATATTTTTTCATTGTTTTGTTTTTCAAGGACAGGTTTAATTCGGTCTTTTTCAGTTTTCTCAGATTCAGAGAAAACCGGCTCGGGCGTTAATTTTGCGTGTTTATAGGTCTATCCCGAAAACACGAAACCCCATTTATAATGAAAACGAGAGTCCCACTGAACTCCACTTTCAAGTTTTGAATAACACCGCTGTACGGTTCACTAGCAGCAAAGTTTAACAAACCTGGTTGTGCAAACTTTAGTCCTAATAGACTCTTACGATTCAAACATTGGTGTACACAATTCGAGAAATTATCACTCAGGTAAAAGCTGCCGAGCATCTGAGAAGTACACGAATGCGGGTCGTTTGATATTCAACGTGAGAAATGTATTGGACATAATCACAAGGCATCTTATAGTTCAGCAGACAGAAATGGCTGCCCGCAGAAGGTGACTAATAGAACGGCCTGCATATTAATGAGGGGGTAGCTAACACTTAATATTCTATTTATAGTAGTGCAGGCGCTGTAATCAGGCAACCTACCGTAATAATTCGCGAGACTTAACTTCAACACCAGATTACCAGTTCGGTTTTTATAAATGAATCTTTGTTTTATGCCAAATATGTCGAATGAAAGTTAAAATTATCATAAAGTTTGACATATACCATTACTTTCAAAATCAATATCTTTCGTTAAAAACCAATAATTTGGTAACATAACTCGTACAGAGTGTTGAAGGGCCAGCACAAACGTACAGAAAGGAAAGAACAAAGAAATGAACAGTACAAAACAGCTTACTAACAAATTTGCTTTAGCACACTTCTTCGTACGCGTAATCGTCGTCTTCAGAGGCTGTTCACATTACAGAAATGAGCAGTTAGTTAAGAAGCAGATTTACAGCATATACATTAGAAAATTTAGCGTTACCGGCCGACGTTCATTCTACGAGTTATCTGGTTTAGCTAAACAGCGAATTTGTATTTTTTGTTCAAGATTGCAAGAGGTGAGTTTCTAACATATTCATTCGCATTTTGTTCGTGTTACCTAGGCGTGGCGCACAGCGAATACTGTTTTTTTTTTTTTTTTTGCGGCGGTTAGTGTCGGAAGGGGTGATGACACATTCGTCCGCGTTTTCTTCGATGGCCAGTGCCTCGGGTATCTCAGGTGGAAAATGATTCTTGTTTGTTCCACGAAGTGTAAAGTTACTGAATGTACAGTGTCAAACAAGCGTTGTCTATTAACGTACCCTCTTCATGCGGAATTTGTCCCATTGCATAGCAGGTCGATGTATCAACGACAGAATTAGGAAATATGCAGCGTCTGTTGTGAGGCTTGGAGCGAGAGCCGAAATGCAACAACTGAACAATAGTTTACTTAAACGTATACTGCAAGAAAGGGTGACCGGCTGGAGGCTCTGCGCTCTTGGAGGGCCGGAACGAAATTGAGTGCTTCACCCGCGGCCGAAGACATGACGAAAGCTTGACAATGTCCCGTAGCTCGATAACTGCATGACCCCTGGCATGGGGCGTCATCTGTGACGACGCGCCACAATCCCTTGCGCAGGGAAGGAGGTCACGCAATCCCATATCTCTCTTACACCCAAAGGATCCCATATCTCTCTTGGTTAGCAGAAAAAAAAACTCGTTGTGAACACAAAATTTCGAAAGGTCATTTTAGGACATGCAAATGCAGTTGAGCATTCAGCAACATTATAATTCTTGCACGGAACAAGAGTACTTTTTCATGTGAGAGGCCTAAAACACTGGCCATTGAGGCCACTGGGAAAAACGCGACTGAATATGCCAGCACCATGTCCGTCACTATCAAAAGCAAAGAAAACAACATTTGCAAAGAGTAAATCCAGATATAACTCGTATTGTGATTTTTGCAGGGTAAAATTGAAGTTAATATTTTGCCTCTGTAAATCCATTTACAGCAACAGCTGTTCGAGGGAACCTTTCAGGGAAAATGCATAGGTGTCCTTAGTGTAAACTCTCGGTGACGTCATCAATCATACGATCACTCCCTCCCACCACTGTTGAGTCTTCTACATAAACCATAGAACACTTCTTCTGGCGAGCCGGATTTGAATCTACTACCCATGGAGGCCAGCAAACGTTTCCTCTACAATGAACTACCCTACCATCGAAGCTATCAACGGGACAAATATGAAAAAGTTAAAGGCAGTATATATTTAATTTATTTCTTCCTCAACTAACGCTTCGGTATCTGCTGAGCCTCGAGCGTACACGTAACGTTGGAGTATGGCAAAAGGCATTCAGTGTGTGCTGGACGCTGGGAGTTTGAAAGAGAAGCCCTGACCGTCTCCCCTCGCCAGTGAATACTGAAGACGTTGGCCACAGCAGCACCACCTAGAAGACAAGGCCCGAGGCATCCTTCCAGAAATCGCCACCAGCGGATCCACGCAGCGCCACCTGCCTCGCGTCACCACCGTCAACAGTGCGTCTTGCAGCGGCTCACAACGGGAATAGCGTTAACCAATACCGCCTACAAGACAAGGCCTGTGCTTGACGCTATCTTTAGTGGATCCCCGACCCGCCCCAAGAAGACCCGTGCGTCTTTTTGACGCAGCGGGCTAGCATAGCGATCATTGTGAGACGTTCCGAGACGCGGTGACGGTGATGCTGACGGAAGCTAGGCGGCACTGTGTGTATCTTTCACTAGTGACGACGTTTGGGGGAAAGGGGGGGGGGGGGGCAGATACCTTCTCATTTAGGTGCTATTGGCTGTAGTTGACACCCCTGTGTGCAAGCGCAGTCGCGCGACCATCCGGACAGAATAAGTTGCATGCCGTGTGGATGCATCTGAGAAACGTTTTACGGATCCAAAGAACGCGAATCTCAGTTTTGCCGCGCTCAGGAGGCTCGTCATAGACAGGTGGCACGGATGAGGGACGCCAGCGGAATCGAGTGGAAGCGAAAATTGCGTGAACATTCTCATAATCGTCCTCTGGGGGTGGCAGAAAAACGAAAACGACATCACAATGACAGATAATTATGCGAGCACCGCGAGTTCATGTCGATGTGACACACGTTTCATGATAGCCTAAATGCCCTCAATTTGTTTTTTGTAAGCACCAAAAAATTATGGTCGGTATGTGCCAACCGTCTCTGAAGAAACCGATTAATTGCACGAAGAAATTAACTAAAGTAAGTTTTCTACGTAGTTGTTTTGTCCTTTTCCACTCTTTCTTTGTTCGTTTCCGCGAGTTCAAGCTGGTCCTTTATCATTTTATAAACTTTTACTTTTTTTACTCTCTCGGGATGGACATTGCTCAGTGAGTTTTAAGATTAGCATTGAATTATTTGCCTTTGAGCGAATTTAATAAACTCATAGTTAAAATAAATAACGTTGCGTGATGAATACCACAACGAAATACTTATAATCGTCGCAATCGAGCGTTTCATAGATTTAATTGAACCTGCACAAACATACAAGATGGTGCTAATTTTAAGGCCTTGACCTGTAATCCGTGTATGAACACAAAGTAGATCTTGATAAGAAGTAGATGTCTTGATCAAAAAGATTTTGATGTCCTTGAAGTCCTAATAATAAAACCTTGACAGCATGTTTTAAAAAATAATTTGACGAAAGAAGGTAGAGCTCACCATGTATAACTGACTTGATGAGGATGAAATAGGAGAGGCAGAGCGCCCACACAATGTGTCCAGCAGCGGAGCATTCCTGTCGTAGCCATCGTACACAGAAAGCTTGTCGTTTTCGCACATGTCGTCGCCCTCCAACTCAAAGTCTTCAAAAACCTGCATCATGGCGCACATCACATCACTCACATCTTAGGTAATATTTTTTTTTTTGGTCATCAACGGCACATGGCAGTCACAAAAAGATGTGTTGTGGCACATATGGTCAACTTATTTAAACCGGCTCCCAAATCAGGCTAAACAAAGGGTGAGAAAATTATAGTCTCAATAAAAGCTGCAGTCATTAAACCTGGCATTTTTAATCGAGAAAGTACATTTCTTTTTACTTCTCTTGCGCGTACTTCAATGGCTACATAAAAGTTATATTATTCCTCAAATTTCATATTTTATAATTATGTTGTATTCTTTTTCTGTTTTCTGTGATGCCTGTAAACTGTTTCTTGTGAGTAGCTATCAATTATAGGAAAGTGAACTGTGGGCTGACATCCGCTCGTAAGGAACAGAGTAAGGAGAAGTGAAGATATTATTTTTTTATCAACATTCTACCTAAATCTTGAGCATACCCGCATCATTCTTCTTGTTGCTGCTTGTGTCAAACTTTTACGACACACATAGGTGTCTCCATAGAATAAAAAACAGTAAGAAAGCATAAAAAGTTTTGTATGTACATACCCTACCGGAAAACCAAGTGTAAATTTTCGCTATTCGGATTATGAAACTAGAAATCTATCTTGGTGCTTTCTGGGTTTCAAGTTTTCAGAAATTATTCCTTGATCTGCAATTTGAATTTCTGGTTTCCAAAAATAATTCCAGTTAGATTTTCGGTTCCATATCCAGATAGTGAAACGTTATGCTGGGTTTTAGTTGGGGTAACCTTCCTTCGGCACAGCAGAAGTGCGTATAGTGTGGACAAAAACTGAAAATTTTACAGCTGAAATCCCTTGAACGTCTTCTAGTTGCGCTCCGATGTAGTACCTTTAGACAAACGAGAGTGGCAATTTACTTTCTTGAGCTTAAAACGGATACACCAGCTTGTATTGTAATGTAAGGATACCTACGGATAAGAACTGAAATTAGTAATTTCAGTGTATACGTGCCACTGCAATAGAGGAACGTTTCGCACTCCCCAAAGAAGAAAAGGAAATCAATCAAGTCAACGACACCGTTTAACGATTCATAAAATTGCAATTATGACGTGACACGTCTTAATAATATTTTACTATATTACACAGCCGCCGAGCTTTAAATAAACTGTCAAACTAAACTTCAGGAAGCCGGCGCCTTGATTGCGAGGAATTGTGGGTTTAGTTTGTCATAGTTTTTAGGACTGATGGCGGAAAACTACTGATGCTTCGCCTTTGATATAAGTGGTTCGCTCCCGAGAAAACCTTCACTACCATAATACGTAATTCCAGATCTTTTAAACTTGTCACTTCTTGATATTGCTACGCATCTTCAACGGACAATCACGAGTGAATTGAACAAATATTACAAAAATGTTTTGGAGGCCTACGTTAGTTCTCTACTTTTGTAGTATTACATTGATAGTCACATCCATACGGAAATAAATAGCATCGAGCACTAATAAAAAAAAACTTGCAAATATTTAAATGCGGGTACATGCTTACGAGATTAATTTTTTCACCAACAGCAGCCGTAATGAGCCAAGAGCAGATAACTCCGTTGGGATACATATCCGGGTAGTGGGGACTTGTAATCATACCGTGAGGAGAGGTTATATGATGAGTGCAGGAAGCTGTAAAATGGAGATCAGACGTACTGTATGAAAAGAGAGCCAAGTTTTATTCAGGGTAAAATGTGTGTAATAATTGTAGACTGCGCACGTCCAGCATGAAAAAATGTGAAACGTATAGTTTCTAATAAGAAACCCTAATATATGTCGCTTTGTTTCCATAAACAAATTCGAAGTCAGAGAAAGGTAATTGTACTCATGATAAGGAAAATGACGCTCCGAACTCGGAACCGCTTGAATACATTTTTTTAAAATTACACAATGGAAAGACCTTTACATTTGTAGTGACTCTAGTGTAACTAATTTATATGTTTGATTGCTTTAGTTTTGTTACCAGATGCTGTTGATGCCTTGCGCGGTAAGGTATAAACATTATATACCGCGCTCACACACCTTTGTGTCAATGTTCACATATAATAGTGTCGGTCATACAATAGACTGCAGCCAATCTTATAAACAAAACAAATCTGTTTGTTTTAATGTAAGCTGAGGGAATGGGGCATTGCATAACTCTGCGTATAATCCGTTTTCCAGTGAAGTTCAGCTTCATTTTTTTGTTTTAAGGTAGCGACTCTAGTTGGTGATTTCCTGACAATTTGGGTGCCAGGCTTCTTATATAATGATTTTACGTTTAATAAAAAGCATGCATGCATTGGTTACGCTGTAGCCTTTTTCCTTTAAGCTGTTTTCATAAGAAAGGTGCTTCCTCCAAAAACCCAAGATCCAATATAAAACAAAATAGACCAATTCATTGTACACTATCGCTGATTTCTATGAATTTGGATTTATGCTATCAATTTGTTGAAGTCAGGCTGTGAAAATATCCTAATATGTTACGTGTTTTAGCTAAGAATAATTATCATTGTAAGTTTGTATTACATCGCTCATAAATACAATTAACAAAATGAATGTCGCATGGAGGCAAGCTTAGAACGACAGAACCTATCACTGCTTGTGCCATTCTTTGCCCGCAGTCTCGGGGTTCATGGTATGATCAATTTACACCTGATCGTTTGGGCACTCACATTCAGTACATTTTTATATTCACTTTTGCCAGTGAATAGGTGAGTGATATAATGCACATGCACAAGGTACAACACTCCGCGAGCCTATAGTTGCGTAATGCTTTGAAGAATATTAAAACCGTATTTTCATATTGAAGTAAAACTTCGGATGAGTGATTTGTTCTCGAATCTTTAACACCGCACACTCATAAAGTCCAAGGTTTATCAGCAAAATGTGCGCTGCATCAAGGTAAACTACTTCGAAGTGCAAAGCAATAGTTTGTTGGTTTGTTTAGATGTACACCACAGAGCTTATAAAAACTTACCGAGACTCAGCGTTGACACACGCGAACGTGTAGCCGGCCCGAGAACGAGATTTCCGTTGCCATCTGTGAGGCCTTCGCGGACGTCGATGTTATACGTTGAATTTGGTGTCAGGTTTGAAACGGTTGCTTGTCCGGATGTGAAAAGTGTCTTACATAAGGAATATTTGTTGCAGTATCGCACTTGAAATCGATTATAGGTACTCGGCTTTATTTGCACTGCGAACGCCGTCATGCTCGCGTTTTCTACCTTAAAAAACACGGGTTCTGTAAGGGAAGTGTCGAAAACATAACAATTAATTAAGACAAGTTAGGCGAATTGAGCTATTTTGTACAACACTCGTTCTGCTCATGAGGTCTATACCTTTCCACGTAAGTAGATGACAACCAAATAAACGGGACTAGAAAAATGTATAAAGGTTGATATAAAACAAGAAAATTAACTTAAAATTTTATAAAACTTATCTAAAGAGATATAAGTAATCGGCGTTGGTCGTTAATTCTAGTACATTCTTGCTCTTGCACAAACAATTACGATAAAGTCTTGGCTTCAGAGAAGTTCAATTAATAATAAACGTTTTAGTAACCTGCGAGTGACAGCAAGCACTTTGATAACATATTTAGCTCACGATCCCAGGCTTACTGGTAGACTCCCTATAGGTGACATTCACTTGACGTCACTCGCTAGGTTCGCCGGCATCGGCCACCACGGTCGCCATCTTCGAGGTCTCTTTCTACCGCACGTAGGTGTCGGCCGGGCCTTTCAGCGCGGTTTAGCAGCATTTTACAACTTTAAAGGGTCTTTTTGACCGAAACTAGGGGTTATTCTTGTACTTTGGTGCTTTTGAAGCGCCGTAGGAATATTTTTTATGTGTTTTAGTTCGTTTTTGTCGCTATCGGACTCGTTCACCGCGGCCGCTCGCCGGCCGCGTTGCTCCCTCGGCACCATGCAGCGCTCCGTGTCGCGCGCCGTGCCCACGGCGGTAACTCTTGCGAGAACCGATTTTTCTACTTTGGTGCTTTTGTAGCACGGTGTGATTACTCTTTGTTTTGTTTTGCTAGTTTCTTTATTGTTTTTCTCTAGCGGATTTTCTGCACTACGGCCGTGTAACCGTGTTGCTCCATCACCTCTGTGTCGTACGTCGTGCCTTCGGCGTTTGTTCCTGTGCAGAAACATACCGTGCGGCTCACCGAGTGCGCAGCTTATGAAAAATAGGGCGCATTTTTTATTAGCCCAAGCGATTTAAAAACCGCATGTAAGCGATTTGGCAAGCGACAAGACAAGCGACGGCGACCCGCTTCGCTGCCGCTCGGTCACTCGCGCGACGAGACAAACCGCATGAAAGCGACGGGACCAAACAACGACCAAGGTGATTAGCGCTAAGTTTTCTAGAAATATCAAAACCGAGCTACGCGACGAGCGACAGTGAAGGGTGAACCGCATGTAAGCGGTCTAGCGAGCAACGGCGACAGTGACGGAAGTCGGCGACGAGCGAGCGACGAAGATTTCTCACGGCCGCTCGTAGCGACGCTCGGTTTTTGGATTTCTAGAAAACGTAGCTTAACGCCTTGGTCGCTTACTCCCTTCGCTTTCATGCGGTTTGCCTCGTCGCGCGAGTGACCGAGCGACAGCGAAGCGGGTCGTCGTCGCTGTCGCCGTCGCTCGTCTCGTCCCGTCGCTCGCTAAATTGCATGCGGTTCAGCCTTTACACACGATACTCGGCGGCAATAAGGAAACTAAAACGGTCCGCCCCCGAGATAAACTTTTTTCTCTCCTCTGTTCAACGAAGCTTCTTCAAAGATATGAAATTAGTACACACTACCAACGGACGACCGCGTACGCACATACCCAAGCCTGTCAAACCGCGACCACCGCGACCTCGAAGATGGCGGATCGACGGTGGCGCTCCCTGGCAAAATCGAACCTGCAGGCTGAGTGAATACCACCTATAAGTTCGCTTAAAATAGAATTTCAGCAAAGTGGAACTCTCGGTTCAGTGTTCGTATGTACACCAGGCACGTATCCAGGGGGGAGGCCCATGGGGCCCGGCCCACCCCCCCCCCCCGAAATCTTCCATTTTGCTGGGACCTCCTCTCCCCCCTCCTCCTCATACAGCCTTTTGTCATGGGCAGGGCCCCCCCCCCCCCCCCCCCGAAACAAAATCCTGGCTACGTGCCTGATGTAAACCCATGGACATGAGTCTAGAAATCACATTGTAGTCTCATTATGCACTTGACTCATTCTGCAAATAAAACTAAGTGGCTCTCCCTGTAAACTACATTGACAATAGTCATGCAAATATTCTGCACAATACAGTAGACTCCCGTTAAGGCGTTTCGCTTAAGCGGAATTCTCGGATATGCCGAACAAAGAAAGAACATTTGGTTGGTTTCCCGTAGACGCAATACAAAAAAAAAAAAATCGTTTAACACGAACCGCTTTGCGCGCGCATTTTGGTTAACTCGAACTTTCATAGGTCCCCTTCGCGATGGCACTGCACCGACAGCGACGCCGCGCATTGCGCCGGCCGAAGTGTATGTCAGATGTACCGTAAAAACCTGCATATAATACGAGGTTTTTTTCTTTTTTAATTTTCAGCTTCGATGAGGCGCGATCTAACGCTGTTTGACGTAGTTTCGGTTTCGAAGCAATATGGCGCTCAAAACGGCTATCATCATCATTAAAATCGAAATGTCCGAGGTGCCACCCTTCGTACACAGTCGAGCTCGGCAATGGCGTCGGCGCGGAAACTGTCATCGGTCGCCTACAAACGTTCTTTTGATTGCGGAAGACATCGGTAACAGTGCTACCGGACGACAATTCGCCGTAAATGAGGGCAGCATCCGCGGATGGACACGACAAAAGCAAGCTCTGTTCGCGTGCAACGGACCGAGAAGCTTTTGGAGCCCAAAGAATGGCGTGTTCGCCGACGTCGAGGCACGTCTCGGCGACTTTGTAAAAGAGCAACGTGAACGGCACCTCGCCGTAAACATCGAGCTGCTGAGAACTTTGGCGAGCCGACATTGGGTTACTCGCTTTATGCGCCGCGCCGGGTTTTCACTGCGTTGGCGCAGGCTCGTCGCTCGCTCTTTCAAGAAGTGCTGGATTTCAAATGCGCTCCACGGCACTGAAGACTACTCCCTTTGGGAGAAGGCGTTGGACAAGGAGTCTGATGGACGTGATGAGAGTGATTAAGGTTCATTTATGACATGTGGCCCATGTATTCTCAGGAACATGGACCACATGTCGTCTTTCATCGCTAGACACCGATTTGCACAGAGGAGGGAGGGGGCAGTCAAAAATCACCGAATAGATCGGTTCCCCCAGCAGTGGTGTGTGAAACATTTTTTTTTTTCTTTTGGCATGGTAAGCCAAATAAATGTCCCTTTTTAAGTATCTCTTCACTGTAGGCCTTTTCATTCTGTGTTTATTGGTCAACAGCAATTTAGACATGCCCAGCATGATAATTAGGGCACTTCTGTTAAGGCGAACATCTGATAAGTCGAACAAATTTTCAGGGTCCCTTTGTGTTCGTCTTAAAGGGAGTCTACTGTATAGTACAAATATCACTAGTGCCCAGGGCCCCTGAAAAGAAAAAAAAAAGTTTTTTTTTTTTTTTCAAAACAGCCTGGTTGGGACACGCGTGTCGAAAAATGAATTTTACGAGAAAAAAAAAAATTTTAGAGCAATATTGGCTGCGCCAGACGCAATTTAGTCGGTAGTCACCTCCTTTCCACTTGTTTTCTCTCTCAGCATTTCGGGCGCGTGGAGGAGGGGTACTCCCCGCCTCTTCGTAGTGGATCGGCTTGGCTGCTTGGCAGCGCCCCGCACGAGAGCCATTGCTACTTCCTGTGTCTGCCGGTCGCACGTCTTACCGCGTCGTACAGAAGATTCACACGACGGACCGAATCGCGATTTTCGTCCGCAGACCGTGTATGAAGTGTCCGGCACGTCACCGATTCCTGCGATCCGCGCCTCGTCCGCGGATGCGCGGACTGATAAAGTTTTTCACTCGCGGATTTTTGGCAGGAGATTGACTTGAAAAGCGTTTAGTCTGGCAACGGTACATTGTTTCCTTGTTGTTGTTTTTTGTTTTTGTTTTTGTTTCTGGGCGATGAAAACAAAAGTGGCGCATCGTTGTGTTTTGTGCGTACGCTGGTTCATTTTGTCGGGCGTTTTTTCGTTCCACGTGTGAAAGGAACTGCAGAAACTTTGTCTGGCTGACGCGTCGCAGGTTCCGGTACTCCTCCGGGTCCGCGTAAAGAAGCTTCCGTCAAAACTCGTCTAGCACGCCGCGATAATTCATGCACGTCCAATCAGGATTTCACCGAGCAGGACCTCTCTTGTGACTGTGGTGAACTTGAGTGTTGTGCACGAGCGTGGAGTGCGTGAAGGCATCTCCAAACGCCCCTTCGCGAGCCCAGAACTTCGTCGCTTCTACGCGGAACCCTTCTCGAGCAGGACCATGCCTGTGTCACTCTCATGCTTTGGGTTAGTAAAGCTATTGGCGCTTCGCGCGAGGCCTATTACGGTGTTTTTTCTCGATCTGTACGTAACAGCGGCGTACGATTCATTATCGCGGTAGCGAACGTCGATTTCTCTCTTGGACAACGGTGCGATGTTGGAGTTTCGCGGCACTGTGGGGTGGCGACCAGGTTAGGTCCGTCCTCGCTGGCGTCTGCTCGTCGTCTCCCTCGTGTGGATGCGCTTGGGAGACAGACGAACCGCGCACATGTCGGCACGTGATCAATCCGTCCGCGGATCAGTCCGTCGTGTGAATCGGCCATGACTAACTAACACAAGCAACAAGCCCTGTTCAGGAGGTCTTCAGATATAAACGCGATAAAACTATAAAACCACCCGAGGACGCGAGACGCGTTGCAAGACGGCGACCATAACAAAAAAAAAAATGGCGAAGCTTTTGTTTGTTGTTTTATCCGAACGGAAGTTACGATTTTGTAAAACGTTTGTAAACAATTACGACGTTCATTCGATGGATTGTTTCTTAAACCTAAAAAAAATGTAATTCAAAAGGCGATTTCAAGAGATCACGAAGATTTTATAACCAACATCTAAGCTGTCACTCATTCTATTGGCCAATGAGAAGCTGATTTGAATGACCATCGTTACCAATGAGAAGCTGAGCTGAATGACCTGGAATTTGTGCGCAAAATTTCAAATAAATTTCTCGCCGTCAATATTGCTCTAAAAATTATTTTTTTCGCGTAAAATTCATTTTTCGACACGCGTGTCCCAACCAGACTGTTTTTCTAAAAAAAAAACTTTTTTCTTTTCAGGGGCATTTTAGTCAAATTGCGAACCTACGAACTATTTCATGTCGCAAAACACTAACAATTGTTTTTCCACTCATTCGGATAAGGCATGGTATTTAGATTTCTCTAATTGGCAACTTTTCTGACACGCTGTGGGATATCTTGCTCTCTAGAAAATAATCAATCCCGAGAGTCACAATGTATGCGCTATGGGCACATGAACTGAATGGGTTACGAAACTGACTTGGTATAATAAAGATCTCTCTATATTCGCGTCAAAGTATTGCCGAACTTCAAAAGGGCTCTGATTTTACAGATTGTCAAGAAAAAATCGTCGATATATAGCAGCCACGCCAGTGATGCCAGAAACGTTTTTGAGGCTGCCGACAAGTCAGAAACCCCAGTTCTGGGCGACGCGTAATAAAGTCAGCGTGTTCTAACAAACCAAAAATGCAGAATCGAGGCTGAGAGTAAACAAGAAGGGAGGATTTACAATGCCATATATTACATAAGCCTGTAATTATGAATTGTACCTAAGCGCACGTGTAATACATAGTCTATCTACAAATGGGTTTCAAATCCGGACTTATAAAGCTTACCCTTAAGCTATTTTATTTTGTGGAGAATTAATACGATACGATTAAGAGATACATATGGAAGGTAAACAAGTTTACTATGGTGCTAATTGATAAATTGATAAATTCATATACTTTTAAAAACCATGCTACTGGACATACCTCAATCAATAAAAATACACAGGTCGCATAACATTAAAAAGAACATAAAATGCAATTGAATCGGTGTAAAAAAAGAGGATATATTCAATACTCCGTCCTTAATCTTGCACATCCCTTCTGAAGCCCAAAGCTTTCAAAGCGATTCGTGTACTTGAAATGCACATTCGTCTAAGATCGTTCTGGTCTGTACTCCGCAGGAATCTATATGCACTAACTTCTATGGTCAACACAGGATTCGTAAGTCTAACGTTCCCCTGCGGCTCATTCTGGACTTCCACCACCTCACCCCTTCGAGCTCTTCCAACTCTATCCACTGCACTCTTTTTATGTTGTTGAATATATCACGACATACGTGTGCACCACTCAAGCGACTTTGCCGAGCAGCTCTCGCAGTTGAAGGTAAGAGCTTAGGAGAGCCTTGTATCTTTCGACGGCATTGCGGATTTTACAAGAGTTCACACTTCTGTGGAAGTGTCCACTACAAGGAACGCCCTCGGGAAAAAATAACGCCTCGAATGACAGGACAGCCTGAGCGTTGTTGAATGGCGCCGCCTCCGTGAGTTTTGCCGCAATAGCACCAACTTTAGCTTCAAGAAGGAACACTTCAGACCCACCAGCGGACGCGCAATGGGTACCTCCATTTCCATCACCACGGCAAAACTGCGCATGAATACCATTGAACAAACAGGACTGAAGTCGTTAGCCGCAGGCCCCAAGGTGTTTCATGTTACGTAGGTGGCTGCTCGTGCACTATAAAAACATGTGAAGTAGACAACTTCTGAACGCACCCTAATTTCATCGAGGCGACCGTTCAGCTTGCTGTAGAACGCGAGAAGGACATTTTGTATTTTCTGGATGTGCTGATAAATAGCGAAAACTAATAGCAGACATTTTCTCTAGACAGGAAAGGGACGCAGAGTGTGTGCTACTTCAGTTTCACCCAAGCCATGCTACCAGTCACAAGACGTGGGTGGTCAGGAAACGCTTGTCCAGGTCAAGTTCTATGCGCTCAATTGAGGCCAAAAAAGGAGCAACCGGTTTTTTCTGACCACAGGAAATAAGGTTACACGAGCAGTTTTATCTACCGCACTGCCCCATTATGGGTGAAGGTCATCAGCACCTGCAGCCACAAGCAACTACGCAGTTGCGGCCAACCAATAGCCTCAGCGGTTTTTTTGGGGGGGCCAGGAACAAATGAAGCGCTGGAAGGAGGGCTGACTAGAGGGGGATCCAGATGGCCCACAAGCCAATACCTAGATGCTACGACCGAAAGGTCATCCCCCCCCCCCCCAAAAGACTGCGCAAAGTGTCATTGGAGAAACCAAAAATTTTCAGACGAGGATCCGACAACACCAAAGCGACTTTCGGAAGTTCAAACACGAGTGCAGTGCGGTTGCTGAACATTGTGACGTAAAGACCACCGCATTGACTTTAAGAACACCCGTTTTCTTAACGTTGGAATCAACCACAGACGTATTTTTGTTGAATTCGTTGGACATGTAAACTGGGACGCAAACTATAAATAGGTCCCTCGGTCCTTTACCGTCCGTTTCGATCTACGGACCTCCAGACACCACCAACTCAAAAAGAAATACCTGTCCATAAATGAAGACGAAAACGAAAATGCTGCTCCTCAACGGTCATCACCACAGTCACCCTTGAGAAGAGTTAAGTATCCCTTGAAAATGTGGGTTACCTTCTAGGGCTTGGTTGGACGTCCTCCTTTCTTAGTTATTGTATAATTATTATACACCAACAGCTAGCACAGTGTTTGGGCAACATTTTTTTTGTCTGAATTTCTTCATTTGGAAATCTTGAAGAAGTCAAGGTATACCGAAACATCAATCTCTTCGAATTGAGTCTGGGTATTTTGGCCCTTAATCACCGAACACGTGCCAAAGTTAGGCTTGACTGCCTGAGATATTGGCTGTTATCAAGTAATTTTTGCCTAAATTGTAAAACAAGTGCATGAGTTAGCCTTCACTTCGATCTGTTCGATTTTCATTTGGCGATTTTCTGCCAAAACTTCCAAACAGTTGCTAGAAGTAGTTTTGCTCGGTTGATACATTGCATCTTTGGCTAAATTTTGGCAATTATTATAATGAAATTAACGCAAAGGTGAAAACTAGCTGGACACGAATGACAAAAATAATCCCTGGAAAATGGGAACAAAGGACAAACACGAATCTCCAAGCACAGTTTGGTTGAGTGATGTGCGACCGAAAAAATCCGTCTGCTCCTGGTATCGAACCAGGGACCAATCCATTTCCATTGGAGTGCTCTACCTACCTCGGTATTCAGACGTTAGACGTCAGTAGAGCAAACGGGTTTTATCAGCTGTCACCAGTCGTACACCAAGAAGGTTAAACCGCAGGATTTTAAGGTTATGATGATAATGCGATTAACGCAAACGTGCAAGCGAGCTGGACGAGAATGACGAAAATAATCCTCAGAGAAGGGGAACAAGGAGGAAAAAGGACAAACACACATCTCCAAAAACAGCTAGGTGACTGGTGCGCGACCGAAAAAATCTAGTTATGTGGCAATTTTGTGTCCAACCAGTGGAAACCCAAAGAAAAACCAGATATAAGCTTTTTGGCGCTTAAAGCAAAACCAAATTGACCCACGTTAGTCCACTGTGATTTTCAAACTTTGGTCAAATTTGGCGTTTCTCCACTATTGGCAATCAAGTACATTTATTTCATACTAGCCAAATTTTCACTTCAGACGATAATATTATGCTGTTTCGTAAGGTTTCATAAGCTAAAATCGTAATGTATGTCTTTAAGAAACATCTAAAAAAAAATACAGTTACAGAACCAATTCTACTTGCATTGATGCTCTCAAGAAAATAGTTTGTTTCAAGAATTATTATATAGATACGCTAAACATTCACTTAATAGTAAAATTTAAAACTGAAGTAGCTATATTACAATAGGATTCAGAGATTAGTGCAGTGTTGATTTCAATTTATCTCTATAGGCTTATTTTAAAATTTCGGGATGATGCCACTGGGCGAAGAGGTAATTTGCATATCTTATAGACTTCTTACGTTCATTATTATGACGAAACTAAATATGTCGCAAAAATCACAGGTTTGGTTGTTGTGCCGCGAAGGGTACTGTAGAAACGCATAACGCTTTTGAAAGTACAATTGGTCACAGACCTATATATACAGGTTACACTTACGCTCTGGTCTTGTGAAGACTTGTGTAATGATTCCAGGAGAGCACTTATCCTTGCGGCAGCTTCTCACTCTGATATATCGTTTCGAAGATGGAATTAGGTTCTGGATTGTGTAGGTGTGCACGGATGACTGAACGTGACTTCCGTTGACATTAACGAGGACATCATCAGACCTGAGATACCTAGCTTTTCTAAATAACTGCAAAAAAATTAAAAGGTAAATACTTCATCTAGTTATGTACTTTTAACAATGTGTTAATATTAACGCGACAATTTTCACGGAGCATGCTTTCGGTAGTCGCTTGCAAACCATAGCAACGCGTCCTAAGGTAGAGCAACAAATATATCAGTCAAAAACTTAGTGTTGTAAATTAAGTTCACAGGCAGCCTTTGAATGCCCCCCCCCCCCCCCTCCAATCCTTGAGCGCTTTAGGGTATTTAAATGATTCCTGGTGGCATATATGGGTCTATTATATGCGATTCATACGGTGCTGCTATTTAAGAGGTAAACAGCGCGACACTTACCGCCTCGATGAAATTGTCGCTTATCCTGATTTCAGATGAAAACAAACGGCAGCATGTTTTACTGTTCAAACTAGTGTATCTAAAAGGGCACTTTCAACCACACTAGAAATTTTTTAATGACAGTCTTTCTAGTCCGAGGCGATACCTGCATAACATACGACAACAGTGTTGCGTCACGTAAGCAGCACCGCACCACTGCTGATGGGAAGCAATAGTTCGATTCATTGTTCTGCTCTTGAAACTGAGCGGCTGCCTTAAAACAGAATATTGTGGCGAAGTGTTCTTATTCAGGGCAGTAGTAACCCGAGCAGCAGGAGCGAAGCCAGGAGGGCGGCGGCTCTTATGGATCTTCAGCTTCCTCCCCTCTTTTCTGCTCCCCTTCTTCCCGCCCCCCCCCCCCCCCCAGAATTGTAGTAGAAGACGGGGATGGGGGGGGGGGGGGGGGGGAAGGAGCGTGGCACTGCAGATATGCGTAGCGCTAGCTACCCGCTTGTTCTACGCTCTCCATATTATACATATTCATGACCTCCCCCCCCCCCCCCCCCCCTCCCACCCCTGGGAACATTTCCGCGCACGTTATTGCCAAGTGTGAGAATGTCGTACCTACCAGTATTTTGAATAAAAAGCAAAAATTTACCTATGTGATATAGATAGAGCCATTTTAAACCCTAGGTAGTAATTTGCACCGATGATATGTTTCATGCACTTTTTGAAGTTTAAACGAAAGTTTTAATTACTTGGTGAATACAACTGAGATTTGTTACGCTTGATCGAGAGAAGTGTCAAACTTTAAATACAGAATAATAACTCCATTAATTACAAGTTCACATATGGTTCCAGCCAGTGGCGTCACAAGGGGGGGGGGGGGGGGCGGGGGGGGGCGGACCGCCCCGGGTGCAGCGCTCAGGGGGGTGTCGCGGCGGGCCACGAGAGCGGGGGGGGGGGGGGGGGGGTGTCGCGGCAGGCTACCGCCCCGGGTGCCGCTGACCCTCGTGACGCCACTGGTTCCAGCTCTTCACGAGGAATAAAATTTGCATATACCTTCCGCGGGTATTTTGAAAAAAAAAAGTCCTTGAAGCAAAACTAACTGTTAGTTAATTTAGAGAAATACCCGCTGACAGTTAGTCTTTATTTAATATTTGCTAGAGCATTCCTTAATAATATATTGAAATGTTCAGTGGTCGTTCAACTAGTTTGACGAAGTTTAGAAAAATAATATGCAATGCATTTTACGCCTTACCCCCGTAAGTGTGTTAATATAATCACGCAAACGGCGGATAATCAAGTACCTTGTCCTATCTACAGCGTCGCAAAGTATACTAATAATCAGAAAAGTTATTTGTCATGTATGTTAATTGCTTTCTTTTCTGCGTTCGTGTATATCCCATAAACAATTTCTCCTAAACTATGATCGCTTTAAGGATGGCGCTGCGCATATAAATTAATATGGGATGTGAACTTAATTTGCCTATTTTCACTCTACATTCACTTTTTAGTTCACCAGTCCTTACGACTAACGACACTTTTCCCTGAACATATGAGTGACCGCCCAAAAAACAGGATTCTCCCATGTTGCGTTACCTGTTGCAACAACAAAACAACTTTAAGATTTCGTGCTCTTAAAATCTTAGCCGAAGCTGCCCAAAAAAGGGGCAGCAATTATATCAATCTTCAAATTGCTTTAGTCACATTCGTCGCGACCGCTACCGAATATAGATTATGAAAATACGCACGTCCGGACGCGAATCTTTTTTCTGGTGGCTCTCTGCAGATTCGTCGTTATCGATTGGATCAGTGGAGGGACGAGATGGCGAACTGTCATTTGCTGGAAAGTCGCACTTCTCATCACAGGCTGTAACCTTAAAGATATAAAAATAAGACACGCAAAACCACGTAAGTACGTTAAGCGACACACTCACTCTCCCGCGGCACCATGCTCTAGGTACGTGATTCCCTAAAGCCTCGCTCAGCCTTTGCACGGCATTAAACCTTGGGTTATTCGAGTCGCGGCTACTTGTCTGGCCCGACGGGTTGAAGGCTTGCTTAAGTGTAAGTAATAATCTAATTTCGGTGCATTCAGAAGTTTGATGCCCTATTATATTATCAGGTTCAAATCATAATTCATTCAGAGTAAGCCTCAAAGAAAGTAAACGTGTCACTAAACAACATCATAATAGAAGAAGATTTCAATACATCTTCAAATTATTCAAATCTGTTTTGACACCCTGCTTTTCACACACTTTGGTATTGAGCGATATTGTCATCGGTGTTTTTTTAGCTCACGCGTGTTGATTGTCTTTCTTCTAAACGTCCCTGGATAAGCAGAAGAGTTTGAAGCTTTTTATTAACCGTATTGTTTCAATAATTCCAAGTTTTGTTGTGTATTACCAACAGAGCCAATCTTCTGTGTCTTTGTGGAAACAAACAAAGCAACAGCAGCGTGTGATTTTATATAATTAATTAAAGCTTACATGTTTTTATTCAACTAAGATGTTTGTTACATCAAGTAAACATTTCGCTTGAATCTAAAAATTTGTACCACAGGCGTCACACATTTCCCTTCAATGTCCCTCTGAGTATACAAGGTTTGTTTTAAATGTATCAAGTTAGTTTTATTATAACGCTAAGCTGGGTCACAACTCGGTTTCAATAGCGAGCGGCGTTTGGCAACTTCTGGTTCCATAGGAAATTTTGTTTCACTGTTGACAAACGACAACAATAAACTGCAAGCCTGCGCAAGCATGATTCTGAAACTTCCAGACTTTAGTTTTCAGAACCATGCTTAGACAGGATTGGAAATCATCGTGGTCGTTCATCAACAGCTAAACAAACTTTTCTAAGGAACCAGAAGTTGCCAAACGCCGCTCACCTAATGGCAGACAGTAAGAACAGACCTTCTGCGCAAGCGAGAAAGTAACTTTTATGTTCTTGTGCTTAGACTGCAGCGAGATTCCACTGAATCAGTTAAAGCTCTTTGTGGATGGCGCATTTACTGCGGCATTTAATTAATATTATATTAACTACAAAATATTCTTCAAGGTTAAATATTTATTAGCGTACAGACTTCAATTAAATAAACCGGTTTTTCGTGATGCTTTCATGAGTGAAGCCAACATAAAATATTGGTTTGGCTAAACTATGCCGTAACAGAAAAACGACAGGAGTTGCGTCCGCCTAGTGATGGGCACCTTCATTAGGAAAATGGGTTTTCCCATTTGCCGTGTATTGTGTACAACTTTCCGGCAAAATACTACGCCCCCAGGGTGGCGCCGCCGTACGGAAGGCCAGGCATCAATTCCAGTGACTTTTAGTGTTCTTTTTTGTATTTTATATGGTAGTTCAAATATAAGGGGTTCAAAACCGTTGACGACAATGAGAAAAAAAGAAAACTACAAGTCAGGTGGTGGCGGTCTCAAAAGAAAATTCTCAGTATGTTTTAACATTAGAAAGAATGCTGCTGGAAGTGTGCGAGCTCTCAAGAGAAGTAATTTGAAAGATATTAGGCCCATCTTCCTAGCACACTTACATTTTATAGACAATAGATGGCTGGATACCTTCCGGACACAACTTGTAGGTAAAACTTGAAGATATTCATGTATACAAATTGACAAACAGTTATGTTAAAATTTCACCGTTACCAAACGAGATGTAATTATACGGTGTGTAATCCAATTAGATCCACATTGTAAAATAATAAACGCGATTAAAAGCGCTTTCTTTACCTCCAGACAATCCTGCAAGACAACTAGCATAAATAAATATTGCTTTCTAAAAGAATTGACAGTTTATGCATACCCTGCAATGAGTGTGGGACCCAGCCGGTACTAGGAGGCAGATAACGTAAATATTTTACGTGCAACTATGCGAAGATTTCTATGAAGCGCTTGGCGAATAGACAAAAGCTACGAACCAACCGCTATATGAGAGAATTAAGCCCGTCCCTTATTCTTAACTGAAGCCCAATGCATATTGTGTGTGAGGTGCCTGGTACCTCAGACTTAGTCAGACGCGCCAAACAACTAATGTAAACTACGGAAACAACTTAAAGCGTGCCTAATTTTTTGTCACAGGTTAAAAAATGCCGGGGATGACAATGAATGGTCCCTCAGCGGTTAGAATAATGTCGCCACTTATATCAAAAAGCCGACTTTGTGTGGTGAAGCTTGAGAATTTCGCAGTTTTCTACACAAACTTCCAATACTATTAAAAAGTTGCCACTCGGATATGGTTGAAGCAATTTATTGAGTAAGAAAAAGTACTTTTTGGAAAAACTAAAACACCTGTATTTATCTTAGAGCAGCGTTCAAGTTTTATGCAATGTGTGTCTTTTTATGCCGTCAGAAATAAACATTCCAATCGGTTTATTTTTAAGACCACACATTTTTGTATATTAGTTGGAGGCGAGTAACAGGCAGCAATGTGGCTATCATGTGGTCTCTCACATAAATATTTTATAAGTACGTTTCCACAAACAACGTGAATCTGTTTCTCATGTTTGTATCGCTTTCAATTGTAAGAACATACCTGAAAATATTCCACAAATCCATTAGGCCGCCAAGAGACGACAACGTCGTGAGAGCCAAGGGCATACGCAGTTAGATGAGCAGGTTCTGTTCGAAAGTCACAAATGCTGGACATTAACAAACTTTTGCCCATTCTGGTAAAACAAAACTAGGTACATTATGTCGTTATTAAATGCTTAGAATCCGTGAAGCTTGAGACGTTTTCACGGACAATCAGTTCAGCTCAAAACAATGGAGGCTATGTTTGCAATACCAATTGTGCTTCTTTAACGCAGAATGTGTTTCATCAGCCAAATTTTATGTACACATGTAACATTCGACTAACTAAAAACTGAAACCTAAAAACGTAACGTCTAGCAGAGTAATACAAAGCGTATTTTCCCAAAAGGAGCTAGAAAAATCAGAATAAATAAATTACCGGGAACAATATGATCCCGGAAACTTGAAATTGTGAGCAACGCGCTTTACACACTGAACTATCGACAATTACTTGCTTACGTATACGAGAGAAAACCTGTGTTCACCACCACCTCCACAAAAAAGAAAGCAGCGCAGCGTTTCCACCACAGGTGTGTAAGACGATACGCAGCGAGTTTTCCTTGTTTTGCCATGACCAGTGTGGAAGTGGACAGAGGTGTTAACAAAACCTGATAAAGGGTCCAAATTTCTCTCGGGCTTAACGCATCTAAATACGGGGCACTGTCGTGTTGAGCCTTGACGCGTAGGCGGTGTCGTGCGCCACGCGGCAAGTGCCCAACAAGAAACATTTCGAATCTAGAACATGAAGCAGTGTATCGCTGGTTTATGCTGTAGAATAAAAATTGAATTATTGTGCAATGCTGTTAGCCTGGAGTTTTTAACGTGCACTACGCAGTAGCGATACTCGGGCAAACGAGGGCTTACTACTCCTCTAAATGTTAACGAACAGAGGTAAGTACAGAATCCAGAATTTCTTTATTCTTTTTATTTATTTATTCAATAATTACCCCGCAGTGCTCAGGGGCGTTACAGCAGGGGGGTTTACAAGGATGAAAATAACACATATTCATTCAAAAAGCACACTTTCTCTTCAGACAGCCGATTGCACTGTACAATCGTTCGAACAAAAAATCGTTCAGCCTTTCCACTCTCGTGAAGATGGAAGACCAGCGCAGCTGTACTCGATACACTGTGTGCTTCTTCTTCGTCGTCGTCTGTTTTTCGCGCTATTTCCTACGATGAATTCCCACCAACGCGCCCAACTATCCATTCTTCTATTATAGCTGGAAAGATTGCCGCCATCTACGAGCGACGGCGGAAACCAAGCTGGTTATGTGCTTGCCGCCGTCGCTTATAGATGGCGGTAGTTGTCCAGGCGGGTTTGTGTCGACATACACGGACACGATCCTGGGGAACCTAGCCTTTAACAGCTCCGCTGTAAAAAATGAATTCGAAAACATGCATGTCCAAGCGCGGTACTTTCTAATTTTAAGACTATGATTATTACGACTATAGACATAATAGAGTTGTTTTAAGTGAGTCTCGCTAATTATTCCTGCTTTGTTTCTAGCTATGGAGAATAAAAAATTTAGTCGCAGTTTTTTCCCGACGTACGGAAAGGAGTTCCCAGTTTAACATTTTTTTTTTTTTCATTTCTGTACAGCTTTCTTTCCTCCCGTATCGTCCGAGGACGAACCTAGCCGCCCTGTTTTGTATTTTCTCCAGCTTATCAATCAACGTTTTCTGGGCTGGGTCCCAGACAGCACTTGCATACTCTAAAATGGGTCGAACACAAGTTAAATAAGCAGTTGTCTTTAGGTTAGGTTGTAAGCATTTTAAGTTACGTTGAATGAAATTCATTGCCCTGCCAGCTTTTAGAACTACTTCTTGTATGTGGGCATTCCACGAACAGTCAGATGACAATATGACACCTAAATATTTG
This sequence comes from Ixodes persulcatus, assembly GCA_013358835.2. Lineage (NCBI taxonomy): Eukaryota > Metazoa > Arthropoda > Arachnida > Ixodida > Ixodidae > Ixodes > Ixodes persulcatus. Next base: position 458,427 of record JABSTQ010011024.1, read on the forward strand.
TACGTAAGCTCCTTCGTTCTAGGGTTTTTATTTATAAAATACCGAGACTCAACTTTTTTCTCTTTTTTTTTTGTAAAACAAAGATTAACACACTTTTTATTATATAAATTCATTTTCCACGTAGAGCACCAACTCTGAATACGATGAAGGTCTGCTTGCAACTGGGCGGCATCATCTGAATTCTTAATATTTTGTATTTTATAAGGTAGTTAAATTATAAGGGTTTCAAAACCTTGACGACAGCCGAGTCTAGGTTTAACATTCTCAGTTTATTAAGAAGGAGTGAGTGTGAAACCGTGTCAAACGCCTTTCGAAAATCCAAGAATATACAATCTATTTGCCCTCCCTCGTCAACATCAGATGCAAGATCATGATAAAATTAAACAAGTTGCATAGTACAAGAGAACCCCTTACGAAAACCATGTTGTTCTTTATCCAGTAAGTTGTTTGTAATCATATGACCGATTACCTCTGAATATAAAATATGTTCGATGCCTTTGCATGAAACGGAAGTTAATGAAATGGGCCTATAATTTACGACATTTTTGTTTGACCCGCCTTTATGAATAGGGACGACATGAGCTACCTTCCAGTCATCAGGCAAAAGTCCGGTGTCCAGTGACTCAGAATAAATTAAATAAAGGTAGATCGAAATTAGGTAAGCACAGCGCTTTAGTACACGCGGAGAAATGCCATCGGTCCAGTTGCTTTTGTCTCATGTTTTTTTAACGCCGTGTCAATACCTCTCACACTAAGTTCAACTGGTTGCGTTAATTCCACCGTGCTAACAGTAGGTGGATCAACATAGCTGTGTTTGGGCAAAAATACAGGCCGAAAGTAATTATTTAAGCACGTTGCTTTTTCTGTATCATCCGAAACTGTCTATTGATTATATGTAATTTCACTTATTTCAACTTGTCTGCCCCACATTCCTTTGAATACTTCCAGAAAAGCATGGGGTTGGTTTTTATCCTGTCGTTGAGTGTATTAAAGTCTTGTTGCTTGGCACTCTTTATGCTCAGTTTATATTCACGCGCAAGCTCAGCTAGTTTCTCAAGGTGCTTATTACATACTACTGTGTGTACTATTACATATTGCTGCGGTGAATATTACTTAGTACTGTGTGTAATATAATCATTTTAGGGCGACATTTGCTTCATGTGCTCAAATCCTGTGGCTGCTAACTAGAGTACTTAGTTGCCCATTCTTGCATTGCGGCAGGCAAATATAGCATTACTAAAAAGACAGATAACACGGTTAGGGTAGCTTGTGTAATTAGTGTCCGTCAAAATTGTAGTTTCATGTTTCAGCAATAATAATAACGGAGCTATAAAAATATCACTGAAGGGCGTTAATTCTGTTTTAAAACGTGAACTCTTAGGTAAACGTGACTTCAAAATATATTACATTGAGGTGTCCTTACCCAGTGGAACAGTAAAAGCTTCCATCTCAAGCTCGGAGCTATTAAAGGTTTCGTTTCGATGTCCATGATTTTGAGCCGAAATATTCAACCTGTAGCGTCTACCAGGATCAAGATACACTGTTATAATTGTTGAGTTATCGTCCACTGAACGTTCCTCTGGTAAGCTGATGTAGTTCTGGCCTTTTTTGGACGAATCCTCCAGTGCCTCCCAACGAACTTGGTATCCAGCCGGCTCTCCATTCCAGTCTGTAGGATCTCCAACTCTAATTACGACCTTCCATTCCCCCACAGAAATCAGTTCGACATAAGCGGGGGCACTTGGAGCTGTGTAGAAAAACAAAAATGATAAATGAGTGGTTTCCAATCAAATTATGCAAGAAAAATGTTGGGTCTTCAAAAAATTCTGGAAAATAAATATGTTGTGAGAAAAATCTTCATTAGAGCGAAATTAGAAACGAGTTTGAGAAATAATATTTATTCTCGAGTTCTTAATTTTCAACTGAACAAAAGCGGATTCTGAGATTTAGGCGATTGTCAGAGGTCGCACATTTGAGAGCCCCACTACGCTCATATATAAAATTCACAGGAATAAGACTTTTTTTTTTTTACTTATTTAATACTTCAGGTACAACTGTGTAATAACTAAACATGTTTTTTTTTATATTGCGTAAAATAAAAATTGTCAAATCTGGTCCCTTCGACAAATATTTGCCGAACCTGAGTGACTGTATCTTTCGTTTCTTTCAACGTGTTGGCATGTTTAGCATGAACAGGACAAGAAACGAAAGCTTAAAACATTATCTGTATTAGAAGAGGGGAAGGAACGCCAACCAAAAATAAAAAGGAGCCCAACGTTTCGAAACCTGCTTGGTTTCTTCTTCAGGGGCGACTATGTGCGCGAGGAGCAAGTGGTCTTCTTTTACGGCGGTGGACGTGATGTTTTCGCGATCGTAATGTGGCTGAGCCCGCTGACGTAGGCGGATGGTAGAGCGCCAAGCGACCGATTGATGTTTTGCGGTGTGGTTTGGATGTGCCATGACTCGACGAAGAGCCTCTGCCGGGAATTGGTCTCAATGTCGAGGATGCGTGTGTTGTCGAAGTCAATGCGGTGGTCATTCAAGTCACTGTGTTCCGCAACCGCGCTGCGCTCATGATCGAATTTTCGCACGTCGTTTTTGTTCTGGCTAATTCGTTCTTTAAAGTTTTTGGTTTCGCCGATGTATGTGGCAGGGCAATCCGCACGAGGAATCTGGTAAATAACGCCTTGCGCTCTTTCCTTGGGGGGACGATCTTTTGGCCGGGGCATCAGGTGTCCAAGCGTTGACACTGGTTTGTGGGCCATCTGTATGCCTCCTTTTGCCAGCACACGCGCGAGCGCTTCGCTGGTTTCCTTTATGTAAGGGACGCAGACGCGCGTGGTGTAGCGGGGATGTGCGATTTCTTGTGGTCTTAGGCGTCGATCAGACTTACGTTGACGACGAGCGATTCGCTGAATAAAACTGCGCGTGTAGCCGTTATTTAGCAGGTCGGAGATGATGGTTTCTTCTTCCTTTTTTCTGTAGTTCTCCGACGAGCAAATAGTCTTCGCTCGGGACAGGAGTGCCCGGACGACCGACGCCTTGTAGCTCGCAGGGTGGTTGGAATCAAATCGGAGGTAGCGCCCAGTGTGTGTGGGTTTTCTGTATACTGTGAATTCCAATTGATCTTTTTGTCTTTTGACCAGCACGTCGAGAAATGGCAGGGCGTCGTTCTTTTCAGATTCAACGGTGAACTGGATGGCCGGCTCGATGGAATTAATACATCTTTCCTGTTAAATCTGCGTTTATTTACACTATGTACAGTTCAAGTCGGAAAGAAGCTAGCCATTGCTCATGGCGTTATGGAATGAGACTGTCTCTGCTATCGCGGGTGCGCGCGTGCTCTTCTTGAGCCTCGTCTTCGTCTAGCTTGACCGCGATATATGTCATATCCCCCTTCTTGATTAACGTCCAGGTCATAGTCTTTAAAGTGTCCTGGCTGCTTGATCCGGCGACCCCCTCGGGTAGTCCTTGGACCGGGGTCTGCCTGGACGTCCGCGTTGTCGTCCACGGTGTCTCTGTCATGGACGTCAGCATTATTGTCCACAGGGCCTCTCTCCTGGACGTCAGCATTAGTGTCCACGGGGCTTCTGTCCTGGACGTCAGCATTATTGTCCCCGGTGCATCTGTCCTCGGGCTGTGTTATTTGCGACTCGCCTATGTCCTCCGTGGGATGGAGAAAAGAGGAATCGCTAAAAGTACACGAATACAAAACGAATTTTCTAAAAAAAAAGACATTTTTAAGTTCTCTTTAATTTTTGTACCGATATATTTAGAGATACTTTTGAAACGTGCATAAATATTAGAGTGGATATATAGTTTTTGACGTAACGCCATGCGCTTAAAGACATTATCTTTTTCACTCTGCCTTGCTTGGCAATCTGGATCACTACTGATTGTTCTGCACGGCTATATATTATTTGTTGACTATTGTATTTATGTATTTGTAGCACAACTGAGTCATCTGACACGTGAGCAGTGTGTTGTTTCTATGTGTTTTACGCCGAACATAACTTGGTATAACTAAACAGAACATACAATCCAAGGCGTTTCGGCAACCTTACTTTACACGTCTCCACATTTCTATACACATAAAAAAGCTTCTCCAAGCCATCTTCTTATTTCACCTCGTTACTACTTAAACATTACTATTTCACCAGTAGCGATTTAATTGGGTTGTTTTAAGTAGTGAGGTTTCATATTGAATATCAGAATTCAATGGATAATTATGTTTTCGGTTGCAAGACGCCAAAAGAGGCGGCAGTATCAGGAAGAGAAACGGCTCAACGCCTATCCACATGCATCCTATTTTCAACGTATTTATGTGCGTCTAGTCGACGTATTCGTAGCGTCAAGCGGGGTTCACAAAGCCTCAGTCTGGTAACGCTTCGAGGTCGACACCTTTGAGCGCGTCTCGCTGACCTTCCCCTCTCTATGTCGCCGAGAGGGGAAGGTCAGCTCTAGGGCACATCTCGGCGGCACAAGCTCTCGTGCGTTAAGAGTAGCTCCCAACGCTATAAACTCGCGCTTCTGGCCTTGTCTGCGGTACAACATAAGGTGAAACGGAGTATAGACCTTTACAGTTGCTCAGAATACAATGCATGTGGGTATGCCTTTTCATACATTTTGTTTTTCGTGACGGTGCTATCCCGCTGTCCCTTTGCCAAGGTCATTTGATGGCCGATGCCGGCGGCAAAACTCCGATTGATTGGTTGGTAAAACAATAAAACTCTGATTGATTGATTGATTGATTGATTGATTGATTGATTGATTGATTGATTGATCGATTAGCTCGCAGCCGGCGGTGACCTTGTGGCCATTCTGGACGGAATAACACTACACGGTTTTCTCTCTCCTCAAAGCATTATATCTCTCCACATGCTGAGCTGGTCCTGCTGGCGGTGGCCTTCTGACAGCTCAGAGCCAAAAACATACCGACTTTGGTCTTTTCACAAAGTTCAATCGCACAGTCAGCTGAGCTGGTCATTTCTGGCACCGAAGAAGCGACGATGGCAGGCACCTTCAGTAAATGTAGACTGTTTTGCCCTGATTATTCAAGAAAAGCAAAATAAAAGAAAAAGAGAACGCCAGCGCAATTACCGCAATGTGTCTGGTCTAAACTTCGAATTGCTAAGGCAGCTACCTTCAACAGAACAAGCGGCATCTGTCAACGGGGACGACAGCATTTGCAAGAACTGCTTTCACTCTAGCAAAATGGACAATTGGGTGACTGCTCTGTAAGTCTGTCTTTGTCCCAGTCGCGCTGTGAGTTATGATGAACTGCTTTCAATGTTCAAGAGCAGCCTGCAAGTCCTTCAAAGAACAGAGGAGTCTTTCACTGAACGACGCCGCGGTTGCGGAGGAGCAAATCATGATCGAAGATGTGAAGGAAGTCACCAGTGCAGCAAACGTAAGTGTGTCACCGTTTAAACTTCCGTCCACGCTGAAGGAAGATCTTTGAGATAAATATGTAGAAAGAAAGCTAACACAAGTAGCAAAAGACTTCTCGAACAAGATCGGCCACCGTCTTATTGAGGTTCATCACACAACAGAAAGCCCCGAACTGCAGACTTATTGTTCGTCCTGCTCTCAATGGGCATCCAACATACGGTGCGCTTACGTGAATAGCTCGTCCTTACAAGAAAAGTGCCGAATTCTGACTTTGATACCCCCCGGTTCGACGAAGAAAAACGTTATGTCTCTAATTCCCGAAGTCACAAGATATCGTGTGGACAAATCAAGAAATCTGAAAGCCGAAAAGGGTGTGTGGGCGATCATCGACGCTAATCATGGACATCGATTGAAAAAATTATGTGGCCCTCGCACTCAGCTAGTATACGTCCGATGACAAAAACTGTACAAGGGCAAGTGCCAATACAAAACATGTTGTGACTCTGTACTCAGACGGACAAAACCTCCCCGTTGCAAAACTTTTTTTTAACAATGTCTGTCCGTGAGATGTGCAAAAAAATGAAGACATTTCATCCAGAAATCAAGCTTGGGCTGACAAAGTCTTACGCCCTACGACCAAAATGGGTCATGAAATGTCCCGTGCATGAAGAGTGCGTTTGCATTTATTGTGCGAACTTCGGCCTGTGTTTGGCGGCGTTATCAAATGCAGGCGGAAACGATTTGAGTCTAGACGACGTCAAACACTTTGCTTGTGCGAAAACCCAGCGGAGGAGTATCTTCTGCTGAACTGTGAATCGTGTCCGAATTAAGATGGTTTAACTCTCGAACTGATATCAATCAACGAGGAAGACGAAAGGGACCTTGCAATATGAAAATCCGGTGTAATTTATTTAAAAAAAAAAACATTTTGAAGGTAATGCATTTCTTAACAAAATGAGAAAATGGGAAACGAAGTACTTTCCCCACTGGATCATCCGACAAGCCCAGAGACTTCCAATATGCTTAGAAAAACGCCACATCAAGCCGCGTACTGCCGTGTTGCATTTTGACTTCGCACAAAACTGGAATGTTGTTTTTCCGCCAGCCGTAGAAGGTTTTAACTGAAAAAATCAAATGGTTTCTATCTTCTCCTGCGTTGCTGCAACACAGCAGAAAACCTACAGCTTCGGAGTCATCAGTGACGATATCGTACATGATATTGCACACGCACTGTTCGCCCTGCGTGCCATTTAATTGTGGCTTGAAGAAAATATTCCCGTTTTCTAGAACTAATCTATGTATCCGATAGAGCAGCAAGCCATTTCAAAAATAGATTCCAGCTTCACGAGATAGCGGAACAAATGAAGTTACCGAGTGGATCTTTTCTGCTAGAGGAGACGGCAAATGTGCACATGATGACGTGGATGCAGTGCTCAAACACCACGCATGCCTACACAACCTCAGATCATCGAAACTGGAAAAAATCGGATGTTCGGACGACTTTCTTCAGGTTTTTGCCGCAAACGTGCATGCAATCGTACTTGTAAAAAGTGATGCAACTTGTCTGAAAGACTACCGTAACTTAAAAAAAAAAAAAGTCTGGAACGCTGCAAGGCCCGTGAAAATCATTCCGACATGCCTTCTGTGGGTAAAGCTTGAGAACGAAGACGGGTCTGTCAACTTGGTGATTGAAATCTGCGCAAACCCGTGAAAGCCATGTATTATCCACGTTACCAGACTGATCGGAATTAACGTTTTTGAGGTTTTGTATGTCTTGTGTTAGTGCCCATACTTCCATTTCACCTGCACAAGTTTTTATCTGAAAGAAGGATTAAAACTAGAAAGAAATTAATCGACTATCAATAGCCTTCGCGCGTGTGGTGAAGCGGCCATGATAGATATCTTTTACGTCTCCTCGTGTTGTAGATTAACGTGATAGACCTATCAATGGTTCGGCAGGGTTCTTTTTTGTTTGCTACGTTAGCAGTCTTTACGAAACCTTGTAAATGTTGTGCCTATATGTTTGTGAATGCAGCTGTGCCAAATTTCACAAATATGTTGTTTGTTTGTTTTTTGCTAAGAAATTGCGTTTTATATTGTTTTTAAGTATTTAATGTTGAATTGCGGCAATACACTTTCATACCTTGTATTAAACGTACCTTTGACGTATCAATTCTGCTTAACGATATGTGACATTTCAGTCAATAAATGCAGTACTTCACATTTCCACAAATAATAGATAACCATGCAAAACAATCGGTGACGATCCAGAGTTCGGATAATATCATGTTTTTAAACGCATGGCGTTACATCAAAAAACGAAATATCCGCTCTAAGTTTTATCAACGTTTCAAGATTATGTTAAAAAGCTTCCGTACAAAAAATTAAAATAGTTTAAAAATTTATTTTTTAGAGTATTGACTTTGGACATCGTACTTTTAGCGATACCTTTTTTATTCAGAGGTTTGTTTCACTGCATTTAATCTGACTGACAATACGGATTGTGTTTTTCCAAAATAGATAATGCTTTAAGATTTCATTTAATGTGCTGTTCATGCCAAAGTGTTGAACGAAACGAGATTTAATCACTAGGTTTTGGCAAATATTTGTCAAAAGAACTAGGTTTGACAATTGTTATTTTACGAAATAGAAAAAAAACATTATTTTAATTGTCATTAAGAAATTGTGCCTAAAACGTACAACATGTGAAAAAAGTTTGATTGCTGTGAAGGTAATATATGAGTGTAGCAGGACTACAATTAATTAAATATGGCTGTGTGTAATGTCATCCATTAATAGTTTTCTTGTGTAGCCTACACCTGGTGACAGCTTAGATTCTCCTCTGTAACATATATTTTCTAGTCAATATTTGCTTGAAACAAGAACGTAAATGTTTGACAATATTTTAATAGTTTTGACACCTTTGCTGTGTTTTGTCTGCCCAATCACACAACTCCGTCGCTAACATATTTGAAGAAAAACATTGAACTGATCCGTTGAGAAAACATAATATACGCAGATATATGTGTTTTTGATTTATTTTAAAAATACGCTAACATAAAGTCATGCTCATTTATTTTTATTATTTTTAGAAAGAGTATAATAATATAGTTAATACTATTGGTATGTATAGTCATCTGAGAGTGTTACGATAATGCTTAGAGCATAGCCAATTAAAGCCTTTTGATCTTGAAAACCATGTCCACCAGGAGTCTGCTCACTGCAGCAAACAACCGTCGCGGTTTCTTGCGCCGCCATTTTAGAATTGTGCTTGTCCTGAACATTAGGCAACTTCTTAAAAATTTTGAGAGCAACGGAAATTTTTCGAAGGGACTTTGGCCACCCACACTCTTTGTCTACAATAGACCATAATGTTGTTTGGAACATAAGTAGTGGCGGCAATGCTTCATCTTTGGGTGTGAAAGCTTGTGGGTACGCTATTCTAAAAATACATAATGGCTTTCTTTATTGCGTTGAAATGCGTAAGGCGTCAGCATCTCAAAATCGAGGATGCGGTGGACACGTACGATTAACCTGAAATACGTACGGACCGTTGGGGAGTGGAACTTTTGCGTGCAACCGGTGTTTCAATCTGCCTTTCTATTAATACGGACTTTCTTTGTCAATATGTGTGAGTGTGTTTGTCTGCACGTCTCATGCTCTTTATATGTAACTTTATGACACTGTATAAAATAATAAGTGAGTTAGAGTTATCTATCATGTATTACCCTGTACTTAATGGTAATTTTGGAGATCTTGCACACGAAGAGCTTAAAAGTCCTAATTTTTGTTTGCTTCAGGAACACCGTTTTTGCTTCAAAGACCTATATAAATGCATTTTTATATTTACTATTTGATTATCGAAAACATAATTAAATAGTAAAAAGTAAAGCGAAAAAACAATTTATCTACTTTTTTCTAGTTTAAACGGTTACTATGATATGAGTGTGAATAAAATTGAACTTAAATAGTACAAAATAGTAGCTATAAAATATTATTTTCTATCGCCCATCCTAGTTTAGAGTAATGACGCCAATGTGTAATTAAAGAAATGCAAAGATATTTGAAATATTGTGTTATAGATCAAGCGTCATTTTCAATATTTTAGGCATTGGCTATTACTTCTTGTTTGAAACCAATATACTTTTACGGTGGAAGAGTTTCTTAACCGCAATTTCGAGTTTGTTTTACGTGCGAATGACACTGTTGCAAATCATTATGAAGAAACTTCGCTTAAATTAAAAAATTTCAAATTACAAAAAAAAAACATGCCAGACGAAAGAAAGGCGTTCTTTTTAGTCAGTTCTATATTTTAAATTAAAAATTAGGAACACAATATAAACTTCTTTTAAATTAGGATGCATATTGGAAGGTCTCGCTGCAGAAGAAAGATTCCTTAATAAAGAATTTAAGCTCTCGATCCAGTTATATCTTAATTGAGTTCTATGCGTTCATTTAAAAAACGAAGAGTGTTACTATTTTGCTAAAAACTATTAATAAAAAATGCACAAAAATACAGTTTTAAAACGTACCTGCTGCCTCACTCCGGTAGACGACATATGCCGCCTTCCCAACTTTGTAAACGGGATGAGCATTGCCGTCAGACGTGTAGTACGGTCGCACAACTATCTCGTAGAGAGTCCAACTCTTTAGGGCGAGTGGGCTGTACTCAGTAACGTTGGCCGGGAAGGTCTTCGTAAAAGTGTGATGGTCGGATGAGCCATAGAGAAAGTATCCCGCCAGGTACAGATTTTCGACGTCGTCATGCCATCTTCTGAGTCCACCCTTGGATTTTATTGAATGCACGTATTGAAAGGACCACGAAAGCAGGACACTCCCGTTGTATGTACTTTGAGCCCTCAAAGTCAGTTCTTCAGATGGAAGGTATGGCATAGATACTGAAAGGTACAAAGAAGCTATTTAATGTCTTATTTAGCGCTTTTATCTCATATCTGCATTTATTTTCGGGATGTATGTGCTTTGACCTACTCCTAGATATTGATATAGCCATAATTCCGAAAAATCCAAGTTATAAATTTTACAATTAGTGAAAATATAAAAATCAGACTTCGATTTTTGTATCTAGGACGTTATTTATAGACAACAAAGATGACCGCAACGATAAGCGCATTTCCAAAGCAGAACAAATCCGAAAGCGTATATTAGACTAACAAACTATAAAGATATTCACCCCTGAATGGATAATCAAATGCAGACCAATTTAAGGGTTGTGGACAGAAGCTATTGAGATTAAAAGCATTTTAGGTAAAGCAATTTAAATTATCCAAGGCACGATGAAACGTCATTCACTTACTGCATATATGGTCATGTTCGTCGTGTTCGTCAGCGTAGTTATATTGCGCTGCGTTATCTGGGCACTGCCTGATCCCGTCACATTGAAAAATACTGGAGATCTCCATCTTTCCGCCGCACTTAAAAGGCTTGTGGTCGCAGCACGGTGTCGCATCTGAGAATCAAATCAGTTAAACAGGTCTGAATCAAATCGCATACTAAATCTCCAATAGCTTTATGTTCACCAAGAAAGGCACTTCAAAACTGAAATTTAAAACACAGCACTTGAACATTTTGAATAAACTAATATCTAAGCTGAATCTTTACTTGTAGACCCCGCAGAAAGTATCATTGCCCCTCCTCCTCCTCCTCTCTCGCAATTGAACAAAAAAGCTGCTACAGAACCGCTTGACGCGGTCTCCTGAGATTCCGTTACAAAAATGGCAATCAACCCTATTTAAAATCTTGGGCCCTCTCATAACTGCTGCTTCAATTATCAGAGGACAACATAGCTTGGGCATGCACTTTGCGCGTGCTTTGAACAAGAGCGTTATTTCAGCGCTTTGCGTAAGCTAGGATTTAATCCCAACATTCGCACGGAAAGCGATGCCCAAATATGTCGGCCACCAAATATGTCGACTGCCAAAGATGTCAGCCACCACCACCAGTATTGGCGCCACTCTTCTCCTATCAATGGCTCTGACCCAAGCTGATAGTACGGTGTAAGCTACGCGCTCGTTGTAGCAGTCGTGCGTCTGTCTTTCGCCAAGTGATCGCGCTCCCACCAATACCGACGCGCAAGCAGCGTTGCCAGGTTATAGAAGGTACGGTGAGCGCGCAGAAACAACCGTACTATCAGCTAAGACGTGAACGGAGCATAATCCGGACTCTTTCCCCCGGCCCTGAATACACCCACCCTTTCGGGGAATTTCTCTTCGAACTTCGGTGACTCAGAGTAGCTAAGCGTAGTTGTAAAAAAAAAGGTAAGTGGGAGATAAGGCTTCATTCATCATTTATAATCAGTGTACGCAAGCAGCTTGGCGCTTATTAAATGGTGCACTTTCCGACTCGTTTTAAACTAATCTCAAAACAATATAAGCGCGAAGACTGAAAAAAAAGTTAAAGCAGAACAATCGCACACATACACGTCCAAAAATATGTCTGTCATAAAAAAAATGTCGCGGCTCCTTGCACTGACGTCACATCACATACGTTTGATCACCATGTAAAAGGAGAAGGGGGAAGCTGCTTTTGTAAGAATTTTGAGTGACGGGTTAATCTTCTATAATCTCCTGGGAGGAGAATAACGACGCCTGTGCAAATCCGGGAGGCACAAAGGAGGATCCTGATAAGAGGGGAGCTCCTTCTTCCCCTTTTCTCTGGAGGTCATCAGAAATGACGTCATGTGCAAGCCACGTATACGACAACTCAACTCATTTACGTCAGGACGCGGTAGTGGCGCATCGGGCGTACTTCCGGTCTGGGCTTGTGGACGGAAATCGCCATAAGGAACAGGAAGTTCTGTGTTGTTCTGAAAGAAGTCAGACTAAAACTAGGGTGCCTTCATGTGCGCTTCGCCTAGAGTGATGCCAACTGCCTGTTCCCCTTTCCTACACCCTCTTCCACCGCCATTTTGTTCCTCTCATTGTTTCCCCCTGCGCCGGAAAGTGGCCTTTGAGTCCATCGGTCCTCCCATCCGAGGGGGAAAATGCTAATCCTCCCTCCGTGGGTTTCACAACGCTGCTCCGAACTTGTGAGATAAGGTGCTTGTTTCCGGGAGGGTTATAAGCCCCACGGATTATCGTCAAGAACCAAAATGGCTGCTGGTTTGTCGGCGAGTGGTATTACAAAGGGTGGCATCACCCTAGCAAAGCGCACATGAAGGCTCCCTAACTAAAACATGCATTCTCGACAAAACGCCGCGACTGGGTCTGTACCAAAATAGCCGGGAATGTTTGAAGATCAGTTTTTATGTGTTTTTAGTCTGCTCGGTTTTTCCGAAAATGTGGATATGTGCAGCGAAAAGGGAAACCAGGCACCTGTGGGACCCCGATTGCTTAAGCGGGAAGAAGTTTGGGTTGAATTCATGGACATTTCTGGTCGTTAGATTTATTTCTTTTGTTCGAACACGAACGAAGGAAAACCGTTAAGTTGTCCGGACCACCTTCAGTGTGTCTTCACGTTCAAACAGCTGTTTGACTTTTCAAACTGTCGTCCTGCCCTTTCAAACTAGTCTCAAACTTTCGTTTGCTCGTTCAAACGACAGCGGCCAGCAGACCAAACGTTGCGACAAGAGGTAAGTGCAGGCCACCAAAGACTTCTAAGTTTGTTAAGTTTTTTCCGGGTAATCAGGCGCCTTGTAAGCAGTAGATGCGAGGAGATGTTGATAATTGTTACAAGGGGCTGTCACCGACTTGTTATGCCTCATTTACTTGGTTCGATTTTGCTTCCAATTTTCAATATCAACGTCGAGCAACTCAACTACCTTAGGCGTATTTGCAGCCCGAGCGACGTCGCGACTGAAAATAGCGATCAGAATCTCATCATGTGAGTCAGGCTTTAGCGTCCATTTCTTGGCGTTACGCGGAATGAATCGCCACGCTTCACATTACTTAAAAGACGATTTGCGGTGTAACGAGCCTCGTTAATTTCGCTCAGGCCACTATAGTAGGAAGGCGCATTATCATCAATTGCAACGCAAAAAAGAGCACGGGGACTCCCACCGACGCCGACAAGATCACATTCCAATGGTTTGTTGATGTGAGACGTGGCGCCTCTTGCCCACACCCCATCGCGCTTGCGCGGTACGGATGCTTTGAAAAAGTGGCTTCGAACCTTACTTGAAGAACCGAACTAAGGACAATCGAAACTGACTATTTCTCCAGAAGCGGTCCACTCCAGAAACTGCACGGCTACACATATTGGTTAAGGTCGAATCGCACAAGGGGCGGAGGTGCCATTTTGAGTATCATTTCGCAGTAGCTATATAAATCAACTTCTATGTTTTGACTCGTCGCTAAATGGCGGCTTGTTATCGTATCCGGTTTGGTCTCGGTGCACGAGAACGGTCCGGGTGTCAAAGGTGAGTTTCGCAATTGAGTGTTTTAGTAAAGTTCGTTGGTGTATACTGAAAGTAGTGACATTGATTGATCCTCCGACACACTTTCATCCCCTAGGAAAATCATCATCCTCCTCATTAAACTTCCCCTTTCTACTACCACTTATTTGCCAAGCGTCCGTCCAGTTTCGGCGTTCGCCATTTGTGCCCTCCCCTTGTCGAGGCCTCGCATTCTCCGGAGGCGTGCATACGCATACATACTACGTTGCCGGCCACCCGACGCTTTTTTTTTTTATCAATAAGCGTATGCTGTTTTTTTTTTGTTTTAGAAACATCATTGAACTGCCGCTATGACGTGGCATTACTACATCACTTGCACGCGTTTACAAAAGGCTCATGAACGTTTTTTCATCTTGTCGTCACTTTGGCGTGTAAAGGCAGTCACACGGAGGCACAAAACGTTATGATATTTGCTGTCAACTGTTTTGAAACGAGCGAGTCAACGAGACAGAAACTACGGTGTGCTTTGCTTCGCTCGCAGCGTAAGATCACTGCTTCGCATGCCATAACAGAAATGCCTGCGCGTTTATCTCTTGGCTCCCCATTTGCTGAAGAAGAAATAAGATTAGGACGATATGTCTCAAAGTTCAATTTTATTGTACGAATGTTTATGAAGCGTAAGACTGCATATGATCTCCAACCGAATGATCCGAGTGGGAACACACCCGAAACCTCGCAAAAACTCCCGCGCCTGTTCCAGACGTGAAGCAATGAGAAGACATACCTGGTAGCCCAGACGTCACGAACACCGGCAAATCTTATCCTAGCCAAAACACGAAAGCTGCAAGTCAAAATCGCGCAGAAAACACCGATCTAGCAAGGGTTCGCCAACACTCACGTGTCACGGCGCTGGACGGAAGGGCAGCCTAGGAGGCGCTAGTGTCGAAATGAAAGAGGGCGACATTCGCGGAGAGGAGAAAAAAGAGAGAGATTCTTCAGGGAAAATGCCTTGGCGGTACTTTCAATCTAGAGGGGTTTTAGAAGTACTTGCAGCGATCTGTTCTATTATTAGCGAGTGGTGGGTGCTCTGTCATTTCGAGTAAGAAAAATAAAGCAATCAACACTGTCTACTAGTCCTTCGAGTAGCACGTAAGCGGATGTAAATGAGGAGCAAAGGTAAATCGACAACTCCGTTTATCACCTTTACAGGAACATCAAATCCTGCACAATCTACCTGGTGTGCAAGATATGTAACTTTCTTTAGGCTGCATATCCTTTTAGATCTGAAGTAATAATTAGGTTGAAGCTATTATTCATACAACAAGAAAATTATTTTCAATCGCTCAATGGCGCTTGATTTAGTTGATCCAATACAATTCCAAGCAGCCGAGCGGGATTTGACGCGGGAACGTATAAGTGAACAAAACAGTAGCAAAAAGCGAGATGGTTCCAAAACACTATGTGTAATACACGTGATGGCATCGAGGACTTTAAATGATGCATTTGTAACTGAAGTAAAGTGCTGATTTAAATTATTTGCAGCATACATATGAGCTCCTAGATCACGAATAATCTTAACACGAGTGTAAACTATGACATAAAATGCATAACAAATACTGAATACGTCACGCTTTCGGAAAACGTGATACCATTCATATATTTGATTCATTTATAAAAAAAGTCATTTAGATTAACGAATGCGTGAAAACGGACGAACCTTCTCCGCTTTGAGACCGCCTTTCTCAAAAATTATCCACTTTAAGTATGTGCTAAAGAACCAGGATGTGCTCGAATGCTTTACTTTTTTTTTTTTTATTCCGCCTGCAGTTCGGGATTGGGTTGTCCACAAAAAGTTCCCAGGCAAGGAGGAGGTGCCCAAATTTAAAAGACGAAAAAAAAAAAAACGCGTAGAATCGAACCATTTATCGCCACTTGGAGACGATGTTACTTGGTATGCGTTGATTTTTGATTATTTGGCATGATGCTTGCGAATGACAAAAATTATCATCCGTGTTTTCGCACCGCCAGCCTTGCGTCTGCTGCACAGTGGTAACTTTAGCGCAGCACCTCGTCTCTGGTGTGCTGCAGTTGTTTCTAATATTTACTGATTTAGTGGTTTTCAATGACGCTTATCAGGTCTCTAATTTGAACCATATGTTTATTTTTACCTAATAAACATATTCAACAGATTTTGTTTACTTAGTCAACTTATCGTAAAAGATACTCCCTAGAAAATGTCTTCCTTGACTTATAACGTATGTCATTACTCTTCATTAGTGTAGCTTTAGCGAATTAAGAAACAAATTGTAAATTGTAAGCATGTATTAATGATAGAAATGTAATTATCTTAACAATGTAATAAATTTGGACGCGGTGTGAATGCCGCATAAGCGATATTTTCAATATACGCTTTAAAAACACGCCAGATTACAGCAGCCATTCCCGACCTTCTCTTGTCTTACCGAGATAACGAACCACTGAAACGTGCGTTGACAAGCCTTCAGAAATGCCAGTGCTGGGGGAATGGACGAAATAGAATCTAAAATGCCCATAATTTTGGCTGACGGTGACAATGAAGGGAAGTACACGGAATAAGAGAAAACAAGGGCTGAAGGCCGGTTATGGCGTCGCCAAGGCAGAGCTGCTTAAAAACATCTCTACTTCGTTTCAGCTTAAGTCCAGCGCAGCCGACGCTACGAGCTAATTGGAACAATTAGGCGGCGTCAAAAACGAGAGTTACTGGGCCTTTCTGTTTATGATTTGTTCAGAGATCATAGAACACGCACAAAAACATGACGAATACCAGGATGGTGCGCTTTTGACGCTCTCTGATTGGTCCAATCAGCTCGTAGCGTCGGCTGTGTCTAGACTGAAGGTGAAACGAAGCATAGGCGACATTGCCGCGTGCGTAGCAGAGTTGGCAACGCATGCTGCTGTCACGCAGAGGAATTTGGTTCGAATCCCACTCGACTCTGATACTTTTTTTTAAGTTAATTTTGTACTCTTCTAATGGCGAATTCAGTTGGTCCATCGCCGGCAAGACTTGGCAGCACAGACAACCAGAAACGCGCCGGCGCCACACCACGTGACCTTTCAGCAAACGAACATAAAACGCCAAGCGGTAGCAGTTTATTTCACCATTTACCCGCAAGACACCTCTAGTAGCGTTTTTGATTTATTTATTATGCATATGCCTAGGTGGCGCAAGTTATTACCTAAAAGCGCCACTGAGCCAAAATAACTCTCATTTCCTCAGGTCGTCCATTTTGGGTTGGTTGCAAGCATCTGTAGGAAAAACATGCACTATTTTCCCGAGTCAACGCTTGGATTAGTGGCTAGCTTGGATGAGAGATATGAATGAACAATCACTCCTCAGGAGTACGATGTACTCAATTTTCGGGCTTGCCTCAGGAGCAGAATAGATTAACTGATGTTCGTTTCAAACAGAAGAAGGTCCTTTTCGGCTTCGTCACTGTCAGTGTCGTGCGAGTCTTTAAAAAGTAACAAACTTGTTACCTTTACAACATCGACGATGCGAACTAACGAGAGGCCGTCGCCGCCGTTACCCATGTCCTCGATGTTCCTTGTGGTGTTGTCCCAATGTCTTGGATTGACTGCAGTATTGGCTGCTGAAGTAACTACAAATCAGTTTCGTACTTCTGCTAACTTTCTCACTGACCTTCCTCTTCGATTAATGAGGTGACGACACCAGATACAGTCTGGAGCCCGCTCGCCCCGCCGTTCAGAGCTCGGGCGGGAAAAGCACCGAAAGGGTGCAGGTGCTTGCCGGAGAACCCCCACCCAAACGGTGCACGCCGACCGGACACTGACCACGCAAATACAATGCCGGTTTTCCGGGAAATAGGTTGCCGACGACTGACCCTCCCAATTCGCAAAATAAATTCTGTTATCGGCTCTTATAGAGTGTTCTTGTTCGGAACATTGCTTAACGGTGTATGAAAGTAGCGATAACGCGCTGCTCCGGCGTATGCGCGGTGCGATCGGAGAAATAGCGGACCTGTGGAGGCTGATGGAGCAGCACCAGCTTAACAAAAATAGCGAGGCGCGTGGCGCAACGTGCTAGCCAGTGATTTCCCTACACACCCCCTAGGAAGTGTGTACAACCCCCCCCCCCCCCCGTTTTTCTGAATGCTAGGACTCCTTTATTCTCAATGCCCCCCCCCCCAACCTCCCCCCCCTCCCCAACCCCCCCCCCCCCCCTAATTTCAATTCCTGGGGAAGCCCCTGGTGATAGGCTGTGTCTCGCGAGAACTACGCCTGTATGCGCCCGCTTCGAGATCGCGCTGGTCCCCAGTGGATGAAACCTTGCACTTCAGAGAAGTAGCTGAGGCCCATTCATTCCAGGACTGCGAAAGACTGCAATTTATAACTGGCACGCTAAGTACGGCCACTTTCGTAGCGTTACTTGCTACATAACAAGTAGGGCGCACTGAAAATGAATCGTCGTGGTCTTGGAAGTTTTTAGCGTAATCCCGTAGCTGCCAAGATCATTGCTCTATTTGAGTCGACCCGTTTCTACGCTTCTACACCCGTCACCTCCGCGAGAAACGTGTACTCGTGAAATAAAGCGTACGCACCTTACAACGAGAAATAATCCGTGCGACGTTTATTTCAGTTTTATGAAAAACATAACGACATATCCAGTCGACAAGAACGAGCACTACCTTGCGACGAGCGACTGCGTCCGACACACGTTGTAGCCCGTCACCACTGAGATCACGATCGGCTTGCTGCAAACACGCAATTTTCGAACAGCACAAGAAATGACACTAAACGTCGATTCGGCGAAACAACAAAGCAGCGGATCCCGAAAACAAGGTCAACGAATAATTATTAACCGGGAAAGGTCTAGTGGAAAGAACGGGTCGTACAGACATACCATTCAGGATGCGGGGCGAAGTGGCTGAAGGAGGGCACACTCGCGGTCTTGAAGGAACAGAACATTCGATTCACCACAGCCGACGGTTTACCTCTACTTTTAATGCGAAAGCATTAACTATCCCATGGAGCGGAGCCGGCGGCGTCTTTAACCGCAAAAAAAAAAGCGAATGAAATGCCCATTCTCCCATTGGTTAAGCAAAACGGCTCCTAGATAGCCATTGGCGGCCGCTTCACGAGAGCGCTTCTCCGGCATTTTAGCGGAAAATTGTGAGGGAATTTTTTCCGCTCAATTTAGCCTTAAAATGTTCCCGGATTGAGTGGCGTCACGTGTGATGTCACGTGACGTCACACGTCAGGTCATGTGTAACGTCAAGAGGGTAAAAATTTTCCGCAAAATTTGGCGGGAAATTTTCCCCTAAATTTAGCAGGAAATTTCTTCGCT
This sequence comes from Ixodes persulcatus, assembly GCA_013358835.2. Lineage (NCBI taxonomy): Eukaryota > Metazoa > Arthropoda > Arachnida > Ixodida > Ixodidae > Ixodes > Ixodes persulcatus. The sequence continues at coordinate 477,512 of JABSTQ010011024.1, forward strand.
AAATTTAGCGGAAAAAGTTTCCCCCTACATTTAGCGAAAACATTTTCCGCACCATTTAGCAGTAAAAGTTTAGAATAATTTTACCCTCATGACGTCACACGTGTGAGGTCATTATGGGAAACGTCCCATAATGCAACGCGCGGTTACGCCGACGGCGACGGCGGCGGCAACGCCGCTCAACTCGGAAACGGGCGCCTAAGAGCTGCGCTCTAAATAAACGTTGGCGATTCTCCGACTTTTTTTTTTTTTGCGCCGTTTTGAGTGTCATTTGGTGGAAGCTGTATCAATTACACGAGAAAAGAAAGTTTCTTCCATTAGGAGGAAAAAGGTGGCAATTTTCCCCTCTTGTAAGGGGGGTCAACGTTTTCTCTACGAGCAAAAATACGTGGCCACTTGACTCGCTTCTTAGGGGAGCAAAATATCTTGCCCATTTTGTAGGAGAAACTTTTCTCCCCTTCTAAAGGAACATAAGGGACACGTGAGTTCCTCCTTTAAGGGAGAAAATACAACTCTTTTTTTTTTTTAACGAGCGTTTTATTACATATACTCGCTCACAGCTAGGTCACCTCTAGAGGTACCGAACTATGTTGCATTTCAAGAAAACTGTAATAACCTTCTAGCCCACTGTTGGAGCACAAACTCTTCAAGTTAAGTATAATGTAGAGACTATATCCACCAGACTTTCCAATATAGTAAAGGTCCATAACCACAGTCGCGTTTGTATGCGTTTGAATGCGGAATGGCGTCCTTGAGGCGGGAAGCGTTCAATAACTAGAGGAACAAAGCGCGTCTTCGCTTTGTTCCTCTAGAGCAGCGCGACGCCAAGAGAGTAGAGCCCCGCTCAACTTACAAAGCGGCTGCGCTTACCGAGCGATACGGAGACCTATCAGAAGCCGAGAAATGGAAGGAAGGGTCACGTGCTCACTCACGCGCCTCAACGACGTGCATCCATTGCCCCGTTCGTGCATGGATCCAGTTTTGGCCTGTTTGGGAAGGGGAGCGGGTACTACGGGATATGTTTATTCCGAGGTGGTGATGGTTCAAGCTGGACAGGACTCGCGGATGCCATCGGGATCTCCCCTAAAGACCAGCCACGTCCACGCTGTCACCGGGCGGCGCCATAATTCTGTGAATTTTGCTTCCTATTGGTTTAAGTGACGGTATTGGCTTCAAACCAATCCCTGACGGCGGCCGACTACGTGTCAACTTAACTCTGTGTACAAGCTTAGCGCATACGCTCTCCTCAACGTTTTTCAATTACATTACCTCTACGGAACGCACCGCGTTTAAACGCAAATATGTTTATGGGCTTTAAAAGTTTCAGATGGGATAGCGATCATATGTTGCCGACAACTAACGTCTAACATTAAATTTCAGTGAACTGTTGAGAATACTGTAGACGACCTAATTTTCGTGGGCTCACATTTTCGCGAATCGGGCCAAAGCTGAAAATTTGAAATTATTCGCGGGTTCTAATTTTCGCGAATCGAGTGTAGCTTCCGTAGCGTTCACATATTGCCCGAATTATTCGCGGGGTGTAGTGAAACAATCGGTGAACATTATTTAAAAAAAAACTAATAAGGGTTGGGTGGAAGCGTTGATATATTATAAGACAAATTCCGAAGCGGGCTGAACATGACATGTTATTGAACAGCTCTAAAACATCATAGCGTGACTACAGAAAAATATAATTGTATATGTACTCACATTGTGCTTGTAGAAGCGCGAAAATTGTCCAAGCCAGCTTCATCGTAGTCTGCTGAGGATCTCTAAATGAGAGGGCGACTGTTCTCAGGCATTTATACCGGAGGGGTACTAAATATGAAACTAGTAGGATGGGGTGAGTGCAGACGTGATGCCTGTCTTAGAAACCGATAAGCATAAGTAAGAAAACATTTGGTAGCAGTGGTGTAAAAGTTTTTTTTTTTTTTTAATAATATTTTAGAGGGCTCACGTTGCGCAGAAGTTCCGCGTTTGAATTCGCAGCGAACACTGGTTATCATAAAGCGGAACGAAATGTGACACATTAGTGAGGAATCGTCTAGCAAAAACACAGCAGCAGCAATAGTGGTGTTCGTCGTGCGCTTGCCCATTCGTGATGCAAGAACCGCGACAAGATTTATAAAACTTAAGACGTGCTGTTGCTTAAGGCATGAAGTTGCGCTCATCAACCTTACAGTTGATCTAGTGAGTATTTAATGGTGTTCGTGGGAGGATTCCATGAACGTACTCAAACTAAACGAGGTGACACAGCGTGCTGACACTGGTGATTGTAGGCACTCAGGTTCGTTGACACATATTCATCCTAACTAAACGTCTGAAGCAGCGATAAATTTATCTAACGCACGCACACGCACATCCCAAGACTCAATACGGACTTGTACTCCTTACATGTAAATCAAAATCGGAATTTGGGTTTTCAGAAATTATTCCTTTGTCTGCAATCTGGATTTCGGGTTTCCAGAAACAAATTTCCGGTTCCATAATATGGATAGTGAAAAGTTATACCGGATTTTTCGGTAGGGTTTCAATTACAACTGACTGAGCTTCAAATGTAATGAACCAGAGATGCTAATTTTCCGCGTAGCCTAGATTTGGGTCACAAGTTGTTCTACGTATTTCAATTTTGGGCCCTTAAAGCACCTGCCCCCACCCTCTTTCCAAAAGAAATAAAAAGGAACAAAAATGTATCATTGACTTTGATATTATTTGGCCAAAAAAACTTTTTTGGACCTAAATTATTAAACAGGTCCTAACGTTAGGCTTGACTTCCGCCGTGTTTGCTTTTCGCTTGTCTTGTTTGTGCCTGACTTACCGAGGAAATACAATAAAGTATATGTCACCTCTACTTGATTAACTATCATCTAGCTACACTTCGGCTAAATTGCAAAACCAGCGCAAAACTTTGGCTTCACTGATGTTTGTTCGTTCGGTAGGTAGCGTTTTTGGCTCATGTCTCAGAGAAAATAACTTTTAAACTTTCAATTTCCTTGAGGCAAGAACTATATTAAGTCTAAGTTGGGCCCATTGGATTAAGAAATGTTGGCTATTACGTGTTTCTCTGCTTTGCTTCTCCGGCCGCGTTCGTCAAAAATAATTCGAATACGCAATGAACATAATGTTACAAATTTTGTGCATGTTACATTGCGTATCAATTTCGAAACGATTTATTAAAAAATGCTTATATAGTTTAAGAAATGCATTGCAATGCTACTTCCAATTTTCGGCATTGCCAACGTCAATCTTCCAATTTTAAAATATAGTTTATAAGTAACGACGGAGGTTGTTACTATAATTCATCTGATTAGTTGCGTGCATTATATAAAAACATTTTTTGATCATTCTAACAAACCCGGATACCACATAACGTGCGGAGCGCCTATTACGTCTGTGTTATGATTTGTTATGCTTGCTTACGGGAAGCGTTGTGTGATTTCGGATGCGTTGCACAAAGAACTTAGTTAAGTTCTTCCAGGCTGAATCAGTACCATCACGACAAGTCTAAATTTAAGCAGGAGTGAAGTGTCAGGAGTATGCTTTAATGAGAAGGTTCCATGGGCTCAGTTTCTTTTTTTTTTCCATAGTTAAGTGCATTGAGTTGTTAGTGTTCTTGGTCTGCAAAGAACCTTATTGTGGTAGCTGAGAAAGTCACACGGGGGAACGGCTTATATAAAGCCCGTTCATATAATGCAGGCTTTGCGTTTCTTCCAGGTACCGATAAACATTGTAGTACGAAAGCGCAAAACACTTGCCTTCAGCGAGTGCTGCACCGCCGTTTGCTTCCAAGGGCAGCTCATTTCAGTGCTGCATCGCCATTTGCACCCGAGAGCTGCACGAGGGGCGGACCTCGTTCCTTGGCGAGGTTGACGTTACTTGCAAGATAAACATGCACAGATCAATAGATATTAGGCTTATGGCGCCCGCCGCGGAATATATTCACAGCAGTGCGAATTCATGACGTCACACGCACGCTGGGCTATCTGTTGGTGCAAAACTTACTCGATTAGGTAATTTGTGGAACGCCCGCGGAAGGGAGGGACCCTCTTCACCCTTTCCTATATTTTCGTTTCAACACTGTGCGTTCCATGGAGTACGATGAAACGCCGTCTTGACGCTGTGCTTCAAGATAAGTCTTAGGCACTCAGTTAGCAAAGCAGCCTTCTTCAAAATGGTGGCGCCTCGAACGACCGGAGACGAGACGGAAAGAAAGGAGGGGGGGGGGGGGGGGGGGGGAGTTACTGTTCGTGGAAACAGCGTCTATGGAGAGCTCTGTATGTGATCTAGTCTAGTCACGGTGGTTTGTGTATTATGATCCGCTCCATGACGTCGTGAGGTCACTTGGGGAGATGCGATTCTTCATTCGAAGGCCACATGCGCGCGACGACAGTTAAGCTACTAACGCGGGCTCCGTAAGTAAGAAGTAGGCCTGCTTCCTGCGCTGTTTCATTTCTTTCCTGTGGCGCCAGCAAAGGCATCGAGCTACGTATTACATGATCCAGGGTTTTGATTCTCGTCGAACCGGGACGTGAATCTCGGGTCTTACAATTACTGCGCCTAATTAAGATTACGTATGATTATTTATAATTATTATTATTGCTTATGTTTGGATGCCTATGCATTGAGATCTGTAGCTCAACTATTCTTTACTTTGCATTGCCCTTGGTGTAACGCTTGATCGTCATACTTCAGCGTGGCATTTTTTCATAAACTTCAGCCAATGACCACATTTTGTGTTATATAATCTTGCCCATAAATGCCGTTAAAAATAAATGTTGGCGCTTACGGGAAAGTTTAGGAAGCCTCCCTGAATATTCCCCTATATCAAAAGTCCTATAGGAAAGGTGAAAATACGTTTATTGATGACCTTAGTCAAGCGGTTGCGCGGCGACGTGGCTTAGAGGTCGGACTCCGCCTAAAATAGGACACCCAAACTTGTCGACTGAATGTAGTCGAGCACAGAGTGCAGCACCCCGAACCTGCATTCAGAGTCCGCCGTTGGCTCATTCCTGGACACTAGCTCCCAGTGGACGGTCGTTTGGATCGGTCGTCGGGGTCCGTCTAATATCATATGATCAAACCCAGGATCCTCCACAAACTTTGCGTCATACCTGATAGGTTAGTATTTGGCGAGCATGTACTCAAAAACGTGCAGTTAAAGATCTTACAGATATCCTATATTGCAAGTGGAACTTTATGGAACGCATAAAAACATATTTTATAACGTTACGCCCAATAACCGAAGCACAAAAGGTATTTCCATAATCAGTTCCGAAAACCTCGCGTAAGCTGCAAAAACATACATCACCATCCATCATACGTTGTCTAAAGTTCCAAGGATATTGCGTGACCCTGTTATCGCAAACACATTTCAGCGCGGTTTCGGATTTTCTTTGAAAAGAAACAAGCGGGACTCAAAATTTACTACTTAAGTTATTACCCCAACTCAGAACTTTCCTCCATTTTAGTCGTTTTAATGGTAGTCCTTTATTACTGCGAGGAAAAAACAAGCAAAAAAAAAACGGCGATGGTTCGTTTGCTTTAACACTAGAACTGATGTGACAATGTTGCGCGTCCGCGACACTGAATGCAAAAAAAAAAAAACGGATACGTTCGTGACTAAAAATGAGCTCTTTTGCTATCTAACTTTGTAGCTTTTGATGAAACTCAAGCCATTTGCAGTGACCTGAAATGTAGCACGAGCAAAGAGTATATAAAAGAAGAAAAAAATGCAACACATAGAGAAATAAATGATAAAGCCGGGGACCACAAAGTGTGTTGCTCGGGCATTATGCGCGCGATATTGTTAGCTATGCTTGGGGTAGGGAAGCTTTGGGAGGTTTTAAATGCGCTTCACACATAACACACCCATCTTCTTAGCGGGCTTATCGGAATTATCGAGACAAGTTTAAATTTATTGAGGAGTGGATGGTGTGGCGAGTGTGCTTTAACACGAAGGTTCTACCGTTTCTGTAAACAAATTTGAAAGGCAATGCGCCTTACTCGGCGAACATCTAATTGCCATGGCGCCAGCAGCTTTTGTGTAGACAGGACGGAAACCCCCGGTAGCACTGTTCTTTGGGCCAAAATGTAGGTTTTTCCTGGCCTCTAAGGGGCCTAAGAAATTAGAAGAAGCCAAGGAAGAGCGACACTTGACCTCCTTTGCCCAGGATCGGGGTATCTTTACACTAATATGCCAAGCAAGTTCCAAAGTTAGGCTTTGCGTCGATTAGATTTCGCTGTATTACCCATTTGAAGACATCGCATTGGCTGCTAACTGCCTTGAGCATCGTAATGGGAAAACATTGCCGGACTTCTCAGTAAACTTCGTTTGGCCAGCAAAGAATTGTTAAGTTATTGGAAGAGCTTGAGTGTATGTTTTCTTCTGTTTCTTTCTAGTCTTAGACACTGTGTATGCAGTGGTAATTATATATATATATATATATATATATATATATATATATATATATATATATATATATATACCTTGCTTTTATACGACAGTTTTTTGCACGGTTAAAAAAGCAAACAAGAAAAAAAAATGCCAGTGGCTCAATGTGGTGACACAAATCTGCATCTAAGCTCTTAGTGCCAAGTTTGCCATTCTAACTGGAGCACGGCACAGAGCACTTTCGTCGAGTGAATTATTCACCTGTCTGGGTATTTAGACAGTGAGAGGTGACCAAACTAAAATAAGATCTTCGACCAGTGCCGTGTGACTGCAAACCCGGATTCCTTGACGTGAACCACGAAGAAATATTGACACGGGTGCAGCTAGACTGAAATTTAAACGATATTATAAATAAATTAAAGTGACTCTCTACAGTGCCACACCCACACCTAAGAAATCTGCCGACAACGCGAACGGCACGATATGCGTACGATTATGGCAGAGTGGACTATAGGAGAATCAAAGATGGCGGCACGGATATTGTATGCATTTAATCGCCACGCGGCGAGGTTCCGCAAGGGTGCTTGGGAGATTCGGTGCTCTATAAACTGCAGGACCTCCTTGCTGTCACCTCTCTCGGAGAATGACACAAGTCGCTGGTTCAACAAGCAACTTATCCACTGCTTTCGCCACGCGCCGCGAAGTAGAGAAAAAAACCTTTGTGTTTATGTGGCGCAGGTTTTTCATCAGCGGTGGAGAGTCGCTCGCACGGCCATTTGTATTTGGTCACCTTGCGATGGAAATAATCATAGACGATTTATCACGCTGGCAATCTGGTCCAACGCTTTGTATGAAAACGTAGCCCATGAAATGTATTTAGTAACTCCCGTTAGCAGAGTCTGAATGGCGATGCGAAGATTAAAATGACGCTCTAATTTTCATAGTGGAGAGCGAAGTCAAGGAGCTTTTTGGGTTTTGATACAGGTAACTTCGCTTTGAGAGCGACAATCTGCGGTCTAGCATCTCTTCACATGGGTTTTGTGCATCAACGTCACAGCTGTGGAATTATATAAAATTATAGCATTGTTTTCCTATCTAATCGGTGCCGGTAGCGTAGGACACTAGGTCAATATGGTGAATTCACGAGACGTTGTCGCAGAGCAAATCTTGCTGTTATGGCCTACGTCACAATCGTTTTGGGAGAGCGATGATTTGGGGGAAACTGGCGACATGCGTAGATGTGACGGATAATGGAAGATGCAGTAGCTCAGGTTCTTTCAAAGAGGGTGCCAAGTAAGCGGGTGTCAATCGATCGAGTGTTACCACGCCACGACGACCATTGATTTTGACCATGCAAATTAATCCGGTAAGTGATTATTTTTAGGGGTGAAGCTCCTTAGGGTCTCGCCTTGTCCGTCCGTCCGTCCGGCGTCCGAGCTCACAAAAAAAAAAGAAAAAAATGTTTGCGCAGACGACAGTATTCGAACCTGTGCGGGGACACCCCAATGGATTTCTAGTCCAGCGGTTCTTAAATGGGGGTCCGCGGATCCTTTGGGGTCCGCGAAGGCATTCTAGGGGTCCGCGAAGCCTTGCCTTGTCAGTCAAGTTTGGCAATAAAAGTTGTTTTTTATCCAATTGAGACAAAACATTCCAATTTTCGAGTGAGTTTTCTCGCGTGTATGTCGATGGGAAAAGTCTACTTCACACCAACCCTTAGTTATATCCCCTTATTAGATCATTGTCATAATTAACCAATACCTTTCCCTTCCCCTCACCACGAACGGGGTCCTCCATCATCTCCGCCGATCCACAAGGGGTCCGCGAAACATCACTGCCTGAGAACCACTGTTCTAGTCCATCGTTTTAAACACTCGGCCACGACGGCGGGACGAGTAGGGGGCTCTGAGATGTGGTAGTAGCTCAAGAGCTGGGGATGTCATGGATAAAACGTTGCATGTAGCCGCTCAACGTCTATACAGGAGAGGGCGCTGCCGTCAAATGCGTATATAATCGTGTTAAACTTGGCATGCATGGCTCTGCATTTCATCGACCATAAAGCAGTAATAATGAAGTCGAAACGCAACCCGGAACTCAGCACTACCTATCAGCAATAAAAAAAAATCATCACCATCGGCACTACCTATGATCAATAAAATCAGTATCATCAGCACCACCAGAACTTCGCCCCAATCAACATCATTCACCACGTGGAGATGCGGTCATTTTTTTGTAAACATACTGCAGTTTTGTTTTGGATATTGGAGGGTGGGGACGATGAGAAAAGTGCGATCGTACAAATAAAAAAAAGACACACAACATAAACATCGACATCAACCACTGTCACCCGCAGACAGAAAATGAGTTATTCATCACGCGATAGTAATCGAATATTTCAGGGTAATGAGTTCCAAATTCCAATTGTTCGGGTAAAGAAACTGTATTTGCTAATGTCGGCACCCGTAAAAAAGTGTGAAATACTAAAGTCGTGGTGACTCCTTGTAGATGTCACATCGGAAAAGTTTAGATATGGACTTAAGAAGGTGAAACAAAATGAGTTATTCAAAACATTTAGGCACTTCACACATTCGATTCGACGACGCGCAGAAAGGGGATTCAGGCCTAATGTAGTAAGGTTAGAGGTGGGTGGGAGTTCGCTGTCATAGCGGCTAAAAAGGAATCGTACTGCTTTCTTTTAAATTGACTCGAGTTTGATAGTATCTGATTGTTTATAGGGATTCCAAACGATTGAATCGTACTCGATGATAGGGTGGATTAGTGTTTTATATGCAAGAAGTTTAGTATCTCGCGGGAAAACACATAAAGTACTCCGCACGTAACCAAGATTTTAGTGCTCTGCTACATGCTAGTCAATATGTTTAGACCAAGACATATCGTGCGTGAAGAGAAGTGCAAGGTACTTGCATTCAAGTATTTTTTGCAGGGAGGGACCGTTCAATGAATACGTGAAAAAGGAAGGCAATAAATTCTTAGAAAAATAAAGGAGGGCGGTTTTATATGGTTTTATACTTATTTGTCAGCTGTTACACCACGTGCAGAAGCTTTGAAAGGATTTGTTAAGAAAAGTATGATCCTCGGAAGAGTCAATCGTGTTAAACAGAACGCAGTCGTAAACGTGGAGACGTGTCTTTGTGAGGACGTTTCGAGGCAAATCATTACTGTATAGCAAAAAGTAAAGCCGACCAAGAACTGAGCCTTGCGGGGCTCCTGGTGAATTGTTTATAGAAGACTTGGACGAGTTAAAACATACATACTGTGAGCGATGAAAAAGGAAACTAGCTATCTAATTAACCAGGGAATGAACGTTTAGTGTGATATTGCGCTCGTGCAAAAACTTAGAGGAGCAGTATCGAAGGCCTTGGATAGGTCTAAAAATATTGCGTACACTTGGTTGCTAATGTCGAGAGACTGCGTGATATTGTGAGTGAATTCAGTTAGTTTTGAAATGGTGTGTACCCCAGTCGAAAGCCATGCTGTAAATCATATCAGATGTTGTTAGTTTCTAGATATTCTATGATATGTTTGTAGATAATATGTTCTAATAATATGCACACAAGAGATGTTAGAGAATTTGTTCTGTAGTTCGAAAACGAGTGAGCGTTTTCAGACCTAAGAAAATGAAAGGACTTTTACAAGTTTCCATGACGAAGGTACTGGGACGATTGACAGCGATTGCTGAAAACTTTCCGTCAGGTAGCGGCTGGTACAAAGAGACTATCGGACAAGAAACGCGATAGCGATGTCGTCAGGACCAGGTCTTTTTTTTTTACCGTAGAACCAGGTTTAGCATACCATGATGACATACAACTACATCCTCAGTTGGTGCATGTAAAATATTACTAAAGGAGGAATAATAAAATTAACAAATCTAAAAACTTATTTTGAGTATGTATTAAATGCAGTGGCAATAATGACCAGTGGGTCGCTAGTGGCTTTGTTAATAATAATAAAGAAGTTAGCAGTAGAACTGACGGGTAAAATTGACTTCCAAAATTCACGTGGTTGCTTCTCAATAAATTTGACTGTGTTACACAAAAATAAAAATCTTTCGCTGAATAAGTTTTAAGTCGAAGTTCCTCTTTACCTCTATTGAATTGTTGTGTCTTTACAGGTTCACCGCTACGTTTGGTACACCTACTAAGTCTACCTATGCGACGCGAGAGATGCAATATTTCTTGTGTTAACCATTGTATCACTAAATTATTTGTTTTTGTTCTAAAAGGCACAAATTACTGGATACAGGTTTTAACCAAGCTTTCAAAACACGTAACCAAGCAATTTAGCTTGATTCGGTAGCACAAAGTTCGAGACTTTCAAAATAATTACTTAACATATCAATAAAAGAAACATCATCCTCACGATTTAAATCAAAGAAAGTAGAATAAAGAACACGTTTATTCGGAGCCTAATAAGCGATTGATACATGTTTTTAGAAGGGGGGAACTGAGACAAATTAAATTTAAAACTGCTGTCTCTGGTGCCCTCCTTGACTAGTTGCTTTCGACCATATGACAAAACAAAAAGTCCAACAATTCTCTACTCATTGAAGCATCATGATCAGATAGAAATAATGAAGAACACTGAATGCCTGGTAAAAAGAAATCTTTCATTCAAATTAGGTCGGAGGAACATGCATTGCGCCTTTGATCAATAGGCGAGCCAGGGGGGCGGTAAACAACGCGAATCACTATTGACTAATTTTCCAGAAAAAGCTTGCAACATATTGATTCCATCTAAAAAAAAAACCTGAATAACAACAAAAAGTATATCAAAATGCAAAAAATACGGCAACGTTACCGCTTCTACTGTGCTTTCTATCGGCTCTCGCTACGCAAACACCAGGTGGTGTTATTTCGGTATCGCATAAACCGTCAAGCAGCCATGTTTCCGTTGCTCCTAAAACATGAGCCGAGTAGACGAAATCAGTGAAACATTAAAATTTGTTTGTTAAGCTTCTCGCATTAACGTTGAAATCACAATTATTTAGTTATCTTCGTCGGAGTCAACGAGTACTAGCGGAAGAAGCGCACCCTTAGGTATAGTGTGATTAGTGCGTTTAACTACGGCGTTAGTTCTACCATCCCAGTCATATTGTTTGTTATCGATAAATATGTGGTCATAACGGAAGCGGATGCTAGATCCATTGTTCCCGAGATAAAGCCGAGGCTTCCCACATTTTGTTACGAACTTAACGTACGTGAGGCGAGAAATCTTGAGATATACGCATATCCGAGCCTTTAACTCTGAAGCCATTTTTCAAGACCTGAATTTTAGCCCAGAAATGCAGTGATTTTATAATCACTTTCTTCTTTACACGCAAAGAGCACTTCATATGCCATCCGTCATGCCGGTACCGGGACTCTCCCGCGCTCCAGGACAAACTACGGGAACCAGACTCTTAAATTCAAGCTCCCGAAATTATTAAATATTAGGGTATCATTGGAAATCAAACTTGGGAATATGTCTACAAAATTTATACGCTATCTTTTCGTCTCGCCAAGGTAAATTATGTGCGTCAAATATTGTGATATTATTCCTGTTCTTTTTATTCATATTGCTATAAATAAGTTCCGCTGCTGTTGCTGCTGGGGGTGGAGGGGGCTTTGTCAAGCAGGTTTGTACAGCTTTTTTTCCCTACTCCCTCTTTTCTTCTGTGAGGAGAAATAAAAAAAGCTTGAGTTTTATTTTAATGTAAATTGATCGTCATGACGTCCATCAAGTCTATGACATCTTTCAATATTCGGGCAATTCCTTTTTAGCTTCTCCGAGAAAAACTGTGATACGTTGGATGATAACGTGTATCTTCGTGAGCTTCTTCGGAAAGGCCATGCAAGATAAGGTTATTTCTGCGAGAACAGTTTTCCGAAGTCGTTATTTCTTGAACCCCGCCTGTCTACCACTATGGCAAGAAATTTAAATTCAGCCTACATATTTTTATCTCATGCTCCAGAATTTAACCGTACTAGTAGGTGACGCCTCAAGTGCAGCCCCACGCGACTCGAGAGCGTCGAATCGGTTGTTCACAGACTGATGAAATTGTCTAATTTTAGTAATGTCCTGGGCCACTTTTTGTTGACCATTACGTACTTGAGCAAACATGTTTGTCACCGTGGAGTGTTCACCAGTATTCGTGTCGTCGCTATCACGACAACTCCCATCGGCAGCCTTCTCCCAATCGGGGGTCTCCTCACGTTCAGACCGGGAGCTTGTTCTCGACTAAGATTGACCATTCTTTCCTTTATGTGTCCCTGGATTATATTCCACATCTCCACTCAAGAGAAGGCGGCTGAGACACTGCTTCAAATAAAAATATACACTAGCTAAAAACAAAAAGGCCGCCAAAACAAATCCAATGTTTGTAACCGTGTGGGCAAGGCAACAGCAGCACAAAACGATTGTCGGAGCGAAAAACGCAAGCGTTTTCAAGGTAACATACCTGCGTAATAAACAAACAGTGGTTGACCATCGTACCAGCGCTGCTGCTGCCTTACCCACAAAAGTAGAAATGTGCCGGTAGCGCTTTTACACCCTCGGTTACTGAGGTCACGGGACTTGGTTTCACGATGATTGGATGATCCAGTTTGACGTCACCGAAGTGAGTGACTTATGAAATGCCGGCTGGCATGAAGACAGGCAAATCATGGCTATCGTTCACTTTGTAGTTGGAACAGTCGAAACAAACGTAAGCCAAGTCATTCACGAGCCGGCCAGAAACCGACGACACGTAGATGGATGGACCGTCCTGGGTGAGGTGCACTGCAACGTAGTCGAACACAGAATCAGCAAGGCAGGCGAGGATCTGCGTAATAAATAGACAGCGGTTGAGCGCCGTTCCAGCGCTGCTGTCGAATGGTCCGCCGTACGGGTGAACGTGAGGTGCGCGTACTGCATCTCTTCTCACGAAAACTTGGGTGCACGTATTTAAGTTTTCGCTGATAAAAAATTGTCTTTGTGTCTGTTGTCTTGGTGGGACTGGCCGTAGGGAAGTGAAGAATGTTCGCATAGATTCAATGTATGAAGGGATAACAGGAGGTACGGATGGTGTGCACGTAAAAGATTATCTTGGTAACCAAAGCATAGTACCATAAACCAGTTAGACTGAGGTGCAGTTTAAATGAGTCTTGAAGGTGGCACGAATTCCGAAGGGAAGAACAGGGAGATGGTTGACCGAATGGGTTCGATTGTCCCTTGACATGAGCGCCGTGTTGGGTTTGCGATGTAGGTTTTTTACCATACCATTTGCTGGAGGATGGTATGATGTCGTATGTCTGTTGCGCGAGCCAAATACGTTTGCTATGACATTGAACAAGGCAACATAATAAACCGGAAGCACGCAAACAAAAATTACGTACACAACACAGACACGGTATTGTGCACGTTCCTTTTCGTTTCCGTGTCTCCGGTTTATTTTGTTGCCTATTGTTCACCAGCTCACCTGTGCCCTAATTTTTTTTTCAGCTTTAAAAAACGACCATTGGAATTGCCTGCCATGGCCACTCGGAATAGTAGGAGGGCAACCGAATTGTGAAACCCAGGCTGAGATGGCGGTGTGGGGAACGCTCTCTGCTGTGATGTCGGTGAGTGGACCAGCTCCATACCATCGCATGACCCGGTCTACACATTTCAAACTGTAGTGAAAACCGTAGGATGATGGTAGCAGGCTCACGATATATGTATGTATACATGATCGAATCAAGCACCCGGTGGTCGAAATGCGTGGAGGGGCGTCTTTAAGTGTTGGAGTACATATTGAGCGTTGTCATTTGCAGCAGGTTTTCGTCCACAGACGGATGTCTGCGTTGAACAGGGACCAGATGTACAGGGTGTCACAAAAGAAAATTTACACGATCTTTTTTACCGCAAAAATAAACTAGGCATCGCCGAACGCTCATTCTCCACCGAAAGGTAGAGCTAAAGGTCACAACCAGATGCCAAAGTTTCAGCCCGATCCGATAACTTAATCAAAAGTTATAAGTGATTTTCTGAAAATTTCAATGGGAAAATGGCGGCCGACGGAGTTTTCAAACACATGGGGCTCTATGGCACCAGAAACCGAAAACGGGCGAAAATGAGCTCCATTTTCCCATTGAAATTTTCAGAAAATCACTTATAACTTTTGATTAAGTTATCGGATCGGGCTGAAACTTTGGCATCTGGTTGTGACCTTTAGCTCTACCTTTCGGTGGAGAATGAGCGTTCGGCGATGCCTAGTTTATTTTTGCGGTAAAAAAGACCGTGTAAATTTTCTTTTGTGACACCCTGTATATTGACGTAACTAGGCGTCGCGAGGCACGGATGCCCAGATGACTAACATTATACAGAGCGTGGAAGATGGCCTGTCAAAGTTTTGGGGGGAATTTAGGATGCGGGTATGCCAGTCAACATATCGCAAATAATTTCGCAAATGGCGAGTGGCGACGTAATTATCTGCACCTAGAGAGATGTTAAGGACGTGCGTAGTTTTTTGCAATTCTGCGTCGTTCTTTTGGGTTATGACCAATTCCAGAACCAATTGAAAAATGGGGACGGGGATACACTTCTAATACGGGATCGTGCAGTCTGCTGGCGTATTGGCAGTTCCGGCGGCATGGCGTAGATCTGTAGCAAATTTCGCGATGAGAGCAAGGTGGCGGATTTCTCTTGCAAAGCGAGAGTTGTGGTTCCCGGCGAATGAGTAGATGAGAGGCCTATTGTCGGTTAGAAAGTGGAACACTCCTCCTGTCAAGAAGTAGTGGAAGTGGCGAACTGTTGCGTGATCTGATTAGCAAAGAGTTCGTGTCCTGAAGATGCTATACCGTGCCTTCGCTGGGGTATGCTTCTTCAATAAAATGCAAGTGGGAGTCACTTATATTTGTGCTATTGCAGCACTGCTCCTACTTCAACTTCAGACGTATCAATCATGTTGCGTGTTGTAGCATCATTTAGATGGAGCACCAGATGTGTGGCTGTCGGCAAGGGCATGCTTTACAGTAATGAAGGGCTCCACTACGCTGGCTGTCCGTGGTATTTTTATGGAGGATTTCTGTGGGACACGTAGCAACTCTGTAAGAAGTTTCATAGCTTGTGCGCAATGTGGAATAATTAGCCGATAAAAATTGATGAGTCCAAGAAACTCCAACAACTTGCGTAAAGATTTCTGTTGGGGAAGTCTCGGTTCACTTGTACTTAGAACTTAAGATATTCCATGCCAGCAGGTGTAATATGTGCCCGAGATATTTCAAGGCCGACGCACCAAAGGTGCATTTTTCAGCATTCATGGTGTGTCCGTATTGGCGGAGCCGCTCGAAGGTAAGACGTAGCTGTTCGGCTTGCTCTTCAGGTGATGCTCTCGCAGTCAGGAGGTCCTCCATGTGGGCGATGATGAAAAACAGTTCATGAAGGACTTCGTGATTGAACCTCTGAAAAAATTGCGCGGAGTTGTGTAACCCGAAGGGCTTACAGATATAATCAAAGAGGCCAAACGGTGTGGTGATTGCTCTCTTCGGTATGTTCGTTGGTTCAATTTGTATGTGGTGATACGCCTTCACCTAAGTCTATATTGTTGTCGATAGATGTTCCAGCCAGGTGTTTAGGTGAACTCGTGGATATTAGGCAATGGGTACCGATCGGGCTGTGTTTGGATGCTTCATCGCTCGATAGTCTCCACAAGGCCTCCAGTCTTCTGGATCATTCATCCTTGGGGAAAATGTGGAGGGGTGTGGCTCAGCAAGTCTTCAGTAGTCGAATGATGTTGAGTTCCAGCATATGCTCTGACGAGGGCGAGCAAACGTGGGTGGGCAATAAGTGACGCTGTGATATGTCACGCAGTGTGGTGGTAGCTGTGACATGTCAGACGCCTTCGTGATTTCCGGAAATTCTTTTCTCATGTCGGCAAAACTGAAAGCAAGCAGGATTTTTCGAATGCCAAATGAAGATAAGTTGGTAAACGATTCATTGACAACAAGGCGAAGTATGTTGTTAATCAGGCAACGGTAGTACACCCTGACATTCCAAATCAAAGTGTGAAAGAAAATTAGAGCCCAGACGTGGGTAGGTCACATCGTCTTTAAAAAAAGTATTTGTCAGAAAACTCGGCGTAATCCCAAGTCTAGCTTCACTAGCGTATTCCGAATGTTGCAAATGTTGGATGCGTTTACCTCAACGAGGTGGGATCCGGGCTGTGTGTGTCGTCGGTACGCCAGTGTTGGCGGCGTGAAGTTCGCTTAGTTATGAAAAACATACGACTTGGTGTTGGGCCTTGGTCACTTGCCGCCTCTAGTGACGGGCCGGGGCGTTTTCCTGCCAGTGCCATGATTGTTCGCACTTGCGTCCCGTGCTGCCGAATGTCTGGTCGAACCGAAAGATGTCGCCTCCTCATTGTGACGATGCGCTGCGACGTCCTGATGAACTTCGCCTTCTTGGTTTATGCGGCTGGCCTTTTCTGCTAAGGGCCGGGACGGTCACTGTTAGAGTGTCAACCCGGTCTCCGAGGGTTGTGGCGGGACAGCACTGGTGGAAGCGTTCGTGACGCTCGAGAGGCTAGGTGCAGCGTATTCGGCGACGCGGTTTGCCATCTCACGAAGGCGGTCAAAAGAAATGTCTGTAGCTGGAGCGAGGGCCACACGCATCCCTTGGGGCAAGCGATGGATGAACAATTTTCGTACAATAGGATGGTTGGGGTCTGAAGCTTTCTCACCCAGCAGCCACTGCATGCGGTGAAGCGACTGGGATGTTCTAGGGTCGCCCAGCTCTTCGGTGTTCAAGAGCTGCTCTAGGCCCAATGATTCCGACTACGTCTTCCTGGTGAGGATCAGGCGCTTCAGGTGGTCGTAGGCGTCGTCAGAAGGGGGCAGCGCCAGTATGTCATCCAGTTCATCGGTCAGGTTTTTTGGGGGAAGGCAAACACGACATAATAGTAGTGTGATGTCAGGGTGGTGATGCGCCGCAAGTGGAACTGTGTTTTCACTTGGGAAAACCAGGCACCTGCGTTTTTCGCCCAGAAGACTGGAAGGCGGAGCTGGACGATGGTGGTGAAAACTCCGACGTCGGTGGAGTTGCCTGCACTCCGGTAAATGATAGTCGGAAACCCGGGTCATCAATTTGTCGACAGTGCGTCCGAAACCGCCTGAGAAGAAATAGACGTCCGGCTCGGAGCTTAAACAAAAGGCAACTGTTTCTTCCATTCTCGCGGCTTTCGAGGTCACGCGCTAGCATGAGCTGGCGCGCTCACCGGGATGCCTATTGCTGTTTGTTCACGGAGTGAAACTATGGAGCAAATTCAGAGCCCTGATTGGCCTCTTTGAAAGCTCCGCCCTTTCGCAAGCAGGAGACGACAATGACCCTTTCACGTTCGTTGTTTGATACAAAGGCTCCTATGCACAGCTGCGTTTGAGCGCAGTGCGTTCCGTAGTGGCAAACGGACGCGCTGCGTTGCCAAGAGCGCTTGCGCCAAGCATGTACCCACAGTTGCGTTGACGCGCAGTTGAGCACAGTCAAAAGCCAATAAGAACGCGTTATCGTCCCTAGCAGCTCACAATAGTAAGCGAAATCCACGGCAACATGGCAGCGCCCAGCGACAGCGTTGAAGTGTTGGATCTTGGGACAATCCCACTTGCTGCCCCAGCATTTTGTTGGGCTTGCACCATTGCAGCCTTGGAAAAAGCAGTCCCCAACGCTCCCGAAAGCAAAAAAAGCAAGTTCTGCGAGCGGAGAACCACATAAACCTCGCCGAGTGGCGCGAGCGAACACGCCACCCTCCTCTCCTCTCTCGGCTTCTGATTGGTCGAACGCACCGCAGCGCTTAGGAAAGTTCAGCGAGTCTCTATTCGCTTGCGTCGCGCTACCGAGCGTTGTGAGAATGCACGCGTCGCACCGCAAGCGACCGCTCCTGTCCGTAAGGACGCCGCAACGCACTAAAACACGTTCAAACGCGAATGTGCGTTTGACCTAGGACGACGGCGGGGTCGGCCTTTTTAAAGGTGCAGTGATGGACGGCGGGGTGTATCAGTGGGACACCTGTTAACCACCCGACCACCCTCGTTCACGCCGCTTCACGGCGACAGTGTACGGCGGAACATTACAAGGCGACACGATCTGCGCCGCTGAGGATAGATATTAGGCGGTAAACAATGCTAGTACTGGCGGCGAATGCCAGGCCCAACACCGTGTGGTGAAGCCCTAAAAGCGGGGTCTAATCCGCGTGTAGAAGCAAAACGAGAAGATAATGGCGTCGGTTCCCAGAAGGGACGCAAGCCCAGACAAGTATAGCAGCCGGCCAGCAAGCAAATCTCTCGAGGCGGAAACTATATATCGGAGGCAGCATCTTTGTAAGCGTGAAACACTGGCGCTCATTCAACCCTTGGGCGGCGCGCACATTTGTGGCGTGCCTCAAAAAAGGCCAATCAGGGGTCCCGGATTCGCCCCATGGCTTTACTCGTTGAGGAAACAACTATAGGTAGCTGGCAATGGCCAGGCGGCGCCACGAGAGTACTGCATTCAGCGCCACAAGCGGAGGCGTCTCTGTTAATGAAGCGGCCAGTCTGCCCGTCGGGCCGTTGCGAGCGGCGGCGACCCCGATTTCAGCAGTCCCCGTGTGCACCTGCGCCCCTGCGTGCCATGTTCCTGGTTTTTTTATGCGGTTTTTTAAGACCGTCGAGAGCCTTGATAGGTCCAAGTGCTTAGAGAATATTCTAGAGTCGTCATTTGGACACGAGTTTGAGTTGTCTTCACTACTTGTGACCGCCCGATCGGTCTGTGCTTCGCTCGTATCCCAGGAAGTGACACAACACAATGAGAAGGAAGCGAATGGGTTTATTGTACATCTCGGTTGCCCGTCTTCGAGAGCCGGCAGTCCGGTCCAGCCGACCCTAGTTGTCGCCCGTCGTTCATAGCTCACAGTCGGAGCCCGTGTCCAGGCCTGCGGATCGTCCTTCCCACGCCAGTGCTGCGTAGGCTAGCTGGGTATTGATCCGGTATGGTCAGGGCTCGCCGCTTCCTCTGGTCCTGATCCGAACCTCGCTGGTGGAATTCTCCGGGGTTCACCATGGGCCAGACCAGCCAGAACGAATCTATCGTTCCTGCCCGGCCCCAGCCTCGTGCAGCACGCTCTTCCTCTTTCTTCGCCGGCTGGCCCCCGCTCGCGCCTCGCTCGGCCGTCTTCTTTTTCTCCCGACGCCCCACACACTAGAATAAAATGTGGGCAATTAGAACCAAACTTTGCATGCTAGACAACAGTACACAAGCCTCTGTAAAAAGGCGACAGGCAACAAAGTGTAAGTGTGAGGATATTTACGCTTCGCATGAGCTTTTTCCAAAAAAAACCTTTTGCATCCTGTTTTCTGCACGCCGTCACATTTGTTACCAAACTCAGCTTTAATTTTGGTTGGCGAAACAAACAAAACTTTGTGCTGCGAAAATCCACTATTTGAAAATTTGCAGGTTTGGAAGGTATTGGTTGCGACCGCGCGTGCCAATTCGGCTATGCACGCGTA
This sequence comes from Ixodes persulcatus, assembly GCA_013358835.2. Lineage (NCBI taxonomy): Eukaryota > Metazoa > Arthropoda > Arachnida > Ixodida > Ixodidae > Ixodes > Ixodes persulcatus. The sequence goes on from JABSTQ010011024.1 coordinate 497,387, forward strand.
CAACTACGAATGCCGGAACGGGCCCACGGACCTCTCGCTTGAAGACCTGATCGCCTGATTCTTGACGTCACAGCGAAGGAACAATCGGCCCGATTGTTCCTACCGTATTTCTTTATGTGGCTGTCCAAGTGACACGTAAAACAACTTCTATAAATATGTTATTTTGCCGACTAGTCTGCAAAACGAGTTCGTCAGACCACTTTCGAAACCTCCACATTTATTTTCGTTCACTTCAACGATTAATGTAAAATTCACTTACTTGATGCGTCGCACTGCAGTAATCTACTTCTGTCGCCGTGTCGCTTCCCAAGATCTCGAAGGGAAGCGGTAAAGTTTGACGCTTGAGTCACCTTCGTGACTGTGGCAGTCTTTCACGCAGCAGTAGCGACGTTTATTTTTGGGGGGAACTCTAGGAGTAGGCGAGATGTTACAGGAACCCGGTGAGGTCATAGAGACGTGAAGTTGGGACTTACTTTTACAAAAAACGGTTGGAAAAAGGCACACGCCGATCCAAAACACCACGTACATACGTGGTTTCTAAACGCGCCCGCCTGCAGTCCCCGCGACCGATGCCGGCCTGGCCTACCCAGTTTCTTTATTTCGCAGCCGCTAGATGGCGGAACGTTCAGTGCCAAACTGCATTGCCGGTTACCTATACGCCACCGGGCTCGGCGCCGCGGAGCTTTGGTTGTATTTGTTAGTACACAGCGTTTTTAGTATTCCAGATAACTCTTTCAAACGCTCGCCTTTCGCAGGCGCCAGGCAGCTCCTACAAAATAGTAGACATATACTTCGTCTCACCTTAGCATGGACTAACTGCGAAGGCTCTGCAAGCGCGAGGGGGTGGTCTTGACTGGCTTGACTGGAGCACTCGCTGCACAAGCGTTCGTGCAGCCGCCAAGGCTTTATCCAAAGCAAATAGCTCGCGCTTTTAGCTTGCGCGACTACCAATAGTCCATGCTAAGGTGAGAGGAAGTATAGTTATGCAAATAAATTCACCCTGTATTACCGCGTGCGCGGCCCAGTCAAAAAAAAAAAAAGGAGCGTTCGGGGCCAAGTGGGCCACGAACGCGTGGCCCACTCGCGTTCCGCGTGGGCCCGTGAAATATTCAGCGTGGGTCCGGCTCCCACATAGAATACACGGGTTCGTATCTCGCCAGTTATGTTTAGTTTTCCCTTTCGTTTCTTTTCCAGAATATTTCAGTTCATTCTAGTTATTTGTTGCATGTTCTGGATTGGAACATGCTGTAACACGAAGCGGCTATAAAAGCAGTCGCAACTCGATGCATCAAGTCAGTCTTTCGCCAGTGCATCAAAGCTGCTTTTACGACGACATCGACCCGCTGCCACGTCATGTAATTTCACCTTTTTTTTTTTGCACAAGTTCGCCATATCAACATTTATTTTTTTTTTATTTCTCCCTGCCTTGACATGTTTGATTTCTGACATACTGGTGGAGGTGCGAGGTAACGCGCCCTATGTACTTCCTCCTTGGTATGCCACCGGAGACTCGTCAGCCAAGCCCCACTCCAAGCCAGGCGACCAAACCATCCTTCGTGAAACTCAAAACTCGGGCCAACGGCCGCATCCAGGGAGCAGTATTTTAATTTGGTTCCTGGAAGACAAGGCCAAGCAGAAAACTAAGTCGGCATTGATTTCCCAAGCACCGTAGACGGAAACTCCTCCTGGGGTGTAGCCTGTGGTCTACCTGCCTGTCGCCACTCGCACGCAGATACCATTCGACGGTGACGTCTACGAAGACATAAAGGACTGACGACCGGCTCCGAGGTACTGCGAGCGTCTACGTGAAATTTAAGAGTATCTGCGACGCTCACCATCTTCGGTGCCGTCTCCAACTTAGGGATCCCGCTCTCCATCATCCCAACGTGTTGCTTCACTCCTCCGCCGATCTCGCCGGGACAGCCTGGGGAAAACTGTCTCTTGGGGAAAACTGAGTGCGTGCCGAAGACGGGCGATGCAAAGAGGCTCCAAAAACGCTGGACGGTTTTCACTCTAAAACGACACGTAAAAATGCGGCGGATTCGGAAAGGTGTTAAACAACTTCAACGTTAAAATCGACGGCCTCAACGCCACGGCGCTCATCGACACCGGAGCAGATTATTACACGTTCGGAAAGTACTGACTCGTTGGGACGACCCGCCAATAAGAACCGTCTGAAGCTATTCAATATTGCCAACAGGAAAGAGCACTGTACGCGTCAAGATACACGGCAATACCTGTCCGGAGAAATTAATCGTGCAGCAGGACTGCTCGAGGAAGGTTATTTACGGAATGTACTTCTTGTGTGAATACAGCAGCATCATTCACCTCGGTAAAAACAAGCTAACGCTCCGAAAACCCGTCCTACCTCCAGAAGATCGAAGACTTTTGCCATCGGCGGTTCGAGTTCTTGCCGATTATTTGATCCTGTCACCTCGGTCAAGTGTTCTTGAACTTGTCAGGACCGGACTTGTACGTAACGAGTTACAAATTCCTGATTACTTGTAATCAATTACATTTTATTGTAACTTTTAACGGTCCAATTACTTTTTTCCGCGGTAACGTTCGCTGTAATTCAATTACTATTTTCCTGTAGCTAACTGCAAGTAATCAATTATATGTTTTTGAAAAAGCTGAAATTATTGAGGTGAGTTTTTCAAGTAACAAATAGCTCCGTTTGCCCGAGCGTCACTCGTCTATATTGCAGCAACTTTGGACACTTTTTACAGCGCAGCTGTTATGCGCTAGGATCTGGAAAAAAAATGCATCCATGGATGTCAACAGAAAACTCCCAATTGGTCGTGGCAAGTATAAACAAATTAAGATAAAGAGAGGGAGCAACCCGCGTGAGTCAGCCTTCCTTGTCATTGTGAAATTTTGAGTTCCTGATTTCTTGTTATCATCTACGGTCGCCGACTATTCTCAGCTAAGAGTGCGCTGTGACGAGGCAAAGGGCAGAACGCGCCGATCTTACCTTCTTTTTTTTTTTTTTCGCTTCCGGGATACTGATAAAGAGACTTGGGCTCAATCGAAAATAGAGACAATTATACAACGAAATTGTGTACGTTCTTCATTGCAATCGTATGTAGATCATATAGATGTCCTATAGTTGTCGTAAAGCTGTCGTAAATTTGTCGTAAAGATAACAGCTTCGCTGGTCCTTCATCTTCGCATGAAGTGGATGGGCTCTACATTTTTTTACCGCTAAACAACTAAAAAAAGATATCAAGATACCAGAAGGATTAGCATATCAACGCGCTCAGCGACGTTTTGACTGTCGAGCTGTCGAGAGTGTCTCGTTTCCTGCGTACCAGTTTTTACGATCAGGATTTGCCGCGGCATAGACGACTGTGTTCTTCACTGACGTCATCTAGCCACGACAAAGACCGCCCCCTCCCCCCCCCCCCCCCCCCACTTTTTCGCATCTAGAAAAAGAGACTAAAAGAAACCAAATGTAACCACTTTGAACATATGTATGCATGTTTGATTTCTTACTAAAAATATAAAAAAGAAACGTGAAAAGTAATATATTACTTCCTGGTAGTTATTTACTTACTTTTGTGATGCACTATATGATTACTGTAATCAGTTACATTTTTCAATAAAGGAATTGTAATTGTTATCTATTACTTTCTTCAGTAACGCGTACAAGACTGGTCAGGAACAACGAGGCCATTTGCGGAGAAGCGCTACTAGAAGGCAGCATATCCTTGTGCCCCCCCCCCCCCCCCCCTAGATAAAGCTATCGGCGTTGCCAGAAGTTTCATGAAGCTTCAAGACGACCGCACCATGGTTCTTGTTACGAACCTCTGGAACGAGCCACAGCATCTAACAAGGAGCACGACTATAGCCCTCGTTAAAGACGTCACGATGTAGCCGAGGAACTTGCTGTGGCAGAATTAAGCATCTCACCTAGCCGGCCCCGAAAAGCCTGCACCATCGGAGCCTGACGTCGACCAAAAACTGTCATCAAAACAAAGACAAGAACTCCTCGAGTTACTCGGCGAAATCCACGACGGCTTCACCGCGCCATCCGGAATTTGCCAGGCGACATCCCCAAAGCATCGGATTATAACCGATGATGATATGCACCCAGTTCCTCAACCGGCATACCGGGTTTCCTTAAAAGAGAAAGAAGCCATCTAGGAGCATGTACAAAAATTCTCAACCACGGCGTCATGCAGGCTTCGAACAGCCTCGGGGCTTCCCTGGTGGTGCTGGTCAAGAAGAACGATGGGACCCTGCACTTTTGCATGGGCTACAGGCGAATAAACAATATTAATTAGACGTCTATCCACTCCCTCGTATCGGCGACGCGCTTGATCGACTCCGTCACGCTCGGTATTTTTCGCCAGTAGACCTGAAGAGTGGATACTGGCGAACCAATGTAGACGAGCGGGACGGGAAAAAGACGGCCTTCATCACTCCGGGTGAACTCTAGGAGTTCAAAGTGATGGCGTTCTGACTCTGTACGGCGCCAGCAACGTTCCAGTGCGTCATGGACACCGTGCTGGCGAGACTAAAATGGCAGACATGTCCGGTCTACCTCAATGGTGTCGTCGTTTTTTCAAGCACCTTCCGTGAGCATCTCCAGCACCTAAAGGCGGTACTCCAGGCCATCAAGAGCGCAGGCCTCACCCTCAAGCCGACAAGTGCCGATTTGCCTCTTGTGAACTGAACTTTCTCGGCCAAGTCGCCAGCAGCGAAGGTGTTCGCCTGATCCAGAGAAGACACTGCAGTAGCCATAGCTTCTTTCCCAATACTGTCCGAAAAGGAGGGCGTCAGAAGTTTTCTGTGTCTGTGTGCGTACCCCGGGCGATTTGTCAGGAACTTTTCCCAAAGCGCCGCGCCGCTCACTCCCCTCACGAAAGATACCGTCGTCTTCGAGTGGAACAAGGAACAACCGCATGCGTTCGACAAACTAAATCGACCTATGCAGTCAACCCCGGTACTGCGCCATTTCGACTAAGATGCCGAAACCGAAATCCACACAGACGCAAGCAACACCGGGTTAGGGGCACTGATTGTACAGGTGAAGGACGGCGCCGAGAGAGTTATCGCGTATGCAAGTCGGGCCCTCTCAAAGGCAGAAAACACTACTCGACAACAGAAAAAAGAAGGCCACGGGGTTGTTTGGGCAATCACCAAATTCATAACTTTCCTGTATGGACGCCCGTTCCGCGTTATCGCTGACCATCACTCACTGTGGTGGCTTGCCGACCTCACGGGCCCCGCGGGACGACTTGCGCGGTGGAGCCTGCGGCTGAAAGAATTCGACATCACGATCACCTACGAGTCACGCCACAGGCATAACGACGATGACTGCCTGTCACGGGCTCCTGTGGAGTCGGCCCCGACGGACACAGATGACGACGAGGACATTTTATTTGCGGCACTGGACACCACTTTGATGGCAGCATGGCAGTGACGCGACCTAGAACTTCGGGAGCTGATTGCCCACATGCAAGGCCAAGGAGGCTTTGTTCCCCTGATCATCATACGCCTCCTAACTGCTTTCAGCCTTCGACATGGTGTTCTTTACACAAATAACTTTGATCGAATCGACCATAAAACATATCGGTTAAATTCACTGACCACAGAAAGAATAATACAAAGTCGGGACGAAGGACGACGAATATTTCTTACAACTAGCATCGACATGAATGAGCTTAAAAGCATTCCCAGCAATTCAGGACCGTCAAGGAAAAGGAGAGAAAGGAAGGCAGGTAGAGAGAAAGAAAAGTTTAAAGATAAAATTGTAAAGAAAGAAACAAAATAAAATGTGAAGTAACAACATGAGCAGCACAACATTTGGATAGAGTGGGGAGTGGTTACAATCTACGCTAATTCCGTAGTCAGGTATGATATATCTTCTTTGGAAGGATCACGGGAAGGCGCTGACACATTATTGTCAACGGTGCTCATGCGAATGAAGCGATAATTTTCCTGCCAAATCTGTTATGATGCCCTCCCAAAACTTTTGTGTTCTTGAAACAAGGAACGCAGTCAGCGCATGTGCGGGCATGAACGAGGCTGAAAGGATTCCGCTAACGGCCGTGAAACTTCCAAATGATGCTCTCTGGGTCTATGATTAACGCACCTCCCTGTCTGCTCAATGTGCTGTTTTCTACACCTCATATGAAAGGAATGAACTTTCTCTTCCTCGCACGGAACGAACTTGTTAGCATACTTATCATTGTTTTTCTTGGTTGTTGACGCGTTGACAAAGCTGCTGAAGTCGCATTCTAAAAGAAACAACGTTTGTATTGAAGCGGGATGCAAGAGCCCTCAACCGGTGCGATGAATTTGCGTGTATGGGATCACGTCAAAATGTTCCGGCCTTTTGTTCCTCGTTGCTACACAAGGAGGATTAACGTTAAAAATGAACTTCTTCAAGGTGTTCCTCAAGAAGTCTGCTGGGTTACAACTTACAAGCCTAAGACGCTGAAATTGAAAGCTTGCTTCCGAAAACTGAGGGCATGACTTTAAGAAATATGACGAAATAAGGGTTTTTACGATGCCGTGTTTAACTGATTTTGAATGACTGCTAGAGAAATGAATCACGGGCTTTTTTGTCCTCCGCTGAAAGGCCCAGCATAGACGCGAAGAAGAAAGATGGAGGGGAAGTGGACAGAAAAGCCCCCGCTTCCTTTCTGTAGCAATCATTCAAATCAGCTTAACACGGCATCGTAAAAACCCTTATGTCGTCATCTTTTTCAAAGTCATGCCCTCACCCTGCGGAAACAAGTTTTCATTTACAGAATCTCAGGCTTATATGGCCCTCTTGAGGAACATCTTGAAGAGGTTAATTGTTAGAGATAATCGTTCTCGTGCAGCAACCAAGAACAAAAGACCGGAACGTTTCGCCGTGATCCCATACACGCACAATTCATAGCACCGGTTGAGGGCTCTTGCCTCCCGTTTTAATATTTTTTTTTTCTTGTAGAATGCGACTTAAGTAGCTTTGTCAACGCGTCAACGTTCAAAAAAACCCGCAAGGGTGCAATGTTCAGCACGCTAACAAGTTCGTTCCGTGGAAGGAAGAGAAAGTTTATTCCACTCCTCTGAGGTGTGGGAAACAGTATATTGGACAAACAGGGAGGTGCGTTAACCACAGACTCAGATTGCATCATTGAGAAGTTTGGCAGTCGTCAACGAATTCCTTTCACCCCATTGTCGTTCATGCGCGCACATGCGCTGACTGCGTTCCTTGTTTCAAGTAAATAACAGTTTTAGGAGGGCATCATAAAGGATTTGGCAGGGAAATCATCGAATCATTCACCATGAACACCGCTGACAATGATATGTCAGCGCCCTCCCTTGTTCTTTCCAAAGAAAAGGTAACCTACTTGACTACGGAATTAGCGTAGATTATAACCGCTCCCCAAACCATCCACAGTTTGTTCTGATCATGTTGTAACTTCACATTTATTTTTTTTACTTTTTTTACAATTTTATCTTTCCACTTTCATTTCTCTCTTCCTGCCTCCATTTCTCTCCATTTCCTTGACGGCCCTAAAATGCAGGGAGTGCTTTTCAGCTCATTAATATCGTTGCTAGTTGAAAGAAATGTTCGTCCTACTTCGTCCAAAGTTTGTTTCATTCTTTATGTGGTCAATTAAGAACTTTCAGGGTGGCAACTGGCTTTGGCTCCTGGTTGTGCCGAAAGATCCATGTAAAGAAATCTTCGAGGCCGGCCACGACGCTCCCACCATTGGACTGCTCGGCTGTAGTCGAACGCTCGCACGTATTCGCGAGAGGTGCTACTTGTCAAGTCTCCTCAAGTTCGTCCGCCATTACACCCGGACGTGTCGAGAGCGCCAAGTTCCAACGTCGAAAGACGCCGTCCACACATACTGCAGGGCTTCTTCAGTCGATTGCACCGCCGGTGGCTCCATTCCAGCAGATTGGTATGGATTTACTCGGTTTCTTAACTACTTCGGCGCCGCGGAACCAGCGTATTATCGCGGCAACAGACTATCTGACACGATACGCCAAGACAATGACCCTACCTTTCGGGACTGCTGTGAACGTGGCCAAGTTCTTCATCGAATGTATTGCTCTCCGGCACGGTGCTCCAGAAGTCCTAATCACCGACCGCAGATCCGCCTTCCTGGCTCAGCTGGCTTGATCGAAAGACTCAACAGGACGATCGCTGACATGATTTCCATGTACGTCGATGTTGAGCACAAAACCTGGAATGAAGTACTGCCGTACGTTACGTTTGCGGCCAACGCGACCGCTCAAGAAACCACAGGAATGACGCCGTTCCAACAGGTACACGGCCGAACAGTTACCACGATGCTCGACTTCATGCTTCTTCACAGGTCAACCGATCAGCCGTCAACGGCAATGACGACGCTCAATTGGTTTTTCAGCGCGGGCAAGAGGTTTGCGAACTGGCAAGAGCCAGGATTCACGACCAACAGCGAGTCGACGCACGCCGGTATAACTTTCGTAGTCGTGACGTCCACTTCCAGCCCGGAGACCGGGTATCAGCGTGGACATTGATACAGCGCCGCGGCCTCAGTGAAAAGCTTATGGAACGCTACTTTGGACTCTACAAGGTTCTTCGCCGCCTCGGAGATTTCAACTATGAAGTGCTTCCCAACGTAATGCGTCTTTCATCACGCCGATACCCCAGGTTATTCACGTCGTTCGCTTCAAGACGTACTACCACCGATGCCACCCTGAATGCTGTTTCTATCATTTGGGAATCAATGTTGCTGTTGTTGTTATCGGCGTTCGTTATCTTATTTATTTATTTATTTATTTATTTTGCATTGAAACGATGCGTTTTTAAAGGAGGGTGCAAAGCCGCGCTCGTGGCCGAATGCGCAGCGCTCGCGGCTCCCACGCTGAATATTCGTGCTCGAATCCCACCAGTTATGTTTAGTTTTAATTTCCGTTTCTCCTCTGGAACGTTCCAGATCATTCTAGTTATTTGTTGTGTATTTTGGATTAGACCATGCTGGAATACGAAGCGGCTATAGAAGCAGCCGCAGCGCGATGCATCAAGTCAGTCTTTCGCCAGCGATCGATACTGTTCTACGCCGGCATCGACGCCTAGTCATTACGTATTTTGTTTGACCACAAGTTCGCCACATTATACCGTTAGTTTCTTCTTTTTACCCCTGTCGTGTCGTGTGTCATTCTTGACAACATTCAGAGGAAAGCCGAACTTGGCATTGGTATGGTGTACGCGAGCGAACCTCTATGTGTTTTTTTTTTTATATGTGAAGAGGGTCCAGTGTAAATTTCATGGCCCTTTCCAGTTCTTGATGTAGTCGTTAAGTTATTATCTCAACTTGTTTTCCAGGCATCTGTTTTATCCGTCACCAAAGTTGAAAGGGGGACTTTGTAACATAACAAAGTGCCATCATTTTTTTTACATTGGAGGAACTAGTTAAAAATACAATAAAGATAAATAAAAAAACTCAATAAACACATTATGGAGATGCATACTCTAACTACTTCTCTACATAATCACCGCACATATTTAGGCACTTATTATTAGGTGACGCAATCCTTTGGATGCCCTCCCCAAGGAAGGTTTTCTCTTGGGTTTTTAGTCATTCCATCATGAGTCAAGAAGACCATCACTAGCCACAGACGTATATTATGCACGGAGGAAGCTGCAGGAAGCTTGTGGATGCCCCAAGAGACGTACTTGTTGATGGGGGTCAGGGAAGAACGCGTATGACGACTGATGGTCTTGTTGAACTTTTAATGGAATGACAAACCCAGGTGGCACTGCACCTTCTTTGAAGAGGATTTCCAAAGGCCTATGCCACGTCATAACTGCATAAATCTGTGTGCTGTTTATATGAAGAAGCAACTAGAGTATGTAACTACATCTTGTGTGTATTTATTTATTTGGTATATGTATTTTTTTATTTTATTTCTACAGTTTATCCGGATTTTGGAGTAAAAAAAATGTTATTGTAGCTTACGCTAACTGTGTTGCTTATACCCTTTCTCGATAGGAGTTGCGTATGTTAGAAAGCAATCCTTTCAACTTTCAACCCAATTGACTAAGTAAATAACGTATTGGTTCCCCTCGTGATGAGCGAACGAAAGGAATTTTTGGTACAGAATTTTCGATGTAACGTATAAAAATGCGGCTCGTTGTTCAAGGGCAATCAGAGAGCTACCTGCAATGTTGTGAAACGGAAAATAATAAAGTTGATTAGAATAGACCACGTTCGTACTTGCAAGTGGCTAGCTTTGTGAGAGAGAACAATGTAATACAAGTACGTTCATGATATTTAGATACTCACAATATATTTTGTAAAAACGTTATTATCTACAATACGCCTGTAGCATAAATCCCTGTTGAATATAGGAAGCGGCAGATTTACTTAAGTCCATAATATAATTGTTTCTAGGGGGCGGTATATATGTTTAGGCATAGTTATGAAAACAATTTATAGAAGTTACTATAGTCAAAACTTACCTTTTAAAAAAATATTAGTTAAGGTATCATAAGAGAAGCATTAATGACTGTAACTATCGTTATTGAGGATGGCATTCGGTTATAAATAATGTATTTGAGGCTATTTTAAGAAACAACAAATTACTGTTAGCAATATATAAGTCAATGCGTATGATTTTTGTTTATAATAACAAGAAAGATGTGGTCAGAATAAACATCAAATTCAACTATATTTTTGCATTAATCATTGTCGTGCCGAGCAGATCCCAAGCAGCACGCCAGGAAAACGCTAAACTGGCTTAACCTGGGTGAAGTGTGACAATTCCAGGGGCCTAACTTGAACCTGACACGGTTTTGCTCGATTTTGTCGGTGCATAATACTTCGGCGCTATGGCTGTTCTCTGGTTCAGCATATAATTGCCAACGTGCCAGATTTAAATCAAAGTTGCCATATATCAGCGAAACAACCAGTAGCTAAGCCTACTTTTGGCTCTTGTCTGGCAAGATAGGCCCAAAGTATAGTTACATAAAAACCAAACAACCGGAAGTTATGGGCGCTCGACCCGCCACCCCGCGTCTAGTCAGAAAAGACGCGCCACCGTCGGTGAGGAGGGTGGTTCCCTGCATCCAAGCGCACGAAAAGAGGGGCAACGCGAGCGAAGACAGCTTCTTCTCGCCTGGGCCTTCGGTGTGTGACGAATGGTATTGAACACCATTGCGTAAACAAAACGGACCGTCTGGTTGCGTCTAGCGGTTGCGGTAAGGCACCCGCGCGATTTTTCCGTCTCTTGTGAGAGCCCCAGCCTTGTACCTGCTCCACGAGTGGTAAACTTAGCGCACTATTATGCTTCTCACGCGCACAAAGGTCTTTCTAAAAATTCAATTTAGTAGATTTCGATGACGCTCAGCAAGTTTCTGATTGAAACCATATGTCTATTTTCATTAATTAGAAAGTTAGTGAGTTCAGTAATTTAGCGAACTAATTAGTAAGTATCGCACATCTTCTGACGACCGCGACCAGGAGTAATGCGGTCCCGAGAAAAATATACTTTTACCTTGGATACGCTAATTTTAGGATATTTTGTCACGTTTAGGTGAAACACCCTATATACAGTCATGTCTCGTTAATATGAATGCCCCTCTATATGGACACCATTCTCGGGGACAAAACGGGAGAATGCATGGATTTTTGTGTCGTTAATTGGACAACTCACATTATGGACGATTTTTCCGGGGAACGGAGGCATCCATATTAACGAGACATCACTGTGTATATATATACAGGGTGTATTTTTTTAAGCTTAACAGATTTGTTTAAACAAAGCCGTGAAAGTTACACTTATGCCGCTTGTGGAGGTGAGTTATACGGCCAGGGGGACATATTATAGTGGGCTAATCGTAATGATCAGTCGGCTAATTAATTAAAATTCGTTAATTAACTTTTTAATTAATGAAAATAGACATATGGTTCCAATTAGAAACTTGCTCAGCGTCATCGAAAACCTCTAAATCAGTCATTTTCAGAAAGACTTTGAGCGCGTGAGAAGCGTAGTAGTGCACCAAAGTTACCACTCGTGGAGCAGGTACAAGGCTGGGGCTAGATAAGAGACGAAAAAATCGCGCGGGCGCCTTATCGCAACCTCTAGCTTTGTACCTGCTCCACGAGCGGTAACTTCAGTTCACTACTACGCTTCTCACGCGCTGACCAACGACGTTGCAGTGGAAACAAATCGGGCGATTGTCGGGTGTTCTCCATGCGGCTGGGTCCCGACGTTGGGGCGGTCTCAAGACGGTCGCTGCAGTTGGAGGTTCACAGGGGCAACGATCAGAAATATGATGGTCAGGGTTGGGTTGGAAGCGGGGGCATGAAGAAGCACAGAGCTTCTCTATTTCCTTCCTGACGACTCTTTGAACAGCAGCTATCGATACTGTCCCGTTCGGCGATTCGTAAGGGCGAGAAAAACCCTCACTAGGCATCATTGCTTCCAGCCCTCGGCAGACGATTTTGGTGATCTGTACCGAACTGGCATCTGCGACTTCGCAAGATGATGTTGCTAGTGTGTTGGGCAGGCGGTTGAATTTGTGTGCTATATCCTTCGTGTTTTAACAGCTTCGAACCGGCGGCACTCCTTGATGACCTCGTCGACCGTCGAGCAGCCTTTGATTACAAGCAGCTGGAAGGCATCGTCTGCTATGCCTTTTAGGATGTGCTCGATTCGGTCAGTGTCTGACATCTCAGGGTTAGCCTTGCGGCAGAGAGAGATGACGTCTTGTATATAGGTGACGTATGACTCTGTAGATGTTTGTACGCGGGAACCCAGCTTACGCTTCGCAGAGAGCTTACGCCCGGTGGGACGGCCAAAAAGATCTTGAAGTTTGGACTTACAGAGTTCCCAAGAGGTGATCTCTTCCTCATGCGTTTCGAACCATGTCCGGGCGGTGTTTCGCAAGTAAAAAATAATATTCGCCAGCATGATGGTATTGTCCCATCGGTTATGCAAGCTTACTCTTTCATAGAGGTCGATCTAGTCTTCTATTTCCTGGTCGCCTGTACCGGTAAAAGGTCAGGGGTCCCGTGGCTTTGTGAGGACTAAGGGTGGCGGGGGCGTAGCTGGAGCGCCTTCGGGTGGTGTGCCTGGGGGTGGAGTCATGCCGGATGCGGGCGGAAGACTCCTGCTGCGAAGGTCCAGGTCGGGGATGGGTCCTTAATTAAAAGTTAATTAACGAATTTTAAGTAATTAGCCGACTGATCGTTACGATAACTCCCCTATAATGTGTCCCCCTGGCCGTATAACTCACCTCCACAAGCGGCATAAGTGTAACTTTCACGGCTTTTTTAAAACAAATCTGTTAAGCTTAAAAAAAAAAACACCCTGTATATATATTGTGAAACTCGGACTTGTGGATTATTTTTATTTGATTATTTGTAACGTCAAATAGTTCCACTCTTTTCTTGATTTTGCTCACAAAGACTGGGACGCTCAATTGCTCAGAAGCGTTATACGTAGGTTTCCTTCTTTTTGGATAAATCACAAAAACTACGAAACACACTGGGTAAAATTTTCGTCACATCAAAATTACCCGAAACTGGAAGCTACAAATTTCGAAGCAAAATGAAAAGCAATAAAAGGCAAAACAAGAAACGGTATTTCAAATAAATTGTGTGAAAGCAAAGGGTCGATGGTCATCAGAAGAGGCCACTTCATTTTCATTTGAAATATCGGACTTTTGACAAATGAGAGTTTACAGTATTTCTCGTCAATGATCGTCCTGGACAACGGGTCATTGTACTGCTGGCTCACGACAATGAAAACTATGAACCTGTACATTCAATAGGAAGGAGGAAAGGGGGGGGGGGGGAGGGGCAGGGCCGCTGTAGTTTCCTTGTTTTTCAGCGACTACGTCCAGGTGTTTAGTTTAATAGAATAGTGACCTTAACTGAAGCAACTCTTTTTTCAGGAGTTACCTCAGCTGTATAAAATGATATTTCTGCAGCTACACTTGGTACCGGCGCTCGTGATGTTGACAATACTAATGTATTGTCAACGTCACGAGCGCCGGTACCAAGTGCAGCTGCAGAAATATCATTTTATACAGCTGAGGTATTATTAATCTAGCGTGCGTTTGTGTCCGGATAGTATTTGTTTGTATTTAATGCAGAAAGTATTGAAACATTTAATGCTCCTTGAATTTCTGAGAATTGGGTAAAAAAATTAACTCCGATAAACACCGAATTTTCTGCAAAAAATAAGATTCGAAGAGCACCCTCTGAATTTAATAAAAAAAATAAACACCGAAAACACGGAGTCCTTGTTATAAGTCAAATGAAACGCTGTATTTGGGATCTAAAAGGTGTCTGCCATAGAATAAGGACAGCGAATAAGTACATTTCCGGATACAAATGACACGCATTCGTACCTTCAGCGTAAACATTAAAAATAAAAAAAGTCTAGGGTAATACCGGACATTTCCGGTCATTAATATTCCACTACAAAAGCTGCTCAGTCGCGCTGTCAGCTTGTCTCAATGGGTACGCGAACGTTTGCGGCGTTCCCATGAAGGCCGACCTTCGACCGGAGAAACCCAGCGTTTCACACACCGTCTTTCCCTGTCAGACTGGAGGAAGCGGACTCTGACGTGTTTTCTGACTGCTGCTTCGCAACGCAGCGTGCAATGCTTTTTTCCGTCCGGGATTGCGCTGTTTGTCTCGCATGGGAATAACTATATAAGCCTCCGGATGCAGATAGCTTCGATATATTCTCTGCGAAAAAGTGCAAGCCAGTACAAACATGTCTCGTTCCTTGATGTGCCTGCTCATCGTAGTGGCCGGTAAGATTTGCTGTCATGTTATTCGTTCCTTTTAAATAGCCCCCGTATTTTGATCTTTTTTTTATATTTAATATCACTTTTCGTAATTCAAATACCTTGCGTTCCAAGTTAAGTATACGCAATGTTGGTCACGGCATATTTATGTTTTATTATTTTACAGCTCAGAAATTGAGAACCTATCTCACTTATACGTCATAAAAACTGGGCCGCGTCTTTGTTTCATTCGAGTTAAGCGGCGGGTTATAGAGTGTAAAAGATCTTCAATCGTTAAAACTTCAGATTGGACGAGTTGGTTGTTCATGTTAGTCAACGTCACAGCGCACTCGAAAACTGCCGCTCAAGCTTCCAAACACAAACGACAGTTTTTAAAGTGCGCTGTAACATCGAGCAACAAGATTTTCAATCTAATTTTATTTCGAAGCTCAGGGATACCACTCATTACAGAAATATGATAGCAATGCAAACTATATTTAGCGCGTTACTTATTTTTTAAGTATCGGCTCCCCTGCTTTTATCGAGATTTTTGTATCTGTATTATCAGATATCCTCGACGACATTTGAGTTATGTTGCTAACGAACTCGTTTGAAGCAAGACTTTTTTTCATCCGATCACCTGTCCACAACTTAATGCTTTGCAAGTTTTCATTTACTTGCTAAATGTGAAACATCATACAAAGATTTCTTTTTATATATAGCGGTGTCATGCGCGCATATCAGAAAAACTTAGAAGCGTGGTATAAGCGTGACATCCGTATCAAATCGTCGTTCTAAGCGCGCTCAAACTAACGGTGCTGAAATATTTGACTGAGGTTATGCCTTGAAGATGGCAATTCTAATTTTTTTTTTTCACTTTAATGATTTTTATTAATATTTTGAATGCACGTCACATTCCCTTTGTTTCGTGATAATCTATTGCCGCAGGTGATAACATATGATTTTTATTCCAGTTCTTGCAGTCACGGCAGCTCAAAATGTATGTATACCATTTCTAACTGTATAATAGATTGGAATCTCCAAGTTTATTTATCTAGACGAAAGTGTCAATTGAAGTCATGTATTTTGACGTTCGGCGGCTTTCTAAAACTTTGACTCATTCGATGAAGTACGGTTTATTCACCTGTATATTTTGTGTTATATATATATAAATATAGTCATGAAGAAGGCAGTGCCACTGCCGAAACGTCGATGCCTGCCTACTTAGCCCATTTTTATTTTTCCCCTAATTTTTTGCGCTAATTTCTAGCCTGTCAACTTGTTTTATTATAGTATAAATTACTTTGCGTGCGTTTAAATGTACGTATAGATAGGTACGAAGGAGGGTACGCAGACGCTACAGTTGAAGGATTGAAAAATAAAAGAGGTTTTTTTATAATATGAATATGAAGACAATCAAAAGCACTAAAGTATAACAAAACGATTATTACATAGACTAAAATTCGAGATAAACAGAGATAGAGATATGCTACTATCTTGGTCAAAAGTGTCAGTGAGGGCAGTTGTTCTCGGGTCCAGGTGATGGCACTTGTTTTCGGTTCCCGAGAACAAGTGCCATCACAGAACCTTTTGGCCAAGATATTAGCGTGATGCCCTCTCCCAAAACTACTGTGTACCAAGTGGGGCCTCAACCTTCACGATAAAGTTCTCCCTCCTTCTCAAAACTGTATAAAAGAAACTTGTAAGCGTCAAACGGGCTCAGTCGCGAAGAAGGCAGTGCCACTGCCGAAACGTCGACGCTTGCCCGCTCAGCCCCCTTTTTTTTATTTTCCCCTAATCGTTTGCGCTAATTTCTTGCCTGTAAACTTGTTTTATTATTTTATAAATTCCTTTACGTGCGTTTAAAATTATTTTTTATCTCAAAGTTTAATGTATATAATGTTTTTAATATACTTTTTTTAAGTATTTTACTTGTTCAGCGCTTTATTTTCTTCCTATTCATATTATCAAATAAACTTTTTTTTTCATCCATCAACTGTTGCGTCTGCGCACCCTCCTTCGTACCCATATATATACATATATATACATATATATATATATATATATATATATATATATATATATATATATATCCCATATTTGTTTTCTGGTGCTGAATCACTTTTGCAGAATGATCCCAATTCGTAATATTGGCGACTGAAGAGACAGCTTAATATTCCCCGCACCACTAAAATCTGGAGAACAGCAGGGCAGTGCCTTAGGATCCTAAATTTTGGTTATTTACATACACTACTTATCTCTTTAATGGTCTCGCAATTTCTGCGTTTCTGCTCTAATGTTTCAGATGTGTACAATCGCGAATTTCAACCAGCAAGTTTTCTATTTCTTAAAGTAATATGTACATATTCACCTACTTATACTTTTTTACACAAGCAAAACTAACATGAACCCTACTCCCTTCGAAAATATGAGCGATGTGTTTTTCTCTTGTTCGGTTAACTAAGATCAATAATTCTCACTCACGGCGAAGAGTAAGAGATTGTATCTCAGTTCTATTTATGAAAACATGGCCTTTTTAGTTCAGGTACATTTCTTTATTACACAAATAAAGATAGCTTGGAAGCAAACCGACGTACTAACATAATTGAACATATCCCTTTGTCCCTTTTTATCAGCAGCTTATGCTGAGGTTACAACTAGTTCTACTTTTATTCTATTTACATTAACAAGTGCCCGACATGTGTTCTCTAAAACCGGGAGTTTCCTATAATTATTTCAAAAATCACTACAAATATGGTGTTTGAAAAAACTAGTTAGCAAAACAAATACCTAATTTTGACAAATTAGCAATTTAATTCGTGAAAATAGGCGTGTGATTCCGATAAAAAAAAACTTGCAGAGCGCCCTCGAAAGCCGCAGATGATATTCTTAGGTACTCTAAATAGGTTAAAACGTTGTAACCTCTGTGACCATATTACTGAGTACGTGGTTTTAGTTTGAAAAATAATTAATCTGTAATTTCCCCTCAACTTGGTGCTGTCCGGAATTTGACCTCAAGGAAGATCCTCATGTAAGTATAACAGCATGACTTATTGTTTATTTTATGAGTTATTCGAAAGAAAATATTCTCGCCCATTTAAGAAAGAATGACAAGTAAAAACATATTTTTTTTATTTTGTAAATGTGTATTTGTTTTTATTCTAAGACGTACACTAATTATGTATTGGCAGTGTAAAAGTGTGTTCAGTGAATTATTATTGTCTATTAAAGCCATTTCGGTTTTTATATAAGCTTTCGAGTGACTACGGCCTACGCAACCAAAAAATAAATTTCTTGCTTACACTCTAAGAAATGCCTGGACGTCTACTTACCCCGAAAACACTCGAAGAGCCAATCTCTGCGATCTGCGAAATCATCCTCAGCGAATGATGAGGCGGAACATCTGTCTAGACATCAAAATTAAGTCTGCGCTGTGGCATTTCGCAATGCAAGCATGGCGCTTTGCATTACGTATTGCCACAGCGCAGACTTAATTGTTAGGTCTAACCGGATGTTCCGCCTCATTATTTGTTGAGCTAATTTCGAAGATCGCAGAGATTAGATTTGTGAGTGTTTTGCGGGTAAGTAGACGCGCAGGCATTTCTTAGAGTGTACGGTCAAAATATGTACCATGGGAGAGGATGCGATGTAATATTTAGGAATATGTCGATTAATATCTGGTAACAACAAACTTAAACTTGTTTAATTTGTTCGTAAACGAAACTCACTTATTGTCACAATATTATCATTGTGTTTTTTTATTGTTAACTGATACCTTGCTATGATATTTAATATCCATATTAAACTCAATCAATTTTTTTCAAGAGTTCATAACTAGCGCAATTGGATTTGCGTATGCATGCCCCTTTTTGCACACATATTTGTTCCGTGCATATTTATTATAAACATGTACAATATGAAGCTCCTTGTACGATTCGATTCTTTCGTTAAATATAAGCTCTATCTAAAACTGAAGCGCTCATACAAGAGGGTTTAGATGTTAACTTTCCGGGTATATTTAAATTACGTCGAAAAATCCCTGTCAGACGGCACGTTAAATTCCTTCAGGACGAACTCCTTTAATGTAGTCCAATATGCACACGCTATCGCGCCTATTGGCATGGGCTGGTTCCCCGATCCTTTAAAAGTGTTCGTAGTGAACGCCATCAACGTACACGTCTGACAGGGGTATACGCTGGAAAACCTTCTTTCTAACTTATCTCCAAAGAATTGCGCGTACTGCTATCAAGGGTACAGCTCCCTCGGCCATCTCCTTATCACGAGCACTCGTGAGTCGTAAGTCTATTCTGTAAGAAGCAGGCGCCTACACGCCTATCATGTTTACACACAAAACACTCGTGTTATAGTACCAATACAATCAGTCAAAAAGACTTCACCAACTCGCTTCGGCACACGGAGAGGCTTCAGGACGCAAAACGCTACATTAGGCCAAACCACAAAAATGTCCGCAGCGGACACCATGAGCTAACGAAGCAAAACCAGTCCTGTAAAACATCACGTGACATCTCCACCCGCGCGACCCTGCGCTTCTTTCGAAGCTCAGGTTATCCTCTCACGGCAATAGATTTGCTTCAATGGCTCGTAGCGCTCTACGCCGTGTGTTCATTGAGAATGTCCCAATGTTTCGGCTCTAGTAATTGTCCCCTGGATGTACCAGTCTTTATGTACAAGTCTCAATGTACCAGTCTTTCAGATCGTCTCAATGTATTGGGTCTAGTGATTGTCCCCTGGATGGCGAAGTTGTCATCTTTCTAATCTCTTTTTTTTATTATTTTTAGCACGGTATTGGAGGGTTTGTATCTGCAAGCGGCCACAGCCCACGCAACTTTGGCGCCAACGTAGGCATCAGGGGGGAATACGACGTGCATCGCTTCAGAAATGGCGGAAAAGTGACGGTCTACGGTGAAGGATCGCAGAGCTTCGGTCAAGCCAACGGACAGTCGTTTCGAGGAAAGCCACAGGGAGAAGTCGGCATCCGCATGACGATACCGCTGGGGCCCTAGACTGCCGAGACACGTGGACACTTTAAAACGTGTTGTTCGGTAGTGCAGAAGCACCCACTGTGATAACGAAGATTGACTGCCATATTGCGAACAAGTGCACGCGTTCCTTTTTGTGTTTGAGCTGTTTAAGGCCATCGACAATCATGTTCGTGACAAGCGCTTGTTTTAAAAGTTTTGTATCAGCAATATCAATTCCTACGGCCCTTCCCCCCCCCCCCCCCCCTTTTACTTCCTCATCAAAGACTGACGCAGCTGAAGAAATAAAGAAACGGAAATACACTGAATCTTAATTTGTGTTTCGGGTCTTGATTTACTTTAATGTTTTGAACGTATGGTGAACAAATGCCGATTGGTGCAATTTTTTCTGCGGCCTTATCAACTAATCTGTGGATTAGGTGAAAACCAGTAGAAGGAGGAAAGGTGGGGTCGAGTGAATAGTTATTATTGATTTGAAGACTGTCAGAATTTCTTTAGCTCTGAGGATAGTACAAGCAAGCGTCCGGTCGCTTCTCTATGTGTTGGCAGCCGAAATCAAGTCTAATTTATTTGACAAGTCCAAGATTGAGGGACATTCAGTTTAGTTCCCTCAACCACACATAGATGGCGCCTAATGCTGCGATAAAGCTGAAGCAGCTAGCTAAAGAAGGTAAAGCAGGGTCCCTCCCCGTCGAGACGACGTTCCCTTCCACCTTCTCCTCCTCTAATTCGGAGGCCGGGAGGCGTCGTGCGCTTGAGGTGCGGTAGGCTTCGGGCGCAAAAGATTATCCCGGGATTTACCCTAGTAAACGAGCCGTCGGGGGGGGGGGGGGGGGGGGGGGGGGGGGCGGCCGGGGGCCTTGTTTTTGAACAGAGCTGGCTGTCTCCAGTTCAGCTTGGAGTCACAAAAGTGCTTTCGCTCCGTGATAAAATGTTTGGTTCTCGTTAAATTGTCCCTTCGCAGCGGATACACAAGTAGTCTCATTATCTAGCTGCACAAACCCGCACTTTATAAATAGTTACAGTTCTAACCTCAGTTAGGACTCTAATATCTGAAAGCATTAAACTTGAATCTCTTTTTTTTTTAAATTTACTGTCGAAAATGGTTAGAAATATCATTCAACGCCGTTTGAACAGAACCCTTTTCCCGAGCACCGTTACGTCGGCCCAGTTACATTGAACTCTACCTATTAAAACAGTTGGCTCCCATGGTATTTATTGTCATTTTTGGGGGGGTTTTGCTTTGAGCAGATTAGAGTTAATATAAGCATGTACAGGTATATTTTTGCGTGGATAAGTGAGGTAAATATTACTAGTGCTGGGCGATTGATCGATTTACCTTCCGATTAATAGAGCGATCAATTTTCTGAACGACTAGTCGTTCTTTTAATTGTTGTACGAGAAAAGACCAATTCAAACGCTTTTATTTACTTTGTCTCGCTACCACTATAACGATGGTCAACAGGAACTCTCTCCATGCCAGAGAATGTGAACAAACTTCTTTCTTCGAAGGAGGAGCAACAGTTGAGGAATACCTCTTCAGATCGAGCTGCCAACTGCACACCGAAGTGCACATCATAAGTAAGAAATGAACCTTGTGTAGTTTATAACATAGTAAACGAAGTCGTCGAAGGATAATTGATAGTTTCGATTAATCGTTTATTTCATAGATTACAAGCTGGCCATTAATACGGTAAAAATTTTTAATCGACGCCCCACCTTAATTATTACCTCACTCAATCACGGTTGTGGAAAGTGTATAATAGAAGTGAATTTACGTTAACAATTGTCAATTGCGAACATTTGTTGACTGCGTCACGACGCCTTTATATTTCGCCAAGAGACTTCTTAACATACTAAGATTTTTGTCTACTGTGAATGGCTCCGAAAATAAAATGTGAAGCTTTGTTTTTATATTCAGGTTATGATTATTTATTCATCTGTATTGTGGCGGTCCCATTGACTTTTAACATTTCCTAAGAGAGCAGCATTTAATTAGGTTGTGTACACTTTTCATTTTTCGTAATTAGACAAGAAAAAACAAGAAATGCACAATATTTTTGTTTTTTGTGTCTTATGTTCAAGTTATGTCCCTTTTTTAAACACAAATAAACAATATTTTAGGCATTTAAATGAGAAACCGGTCAACATGTAACAAGGTCAGATTTTCTTGTTGCTTGCCGCTGGCAAGCTTTCCCAACGAAATATGTTCCCCAAAAACCAAGGATCAATGTCTTTGTTTTTTATTCTAGATTTTAGGGAAGAAAGGCCGAATTTCCGTTGAATATCTCTAAGCCGGTTGTTCCTTCCTCAAAGGTGCCATGAGGCAATTCCAGAGAAAAGCTCACCGCCAAACAGACAGATGCAGAGAAAAGCTCACTACACGTTTGACCAACCCGGAGAATCCCCACCCCTGCCCGTTTCGATCTGGATGAGCATCGTACCGGCGTGCGGTCGTGTATCACTACTGCGTGGTGCACGTTAAGACCCCAGGCTAGCGGTTGTACCGCACTGGCTAAATTGCTCATCTACAGCGAGTGACTCGTCGCAGCATTAAAAGTAGCAGACCCACGACTCGCTGTATAAATATCCACACAACCCCAATTATTATTCAACCCGATGAAAAGCTCACCATGAATGTCATCCTTCCGTAACATTCATCTGTAAGCCACCAACTTAGGAGGTGTTGGTTTTTATCGTTTTAGAGCAGCAGTAGCTTTGCAGTGAAACCAAAGCTAAAAACCTTTCACTTTACCCTTGTTGGCGAGAGTGACTCATGAGCGCCAAGATGATTATGGTCCGTGGTATGAATGATCATGCATAACTAGATGAGCGGCATGTGATGCGCGCTACTTTGAATGAATGATGGTGACGTAGAAAAATAATGGGTGATGCTTTAAAAAAAATCGTCGTGAAGCGATGCATGGTGATAGAGCTTGTGAAATAATAACAGACGGGCATGTTTACGGCGGCGTGATAGGTCATTCAACTCAGCTTCATTTTTTAATGCGGTGACACTGAAAAATGGAGAGTAGTCAGAGCAAATGAAAAGCGCAGCACGGTTCTGCAGGGACTCGATGTTACTTATAATGTAGGCTTTCTCCAGATACCATATGGCAGAAGCATATTCAATTTTGGGGCGGATTAGAGTGATATAAGCAAGTTTTCGTAAGTGAGCGGGTGCTTGTTAAAGATTGCGCTTTATGAATATAAGGGAACGGTTAGCGGAAGCAAGGGTTAGATCATTGTGGTAGTGCCAGGATAAATCAGACTGGAAGTGGACACCCAGGTACTTATAGGTAGAAGTGAGTTTAACAGTATTGTTATTCAATACTGTCGAACTCACTCAAAACATTCAAAACTGTCGAACTCACTCAAAACATTCATTTGTAAACTCAGTTCCTACCAAAGCTTATAGTGCACGGAATATAAAGAATGTCTGAAGTTGCAAACAAACTATGCAGGACTTATATCGCAAGAAGTCATTAAACGAGGGAACAAAACCACGCCCAAATAAAAAGACCAAATGAAAGAAAAAAAAATCTGCCAAGACTCGAAGTAATTTCTCATGCGTGGAATACGGCTCCTTATCTGTGCACTTATTATGTACTTGCAGCATGGGTGAGTAACTGAGGTCAATTTATTTTATAGTCTTGTGGTCCTTGAATCTCGTTGCTTGTGTCACGATACCTCCGCTTTAAGGCTTCGCAGTTTATAACCTGAAGGCCGTAGGTTGTAGGACGCCTCCCAGACTTTTGCACGAGGCTTCTGTTGGTAAATCTGTAAAAGAAAAGATTCGGCTATTTTAAGTTTTCATTGGTAAGCAAACCAAACTTTACTGCGTAATTCGTCAAACAATTTGAGCAATCACGTCATGAGGATGAGCCCCATAAAACAAGCCTCGTTTTACGAATGGGTGATTTCATCCCAACTCAGGCACGAAGTTTGGGTCGACTTTTTAATTAAAAAAAAAAACATGTTATCGGGCAATTCCTATAATAAAAAAGACGCAAACGGCAAGTTCGTCGGGTTTCTGTTCTTAAGTTATGGACCGTTGAAGCGGCCAAGGTGGAAAGAAGGAGTATACTCTAAGCTTTCTGAAAATACTAAATATGTTAAGACAACACCTCGTATAGGTCACACGGAAGGGCTGGTAAACTTTCACAAATATCGTCCAAAAACATCATATTGACAATTTGTCTAAGATATATTTCATATAAATAATCGCGTTAAAATATTTGTCAGAGAATAAGTGTGTTCACACGTATCTATTAAAAAATAAGAGGCGCAAATTTTGAATTAGGTGTATTTTTGCGAGTAAGTTGATTTACTGACAAAACAGTCAAACAAAATCAGGTTTCAAGCTCTTATAGCTGCCATACAAACAAAATATTACATTTTCAATTTATATTACCTTATAAAGCACTGCAATAGCTAGCTAGAGAAAAAAAATCAGCCAAATAAAAGGTGGTTTTTTTTTAGAAAATGGACCTCCAATTGCGAATATTTTGAAATAGTCCTTGCTTTACGAAACTACACTGCCCTTTTTCTCTTACACACAACGTTAAATTTGTTATCAATGAAAAGAATATACTCTTAGCTTTCTGAAAATACTAAATATGTTAAGATATCTCAAATAGGTCACACGGAAGAGCTGGTCAAACTTTGACAAATATTGTCAAATGGACACACTTTGACAATATTTAAAACAAAAGTGAAGATAAATAATCCCAATAAAATTATTGACCATAAATAATCCCTATTCTGAGAGTGACCCAAAAAAGTTACACTGCACTACCGAAAAAGGGCAAAAAGTAGAAAGGAGTGAAACATGACACCTCCGACAGGCGAGAGAAAGGTCAGCTTGCGACTCGGCCGCTTAAAATGGCCATAACTAGAGAACAAAAAGTGGACCGAACTTGGGGTTTGCACTCCCTGTCACAGAAGGGATTTCCCCAAAACATATATTTTATTCGTCAAAATTAAAGATTCTACCCCAAATCCGTGCCTGAGTTGAGATGAAACCACTCATATGTATATGCACTGCATATCTGTTTGACATAAGAAAATATGACAATTACATATCAAGTTCAGCATTTCAAACTCAAAGCCGACGGCAAAAGGAACCAAAGGAATTCTCTAACGATCTGCATTCCCCCGTATAAAGAGGAAGTAAGCACTGTGCCCGCACTTGTGGATACGGACTTCTAAGTAACTTTTTTAAGTACACTACTCCAAATTTTATTAATGTTTATGGTTGGATATTGAGGTAACTGCTAACGATAAGTAGAAAACCTTAGATAGGCCAAAATTCTGCTCAGCAGAGCGCCTGTGCGAAGTCCCGTTCAAAACGCTCATAGCACGAGATTCGTCTTAATAGCGGCCATACAAACAATATATTACAGTTTCTGTTGATAGTTCCTGATAGACTACCATATTACCTAACTGTGAATAAAAAATTAAAAAATAAAAGGTGAGTTTTTTTTTTAGAAAATAGACTCCAAATTTGCTAGTTCTTCGAAATATTCGTTTTTCAGGCACATGTAGCGCATTATATATTTATTGCACAATATTCAAATTATATTCAAAAGAAAGAGCTTAATTGGAGCTTTACGGTGATGTAAAGATAATAAAAATACTTTGATTAGGTCAGACAGCACAGCTTGATGAACTTCGTCAAATATCGTGGCAGAGAGGCGATTTCACAAATAAAAAAATACATTAAGAATGTTATTACCTAGACGCTTAATTAGCATAAAAAAGCATATGTTGAGAGTGTTTCCAAAAAGTTATATTGATGTAGCGTAAGAAGTAAGGAAAAGGGATGGAGTGAAATGTGGCACCCCCGATAAGCTGGAAAAACGACAGTTTCCACCTTGGCCGCTTCAACGGTCCATAACTTGAGAACGAAAAATCCGACGAACTGTGTCTTTCTTTATTATACGAATTGCCCGATAACATGTATTTTTTTTTAATTAAAAAAATCGACCTAACATTTAAGTCTGAGTTGACATGAAATCACCCCAATAATAACGGATACGCACGAAATTGTATGCTATACCATCCAATTCATACACCAATTTATTATTCTTTGTCATGCACTCAGATTGGCAGAAATTCATCTCTGGTCAATAAATGTAGTGAATGAAAAGGAAAAGGAGATGTCGTAGAATACAATGGTGATACAATCTAAAATATGTAGAAGTTGCAAGCCATCTTACTACCGAGGCTGCATCATATTCGAAGCGCTTTCGCGAACCTGCTGCTCACCAGATAAGCTAATCCAATAAAGATTCAAACATGTTTCTTTGAGCACATTGACGCTACGTGTGCATAAAGGTGTTCTTGAGAACGTTTGAGGCAAACGTCCATATGAGATCAATGGCCTAGCGGTCATTCCGCAGACAAAGCTCACACATCAGGGTGCCGTTTTGGTACGACGCATAACGAAGCTCGTTGACTCTACAGGATTGCTCGCGGAAGTGAGCGAGTTTGTTTCACTTTCAATAAGTTATAAATGTCACTTACAATTGACTCTGAGAATCTACTATTAACTTTTTAGAGCGCAGCTCTTAGGCGCCCATTTCCGGCTTGAGCGGCGTCGGCGTCGGCGTAACCGCACGGTGCATTATGGGAAACGTCCCATAATGCAACGCGCGGGACCGTCGTGACGTCACTCGTCAGCCTCGTGACGTCACGAGGGTCACCGGTGACGTCACGAGGGCGACGTTTCGGCAGCGCGGTGCATTATGGGACGTTTCCCATAATCAACAGCGCGGGAGAGAAAAGGGGGAGTAAGAGGGAGGAGGATGGAGGAGGGAGGAGGAGCTCGAGAGGAGGAGAGGGTACGGATGAGGAGGAGGGGCATACCGTCTCTTCCGTACCTTCTCCTCCTCCTCCTCAAGAGCTGCGCTCTAATTCGGCATTACAGGGAGTTGTAAACGTCTCATTTTTTTTTGCAATGCCAACAGAGTGCGACAAGCGCCGCCATTCATTGTTTATGCATTTAACAGACCATTTTCAAAAATCTATCAAGCAGTATTGACGGTCCCCACTCCTCCCTTACGAAGCGCGTGATTGGACCCGAGTCATCGCCGAATGCTGACGTCACACTCGCTTTCGATAAGAGCCGAGCCGAGTTCACGCCGAAGGCTGACGCAGTCCTCGTGTTCAATACATACTCAGAGTGTGTGAGGAAGCAATGGCGGACAGGCTTTGGCGCGGACATCTCAAAAGGGTCTATTGGTGAAGAACGTCCACCTCAATGGCTGTTAGATTAAAAATACTATAAAAACAAACTACGGCTTGCTCTCTTTAAAGGCTAATTTGATTGGAAATAATAAAGATATTACTTTTTTACGTTCTGGGTGAATGTAAGAATCCTTTGCATACGGGTACCTCTGAAAGGGTATGTTTTCTTCACCAATTTGTGACGTTAAAGGGAAGATCTCATTTTAATTAGTGCTGAAATAAGTGATATATTAAAAAAATCTCTGAAGAAAATATATATTCTATGTCTCCCCTAGAACACAACTAAAACCGTTTCTGCGTCATATTTTTAGTTCTCGAGCGCTTTGCTGCTAAAGCACCAAAGACAGATTTTAGGGATTTAGGCGAACGTCACAGGTCGCGTATTTGGAAGCTGCGCTAGACTCAGATACCTTACTCAGCATAAACAAAAACTTTTTTTACTTCGTTTTTAAAACTATAATAAAAACAGAACACCTTCATACAAGCTTGTCAATGTTTTTATTTTTATCATAATACAGAACCTGGCTCCTTTGACGATAATTTACCAGGTTTGGAAGATGAAAAGTTTTGTAACATTAAAGTTTATGACATTACTTATATATCAAATGAAAGTTTAAAAAATACCTATTCAACACGTATGTACAATACCATTATAGGCAAAGTGTTATTTTTCCCGAAAACGCATCTGCATACAGCAGGAAACTTTAAAAGTTCAAATTTTTAACATCAATTATCTTAAACAGGCTTTTTTTAAATATTTAAGTTTTCTTGAATGAAGAGACCTCAGAATCGTCTCAAATTTTCAGTAAAAATCTGATGTAATATATGGTTTGTAATTATTAATTTGTAAATTCGAAAAAACGATAAATTTGAAGTTCTATATTAATATACAATGCTAGGTCGTAGCCATGTGTTTCTGCCAGATTGTTAGCTATTTGTTGGCACTTAGACATGGTGGTGGTTGACTTTAATTTAACAAATATTTAAGCATGTTATGTATAATGTATGACGGTTTTCATGCACACAACCGTGGGCGTCCGCAGAACTTTTTCCAGGAGGGGGCAAACTTATCCCCCCCCCCATGGAATATCCTGGAGGCACCACCCTGAAGGTTCGTTTCGTCTGCTTGGCCCGATTATAGTCCAGAAAGTTAGAGCACCTCTCTGCCAGTAACCTCGTCCCACATCCAACATAATAAAAATATGTTTATAAAATTACAACCTACAAGATTACATACAAGTTAGCAGTCATCATTCCAATTTTGTTAACATAATATTAGAAAAGCTAATATGACTTGAAACCTATACACACGCTGCCTTTCTCGTTACTTATGACTTTGGTGAATTATTTCGGCACCAAAACGTATTACCCATTGTTTTAAAACCAATGATTATGAGATTGTCATTGCAATACAATTGTTTGTATTCCTAACGTAACATTGCCTTTACCGTGCTACATATTGAGCACGTTCGAATTTGCACCTTAGCAACCCGGTGAAAAAAGAAAAACTAGAAACGGCAAATTCCTACTTCCCACAAAGAAGATACTATTAAATGATATGTTTATACAGTAGACTCCCGTTAAGGTGAACTTGCTTAAGCGGAATTCTCGGATATTCCGAACAAAGTAAGAACATTTGGTTGGATTCCCATAGACACAATGCTAAAAAAAAAATCGTTTAACACGAACCGCTTTGCACGCGCATTTTGGTTAACTCGAACTTCCATAGGTCCCCTTCGCGATGGCACTGCACTGACGGCGACGCCACGCACTGCGCCGGCCGAGGTGTATGTCAGATGTACCGTAAAAACCCGCATATAATACGAGGTTTTTTTTTTTTTTTTCATATTTTCAGCTTTGATGAGGCGCGATCTAACGCTGTTTGACGTAGTTTCGGTTTCGAAGCATTATGGCGATCAAAACAGCTATCATCATCATTATAATAACAATGTCCGAGGCGCCACCATTCGTACGTACACGGTCAGGCTCGGCAATGGCGTCGGCGCGGAAACAATCGTCGGTCGCCTACAAAAGAAAAGTTCTTTTGGTTGCGGAAAACATCGTAACACATCGGTAACAATGCTACCGGACGACAATTCACCGTAAATGAGGGCAGCATCCACGGATGGAGATGACAAAAGCAACCTCTGTTCGCGTGCAATAGAACGACGGAGCGAGAAGAAGTTTTTGGCGCCCAAAGAATGGCGTGTTCGCCGACGTCGAGGCAAGTCTCGGCGACTTTGTAAAAGAGCAACGGTAACGGCCCCTCGCCTTAACTTTGTAAAAGAGCAACGTGAACGGCACCTCGCCGTAACTTTGTAAAAGAGCAACGTGAACGGCACCTCGCCGTAACTTTGTAAAAGAGCAACGTGAACGGCACCTCGCCGTAACTTTGTAAAAGAGCAACGTGAACGGCACCTCGCCGTAACTTTGTAAAAGAGCAACGTGAACGGCACCTCGCCGTAACTTTGTAAAAGAGCAACGTGAACGGCACCGAGCCGTAACTTTGTAAAAGAGCAACGTGAACGGCACCTCGCCGTAACTTTGTAAAAGAGCAACGTGAACGGCACCTCGCCGTAACTTTGTAAAAGAGCAACGTGAACGGCACCTCGCCGTAACTTTGTAAAAGAGCAACGGTAACGGCCCCTCGCCGTAACTTTGTAAAAGAGCAACGTGAACGGCACCTCGCCGTAACTTTGTAAAAGAGCAACGTGAACGGCACCTCGCCGTAACTTTGTAAAAGAGCAACGTGAACGGCACCTCGCCGTAACTTTGTAAAAGAGCAACGTGAACGGCACCTCGCCGTAACTTTGTAAAAGAGCAACGGTAACGGCCCCTCGCCGTAACTTTGTAAAAGAGCAACGTGAACGGCACCTCGCCGTAACTTTGTAAAAGAGCAACGTGAACGGCACCTCGCCGTAACTTTGTAAAAGAGCAACGTGAACGGCACCTCGCCGTAACTTTGTAAAAGAGCAACGGTAACGGCCCCTCGCTGTAACTTTGTAAAAGAGCAACGTGAACGGCACCTCGCCGTAACTTTGTAAAAGAGCAACGTGAACGGCACCTCGCCGTAACTTTGTAAAAGAGCAACGTGAACGGCACCTCGCCGTAACTTTGTAAAAGAGCAACGTGAACGGCACCTCGCCGTAACTTTGTAAAAGAGCAACGGTAACGGCCCCTCGCCGTAACTTTGTAAAAGAGCAACGTGAACGGCACCTCGCCGTAACTTTGTAAAAGAGCAACGTGAACGGCACCTCGCCGTAACTTTGTAAAAGAGCAACGTGAACGGCACCTCGCCGTAACTTTGTAAAAGAGCAACGGTAACGGCCCCTCGCCGTAACTTTGTAAAAGAGCAACGTGAACGGCACCTCGCCGTAACTTTGTAAAAGAGCAACGTGAACGGCACCTCGCCGTAACTTTGTAAAAGAGCAACGTGAACGGCACCTCGCCGTAACTTTGTAAAAGAGCAACGTGAACGGCACCTCGCCGTAACTTTGTAAAAGAGCAACGGTAACGGCCCCTCGCCGTAACTTTGTAAAAGAGCAACGGTAACGGCACCTCGCCGTAACTTTGTAAAAGAGCAACGGTAACGGCCCCTCGCCGTAACTTTGTAAAAGAGCAACGTGAACGGCACCTCGCCGTAAACATCCAGCCGCTGCATGAGAACTTTGGCGAGCTGACATTGGGTTACTCGCTTTAAGCACCGCGCCGGGTTTTCACTGCGTCGGCGCACGCTCGTCGCTCGCTCTTTCAAGAAGTTCGGGATTTCAAATGCGCTCGACGGCGCTGAAGACTACTCCCTTTGGGAGGAGGCGTCGGACAAGGAGTCTGATGGACGTTATGACAGTGATTAAGGTTCAATCATGACATGTGGCCCATGTTTTCTCAGGAACATGGGCCACATGTCTTTCATCGCTGGACACCGATTTGCACAGAGGAGAAGGCAGTCAAAAATCAACGAATGGCCGAATGGATCGGTTCCCCCCCCAGTGGTGTGTGAAACATTATTTTTTTTTTCTTTTCGCATGGTAAGCCAAATAAATGTCCCTTTTTAAGTATCTCTTCATTGTAGGCCTTTTCGTTATGTGTTTATTGGTCAACAGCAATTTAGACATGCCCAGCATGATAATTAGGGCACTTCTGTTAAGGCGAACATCTGATAAGTCAAGCAAAGTTTCAGGGTCCCTTCGTGTTCGTCTTAAAGGGAGTCTACTGTATAGTGCAGCTATTTCCTTCCACATGTACTCGGGCGCGTCGCAACGTGGAGGGCACTTTCACGCGACCGCCCTTGCAGGAAAGATCAAACAAAGCTAAAAACGAACAGACGGCATTCGCTAAGTCTCCGGTAAAGCGTGAAGCCCTCAATGAACAGAAACAATACAATGGAATCCAGCTGGAATCGGAAGCAAAAAGTTTACTGCGAACAGAATAGCAATATAGAAAATGTCGCCGTCTTGAAGTTGCGCTATGTAACCACAATCAGTCCTTGAACAGCAGCTGCAGACGTCTTGAGTTTTTCTGGCCAAATTCTGTGATGAACCGGGTGATGAAGTCGTTCTTGTCTTTCACTACGTGCTCCCGGTGTACACTAATCATGCAAAGACCAACAAGCCTGTCGTTCCCCATAGTTGAGCGTAACCATGTTTTCACTCTCCTCAGTGTGCTGAATGAGCGCTCAACGGTGCAGGTGGTGACAGGCAATGCAAGCGCTACTTTGATGGCTTTTGCGACAGCGGGATAGAACGTCAGAGCCCGAAGTAAAAGTTCGGGGTGAGATAAACTAGAAAAGTCCCCGGTTTTGTTGCGCCACATCTCGTACCGCAGGAGGTGCTCTCTTCCTTGAAGTTATCTATGCAGTAAAAGTTCTGCACTTCTTCGGCAAGAGCAACAAACTCATTGTGGCTCATGTGTTTCATTCTGGCTGGATGCAGCTGAAGAAGTTTGTAGCTTTTCGCGTTAGTTTCTGAAAAGCGGCAAGTCAAAGAAGCAGCGAGTGAGTCCAAGTATGGCACATATATATTGCCACACGATAATACTCCTCCGGCGACTGAATCCCGTAGTTTTCTCGATTGGTCTGACGGGAAGCTTGTCTAGGGGCAGATATCACCACACCGAGGCATTTAGCTGCGTCACATGATGTCTTCATGATGTCCTAGAACTGTTCTTCTGCGTTGGTCCGGTGACTGTGAAAAATGTTCCGGAGCCCAGCAATGTGCTCATGCACAAAATGGGAATTCATGGATACGCTTTGCAGCACGTTTGTGACAGGTTCAAGCTTTGCGCTGCACTTGGCGACAATGTGCAAGCACACAATGAAAGATGAGCTCGTCGTCACACAGTAAAGGATGTGAGCTTGTTGTCTGGTTGCAGCATTTGAGGTGGATTCAGCCGATGCCAGATTTTCGAGTGCCTCGACTATGGCCACGTAATGCTGAGAGAAGATTCTAATTGGTTTGTATTTTGCAGAGCATCTTGTTTCACACAGCATCGGAATGTTGGGCACCAGTTTCCTACGGAGGACGCTTTCACGGAAGACGTTTATGGTTTGTTTGATGACCCCTATTGCATTTCGGATTTCGCTGACCTCAGTCAGATCGTTGATCACGAGATTTAGTTTGTGGCTTGCACAGTGAAAGAATTGCGCCTTTGGAAACACTTGCTGTCTTCTTCTCTTCACTCCCCCTTCTCTTCCAGCCATCGTAGAGCATCCATCGTATCCTTGACCAACGAGGTTCAAAAGAACGAGTCCGGCATCCTTCAGCAATTGCAGGATTGTAGCGGCAATACAAGCAGAGTTAAGTTGCTCCAGCGCTAGGAATCCCATAAACTGCTCACGAACGCAGGCCTCGTCTCCAGCCTTGTCAAAGAACCGAACCAATGACAGCCGTTTCGTCCGCAAGGACAGAGAACGCTACAGCTATGTTAGCTTCGGACACTATTTCCTCTTTTAGCATGTTGCCACAGATGCTGACTATCTCATTCTGAACCCGGGCAGATGTGTACGAGGGGCGTTCATAAAGTTCGTATTATTGTCACGAAGGAATAGAGATTCAGCAATCAAACTCGAGTAAGAGTTTAGACTTTCTCTACATATTCGCCACCAAAAGTTACCCACTTTTTCCAGCGATGCACCACATGCTGGAGGCCATTG
The DNA here is from genome assembly GCA_013358835.2 of Ixodes persulcatus. Classification (NCBI taxonomy): domain Eukaryota; kingdom Metazoa; phylum Arthropoda; class Arachnida; order Ixodida; family Ixodidae; genus Ixodes; species Ixodes persulcatus. The sequence continues at coordinate 530,526 of JABSTQ010011024.1, forward strand.
TTATAGAACTCCTCGTTTTGAGTGTTCAGGAATCGCTCCACTTCAGCAATCACTTGGTCGCCGTCCTTGAAATGCTTTCCTCTTATTTGGCCACACTAGAAGCGTCTGCGCCATTTAACCAAAGTGTCATAAACTGGGGTGTTGTCCCCGAACAACGCTCCTAGATTGGAATGAAGATCCTTGGCATTGCTTCCCTTCAAATGGAAAACAAAACGGATCACTGCATGTGCTTGGTGCCGACAGGCGGTGCCATTATAGTTTCTACTCCCTAGCGGCGTTCCGAGCTATTATAGCATGCGATGTTTATACTGTGCGGAAACTAGAGGGACGCGCGCTCGTGTTGATGCCTGTTTTGTTCTGTTTTTTTTTTTCAATTTTTTGTGCCGATAATACAAACTTTATGAACGCCCCTCGTACTTGGCGTTTCCAGCTGCGGAAGCAAAGTGTTCCCGAAGCGGAGCATCTCCAGCTTCCACCCGAAGATCAAGAAGATCGTGGAAGACTCCACTGTTAGACTGCTTCCCGCGAATCGGCAAGTCATGCGTTGCGCAAAAGACAATGGTAGAAACCATAGAATGCAGTTTCACGCGATTCCTCTGAACCTGATCATGCAGTGCTCTGTTGAACTGGTGAACAACAGGTAACTGCCCGTTTTTCATCACATCCATAAAGTTTTGAGACGCCTCGACTGCCTCCTGGTGCCATCCGGACTTTATGTGGTCCTTGCACGCCTCGTGCATCTTTTTGTAGTTCGTGAAAGCGCGCACAATAACACTATTTTGAGTGCCACGGTGAACGTTCGGGCGATATGTGCCGCAGTAACGGGAAAGAGCTCCTTGAGCTGTCGCTGAGTACGCAAGCCAAGGTGAGTAATCTGCCAGCCATTGGTAGCGGAAAGTCCTCTTCTCAGATACCACATCTTTCTTGAAGTCGTAAGTAACACTTGGCGTCCATGGGTTGCTAAGGAGACGCAACTTAAGATGATCCGGGATCCCAGCGGTTCTGTCTGTATCCAGAAAGTTTCCCAAATCCAAATCAGTCGGCATGTGAGTTACTTCGCTACTTACCACGCCGTGTGAGGTCACCGTCAGTGCAGTTCCTTTCGTGGTTTCAATAACCTCCGGTTTCGTGTCCTGATGAGAGCTTGTTTGATGTCCGTCAGACGCGCCCGCGTTGGAACATGTCTCACTAGGCTCTTGATGGGGGTCTCCGGATAACAGTCCGTCACACGTCCGCTGCCGCTTGAATAAGCGTCAAATATCCGTGTCGAGAATCACGTTAGGTTAAGCCGGCCAGGAAGAATCTCGTGGGAGACACCAAAAAGACTTGTTACCTCGCGATGTAGGCTATTTTCAGCACGCTTCCACGTTACTCTCTACCTGCTTTCACGGCCGCGCTCTGGATTTGGATTTGAACTTGGGGCTACAAACGCTTGCTTCCGATGGTAATGCGGCTTACCCTATGTGCCTCTTCTGAATAACTTGATCAGTACTGTTTTATTAAATGTTTCTATACCCCGACGACGAAGCAATGCGTACTACATCTTGTTGTCAACGCCTATAAGAATATGTGTTGTGTCTGACAACCATCAACTGCATTATTTAAACAGTTCACGTGACACTAGATTCGGTTTCGTTTTGGCTTCAGCGGGAACTCGAACTAGAGCCACTGCTTTAGCGCACGCAACCCCTCGCCACGATTGGTCGGTTCGTCACCATGGGGCGGTTTTGGCTTTGGCATCACCTTAACTTGCCGTTTTCTCAAAAGCTATTTTGAAATTGAACAGTAAATCCATGGTATTCAGGAAATGTAATTGGTTTGGGTAGCTAAAAAAACCGCCGGAGTACCCTTTAACAGGTTCAAGTGCAACTCCCCCCCCCCCCCCCCCGAAAAAAAAAATTCCAGGGGGGGGGGGGGGGGGGCGCCCATGCACACGCCCAGCTTCTTTAATTAAAAAATAAATCCAACAAATCGGAAGTAAAGAAAATCTCACAGTAAATTGTGCATGGAATATCAAGAGTTTATAAATATTACCCTCAGAAAGTTTTTTTCTGATACTGTGACACTAGAAACACAAATATTATTACTGATGGGCCGAGAGGCCTAGCGCTAATTTTGTTCCTTTTCTACCTGCCGCTTCCCCATGCATGCTAAGCCTAATGATAAGATTGGCTCGTTTAATCTTGTCTATCTTCGTTTCTTCTTAAAAAAAAAAAGAAAAGTTCGCATAGCCCGTGGTGAAATACGGTGTTCCTCAAAGTAAACGCTGTTATGAGAGGGTTCAATGTGGTCGTTGTTTGTGCTATACCGAGGCCATCGGGTACAACTATATGGTTTCGTTTTAATCCCCGATCACAACCTAGCATCGTGAAGACATTTCAGCTGCTGCAGTGTCCAATTTAACCTTGAGCAACCGACAGAGATCAACCTTTGGATAACCGAGTGCCGACGTTAAAGGATTAATTCTGCGTTTTCTTCATAGTCCCTGATTTGCCTTAAAATTTGCTGAACAGACCCACAAAAATATCTCCAATAGTAACCAGAATATTGGGCCGAAATTATTCTTTTTTTATTTTGAAAGGTTATTTAAGTTATAATTTTGGTCCTCACCGTGTTTTTCAAAGTGAAAGTCTCTAATGTCAACAATGAAAAGATTACGACAGCGGAAGGCAGTGGATCATTCTTTGGACTGCAGACTTTGTTCCCAACAGAATAGAACCAAGTTCATGGTGTCTAATGAATGCTTGGGAAGCGCGCACCAGAACCCGCGCAGCAGCACGAAACAAATGTTCGGCATATTTCATTTTTAGGCTGCCTGCTCGACCTGCAAGTCTGCCTTCCCCTGACGTCAGGGCACTGTACAGCGCGAGTAATTTTGAATATTGCTTTTGGCATAATTTTCAATAGCCCATTTCAGAATCACTATACAGAATTTCGCGAAACTAAATAACATGCCAAAAAGGGTAAAGGCCGGTGATCACAAAATTATAGTTAGTTTGGGGAGTCACAGATCAGCTGCATTTGGCGCATATTTGTTTATTCATTTATTTTCTAGGTATTCAATGGCTAATAAATTTCGCTAATAGGTTGTTTCACAAAGTAGCCATCAACACGTACATACCCGACTAATGTATACCCAATTTTTTTTTATTTCTTAAATTGTCTTTCGCAATTAGCGAATAGTGGGCGAATAGAAATACTAAGGCTAAGCAGGAAAAGACTAGTAAATAGTATAGCATTGCATACAAACCACATGTAACAAAAAAGCCACAAGATATTGGAACAGTAATTACAAATGAGGAAAGCAAGCAGTGACGTCTATAAAATTTCTCACTAAAATCAAATCCGCCCTAATCTTATAATGTGAGTAAATCTTACAATGTGAGCAAATCTAACAATGTGAGAAAATATGTAAGAAGTATGCTTAAAATTACATCTGTTTATGAATAAAATATGTTGTCTGTTCTTGCTACGTGGAAAACAACACTAACAGTTACCTATTTAAGCAGATTTGTGCAATAAACTATGATTTGAGAGTAAGGAAGACAGGATTAAAGTGCACTCCTTGTGCGCATGTAATTAAATAAAGAGCAGTGGTTCTCAACGATAAATACATCACGCACTCCTTCTGGGCTTCTGAGAAACCCCACAGTAAAGGAGGGAGAGGATGCTGACCCATGACATTGTCATAACAATTTGCTATTGCGCCTGAATTCGGCCGTCGCGCCCGTTTTATGCACACCTTTTGTGTCCCCTTCTTTCTCGCATAGCTTCGTTGTTGTGCAATAAAGTCAACTTAACAGCACAAGTTATGCCGAGAACTAAAGAAGAATGTACATGTCTTATTGTTATGTTGTATTACGCGCGTTTCAGCTCGTTTGACGCGCCCCCTTTTTCTTTTGATTCACTCCTCCGCCTACCCTTTCCCCGTTCTGATAACATGCTATAAGTTACGCATGCCTGCCCGGCCGCGCTCTCTTCTGGCTCGCTCCGTCATGGAATAAAGTCATTCCACCTCGCCACTCGCCGGGCTGCTCTCGTCAATCCTGTTCGTCCACACGCCCGAACACTACATAATGGCGACGAGGACACCGAACCTGCCTTGGGACCATGACTTCTGAAGATGACGAACCAAGATATGGCCAGCTAACCAAGCAAGACAGCGCCGAGAGCATCGAAAACGTCGTCGACGCCGAGGCCATGAGCACCAGTTTCGGGCAAGTGGAACATTTTGATGAGTCTACTAGTGACTGGCTCTCCTACGAAGAGCGCGTGTTGTCTTTTCTACGAGCCAACAAAGTTCCGGCAGAACTGCAAGTAGACGCTTTCGTGAGTTTGATCGGACCGAAAACTTACGCCCTTCTCAAGTCTTTGACTGCTCCGGAAACACCGTCGTCAAAGTCCTTTGAAGAATTGCGGCAACTACTGCGCAACCACTTATCACCCAAGCCGTCCGTAATTGGCGAGAGAGCAAAATTTCACCGACGGTCGCAAACCGAAGATGAAACCATTTCCGAGTTCGTGGCCGAGATACGAAGACTCGCACAAACGTGCGAATTTGGAAACTTTCTTGATGAGTCACTCCGAGACCGTTTTGTCTGCGGCCTCCGACGAGTAGATATCCAGCGGCACTTGTTCAGTGAAGATAAGCACCTCACATTCCAAAAAGCCGTCGAACGTGCTTTGTCACTCGAGGCAGCCATCAAGAACGCATCAGCGACCCACTCAAGGTCAGACAGCGCTGCCGAACTGAACAAGCTGCGCAGCTCGGGGCCCAAGCCAAGGGTGATAACGACGCATTGCTCTCGCTGCGGTTCACCCAAACACGAAGCCACGACGTGTCCGCACGCACAAGCAACGTGTTACAAGTGTCACCGTCAGGGGCACATACAGAGAGCGTGCAAATCAAAGACAAGGTCGCCCAAGAAACGTTTTCCAGTCAGGTCCTTGGAAACACAAGACGAGTTTCCTCTCAACGGCGTCACGGCATCTGCTCGGTCTACGCCCATCATGGTTGAAGTTCAAGTTCAAGGCACTCCGTTGTCGATGGAACTGGACACGGGGGCAGCCGTATCGATTATTTCAAGGAGCCTTCACAAGCGACTTTTTCCGAGTCTGCGCCTCGAGAAAACACCTCTTCGACTGCGCACATACACGGGACAAGTCATCAAGCCCAACGGCGTGCTACATGTCAACGTCGAAAGCAGCAACACGGAAAAAAAACTGTTACCACTCTATGTTGTACCGCAGGACGGGCAGGCACTTTTGGGACGAGAGTGGTTACAACACATCCAGCTGGACTGGGACCGCATCCGAAACGTCAACGCCCTCACGCGCGCCTCGCCAACTTCGAACAAGCCTCCAGCTGAACTTGAGCGGCTTCTGCAAAGATTCAAGCATCTTTTCAGCGACGAGCTGGGAAAAATCAATGGTGAGCAAGCCCGTCTTTATTTCAAAAACGAACAGAAACCCAGATTTTTGAAGGCTAGAACGGTACCATTTGCATTACGTGCAGCCGTAGAAGACGAACTTAATAAGCTTCAAACATTGGGCATAATCTCTCCCGTTGCCAGCAGTCAGTTTGCGACGCCTGTGGTGCCAGTCATCAAGCGTGATGGTTCTATTAGACTTTGCGGCGACTATAAAGTCACGCTAAACCCTATCCTAGACTCCGAGAGCTATCCGCTCCCTAAATTCGACGAATTATTTGCTGTCCTGGCCGGAGGGCAAAAGTTCTCGAAGCTAGACCTCAACCGAGCATACCAGCAGGTAGAAATGGATGAGTCATCGAAGAGTTACCTAACTTTGAACACTCACAAGGGACTCTACGTCGTACATCGCCTTCCGTTTGGCATTGCGTCCGCACCGGCAATATTCCAGCGAATAATGGACAATATCTTGAAGGGTCTCAAAGGAGTCACTTGTTACATCGATGACATTATGGTAACAGGGAAAACTGACGAAGAACACTTCCGCAATTTGGAGGCAGTGTTGCAACGCTTATCTGAGAAAGGCGTCAAGGTAAAACTGTCGAAGTGTGAATTTTTCAAGGATAAGCTGCAGTACTTGGGGCATATCGTAAGCGGAGACGGCGTTCAGCCAGCCACTGATAAGGTCGAAGCTATCATGAAAGCGCCGAGGCCAGCTGACACGCACCAGTTGAAGTCGTTGCTGGGACTAGTGACCTACTACGGAAAATTTATTCCTAACCTTGCCAGCGTGGTTGCACCTCTCAACCGACTTTTGCGCGGCGACGTGCGCTGGTCATGGAGCGACAAATGTGAATTTGCGTTCCAGGAAGTGAAGAGGCTGCTGTCCTCTCCGCCGGTGCTGACTCATTACGACCCCGGAGCACCGTTGCAGCTGTCCGCCGACGCCTCAGCGTACGGCGTCGGCGCGGTCCTGTCTCACGTCGCTCCAGATGGGCAGTGTCGTCCGATTGCTTACGCGTCACGGACTTTGACTAAAGCGGAAGAAGGCTACAGCCAAATAGAAAAGGAAGCGTTAGCACTGGTATTCGGTGTAAAACGATTTCATTACTACCTCTACGGGCGCAGTTTTGTCCTTGTAACGGACCATAAGCCCTTACAGACCATCCTAGGACCGAAGACCGGCATCCCTACCCTAGCAGCAGCCAGACTACAGCGCTGGGCAGTTCTACTTTCCGCGTATACGTTTACGCTGAAGTACAAGTCATCAAAGGAAAATGCCGATTCAGATTGCTTGTCACGCCTGCCGCTTCAAGGTCAAAACGGCGATAACGAGGAGCCGTCAGAAGAATGTTTCTTCTTACTACGCTTCAGTACGCTACCGGTTAACCACCGTGACGTGGCTCGCGAGACAAACAGGGACCCGGTGTTGAAGCAGATTGTGCAGTACGTGGCGAACGGTTGGCCGAATCGAGCGCCGAGTGACGATCTAAAGCCTTTTTTCTACAGGCGCTGCGAGTTCTCATTGCAGCAAGGGTGCCTAATGCTTGGCACCCGTATCGTCATTCCGCGACGTTTCCAGTCCTTCATGCTCGAGGAGTTGCACCAAGGACACCCCGGAGTTGTCAGGACAAAGGAGCTGGCACGAAGCTACGTGTGGTGGCCGACCATTGATCAGGACATCGAGCGACAGGTAGGCGCATGCCAGCCTTGCCAGCTGCAGCGTAATTTGCCTTGCCCTGCTCCGCTACACCCGTGGGCGTGGCCCACTCGTCCCTGGGAACGAGTCCACGTGGATTTTGCGGGACCGTATAGAGGTGTCATGCTGTTTGTTGTTGTGGATGCTCATTCGAAATGGCCGGAAGTCTTCACAATGAAGCAGACAACTACCGAACGAACCATAAACTGTTTGCACGAACTATTTTGTCGTTTTGGGTTCCCAGAAACGCTAGTGTCCGATAATGGACCCCAATTCACGTCTGCTGAATTTGCAAGCTACATGCGCAGGATCGGTACACGTCATATTCGCACGGCACCGTACCACCCAAGTAGTAATGGCCAAGCGGAACGTTTTGTCCAGTCTTTGAAGGCCGCACTGCGCAAGGATCCGGCCCTCCCAGTGAACGAGGTACTGGCTGATTTTCTTTTGGCTTACCGGAACACGCCGCACACCACAACCGGGGAAGCGCCAGCCATCCTATTACTTGGCAGGCGTCTCCGCACACGGCTAGATGTTGTCAAGCCTTCAACCAGGGAAACTGTTTCTGCAAGGCAGTTTACCCAGACGCTAAAACGACGTTCAAATGGTCGGCTCGGTAAACGTTTCTCGGTAGGCGACAGCGTGCGGGTCCGGAATTTTCGACGTGGCGAAAAGTGGTTTAGAGCCACGATTCTAGCTCAAACCGGGCCGGTATCCTACAAGTTGTGTGTAACCACTCCGCGAGGTGTGTTTCAGTGGGTGCGACACAAGGACCACATTGTTCGGGTGCCACCGGAAGAGGACGTCTCCACGCCACTGGGACCTTTCCCGGAATCCGAGGTACCAGAGGCCTGCCAGGCTCCAGCACCACAGGAAGTGGCTCCTGCTCGACCACCGCCAGCGGAACCAGCTCAGCAAGAGGAGCGGCGATACCCTCCCCGCCAACGAAGACCACCGGACCGCTACGCGCCTTAGCCTATTGTTGAGCGTAGAACAAACTTATTTACGCCCGAGGAGTGTTATGTTGTATTACGCGCGTTTCAGCTCGTTTGACGCGCCCCCTTTTTCTTTTGATTCACTCCTCCGCCTACCCTTTCCCCGTTCTGATAACATGCTATAAGTTACGCATGCCTGCCCGGCCGCGCTCTCTTCTGGCTCGCTCCGTCATGGAATAAAGTCATTCCACCTCGCCACTCGCCGGGCTGCTCTCGTCAATCCTGTTCGTCCACACGCCCGAACACTACACTTATCAATCAATCAATCATTTTTATTTTTTCAAGTCAAATACAGCTTCGACTTGAACGGTCCGCTGGCACAAAAGGCAAACAAGTTGCCTGACGGGGTGCCAGCGGCCGGTAAGGACGGCAAAATCCAGCGGCAAATACAAAAAAAAAAAAGAATCCGCGCATGCAGAAACCTACAGCAGCACAATATCGTAATAACACTCAGACATCATACAAGGTAAAAACAAAATTACATATGCGTACAAACAACACCAGGAAGCACAATAAATCACACCGCCCGCCATTGGACATTGTCAGGGAGTGAGAGAGAAAAAACACGATCTGGAAATAAGACAACAAAAAATGGCCTATAAAGTACACTATGTAAAAATGAGTATAAGCATGAAGTACATTATATAAAGTACATAGTGTAAAAATGAGTATAATGCTTGTGTATGGAAAGCATTACAACGATTAAAAAATACCATATATTCTACGGTCGTCAGTCAAAAAGACAATCTAAAACAGTGACAAATAAAAATGGTCAGGAAAAAACTCCTTTCCCATAATTCACCTTTAAAACAATAAGAAAAACATATGCAGGCAAAAGTAAAAACCAATAATACATTTACATAATACGTATCTCATGTTTGACCAAGAAGGGGCGAAGCTGTCTTTTAAAAGCCCCTGTGGTGCCGGCAAGCGGTACGTTGTCCCCGAGCGTTTAAGAGCTGGGGTACTTGGAAGTTGATCTTTTGGTTTCCGTAATTCGTTCTAGTTCGTGGTAGTTTATAAGCTGACTTTGCTTTTAGGTTATAGTCCGTTAGATTTGAGGGAGTTAAATCAAAGCTATTTATTCCTTTTGCATGAACTAGCTGTCCAAGTTTATAGTGGTATAGTGCTGACACAGCCAATTTGTTGCATTGCCACCCAAGTTTGGCAGGAAATAAAGCAGCAAGGGGTTTCACTCGGGGCTTTGCACACACCCAAAAACGCTTTCACAGACACCAAGGTGTCCGCGAAGGAATTTTTTATTCCAAAGAAGCTTTCCCATTTGAGAGCATACTAATAGTGTATAATCGATAATCGATGCAGAAATTTGGCCACAAGATTTTCTTCTAAAGGAAATATGGGTGAGGGTAGAGGGGCAGGCAACCAGATATAAAAATAGCTGTGCCCAAACAATGTGTGCACTTTCATGAAAAACACTCGATAAAGCCACACTACTTTGTAGAATACATCGATAGTTTTACAAATACGTAATTCTTAATTCTGTCAGACCCTATGTCCATTTCTTAGTTAACGGACATAAAACCCTTGTTTTTTGTTAGGTTGAATAAAATAGCATGCAGTTGTGTGAAAAAGAACTATATTAGACGATAAAAGTGTTAAAACTGCTTTTATAATTTAGTCCTGCGAAAAGCAATTCCTTATAGTAAAGAGGCCAAGGACTGTACCAAGATTCCTACAGTACCCTGTAAAAGAAACAAAAAAAGAGTTGGGGGAAACACAAAATAGAAATTAAGTGAAAGTCCACAATTCACAGTAAAGCACGTAGGTACTTCAGCACTGGTACATTAACAGATATGAGGAGTTTTTCCATAGATGTTGAAGATCTTTTTTGCTCAATCCCCCACAAGGCCATGTTTGTCTCGGTACGGGAATGCATTGAAAGAAACGGCGAGATAGACTTCCAAAGCGCTATCGGCGTGTTTACTGACGGTTTCTTGGAGCTGTTAAAGTTTTATTTGGACTAAACATTTATTCTATATGACGTCAAGTTTTACGTGCTCAGGGAAGGAATTTGTATACAGCTCTTGTGTGGCGCCTGTACTTTGTGAAATCTTTTTAGCCAAGTGCGATAGGGCCATCTCTGACAACCTAGATGATTAGTGTGTCTTTAAGGTGTTCGTTACGTCGATGATTCTTTTTGGTATTGTTTAATAAATCTAAAAGTATGTCTCACGCAGGCGTCGTCAAGTCTGTTTTAGATGTTTTTATAAAAGAGGTAGAATGAACTGAATTCACTTATAAACTTCAAAATACAGATTTTTTACAATTTTTGGATTTGAGATTAGAATTCACGGCTAGACACGTCTGCTGGGCTTATCACCCACGTTCGAAGAAGGGTCATTTCTAATTGGCTTCGTCGCATTCTAAATTACTAAAACGAAGTACAGCTTTGTCTTGCCTACAAGTCGCCCTTGAGAAGTCGTGTCACCATGTGCCTGCAGGTATAGAACAGCTGACACCGACTGGTTTCCCAACATCGGTTTCATTGAGCGTTGCGGAGGCCTTGTTAAAAAAACTAAAGCGAGCACCTGGCCTACAGAGGGAAAGGCCGAGAGCAAGACCGCCTTGCCATTCTGTACATACACAAAATTTCACACAACTTAAAAAAAGTTGCGCTGCGGTACCGTGTGCCCCTGGTGTCTTCTGCCCCATGCAAGCTGGCGCAACTTTGCCCTAGAGTTACGAATAAGAAAGGTGATGGCCCCACTTGCACGGTAAGGCACGAAAATCAGTATGTTGACTGCAAGGTGGGAGTTGTTTACAAAACAAAACCCACTTACGTGTAAAAAAAGCTTATATTTGTCGGAAGGGCAGATAAGTTAACCACAGATTGCTGGAGCATTACTTGCCGTTAACGTCAGAAGTGGCGGCGGTGGGGAGGCACTTGCCCCTTCATTGTGCTTGCTGTGGATGTCGACTCATCTTCAAAAAGGTAGAGATTATTGGCAAGGGCAGAGGCCGAATAACTAGGGAAATTTTAGAAGCATATGCGATTATAAGAGAAGGTACGAAATGCGTCAACCAGACGTCGCTGAATTTACACAGCAAAGAGATTGCATTTTAGGCACGTGCTGATTGGCCACCCCGGGATGTGTTCGGTATTGCTCATTTGGTTGTTCATTCAACCTCAGTTGAGAGTGAGCGTTTGCCCTGTGTTCACTCGTTCTTTATCCCTGTTTTTTGCGCGCTGTCTTACCTTTTTTTAAGTAACTGGGACAGCTGTGCTTCATATCAAGCGTAGTTAATAGCCTAGAACACGAAATGCGAAACACAAATGTTTCAGGGACTTGTGCTTAAAGGGACGCAGAACCAAAATCTGGATTCCACAAAACACGCGGCAAAAGCGTGCAACGGGATGCTACAAACACCAAAACATCACTCATACAGGGATTTCTCAAACTGATTAGCTTCTTTTTTTTTCTTTTTTTTTTTTTTTAAGGAGGCACATTTGACAGAAATGTTGCTTCGAGAAGGAGAGGAAACGGCCTCGCGTCTTCTCCGCCTCGCCACCTTGAGGTGACGAACCGAACAGAGGAGGAAACGAGATATGTTGGCGTCACGCGTCTCGTCGGCCTGGTTCAATCTCGATTTCTTTTTCCGAAAATACGGCCGTCCATTCGAGATATCGCCTCATGAGTAGTGTTGTAGGGATTGTAGCGTCCCGCCTACATCTCCTGCATTTTTTCCTTTTTAAATTCAAATTTTCCTTTATTATTTCTTTAACGTAAGAAAATGTTAGAAAACGGTAATGTCATTTTGTTCCGAACGCTTTTTTTTTTCCGGAGAGCGTGAAAGCACGTCTTCCGGCCGAGCTCTTGGCCTTGACAGTACTATGGTGTAATTTTGTTACAAGCAATTTCTTCTTTTTTTTTTTCCGCGAGCGCGTGCTGTCTACATTAGATACTACAAAGATCACCCTAACAGAATGACATTGAGGTACTCCAGTAATAGCTGTGGCGTAGCTCAGCGGTAACGCGACCGCTAAAGATCGTCTCTAAGACGATATGTTCAACCCAGCAAGTCACGCCATAGTGCGAAAGCTTGTCTTTTGAAATTCAATAAACGTTTAAACTCGACTTAACGATTTTTTTTCCACGAGAGGGCGATTTTTTACGGGACTAAAGTTCCAGGACTGTGAGCGATTGTGCAACGTCCTCGTCGCGGGTCTTTATGCCTCAAAGACATAATTTGACTCGGGATTCTGGTACATATGCATATAAGTTTGTAAATGAAAGTTACATCTAGCAGTGAGACAAACGACGAAGTTCATTGATTGCATTTTAGCTTCGATCGTTGCCGTGGATAGAACCAGCCGGTATTATTTACAGGTGCCTGTCGGTATGCTCTGTATTGAGCGCCGAGGTTTGTTTTTGCCTCCCTCAGCTTCTGTGTACAGTCCCTTGCAACAAGCACAACCCACTGGTAGCGCGTGGCTGGCGGGGGCGCCACGCGCTCTGGCCGATTTTATTCTACCCCGAGGGTGGGCACACTCAAGCAAAAGGGGTTCATCTAACTTTTTTTGGTTTCGGTTTCCTGGTGAAGAGCAGTTCCTCAGCACCATGTCGCGGCTATGTCCTACTAACGTCACAATTTCTGCCTCGGAGAGACAGGCCTGAGTTAAGGCGATTTATTATGTCTGCAAAAGCCATGAACTGTGCCACCCTTCTCAGAAGAGAATCCGCTCTTCAACGAAAGTTATATTTCATATATTGAAATCAGGTACAACTGTACAACTGTAGCACTGTAAACCCCTTTAATTTCGCGACCCCAATTTTTTGCGAATCAGGCAAAGCCGACATATTCGCGGCTACTTAAATTCGCAAATTCTTATGTCGAGGCTACATGTTGGCAGCCACTTAATTTCGCGACCTTGCGTGCACAAGAATGGAAAATTCCAGTGACCTTGGCAGCCTTGACAAAGACCTTCCCGGAAATTCCCAGCATGCTGTGTTGCCATTCTATCTACAGTAAATTAAAGGGACAGTCGACTGACATCGTCTAGCAGTTCGTAAAAAATAGGGAGGAAATCTTGCGGTACACTGCATGCGTTGCGGGTGTTATTCTCGTTTAGAATTATCAAAATTTATTAAAAGAGCAAATAACAAACCTGAAAAAAAAAATAGTTGCAAGTTATTTTATAAACTCCTCAGGTGACAATCGCGTCAGTATGCCTTCGATTTCACTAAATGACAAGACAATTTATTTTCTATATGTTTTATTGTAGACACGTTGTTGAACTGATGCGAATGTTTGAAGCATGGACACCAGTTGCCTGTGTTTATATGATAGCTGTTATCACAAGGGGTTGACAAGATAGGCAAGAGTGTCTACGCATCTGTGCTGGTTTGTCTGCTTTGAAGAAATAAGCTATTACAGTTACTAACTACCCGCATATCGGATGATATTGTATCGCTGGTTTAAGCCTGTGAATATGAAACTTTCTCTTCCATTTCGCTTTCGCGTAGAAGGCCTCTGACCTTGAAGGTCAGAGGCCTTCTACGCGAAGGCCTCCGACCTTGAAGCATGCTCAGCCGCCAACAGCTTTCTTGCGAAATGCCTTAACAAGACGCAAATCCAAGGAAACTAAGTAAAGCCTACAGGACGTAGGCCAAGACAATACGAGCCAAGATCGCCTGTCTCGCACTAGAGCAAGGTAACACAGCAGCCGCAATCAAAATGACAACGGTCCTGGGACACCCCGTAAGTGAGAGCACCGTTCCCTCCACGAGAGATTGGTACCTACGTTAAATCAAAGTAAGCAAGTCACCCCTTGAAGTGCTGCCGCATGTAACACGGTGAAGAAAGCTGAAGTTGGGTCATTTGGATAAAGATGTGCAAGATTACTTTCGGAAACTTTGAGGGTAGGGAACAATCGTTAATCTGACCATCATCATTGCCGCTGCTTGGGGAATCGTAAAGGTGAAGCAGCCCAGCAAGCTTCCTGAGAACGGTTGATCGTTCACACTTGACCGGGAGTGGACCGCGTCTATGATGAGAAGAATAAATCATGTTCGTAGAAAAGCAATGCGGACAGCTAGGGAAGTTCCAACCGAAGTCGAATACATAAAGATCGATTTTCCAGCAAGAATCGAAAATGCGGTTCGAGACAACAAAATTCCGGAAGGCATGGTCATTAACTTGGATGAACCTGACTCCAGGATACTGCCGGTTAGCGACTCTCGAACAAAGACGATCTTGGCAAATCTCCGTAGTGGGCGGTGCCGACAAGAGAGATATTACTGTCCTGTTCGCACTTGCTCTAAGAGGAGCCGTCCTGCCTCCTCAGGTCACGCAGCGGTAGATTTTCCAGACTCATGAGACATCTAGCACTCACAAACCCATGGAGCTTGACTTACACAGTGCTGCGGTACACCGACACCATCATCGTACCTTACGTGGACCAACAACCAAAGGCTCTTGAATTACTTCCTGACGCCAAGGCATTGTGTATGTTCGACGAGTTCGCGGCACATCAAACGGAGAGCGTTCTAAAAGAGCTTGGAGAAAATGCAAATTATCAACGTGTTCACACCTGCCGGATACGAAAGCCACCTCCAGGCCGTCGATGTGCACTTCAATAGCATATTCATGTCGGAAACGAAGAAGTTCACGTTTTGATCAATACCATCGCTGTCACCTGACAAACAAGGAAGATGCCCTAGTGACATGACGACGTCATCGATAAATCCACTGCATGCCATGTGGTTGACTGAGGTGTGGCGTTTTCTTTGTGATAAGCCTGATATTGACCGTCGCACACTTGAAAAAAAGCGGTATTGCACAGGCTTGTGCTAGTTCCAATTCACCCCCTCTTGAACATGTACATTAAACTGAAAGAAGGTTCACGATAGGAGAATGGTTTTCTAAGTGTCGATTCTCGCCCGAAATTTTCGCGTGCCCTGTAAGTTCGCGACTTTTGTTTTATTAAGTTAGGGGCTCACGAATATTAAGAATTTTATGGTATCTGCTTATTTGACAGTGCCTTTCCTAACAGTTTACACTTCAAAGTACTGATAAAAGCAGTGATGACTGCGCCTACTTCGAGCCTTTGTGACCATATATATTCGCCTTGCGTCAATGAAGCGCGTTCTTCCGCTGAACCAAAACAAAAAAAAATCTTAAGCGCGATGAGGCTCGTTTGGGCCCCGAGTGAGTGCCCTCCCCTTGAGGCAGACTGGAATCGTCCGGAACGCGCGCAGAGCCCCTGCCCGCCACCACCCCAGCCACGCGCTCCCAGTGGGTCTTTCGTATTGCAGGACACTACATATTGGGCGTGTTCCGAACACATTATTTTTCATCTGCAGGGGGTCAACCATACATAGACTTCTTTTTATATCATCAGCAGCAAAACGAGTCAAGTTTTATTCTAAAATGCTTCATGGTCCCTACTTTGGCGTAACGCTTTCGGAGGAGCCCGAAATGCTTTGGTCGGGTTTCCGGGGAATGACACACTCGATCATCACGGGGGGCTAACTTTAAAAGCAAGACATTCTTTTTAACGTTATCCTCCCTCTCGCCGCCCCCCCTTTTCTAAATTTTTGTCCATCCGTCCGTCCGCGCGTTTTCCGCCAACTGTGGCGGGGAAAGTGGCGTCACGTGACGTCATGTGATGTCACTTGACCTATTCACTTCGGGTAAATTGACGGCAAATCACTTATACATCAACTCAGTTTCCCCGCTAAATTTAGAGGGATAATTCATGTCTCGTAGCCCAAACATCAATTCAGTTTCCGCGCTAAATTTAGCGGTATAGTGACGTCACGTAACCTATACACCAATTCGGTTACCCGCTAAATTTAGCGGGAAAATTCACGTCTCGAGATCTAAACACCAATCCAGTTCCCCGCTCAATTTAGCGGGGGAAATCGACGTCTCGTGACCTGACCTAACGTGATATATATAAAATAAGTCAGTTTCCCAGATATATTTAGCGGGAAAGTATACGTCACGTAAAACAACAATTCGTACATCCAATCCCTCTCCTCCCTCCCCCTCCTAGCGACACCGTTTTTAGGCGTTGCACCCCATTTTATGCCTTATACAACTTTCGAGGTAAATATCGCTGCCAATTTTAAAGCGAAGCTGCAGTATAGGACTCACAAATCGGATTTCTGGAATTTTTTCGTGTCGCCGCTCTCATGCAAAAAACAAAAAAACGTTCGGCGATTGAAGCGAAAGTGCATATCAGGCATACAACATACAGCAGAGCCTTCGTTTCAATAAAGACAAGCACAAAACAATCATCCCATCCAGATAGTCGATGATAAGGCGCATCTGATAACAATGCGAAGCACGTAGCGCTCACCGCATACGTTTCGCGGTAAAGATTACTGTTGCGCAAGATGCCGCGGCGACGGCAGCTTGCGATGAGGGGAGTGACGTCACTAGCCTTTCACATATATAAAAAGTTTTGGTACAGTGCGTTTACTTTGTTTTCGTCGATCATTTGGTACAGACCCTTTTGATATTTACCAACATGAGCTGCCGCTTGCATTCAAAGCGACTTCCGGTCGCACCGTCTTTGCAAGCCTGTTGAGCTTGCTTATGACACCAGTGCTAGAAAGCATAAATGTTACACGGACAAAAATGTTGGAGATTTAACGGGGACATTCGACCGTATAATAGTACGTCTTGGAGGAGGCAAGTTGGTTTACAAGAATACTCGACACATTTTAACAGATCTCGCACTTCGTTCCTTCGGCGTTCACCTGGAGAATTGATGTTTAAACGTTTCATCTACATTTCAAGCAGCGGTGTTAAGGAGGCCTTTGTTCATTCTTTTTATAAATCGGGAGTTCTCTGGGACGTCAAAGACTAGATGGCCACCTGGTGGCGTTTGCCATAAAAAGGATCTATAGACCTTTTCCCCCTCCGTCGCATAGGCGCTGCCGTCCTTGGAATTACGTGACGCGGCCTGTATAAAAGGTGGCTTCAACTCGTCGCTCCTCTCTCCCCTCCGCGCCTAGGCGAAGGTGTTGTATTCGTGCTTTTTATCCCTTTTTACCGATCTTTCTTGCCTTGTTTTGTGAAGTGTCGTCTGATACTTATTTTTACTAATTAACTGCATGCCATCATTATGTGCAGAACCTCTGCACTTGATTTCATAACACGTTTTGACTATTTTCACCGTCGGCGTAACGGATACGTGCGAGGAAGGGAATCGGCCTCTGCACTGGCGCACATGGAGTATGTAGATCACTCTAAGACACACGAGGGTTGAGATGCCAGTTATCTATAGCAGCACAAACTTCCGTAAGTGATAGTGGCGCAATAAGAAGCGCAAGGTATATTTAAGATCTTAAAGAAGAGCGCATATATAACAACGCAAATAGTCACTATGTGTGTTTCTCGAAAGTATCATGCTCTGCCTTCATAACAAATTCAAAACAGTTCCTCTTGATTATATCGGAAATCATTTTTGCGGTATAAGCATTCGCTTGATCTGTTTATTTTGCGGGAACCACGTGTTCCCCGTCTCCTTATCTATAGTCGTTGACAGGTCAAGAACGAAGTGGAAGCTCCTCCCACCTCTTTCCACTTTAGTAGAACGAACGCCGGAGGGGAGGCGACCTCCTCTCCACCGTTCGCTCCGCTGAAGTGGAAAGGGGTGGGAGGAGCTTCCACTTCGTTCTTGACCTGTCACCGACTATAGGCCTAGCACATGCAGGTCCGTGGGGTCCGCTATGGCGGCACCTTCCCGGATGAGAGTCGAGGCTGCATTCCTCGAAGAGGGCGGTGTCTCCCTTGCCCTTTTGGGTAAACGTGCCTCCGGCATACCCTTGGGAATGGTCGTGGATGCGACCCATCTGCGGTCTAAGCCAGAGCACTTACCCCGGGCACGTCCATTTCCCATAGGCTAGATAAGCCGGCCCCGAAACTGTTGCCGGGACTCTCTCGCAGGGGGAGGATCTGGCCATCGGAGACTCTTTCGTTTTGCAGCTTCCCCCATTCCCACGAATATGCCTAGTACGGGCGGCGTGGGACCCTCGAGGTGAATCTGTCTGATACGACAGCGCCAATAAACCCGCTTCTTCGGAATTCCGGTGTTTTGGAGTGACTCATCTCCATCGGAGCCCACGCGGCAGCCTTCGGACGGATCCGGTCATAGCAGTCCTCAACAGTGAGCTACGGACTGGTAACTACCTCGCTGCGCAGTAAAATGAGTGGAATCCCATATTTGGCGCCCAAAGTGAGGCTGTCAGTTGAGTGCGAAAAAAAAATGAAAGACGTTAACACATCTCTGTAATACGAAATTCGAGCGCAGTTCTTGAGGAGGACGAGGGGAGGATACGAAGGGGAGGGTATGCCCTTCATCCTCTCCCGTGCCCTCCATCCTCCTCTTCTCCTCCTCCTCTCCCCCTCCCACTGAATTTATTCATGGGTGACGTGACGCGAAGTCATGTGACGTCATTTTCCCAGCTAAATTTAACGGGGAAACGGAATTGGTGTTGAGGTCACGTGATGTCAATTTCCCCGCTAAATTTAACGGGGAAATTCCCTCCCTAAATTTAGCAAGGAAATTGACCACATGTGACGTCATTCTCCCCGCTAAATATAGCGGGGAATCTGAATTGCTGTTGAGGTCACGTGACGTTAATCTCCCCGCTTAATTTAGCGGAGAAAATGACGTCACGTGTCCTCAGCACCAATTCAGTTTCCCCGCTAAATTTAGCGGGGAAACTGTGACATCTCATAATGCAACGCGCGCGGTTACGCCGACGGCGACGCCGCTCAACCCGGAAACGGGAGCCTAAGAGCTGCACTCTAAACAAAATTCCGCAGCAATCATCTATTTGCATGACTGAGAACCAGGCCAATTTCCGGCCTTGGATTTCGTGAAACGAGGGAGAGGTGAATGCCCAAAACCCGACGCCACCTAACGGCTTTATGGCCACGTCAGTCACACACGGACACAATGAGCACGTGTTCTTTCAGCCGAGCTTCCCAAACGGGGTAGACTCACAATGCTCGGCATGCAACCGAGGCACTCCTCGAAGCGCGCCAGCTTTCGTCGCTGAGCCAAGCCTACCCGTGACTTTCGAAGTCAACACGGATGTGATCGAACCAGAGGCGATGACGCAACAGCAGGCAAATGGAGCCGCTTAGGTGATCGTAAGTCGACGCGCTCGAAATATTTTGAGTCGATGCACTAGAAAATAGTCAAGATGAGTATAGCGGCGTCCTGCCTTGGTTCGGCCCTCAAGAAATCATGCTTCCACGTAATGGAGAAAAGTATCGCTGATCAAGTGAAGAAATTGACGGAAGCTGGTTTTCCTTTACGAGTCATCAGGAAGTGTCGGCGGGGCTGATTAATGGTTTGAAAGGTCCTGTTAGCCGGGCACTACGGGAAAGACCGAGTAGACCGGTGATGCTCCCGTACCTACACTCTCAGAAATAGGGGTGTACACGGGTACACCCCTTGCCCCATATATAACACCCCAAAACTACATTTCGACGTTCTGTCCACCCACGTCGAGCTGGCGATATCAACTTTTACGAGCGGCTCGATAGTCGAGCGATACAACTTATTAAAATAGCTAATATACTCATTAAAGGCTGCAGTAAGGGTTTTTATTACTCATTAAAGGCTGCAGTATAAAGGGTTTTTTGGCTCTGCTGCAAAACCTCAAATTTTTTTTTGTGTGTGTTTGATACGCACATTAGCTATTTAGTACGTTATATCCAACAGCTATCAATCTCTCGTAAAAGTTGGTATCGCCAGCTCGACGTCAGTGGACGACTATAGGAACGGAGAATTTGAGACCCGTTTGTCTATCTTGTGCAGATTTTCGAAGGGACGGTTGTGTGCGCGTTGTTTGGAGACTACTTGAACGACAGTGCAGGCGAAGCGGGTTTTGAGGAGGCATCGAGCGGCAGTCCGTTCAGTGCGGGAAGAGGTCAGACGTCCCGACTGAGGCGTCGCTTCGTGCCTTCGAACGTGTATGTGCTCGTGAATGACGGTGGTGCCCAGGAGTATCGCCAATGTGCCATCCAAGCCAAACGGATTTCCTCGCCCCTACCGACTACGCGAGAGGCCGCTTCGCCCCCATTACTGCAGTGGACCCAGGTTCGCTTCTCTCATTCGTGTAGCATTTTCTATCGCTATTGCCTGTTTTTGGCGTGCATCTAGTATTTTTCGTGTTGAGAGATAAGCAATTTAGTTTTAACAGCATTGTTTGTTTTGCACCGAGAACCACTGTCTGTGCGTCGGTTAGCACTGTGTCAGCGCCGAGGATATGCAGCATATGTAGCATCTGAGCTCCTTTGAGCAGGTCGCAAGTACGAAAATAGTAAATTGGATGCCGAGTTGGCTTTTCTGAAGAGCTTGGTTTGTTTAATCTGTGTATTAATTTAAACAGTTTAAACTGGTTGGGAAGTCCACCAGCATAACCAACATACCAACCTGGGCATGCTGGGGCAATAACCCAGCTTGAAGCTAGGACCAGGTCAACCAGCATGACCAGTATAACCAGATCAACCAACATGAACAGTATGACCAGATCAACCACCATGGCCAGCATGCCAAACTGGGAATGCTGGGGCAATAACCCAGCTTGAAGCTGGGACCAGCTTAAGCTGTTTTTGTTTTTTTTCAATAAAGACAGAAGTGGACAGTGGACACGTTGTTTCGCACAATGTTAAGAATGTTGCGAAGCTGTACAATGTACAGGTGGTGTTTAAGACTCCCAACAAATTACTTCAATTGTGTAAGAGGGTCCGAGAGTCGGGGGAGGAGAAGAGAGGTGAATTTTCCTGTGGAAAAAGGCATGTGAAACGTTTCGTTCGATGTCGGGTGTTCGTGGTGTATTGCATTCTTCTATACTATGGCAATGTGTACGTGTGCTAAACTGGCACACGTACACCGTAGCAAAGTGAGTGCCTGCTTTTGTGAGACGTTTATGCGCTGTGAAGTACTAAAATATGAAAAACCAACTAGCCCAAGCTGCGGTGTTAACCAAACTGGACGCTGCGTTAATGAAAGGCTTAGTGCGTCTCTTCGAGCGACTCCGTCGGGTCACCTGGCGGTCCACTGTGATAGGTGCGGCTGCTCTTCAGTGTTCGGTGACACAAATATTTTGGGCACGTATAAAGAACAAAGGGCGAGGGAGATCTTGGGAGCCTTCCAGATAGTTTCTCAGGGAGACGGATGCATACGCCAACCTTCCCTTGCACTGACTGAGGCTGAGCTGGTGTTTCTAAAGACCACGACACGTGTTTGGTTTGTGGGACTTCCCTTGCTGCTACCCGCCTCGGGGAGTGACACAGCACACCGGTTCAACAACACGGATATATTAAATGACCGTTATCGCCCGCTCCGCGATCCCAAAAAGCCCAAGCGCATACGCCAAGGTCAATTCATATAGGTCGCGAAAGTGGAGCAAAAAAGCGGCCCAAAACCAATCGTCAGCGTCATCACCCTGGAGGCCGCGCTACCGCAGCGCGACTGTGTTTTGCGTGGCCAAACACTAAGCTGATAAAATAATTAAGACACATTTTCGGTGTTTAATATAGTTTACTTTAAATCAAAGTATTATTTATTCATAATAACTTAGTTTAAGCATGTTCAGTTGGGTGAATTTTTTAGGTTATGTTTAATATGTATTATGGTGTGCATACTCGTTGCGACATCTACAACGTCGCTATTTTTCGCCATCGGAAGAAGCTCGCATTCCTGATACGCCTTGTGTTTGCAGTGTTTGCGTTTGCCAGTGTGCCTGCCAAAGCCTATTGCGCCGTTCTGCGGGTTTTGTCGTCAAGCGCCCGCCGGGCGCGTTCAAGGCCCCGTTCGTCGGGACGATGAGCCTACCCCATGAGTTTTAGCAGTGACAAGTCTGGAGTAATGGTGTTTAACGACAAAAAGAGGGACCCCCTTAGGATACAAGACATTGTATTAGACCACGTAGGAAAATACAAATATCTGGCAGTCTGGCTCAATGAGGGAAAGAAATATCTAGAGGAACATGAGAATATAATTGGAAAATGGAAAAGAAATGCATCTATTATGAATCTCCAGGTGCTATCGAGCTATAATATAAATGAGGTGGTCAGGGGTATATGGAAAGGAGTGATGGTACCAGGACTGTCCTTTGGCAATGGGGTACTGTGCATAAAATCAGAGGTTAAATCAGGATTATAAATTAAACAAAGAAGCGCAGGCATATTAGCACTGGAAGCCCATGAAAAGACGCCAAATGAGAGAGCACAGGGGCTCATGGGCTGGTCGTGTTTTGAGAGCAGGAAGGCAATTAATAAGTTGAAATTTGAACAAAGGTTGACCGAAATGGATGATTCGCGGTGGGCACGGAAGGTATTCAAGAATTCATACATGAAAAGTGTAAACACAAAATAGACAAACCCAACCTGAAAGCTTACATTTAATTACCGACACGCTAGTGATTGGGCTGAGCAGACTACTTCAGTGGAAAAGGGAGTGAAAGAGGCAGAAAGAAAAATATGGAAGGGAAGAATGCAGAAAAAATCAGCTCTAACAACGTACATGTCACAAAAACAGGACATAAGAAGGGAAATGTGTTCGACAATTCACTGGGAAGTTCTTTACTGTTTGAGGCGAGAACGGAAGTTTGGAGGACGAGGACATAAAGGGCTAAATTTCAGGAGACAGACACATAATGTGCCACCTGCCATAATAAGAGCGAGACACTAGAGCACTTGGTTTGAAGTTCACGTTGCTTCACCCTGCCCTCCCTGAAGGGGTAACGAATTTGGCCAAGGCCTTAGGTTTTGCTGGCCACGATGGAAGGACGAAAGAGAAAGGGATATAGTCAAAAATATGCAATTAGAAGATTGGTGGAAATTGTCTAGGGAAAATTGAATGATGCACAACTAACTAGCATAGCTGGGGACAGGCGAGAAAGAGGAAAATTGGGACTCCCTCCTGCGTGACTTCGGCCCAAAGCCTCAACCTGTCTCCCAGTGGGTCGGGTGCTGGGGTAACGCCGACATGGTTTGACCAGTAGAAAATTGGCGGCTCCCTCGTCAAGGTGAAGAGGTGGGGTGATAGTTTTTTGCCCGATCCCCAAAGGCCATCCTGGTGATATCCCACACTGCTTGGTGATAGGGGGATAAAATTGGTCTTAGAAGGGCGGGAGGGATAATGTTTGTCTTTATGAACGTATGCTAGGTGACGCAAGCTAGCGTCCTTTAAAAAGGCTATAGCCATTAACATTCATTCATCTATCCGGTAATGTATCAGCTCCTTGCCGATCAGCACCAGCATGTCGCAGTCGCCGAACCAGTGGTCCCGCGTAGTGGGCCGCGGAGGAGCGCACCGGAACCGCTGGCCCTACGCGTGGGCCGGTGGGTATACCGTCGCCCTGAGGAAGCCGTGGAGGTCAGAACGGTGGACTCCTGGACTTCTCAGGAGGGGACGGCGAGAACTCTGGCCTTCATGTCGGCCGACCCGTGAGTGAAGCAGCCCCGTGTGATGGCCAGGACGCCGGTGGGGCAGGTGGCGGACCCCTTCCGCGGCAGGACCGTCTCCATCCTTGGCGAGGCGGCCGGGGAGGCCTCCCTGGAGCCCCTTCACGATTCCCGCTTCTGCCGTGATTGCGGCTCCTTGTTCCTGCACCGGTCTCACCTGCGGTCAGTGAGTTGCTCCGAGCGGATGACGGAGGCCTCCCTCCGCGGCGGCAATGCGGTCACCTTAATGGTGGTGGCCCACATGGCGCCGGATCCGATTGTGCGCGGTATTCTGTAAATCGTCTAACGACGAAAAAATGACGTACCTCCCACCCCCCCTCTTCCGTCGCTACTGGACGCTGGATCAAGCTCGTTTCTGGACCGCGAGTGCGGCAAGTATAGAGTCGTCAGAGTAAAGTAAGACGCTGTTCCAGAGGCACATACGGCTTCACGCACATTGCACTCGCAAAACACATCCACACGGCGCCGATTCTTGATCGGTATCCAAGCGTGCGAAGGCACAGAGACACAGCACTCCGACATGCCAAGCAAGCTTTGAACACGCCGCGAGACCGGCGAAACTTGCTTTCCACGTGTTGTGCCTTTTTCCTGCGGCACTGCGCTTTCGTAAACATTTCCACGTGTTCTCAACGGCACGTATCACGGCTCACACAAGATCTTAAAGAACGTCTTCGGCGAATGATGACGGACGAGTAGAAAACGTGTCTAGCACGCTGCGCCGGCCTTTGCAACGCTAGCAAAACGAAAAAAAAAATTGCATGCAAGATGGCCGTCTGGTGGCCGCACTCGCGCTGCAGCGAACAAGCGGGGATGCGCGATCCCAGTGATTTTGTACGAACAAAAAGCCCGGAGCACGTTGGCGCGGGAAAAGAAAAATGGCTTTTGCTCTAGAAATGCTGGAAATTGACGGAGGAATGAACGGACACTGTCACGAAGGTAAGCAGATCTTAATATTATTTTCGTGTCTCAGATTAATTATGCGAGTAAAGGTCAAGTTTCGGACTTTCGCTAAATGTCAGAAATCAACAGTAACATGTGGGAAAACTCAGCTGCAGCACGGCGCTTTCGCCGTCAGCTAAATCGAAGTGTCGGCGAAACCATTTCTTTGCTGGCTGGTGTTGGGGAGATCGTTGACGACCGAGAGGACGATCTACACGTCAATGGGGCTGGCGGAGTAAGTGCCGTGGACGAGCATCGCGACGCCAGTTTGTGCGAGCCGGGCCAGCCCTCCTGGCGAAATGGCGCCAGCACCGCCGAGTCCCATGCTTTGGAGAGCCTGCAGCGCTTGCTCGTAGAAATCGCCAACTATGGTGAAAACCCAGAGGACTGCTGGAGGGCCTTCATGAGGCAACTCCAGGAATGGGCAGTTAATAATTTTGTTCCGCACACAATTGTCACCACCCTTTTAGCAGTCCTCCGCGGCCACTCGCGTTTTTCGGCACTTCCGAGTTCTGCACGGGCCCTACTGGAAACACCTAGAAAACGTCCTGGAATCAGAAACATGGGCTCTGGGAAATACTGTCCCTTTAGTTTGGCTGCTGGACTGGAGGAACTTCTGCGTGGCATTTCTCGGCTCCCAGAACACCTCATCTTGGACTTCAACGTCAACGGCCTGCCACTTGGAAAAAGTTCCAAGAAACCAGTACTGGCCGATTCTTTGCGAAGTCCGGAACGTTCAGAACGTCGCGCCGTTCCTTGTGGGTCTGTTCTACGGGCAAGGCAAGCCTCCAGATGTAAACGATTTTCTGCAAGACTTTGTGCAAGAGCTGAGTGAACTTCTTCAAGGGGTCTGTATCAATGGCACAAAAATTGCTCTTCGTGTTGGGGCCTTCATTAGCGATGCCCCAGCAAAATCATTCGTACTGTGCATCAAAGGCCATACTGGACACTACAGCTGCAGAAAGTGCAGTGTCCGGGGAACCTACATCAATGGCAGGGTGTGCTTTCCGTACCTGACCGCGAGCCTGAGAACAGATGCCGATTTCCAAAGCGTGTCTAAAGAAGAGCACAATCTTGACACTGGGCCGAGTATTTTCGAATATATGCAACTACACTCTTAGAAAAAAGGGTCAGTATAGTCCTCCCTAAAGGGAGGAACGCTCTTGATACATATGTTCCTTCAGAAAGGGAGAAACTTTCGTCCCTAAAGCAGGGGAGCAAAAGTTCCTCCGTCGCCTGCATCTCATTATGGCGGCCACGAATCGAGCAAATCGAGCTCAATAAGGCTTAACGACAACACTACGTCTACTGTACGGAGCGAGAGGAGCAGCAAATAAAAACGTAACACGAGCTTTCCGCGAACTGTATAGACCCTTTTCATGGCAAACGCCACCAGGAGTTGTTCTAGTCTTTGACGTCCCAGAGAACTTCCGGTTCATAAAAAGTATGAACAAAGCCCACCCTAACACCGCTGTTTGAAATGTTGATGAAACGTTTAACCACCAATTCTCCAGGTGAACGCCAAAAGAACGCAGAACCCCCAGATATGATAAATATTTTCGAATACTCTTGTAAACCAACTTGCCTCCTCCAAGACGTTAAATTGACCAGCCGAGGGCCCTCGTTAAATCTCCAACTTTGATGTGCGTGTAGCGTTTATGCTTTCTAGCACTGGCGACATAGGTAAGCTCGACATACTTTCAAAGACGGAGCGACCGGAAGTTGCTTGGGACGCAGGAGGCAGTTCATGTTTGTAAACATGAAAAGGGTCTATTTATTTCCGAAGCCGGCTTCCCCCTGCAGGTAAAGAAACTTACGTTTCGAAAGCATGCAGTCACTCAGTCTTCTCATCGTCAGCACAGCGATATTAAACGGAGACAACCGGCACCCAGTTCGCGCACTTTTTGTCTTACCTTCGCTATTCCTCGAGCCACAATTCCTTCGTCAATCGTTGCGTCAACCGCACATTACGGAGGAGTGATAAACCATTCGCCCGCGAAACTAAACGCCGCTCTTAAAAAAAGCAAATCCGAAGCAGCCTCTTGGCTCACGGCACGGTAACACAAAATTATGGCGTAGCCGCGTAGCGTAAAAGGAGGTTAAATCACTTGCCACCAGATGGCAGGGTCAAGCAGAGTAATTGCAAGTAGCTAGACTACGGGGCGCTAGGTACCGCCCAATTCATGTTCTACAAAAAAAAAATATTTTGTTTTCTTACGCCACTATAGCGCTTCGAGACCTTCGGGAGCCCCTATTATGCACACATGTAGACACATTAGGCATATTACAAGCATCAGCTGGACATACATTGAAAGGGCAGGAGGTGGCGTCCCTATCCCCAATGCATGGAGCGAAGTGTAACGGAAGTAGGCGTGGCCACGAGCCGCGACGAGCATTTCTTGACCAATGGAAAGCCTAGTGAGTGGGCGCCGCCATTAATTTCGGTGCAAACAACCGCGTTGCGATGACATTTCCGTGGCAACGCGATTGTGTGCACCGAAAGTAATGGCGGCACCCACTGTTATTTGAAACAGCGCTTAACGGGAGACATTTAAACCTGTATGGTCGGAATTGGATGAGATTATTATAAACGAACGCCTGGTTGCCCAACAGAAAGTAAGTGACTAGAGTTGAGACGCTCTAGACGACGCACCGACTGAATCGGTGTCGAACAGGCGAGATTTCGAGCCCAACACTTGCCTGACCAGCAGGACTAGGAAGTCGGCGTGTAGCGGACGCTCTCGACACCGCGCGACCGCGCCTGGAGCGTCGTCTCGAACGAGTCGTCGTAGCGCGGCTTTGGAAAGCGATCGCGAGTCAGTCATCGTAGGCACGAACGCTGAGAAGGGCATCGCGGGTTGAGAAAGCCGTACAAATTCTGCTTCGAGAAGATGTTGGTTTCACTCCGCCGTGATGAGTATTCGGGTTCGCATCGAAACATCTTTTGGTGCGCCGATCGAATCGAAAGCCAGCCGCGACAGCGAGCAGACGAAGCAGACCGCAGGCACGGAGCAGACGTAGCCTAAGCCTAACGACCGAGCGGAGAGCAGACGATGGGAGCATGGTTGAATTTAGTTTGGATGAGAGAGCGTCGGTGCGCGGGGCAGTCTGGGATTGGGTTGTTCTTCCGGCGTCGCTGGGTATGACGTCATGCCGGGTCCTGCCTATTTAAACGTCCTTGGCGTATACACATGCATCGCACATACAAACATCAATACAACAGCACACTAACCCGATCACTACTCCCGAGCTCTGCGTTTCAGTCTTTTATACTGGTCGTTTTGAACGTACGGAATTTTTCGGTGACTCCCTAAGCAATAAAAAATATTCACAGAATGTTGATTTTTTTCCAGCAATGTCATACATCTGAGAGTATTTTTAAAGGGCCCATGAAACGATTTTAACATCGAGGGAACGTGCACCTTATTACCCTTTCTTTGTTTACTTTAGCACAATGACCATAAAACACGACCACTTCTCTCGAAATGTCGCGAATGCGCTAAGTAACCGCAAAAACAAAAAGGAACTATTTCTTGAATTGACTTCACGCACGGAGGCCATCGGAACCATAGAGTTATTACAATAAACGCTAGAGGCTCAGCTGGCGCTAGTGTGCTGTTGCATTTTGAAGCAGACAGCAAGCAGTCAGAAATTAACTTCCGGTAATGCATTTCTATGGGAAAAAGCGAGTGCATTATCTCTCTGCGCTCGATTATAAGAGCAAATATCACGAATAATTTGTACGTACTAGGCACATTGGAACATTTCCCAGTCACGCAGACGAAATAATTGGTCAGTTTCAGCATTTTTATTTGAAATTCGTGGCATGAAAAACGGTGTTAAAACCGCTTCGTACCTGTATTTATGTGCACTGTCGGGCACTGTTAGCGCGAACACGGCGTCGACGCTTTCCAGCATGGGGGATATACGTGCCAAACGAACGAAGGACATCTGGAAAACCAAGAGAGACTGCAAGAACTACGCAGTAACACTGGATAAGTAACTCCTTGTGCACGCAGACGATCAAAATAAATTGAAAGCCACGTAATATAGTCCGATTTGCAATAAATAGGTTCTGCTTTATTCTTTCTGCTCATGAATATGTGCAAAGATGCATGTTCAAATCATCAACCGCACGCTCCAAATCTTTGCAAATAGGGAGAAGCCAGAGAACAGGTGCCCGATAAAAACTGCCCGACATAGGAAATAATAAAAAAAGCACACCTTTCGTAGTCCACGTACTTTAATTCTTACATTCGAATGTTTTAATTTTAACCATTCGTAAAGATGCACAACGGAGTCATTTTCATTGAGTGACAGGACGGGCATATTAGCAATATATAAGCGCCACCGCAATGCTAGCAAACCTTGAACACACAGTACATTCTTTTCGATCATTAGTTTGCTTAGAATCGTCGCTCGTTTTCACATACCTTCCTTGAAACAGAGGTTTTGGGCCTGAAATAGAGCGAAGTTTAACATCGTTCACTGGTAAAGAAAAATGCTGTAACTAAAGCAATTACACTTTCACAGTACCAAAAAAGGTACATACTATCCGGTACTAAAGCAATTACACTTTCACAGTACCAAAAAAGGTACATACTATCCGGTACAACCGAAATGACAAAAGTTATTCATGTTATTTTCCGGCGAAGAGACAAAATTCACGCGCGTTTTCCCATAGGAATACACAGGGAGGCTGGAAATGTAGACTGCATGCTGTCTGCTTCAATTTGCAACCGGAAGTCCCGTAGACACTAGCGCCAGCTGAGCCTCTAGCGTTTATTGTAATAACTCTATGATCGGAACCAACGTTACTGAATACTCAGTTGGGAAACTCGCCGTCGAAACCTGGGCCGCTGGCGTCCACCGAGACCGAGCTAAATGCGATAACAGCGCCACTCTTTATCATTTGTCTGTACTGTGGTCACCTTGAGCTTTTATAAAGCATGTTTTTGCGTAAAAACAAACGAAAAATACTTTTTTTGTATGATATTTATTAGAGATTAGTACAAAATGAAGGGCGCGTGATGTTTTTAAAATCTTTAGTTTGCAAGGTTTTGCGGCATATTTAATATTGTTTTTATACGACCATGCCTCAGCGGCGCTTTCAGGTAGCACGTCCCGACCTAGGTGCATTTTAACTTCGGTTATTAAGACGCGGCGCGTCCGCTGGGGAGACGGGGGTGGCACCCCTGTAACCTCTTCCACTGTATCTGTTTTGGCCGATTATATTCAAAATGGAAGTAACGTGCGGTTCCTCGAGTGGCCGCTGCGGGAGAAATGGCGGCGTCGTGTTCGCCATTAGCTCGGTTCGCGAGGACAGATCGGGGACACTTTTTCAGGGCAGTCTCTATGGCAGTTTCCCAACTGAGTGTTTTAGTAACGTTGATCGGAACTAACTTTGTGACGTCACGGCGAGGGCGGTTATTGAGATCGCTTTTGAACAAGTATATTCTCAGTTTAATGGTAACGTTTAGAAATGATTTCGTTCCAACATAAACAAATGAATGGAAAGTTTTATATTCTCGTTCAGTACACGAAGTTTTCGCAGCGCCATCTATCCGGAGTAAGTCAAAGCATCCCGTCCCCGCTGCTCCGCTGCCTAGCAACGTTGGCTGGCTGCTACCGGACGAGCGGTGTGATCAACGTTTTTCGGCAGCTGCGTGCTTCGTTTTCTTTCTCGTGCGCCTTATGTTGTATCGCAGCGAAGGCTAGAAGCGCGAGCTCATAGCGTTGGCAGCTCCCTTGGTGCACGAGAGCTTGTACCGCCGAGGTGTGCCATAGAGCAAGGAGCTCGCGCTTGTAGCCTTTCCTGCGGTGCAACACAAGGTGAAGCGACTGCTGAGCGCGTGCAGATGGCGAGCTTCCAGGGTTCTTTTGCAAGGTGCATTCCAGACCGTCAAAATGGCCGGTCTTAGCAGCCTATTAATGGGGAGAGTCTGCTCTCGCTGTAGAAATGTCCACAGTGCTACGGAGAGGACAAGACCGGAAGCCGCGTACCCCGCGGCGCGTCATGCGCACGTGACCCGGGAAACATTGTATGAGTTGAGGGGCATCCCCAAACGCCATCTTATTTGGCCGGAAGTCCGAAAACCGTTTCATGGGTCCTTTAATGGCTCAGGGGATGAATCTCTTATTAAAAAGAAAACGCTCGATCGTGCCGTAATTATTTGAAAGCCAATAAATCGAGCCGCTCCAATGCGGTTCCAAGCCATGAGTTCGTTTCCCCGCACGGCACTTCGTAGCCACTATTTATATTGTAGTGTTTGTTTTTCTGGCTGCAATTCCCGACTTGAATTAATCTCTGTAGAGCGGATATTCACCCAGCTGGAAGTGATGCTTCACGGGCAGAGAAATCGCTTTTTGATCAACTTGAATGCAGTCAAAGCCGCGACTTGCGGCAGGTGTACGGAGCTACGCCAGCTACGCCGTGGCGAGCTCGAAAACTTCTAGCGCTCATTCCAGCGCGCCACTTGGAGGGCAGTTTCTCCAGGAACCGTAGTATATTTAAACAGCAAAATAAAGGATAGCTTTTTGTTTTCGATTATACCTGTTTTTTCTTATTTTTAATGCTAAAATTCCATTGTAAATATACGTACTTTCCGTCATAATCTCGTACTGTCCAGTCTTTTCCCCAGAGCGAAATCTCTCCCGGGGACCGACAGTCACATTGGCCACTGTACGATAGGAGCTTACCGTTCAGACCAGCGTTCCAACATGACTATCCGCACGTCGATCGACTGCACCTAATTCCTCAAGTGGTCTGAAACTCTTTAATGTAAAGCGGAATGTCAACCTGCGTCACCCGCCCCCTCCAATCAAGGCCCGACCAGCGGCATCAATGCCCGACAGTTTACGTCATCTCATCTTGTTGTTACACCACTGATACGCGAACACACGGTCACATCGGCGATAATTCCAGTCTTCTGTTCACTACGCACAACACTGCCATCACGATGTTGCTGCTATGTTGCTGACACGCAGAAATATAGAACCACGTTGAACGCCGGTTGGCACTCGGCACGGGAAAACAGAACCGAATTCCGCACGGAATGCACCCAGGCAGCCGGCAGGAAAACCTGCCTGCCTTGGACGCAGTTCCTGCGATTTCCATAACGTCGAAAACGTCGACACAGTTCCGCGTGGTTCCGCTACTGTAGTTCCGCGTGGCAATCCAGAAACGGCCATCTTAACCAATGTACGTGGCGCTGCTGGCACTGCTCCGGAACTTCGCCGTTTCTAGCGGCTTCGTTTGCTCGTTTGATAAAATTAGTGATAAAAACGTCAATGCAACCAAAATGTTCTGCACGTTTGGACTAGAAGACGGAATTACAGGGTGGCCTTCGCTGCCACTGAAGCTCAATCAACTTAACAACATTTAGTAATTAAACAACGTGCGCGACGTGCTCGAAAAACGAAACCGAAAGACGATGAGTTGGGAGGGCGAAAGCTTTCTCCCGTCTAGAGTACTATATAGCTCCTACGGAGCAGAGTAGCGCAATCCTTTGATCCGCGTGTTTCGCCGACAACATGGCCGACAGAGCAGCACGGCGCGAGTCACGTGGTACTCAGGGTTCCAGGAGGCGGCCCGCCCTATGGGAGAATACATGGAGATCGACTCAACACGGCAGATTAAAAAATAAACGCCAACTTCACACTTTTCGAAACTAGTCTGTCATGAAGTTGGTAAAGCACTAAACACTTTATCAAGGTCATATCGGATGCGTGTGAAAAGTTTGAAAAGGCAATTTCCAAGGCAATGGCGTTTGAAGCAGACGATTTTTGTACGCCGCGGAGATGGACTTTCTGGGTTGGCCGGAGCGGGTCACGTGGACGGTGCGACGTCGCCGTGACGTCGCCGCGTCGTCTGCTGCATGATTCCGCTCAGGCAATTTTTTAAAAACAATTACGTCCTTACATGGCACGCAACTTAGCGCAAATTATTCTAAAATGTTCCTTTATTATGTCAAAAACGATTGACGTTCCGTACATCTCCACAATATTGAAGAAACAACGATTTTCTCACGTTCCCCATGCATTTCTGATCGGAGTTGGAACCCCCGGGTGTTCGCCGCTAGTCGTCGAGAGATGGCGTTCTAGATTGCGCTACCCTAAAGTCCCTCGATGTTTTTTCACTGCGTCCAGGGACGTTACGCTACGCTGCTCCGAAGGAGCTATATAGTGCTCTACTCCCGTCTGCCTGGAGAAGGAGGAAAACGTCTCGTTCCCCCCTTCTTCTCATGTCCGCTTGGAGGCGCGCCGTTGCTACCTTTTTCCTCCATTTTTTTCTTAGAGTGCGCTTTTTTCTTTATGAATGTCGAAAACTCTACGGGAAAAGAAACGACTGAAGGACCGACCTCGTCGTCTTGGCCCCTGCGTCAATGGCTTAGCTCCAACCTGGGTGCCCAAATCCTGTTTATCAAACAGCGTGCTGATGAAGCTTGTAGCAATGATATTTATATAGTTTTCCTTGGCGTCGGTGGATAATAAGGACTTTAATTTTCCTTCCATCGGTCTGGGTTTTGTTTATTTTTGTTTTGACAAATTAGAAAAAAAACCAACAAAGCAAGAAAAAAAACCGTACAAGGAGGAACCTACTGCTGTTCCTTTCGTCTTACCTTCCGTTCCTCCCTTCTCAGGGGGGCGTGTCCAACGCAAGGAGGAACAGTCACTTTTGCTACCTTTCTCCTCCTTTTTTTCTTAGAGTGTAGTTTGTCTTGGGTTTGCGCACAAGCTCCTTGTGATGTGTTTTCGAGGGCCGCGACCGACCAGACTGGGATGCCAGGTGCGAGATTCAGTGTCGGCAAAGAATATCGCACTGGCACGCTATGTTCTATCCGACTTCAATCGAAAACCACGAAGCCTGTCAGATCGCTGGAAGGCTACAGAGTTCAGGTTCTTTTTGTTGTATGGCGGGCCGGTCGTCCTCTCCTCAAGTCTAACAGACAAGATACTTATATGAGAACTTTGTTGCCCTCCACATTGCCATAACTATCTTGGCAAGCCCCGCTAGCGATTCAAGCGAGATTGATTAGGCCGAGAAGCTCTTGCTTTATTTTGTCAAGACCTTCGTAAAGCTCTACGGAGCTGAAAATGTCTCGCATAATGTACATGGGTTGGTACATTTGGCTGACGATGTTCGCTCACTTGGGCCCCTGGATGCATGGAGCGCTTTTCCTTTTGAGAACCATATGTCCTCGCGGAAGAAACTTCTCCAAAAATCTGACTTCCCTCTTGAGCAGGTGCACAACCGCATTTCTGGAAAGAAGAAAGTGCCTGCCAGCCAAGCTGCTGCCAGTGACGAGGTTTTGTTCAATATGAAACATAAAAAGGGTCCACTGTTGTTGAGCCCCAGTTTCGCAAAATCACAACTCCTAAGTTCATGCTCAAGAGGGGCAAGAGGGACAGCTGCTGTGTTCTTAGTGACGGTAATATTGTAACTATTGAGAACATCGCTCACTTCTCACTATCAGGAGAGCCAAGTATCATTGGCCGCAAGTTTCTGAGGTGCAGGGACTTCTACACATCACCATGCAGCTCCTCTGGACTTGGTATCTATTTGGTGGACCAGGCTTCCGAGTTGAATTGCTGGCCGCTGTGCAACACAAGTGTGTCAAGCTTCCATTCAAGAAGCACCATGTTGTTTGTTCACTTGTGCACACCAAGATGTAAATTTCAAGTGGTTGACTTTAAAGCAGTCCACTGTAGACGACTAGTTTTTTTTTTTTTTACCTTCAAGTTATCAAGGGTTTTTAAGTACAATTTTTCTTTGGCGCGTCTTGCGCATCGTGTGACAATGTTCTTTTACCTTCCATCCGTGTAGAACGAGGTGAGTTCCTAGTTGTGAAGTTCCCTGAACAAGACGACGAAGTGGCAGTGGTTCATGCGAAGTAGGCGCACGGCAACAGCTGCCTGTGGCCCCCAGAGAAGGAATAGGAGGCTGAGAGAACTAATAAAAAAGGAAGCAACTCCGATGTCGTCATGGAAGAAATTCAAGTGTGTCCAGATGGGTGCATACCGTAAGGATTAGCATGGTTCTACATTACACTCATATCTGACTTGAGCTACTTGGCATGCCATGTAGAAAATTTCATTAGCATTATGTTTGTTAAAGAGCATGCTCCAAGGGACATATTTGCTTTTTTGCCCCCTCTGAGTTCCTGTTCACTTTTTCAGCCACTTATGAGAAAGCTCAAGAGAAACTGCGGGTCGCTCAGTGCACATCAGATTTCCAGAGCGAGGATGACCTTGGCAGGGGAAACGAAAGAAAATAACTCGACAACTGAGTTCGTCTGACTCTGATGAGCCTGAAACACAGCATGGAATACAGAAACAAGATACAGACTCTTTAGAACCTCCTACACCACCACGTGGAAGGGGTAAAAGAGGTTTATGGAATCATAGGCTTATTTCTTTCTCCGAAAATGTTAGAATAATACCATGTGCCAGATTGCTACTTGTATAATTTTTTTTTTTATTTGTAGGCTTTCCAAAAAACATTTTAGCATTTCCCTTATGTATCACTCTTTTCCTGGTCAGCACAAAAATAATGCCTGGAATGCAATTGTTTTGAGTTATTGGTTTTCAAGTGCTTTAGCCCTACCTAATTACACAACCGCTTATGACTTTTAAGGTGTTTAAAATACGTGGGGGAAACATATGGAAAATCGGAAACGTAACACTGCACTTTGGCATCCGGCTAGCGAAGCAGCCCACCGGACAGCCTCTCGCCAGTTTCCTGCTAACTTTCATCTTTGAGTTATGTTATGCCATCATATTTTTTTGTGATAAATATGGTAAGCAACAAATTGGTATCATGACACTCGTTGAAAATTTGTCACAGATGGCGATTTATTGAGTTCTACATTGGTCTTCATGGTTATTCTTAGGCTTCTGTGTCTCGCTTTTTAATTTCGCTGATTGTTTTTGTTTCTTTTTAAATGAAATTTTTTGGTCTTCATTGGTGAATATGCAGATGAAAGTTTACTCATATTTTTCGGTTAATATGTATTGACAAAATGTGCTCTTTTCAATCATGTTTGTCCAAAACATGGTTAGGCTGATATTTCTCAGTTGTTGCTGTATTTTCAGTTTCACTTAAAACATGTAGTGTGTAATGCTTCCACTTTCATGTGCCATGCAGACTTGGCGTGCTCTTCTAGGCGCGTTGAGGCCCTACCCTTATCTGAATTAATGCGGAGTCACGTGCAGACAAGACTAACATAACCTAGTCTATCACTTCCGTTGGGAGGACACACTTTGAATCGAGAAATTCTGAATCATAATTCTTGGACCACTTTTTTCCATTTTTAAAACTGTCAAATTGGGTTAGTAGCACAAGCAATAGAAATGGCAACAAATAAATTGTATTGCTCTGACCAGAAATAAAATAAAAGCAAACGGCTTGACAGAAAATGGAAACTGTCCAGACCTGATCAGCTAATGGCTGTATTTAGCAATGAGCGCTCAGCCAACGGGACGGTTAGCAGTCATGTAGATAAGCTGACTACTGGGTTGCGCTCAATGACAAATCCATCACCTACTTTGGCGCACAATTCTGGTCTAAAATGCCGATGTTTTAGAACCACATTTTTGAAAATGGAATCGGCATACTTCTATCGGTGTGAACCGAAAATGCTGAACCCTAGATGTAATGAATTTGTCACACACGTATCCTTTTTCTCAAATTGAGAAAGTCAAGGAAGCACCATGATGCATGGGCCGATGCGGCACAAGAGGAATGAAGAAGCTTCTGGTGGTGAGGATACATTTATGTAGTAAATCTGGAGACAAGAAGTTTAGGTGTAGGTACAGAATATTTAACCCGCTTCCTTTCTAGGTAGGCATAGTGGTGTGAACCAAAAATGGTGAACCCTAGATATAATGAATTTGTCCCACATTTGTCCCTTTTCTCACATTCAGAACGTCAAGGAAGCACCATGATGCATCGGGCAATGGGGCACAAAAGGAATGAAGAAGCTTCTAGTGGTGAGGATATATTTATGTCGTAAATTTGCACACAAGATGTTTTGGTGTAGTTACAGGAAAGTTAATCTGCTTCCTTCTAGGTCTTGAAAAGCAAGTCATTCATATTTTGCACACAATCAGGCTCCGGGTGGAACAGCGTTCTATGCAGCTGGACACCATTCTGAGAACTCTAAACAGCAGTGAGCGTACCAAACGACGAAATCGTTGAAGAACCTTTTGACAACGTGGATGCCTTTCTGGCTTTTGACAAAAAATTGAAGACATGCAAAGCTACAAAGGAAAGCCTTGTGAGTGTTATGGCGTTATTGTTTGTTTTTGTTAAAATCACCGGCCTTATTTGACCTTACTGACTGCAATGCAGGTCTATCAGCTGGCAGGAGTTGGAGGTTCGTCGGTGGGCAACAACATACGTGGCGTACTGGGACAGCTGATGACCCAGAATGTGGCCATGAAATTCAGCTGGCTGGGCCAAAGGGAGAAAATTAAGTTTAAAAACCTTGAGAACCCGGATGTCATCTACAGTAAGTATGAATCAGTCTTAATGCATGTTTGGGACAGGAAGCTACATTTTTAGGGGCTTTTTGTGTTGCCAAGCTCCACAATCCAAGAGGAAAGCTGCTTTTAGGGGACCCTTTAAAAAGGCTACCCAAATATATGATGCTGACTTGCATGCCACAGGATGAGAATGCTATGCTACATAAAATGTGATTCGCTCATTTAACCCAACATGGCGAGAGAACCGGTATGCAGTTTCGTTCTAACAGGTGGTCACAGAATATACTTCATTCATCCCTATGCTGTTAGTTTAGTGGAGACTACAAGAAGTCGGTAGGGGTATATGATGTATAAATTAATAAGAAACCGCAGCGTTGGGCTGTTTTTTCGTAGATCGAGTTTCGTAGATCGATCTAGGAACATTGGGTCTCAGTGGAAGGTGCACGTGCGCGCTAGTAGCTTTTGCTGCTCTGCCATCATAAAAGGTGAACGCAATATTGGCGATTTTCATGCTGCATTTTCTAATCAACTTTCTCGGATTCACGTTTAGGCTGCCAGGTGCCGTCATATTTGCTTCACTCGTGCAAGCTAGCTGCAAAGCGAACCAGACCTGACAGCTTTGTGCCCAAACCGCGAAGTCCTGTCAGTTTTGCAGAAGTCACTAATAGCAAGTTTATTTGCTTAAAGTACAATGTACAGGATACTGGAGGCGTGTGTAAAAATTTGTCACAGGGACAGCTCGACAAAGCCACAAGCTCTAGATTGGCATTTCTGCATTTCATGTAGCAATCAAGGTTATGACATTCTACTAATAGTTTTGATGACAGACTCCATTCAAACCTATAAGGGCACTAAAGAGGTTTGTGAAGATGCTTGTTTTTGTTTTCATATAACATAGTATGTGCCAGTTAATATGTATTTGAAGTTTCATGTGACAAAACATATTATTAAGCCCGCGACGATAGAAATACATGAGGACTGTGTTTCCCTCGCTTTCTTCGGAGGGAGCGATGTGCCAGCACGTCTGCTCCACGAGGCGTTCGCTTGCGATGCTTGCGGAGGACGTTTTCCTTCGCCCCAAGGATCCCGTCTATAACTCTGATCATGTGGGGAATGGGGTTTCTAACAGACTCCGAGAGATTAGGCGGCTAAGAGGGCGCAACTGATATAGCCACTGTGGACGGAACCAAGACACTCTAAAAAGTAGCGCGCGTACGAATCGCCCCTTGCGGGAAACTACCGCTCCTGATTGGCTGACACGCGCTATTCGCCGTTTGGCAACGGTTCAGCTTCTGCGATTTATCGCAGAAAAACTAATTTCAATAACATTTTTAATATGGAAATAGGCGGCGCAGGATTGCGATTTGTGGATCTTTAGTATGCTTTGAGCTCCTGGAATGAGCAGGGGTGAGACAAGTGAAACAGGTCTTGGAGCAATTTTTGGAGCAGAAAAATCTGGATTTTGGAGCAGTTTAGGAGCACGAAATTCTGGTTTTGGAGCAGCAGTTTATGCATTTTGGAGCAAATTCGAAGCACAAAAGTCTACAGTTTGGAGCAGATTAGGAGAAGAAAATGTTAGAGCAGCTTATCAGCAATTTAAAACATAAAATATCTAAAATAAATCACATAAATCAGATTTTTCGTTTTTAGTTATTTTTGTCCACCCTCGTTCCAATAAGTCATCAGCGCCGATACGCACCGAGATAAAATGGAAAAAAAAAAAAAAAAAACGGAGAAGGCAAACGCAGACTTGTGCCTATCTCAAATACTCTACTCAAGATACTGTATCTTAAATACTTTTTGGAGTATCTTGGTATCTTACAAATACCTTTGATGGAGAGTATTTAATACTCTATTTTAATTACAATTCCGAGTATCTTGCACTCATTATCTTAAATACATTTTTGACATTCCGCCATTTTCCGAGTTTTTCGGTTCGAAGTGGCGTGGGCGTGGCACGAGCAAACATGAACCTTCTTTCGAGCAACCGAATCCTGTTGCTAGCTCCGATTAGCTACGGTGACTTTAACTGAGCTCGTGAAAATATCGCTTTTTTGCCGACTGCGATTCATATTTCAGCCCAAAGCTCGTACAATGAAGGTTCTCCCCTCGCCTTCCCAAAGGCGCCGTTTGTTTCCATAGAGTTTCCCCAAAAAAAAATCCTCAAACAAAAGATGCGGTTTTACGGAAGTAAAGATGCCACCCTTAGCGCAACGCAGACCGGGAAACGACCTACGACAACAATGCAGACTTGAGTGTCAAGAAAATAACGAATAGAAGAAAATCGGAAGTGGACACACACACACACACACAAAACAACATATTTGTTTTGCTTTTTCTATATTTGATTTTGCTAAGGCAATACGTCGAGGTTTTCTTTTGTTTATTTTCTTTTTGTCGTCAGTTCGTCACTTATTTCTCTTGCGAACACTGTCTGTGATAAGCAGAGACCAGGACAGGAAACAAACTAAAAGCTGGAGACCTCTCAAAATCCCAACAAAGCGCCCCGCAACGCTGAGTGCCTTTCTGAACTCAACCTACTTGAAGAAGGTGCGACCACTGCGGTGGTTATTATGTGGGTTCGCTTTGTTAACCATTCACTCATATCCGTATCCCAAGTTCGTTTATAGTGAACTTCCCATATAGAAAATATGGATTGTAGTTAAACGATGCGTCTAAGGTGCGCCGCAGGACGTGATATTCAGCGATGTCACCATTGGCGAGGCGCTCTGACCCATTTATCACCCCACACCTCGGTGTTTACCCAACACAAGGCCTGTGCACATGACCACAGGCCTTGTGGGCATGTTCATGTCATCTTTTTAGCAGAGCGCGGGGCACAGCGTAATGGAAAAATACCAACAATTAGTGAAGTGACGTTTAGTGCCGGATCTCTCCCGAAAGCGGTCGTCAGAGGATGCGAGCTTGACCCACTTGGGCTTTTGTGCTGAGCTGGGCACCATGCATGCTGCATTGTTCATGCAGGCCGGAGTGGTAACAAAAGAGCCCTTCCTCGCTCTCACCGGAGAACACGAACTCCAGCCGAACGATGACGCCGCGTTCGCCGAGCGCTGAGCAATTGTATTTGTTGTCCCCATCTATCTAGTTCTAAATTTAACCGCTTGGGGCGCCACGATCTAATCTCCTCCCCAATAGCTAAAGCGACTTCTTTCTTGTTGTCCCAGGAATGTTTTTGTAACATCTATCAGTGATATTGCCACGCGCGTCGCCGAGCGAGCGCGTGGCCGAATGGTTACCGCGCTTGGCTCTCGCGCGGAGGCTCCGGGTTCGATACCAGAAAGCGGACCTCTCTTTTATTTATTCCTGACATTCTGGTAAGTTCGAGAATTTTGTCGTCTGATCGAGTTACGAATGTTCTACGCGCCGAACTTTATACGCGGAATGTTCCAGAAGCCCACGCGGGTACAAAAGGTGCTCCGAGTGGCGGTCCAGAGTCAGTCTCGCCCGCGGTGGTCTCGCCCCAGCAGTCGATCCTGCTGTTTCGCCACATTGACGCCTGCGACGCTAGCCTTTCTGTATTTTGTGTTCGGAACAAGTTCGCCCCATTAAACGTTTAGTTTCTTCAGTTATTCGCCGCCTCATCATTTATTATTCGTGACAATATTTCGCTCTTTATAGTCGGACTGCATAAAATAGCCCTACGATACTTTTTTTTTTTTCGTTTTGTGTTGTTGCGTGCCAATAAACCATCTGGTAACCCAGATTTGCGTAGCTGCGTAACTGTCGTTGTCAATGACGTCGATACAAATTAAGAAATGCGGAAGTATCTTCAAAAGTAACTGAAATACATTTCTAAGTATTTGTACTCTAC
Organism: Ixodes persulcatus; assembly: GCA_013358835.2. NCBI lineage: Eukaryota > Metazoa > Arthropoda > Arachnida > Ixodida > Ixodidae > Ixodes > Ixodes persulcatus. The sequence goes on from JABSTQ010011024.1 coordinate 571,368, forward strand.
TCAAGATACTTTACAGTGAAAGTAACTTGAGTAGTATTTTAAATACTTTATGAAGCAGGTATTTAGTAACTTAACTTAAATACTTTTATCGAGTATTTTGTCCAACACTGGGCAAACGTCAGTTTCATGCGCATAGATGAGGACAGGAAACACAGGCTTGCTGCAAAGTTAGGTGGGCACCAGGTACCTCAAGCTTATACGAACTGGTGCCAAAGCGCAACTGTAGTGCAAAACTTTTTAAAGCGGTGATTCGAGAGCATGAACAGGGAAGCACGGTTTACTACAACCAGATATCGATCGGACGCTCGTAGAAAGCACGTGCAGATAGAAAAAGAACTCCCCACCAAAGTGAGTCACAAGGTAAAAGCGAATTGGTAGAAAAACTATAAACTATGAGCACCACATGCACGCTAAATACGGGTGTGTGACCAATTCACTCGATTGTTCACGCACTGGAAGCACGTGTGTGATAACCGAAAGTACTCCCGGCGATGGCGCGGTCCATTTTGACGAGATTACGGACACGAATGAACAATTACAGAATGGAGGCGCTCAATAGCATATTTAGGAAAGGTTTATTCTCAAAACGAAAGAAATACTTAAGTTTGTTCATCTTGATAGCCTGTGCGTCGTACCTCCCGCGGCCAGTCAGCGAGACCGCGTGACAGCGCACCGGTAGCATGCAGCACGGAGGTTAGAAGTACTAGGAGGGGGCACGTTGGAATATTGGTGAAGCCTAGTCATAAAAAGTTTAAACAATATTGTACCCAACGTGACCGCAGATCTCTCTGGCGATTGGTGCGCGTGACATGTCATGTGCGAGATGAATGGTTGATTGCAGAAGGATTCCTTGCAGGCTTGCGCGCGCTCCGTCCGGTAGGTTTTATCAGATTGAAGGCTAGACAACCTGGGGTAGACGTAGGCTAGCTACGGTCACGTGATGTGGTCATGTTGGGCTGATAAGTGAGGAGAGTAAGGAGGAAAATGAGAGAGGCGAGGCGTCAAGGGAGCATGGCTTGTGGAGGCTACGCGGCTGACGTCATGCCCTCTCTTACCCTTCTATTCTCCATGGCATGCAGTCACAAATGACAGCGGAAAGCAGTGTTGCCAGACGGAGAAAAAAAAAAGTCAGCAGATCTATCCCCAAAAAGTCAGTAGATTTGCACAAAAATCAGTAGATTCTACGAAACCTGTGTTTTGCCATGTTTTGCTATTTCCATTAAACCACACTTCGAAGAAATAGTATAGAGTAATGAAAACAGTGCAAACAAAACGACGGACCAGTAGAAGAGTATACACACAGACAAGGCGCTGACTTACAACTGAAATTTAATAAGAAAAACATGAAGGCCGCGAAAAAACCCGAACAATCCACCACACCCACGTCACCACACACCACGTTCCCATTGGGTCTCAAACTCACTTGAGTGTGGGGGCCAGATAGCCCACACCCTAAAGGCCGAGGGCCAACGTACGACGGGGGGGGGGGGGGGGGGGGGGGGGGGGTCAGAAGATTTTGAAGAGAAGAGACCTCGTGCCCTATGCTTTTCGTAAACTCACAGTTTTGCCAGTGACATCTTTAAATTTGATTTGTTTATATGACTATTTTGGGCCCTGACCTGATGTTATAGCAGAAATTAAAATTACACTGCCCCGCAACTTGCTGGCATTTTTAATAGAACAAGAGAGCAAGTACTCTGTCGTTCCCAGCTCAACATGTCTTTAAAAAGCAAAAATTTAATTTGACAGTTCTTGAATTCCTCACAATTGTTATTATAACATTCTGAACAAATACTCGATTTTTTTATTGTGATATTTTTTGAAGGGGAGAAGCCCGAGCTCGTAGCTTTATCTTTGGCACTTGCTCCTAAGCGAGAGTTGGCGCAGCCGGCATGCATCCTTCAACGTATAGCTCGAGGTTGCAGACTGGTAGCGGAATTGTTGTACATTACAAAAAAAGAAGCAAAATAATAAAGCGAAACAAAGGGCAAATTAACACAGAAAAGTATAAAATGTGTGCATACGTTAAAAGAGCAGAGCTACTTTTCGAGCGAAAATGAATCGACGAGATGAAATCACTATGACACATGTCGTTTCTAGCGCTCAAGACATGGAAACCGGAACTCGCAGCCAGTCTTCTGCGGGCCGCGTCCCAGCGAGTCGCGGGCCGCATGCGGCCCGCGGTCCGCGTGTTTGAGACCCCTGGAGTAACAAATACCATGGTAATATACACAAATAAAAATGAGAGAAAAAAACAAGCCAAATTCACGAAGAGCTTCTTAGTTTACGACAACTTAGCTAAGAAGTTCGTAAGTTAAGAACATCGTAAGAAGAGGAGAAATCGGTATTCACGAACGCGTTCTTAAGCGAGAGGAGGAAAGCGACGTTCTCGTACGAAAAAACTAGAACTTACCGGTGCTGTTGCTATGGCGACGGCGTCTTCGGCAGCACTAACAACCAATCGGAGAGCTCGGGATGGTTCGGAGCCGTTCGGAGCACGTGGATTTTTCATAACAAACACAGGCGGCCTTTCTGCCACCGCTTGTCTGGGGTTCGTGTCCGTGCAGTGATATGTCGACGCTAACACGATTTAAACACGCCCGAATGCCGAGGCCGGGATGCGTAACCGCCTCCGTTGACTGCTACGAACTCGATCGCTACGAAGTCAACACAACTGTCATCGTTGGTAAAAGACGGCCCGTGTCAGTGGTTTGCAAAGCGACGTAGATGGAAACAAATTGCCGCGGCGTTTTTCGCGGCCTCGGAGATGCAGGAGCGAGCCGACGTTAAAAAAGATATGTTTGAACTACGAGAGTGTCAGCAAGAGCCACGTAATACCTGTTCACACTCGGAGCGGACGCGCGCGTTTGATCGAAGTGCTGGATTCGCGCTGTTGGACCGCGAATTGATAAGCGCTTCGGGACCGATCCTTTACGATTGCAACTCGATGCTGACGTGACACCCGGCAAAGAAAGCTTGGACCGGCATTGCGACCCCCGAACTGCTATAACGATCGACAGTGAGGTGCAGTCGTGTCAGAATAAAAATCGAATACTAATAACAAAGTGTTGCGAAGGTAATCCATACGGCGTTTATTTGAGCTCTATATCACACAAAACAAAGAGATAGAATCGAGGAGAGCCCCTTTTCGACGACAGCGTTCGTCACCGCTGCCTCGGAAAACAAGGAGATGACAAGAGGAAGAGACTGACCTCTTAATCTAAAATTGAGGTCAGCGATCAAACTCTAATACGGGAAGGGTTCACAAGGGTCGCGCGGGCATATTCCATTTAGCACGCCAGCCGGTCGTGGGCAGACGGTCTTGGCCAAGGACCGTCAGAGCACTGCTGCGTTGAGTCGGAGTGACTGCAAGGCCTATCTGCCGAGCTCGCTTGGTCAGGGTCGGTGGAATCGTGGCCGTTGGAGCTTTTCCCGGGTGTTTGTGGATCCAGCGTTCTTGTTCGTCGTGAACTGTTTCAAGTACTTTTTACTTTTTTCTTGCTGCTTGAAGTCGGGACGCGTGAGCTCACGTAGAAAAATAAACGTTCGTTGGTCGTCGCGACCGCGACGCTGTCGGCCATGCTGATTTGATCGTAAGAAGTGTGTAAGAGAGCTTCGGAGCTGTCGTAGGATTTCGTCGTAACCTGCGCAAAACTTACGAAAATTTCGTTTCGTGAATACGAATTTGTTCTTAAGTTTTGTCTTACGCATATTTTTGGCGTAAGATCGTTCCGTGAATCTGGCCTGTTCTCGAGTAATTCACGTATACCCAACTACAGTTTACCTGTTTTATGAAGGACAAAGTAAAATAGCACTGTGAATGTGTTTTTTTTTTTTTTATTAGCATTGATTAGTGTTGCGATTTCGAGGATTATTCTTTGAAATCGAGACTGAGCCACTTTCGGGATCAAGAGATTAGTATGACATCCACCTGTCGCTATTATTAAAACGAAACCAAAACAAGACGTTCCGGCAAGTGCGCGCGTGCATGTTCAATGGAAGTCCTCTGCAAGCTGCTTCCTTACTCGGCTGTGGAAGGTTTTTTACGCAACTCTGTTGGCGCGGAGCACTGTTGAGGCTACGCGTCATCTGCTACGGGCTTATTTCTTTTCCGCCTGGCCCAAAGTTTGCGTTCAAACGAGGAGAAACTTAATTCGATAGCTTTCTAAGCCACCGAGGAATAACATATCATTTTCTTGCCAGAGCCTGCCAAATAAAAGTAAAGAACTGAAATTTGGATGTCGATCCCATGCATTCCGCCGGGCGAATGAATGAAAATGGCGGCCCTCTCCGCTCAGCTCGGAGCAGCCGAAAGTTCAGGCGCATGCGCTTACGCCTCTCGCTCTGCGCCGCGGGCTGATTGGCTCACTCGGGAGAGGGACGTTACGGTGGCGAGATCATAGACTGGCCAAACTCTCCCCATATATGGCTCTGGCCCGGATGTCACCGTCGACGGGCTTCTGGGCCATCGAGCCAGTGCTTCGTTTTTTATTCTGGGAGAATATGAGTTTCCTTTGATGGGCGACCCTGGGAACTGAAAGGGCCAAATAATACATTTTAATATGTTTACTAAAAAAAGTCAGTAGATTTTCTTTTTTTTTTTCAGTGAATCAGTAGACCCGGAACGAAATCAGTAGACCTGGCAACACTGGCGGAAAGTAGTACGAAAATTGGGAAATGACCTCGTATCATAGGTATAGGAGGGTACTAACAGAGCCGTATATGTAGAGAGTTTGGTCAATGGGAGGCGCGGGCAGAGCCAGGGCGTGCGGCAGACCCGGAAAGAGGGCTTGGCATGCTCTCTTGACCAACCAGAAGCCGAAAAGAATCCCCTAGCGGTGGTAGCGAGAAACAGTTCTGATCAAAGGTATATGTTCGTGAATGGTTTTAATAAGCGCGTAAGAGTGAAGTGTAGTAACTCTTTGTGGTTGAAAATAGGGTGCACGTGTTGTTTTGATCATGATCATGCAGAAAGATGTAAGAAACGAATGCGCCGCTCAACTCTGTTTTGCTCGGACAGAGTGTGACCGCTCGGACGGCAGATTCCTGGCCCTCGGCGCTTGGCGTACGGATTATGTCGATCGTTCCGCTAGTCGCACTCTTTTACCATCATTTTGGATGAGCGTGAGTGAAACATCACGTGTACCATATTTTCAGTCATCGAGAGTTACTCCAATGCAGTTATCAGGTTTGTTTCTCGCGACCACCGCCAGGGTATTATTTCCGGCTTCTGGTTGGTCACATTCGAATTTCTGAAGACGCCCTGGAACACGCCCAGCCCGCTTTCGGCCAATGGCGCCTCCTCATTTGTTTCCTATACTTCCCAACGAATGGCCAAACTCTGCAATCGTCGAATCCGGCGGTTGCTTGCGCCGCCCTGTACCCGTGCCGTGTACGGATACAGGGCGGCGACGAAATTGAATGTTGCCAACCAAGCTCTCGTTTCCCTCTAAATCTAGCGTCGCCGCAAACATTTCTTTTTTTAGTTTTTAAATTATTTTGGCGCAGTGTGGCGCAATTTCGACCGATTTCGAGTTTTTGGCGCAACTAGGCGCAGAAAATTGGGTTTGTATCAAAATGGCGCAATTGGCGCAGATGTCACACCCCTGAATGAGTTATGACTAGGGTTCCGCATTTTCAGTTTTTATTTTTTTGAAATTCGGCGTACTTTTTTCAGTATTTATTTTAAATTTCATTTCAAATTTCGGTTTTATTAGGTGTATATTTATTCCCAAAAAAGTTTAGTGTCTTTTTTCGGTGAATATGAAAGAAACACCATCGGACACCGGATCAGACGATCCTTGTAGCTGTGATATTTGTGATCACTCAAAGAATAACGACACATAGACATGCGTCGTCTTCGCTACAATTTTTCCTTCCCATTCTGACGACGTGACCTTCCGAGTTGATGACCGTACAAGAACCAGCGGAATGGCAAAAAATAAAATCCATTGTATTTATGTTTTTAACCACAGAGAAGTTTGAGAGAGGGTGTTAAGAAAGGTATTAGCGGCTTTCCTTGATGTCCTCTGGAGTGCATGAAGTGAAAAACCTTATACTTGCCCACATCCAAACTTTTTTTTTTTTAGGAACGGGAATTCTTGACACACTAAGCCCGAACACACAAAGGACACAGATGTCCCGTGAAGGCCAATCCAAGACCTCTTTTGTTGCATGTTGGACCATGGAAGGGGGGGCAATCACGAAGACATCACACGTCGAACCTTGCAAAGCCTTCTCTCTCTATCCTCCCTCTCCCACCCACCTCGACGCGGCCCTAAAAAACGGACCTTTTTTGATCAAAACCGAATTTTAGAAGACGGATTAGACATACTTTTATCAGTTTAAACTGAAAACGCCGAACCTACAAACTGACCTTTTCGGTTAAAACCGAATTTCCGAAAATAGATTCGGCGTACTTTTATCGGTCTTTATCGGTTTAAACCGAAAACTCCGAACCCTAGTTATGACCAAGAACAGACAACCTCAGAAACTTCTTCAGTGACAAATTAAGTGTACTTCCAACGCAAGCTCTCGCATTGCGAAAATACATTTCGACGCTGCAGTGCTACAACAGCTTTGCCATGTAACATACTACTGTGAGCAATACGAAAGGGAACGCGGGATCATGTGGCAAGTAAACTCAAACCTTACTTGTGGTGATACACGGTAGCGACTATTACTAGAATATTCGAGGCTATGTACCATGCGTTCCCCATTTCCTTTGATGTCGCTCGCAGTAGTAGCCTATCTTTTTCTATTGAGCCTTCTCGGCCCTCACAAGAAATATGGCATTCTCATCCCGATGTTTATAGCGCTATCTGTAGGTTGTATGACACCCTGTAATTAAAACAGGTTCAGGCATTACACATATTTGAGTTTCTAATATGGTTACACATATTAATATAATCAATTAAAATAAATCCCCAAATTTACTTCAGGAGCCGTAACGAAAAACAAGTGGTTGGAAACGGACAAGGCAGAAGTTCGGGAGACTGTAAAAACATGGCTGAAGCGTGCCGCAGAAAAACTGAAGAAGGAGCAGCGGAAGCTGCAACCTGATGAATAATAAGATTATTTGTTGCATACAGTGGAACACTTCTAGACACTTTTAACTCTGTAATGCCCAGAGTGATACTGAACGTCTTTGGTTGTTAGTAGCTCTTACGCTCTGGAAATGTAAACATATCGCAATTTCCCTTTCAACTACAAAAGATACTGACTGTATCAGATGTGATACATTGGGCAATTAATAAGCTATATCTATGAACAACAATGAGTTTATTATTATTGAGTAGACAGTCCTTGCACCGTTGGCTTTTTTAGACATTATGGGCAGGTGGCCTACACTCTTTTTCACCAAGACTTTAGCTTGATAGTGAAATGCAAGAAGTGAAGAACAAGGGTAGAGGAAGAAGAGGGGATTCCAGTGGGGTCCCACTGCAAGACCTCACCTAAATAGGTACCTTTTTTCAGCCCCCTTGCCATGAAAGCTACATGGTTTCATCGAAAGCATTGAGCTCCTTTTGTTGGAAATTCATAGAAGGGAGCATAGGCGTCGAAAATTTTAGGTGGGGGCGGGGGGGGGGGGGGGGGGGGGGGGGAGTTAACGACTCTGCTTTTTTTCAAATCATTTGAAAGATTTGTCTGAAACTTGCCTTCCATGTTAACCATAGTTGAAGTTGTTGACAATGTGGATGCACTACAAAGTTTCTCAAATCCATTTTTTAGATATGCCATCACGAACCCGGGTGTATTTGTGCAATTCTTTCCATTAGCACTCTATCAGCCATGACGGTGTCATGTGACTTGGCATGTCGCTGCGCCAACCAGTCATGTGACATGCTTTGCGTGCTGGATAGGCTGCAGTACATCATAAGGCGACACTGGGTATGGCGGGCACACTTGGGATGTACGTCCTGGAAACACGCTGGGGCCGGACAAATTGCTCATTTGAGGCCCACTTGAGGACTACAAAAAGCGTCCAGGACGTTTCTACTAGATGCTCTTAAAGGTGCACTTCAGAGATTTCTGAGATGGCCTACCTATGAAGGTAACCCCGCCTACGTGCCCTAAGCACCCCAAAAATCTAACAGTTACATTCATGTGCGGCCTATTTCCCTATTAAAAATGTGATCAAGGATCGCGAATCTCACACCTACAGATGGCACCACCAAACCCGGCCGAATTTGGGGAAACGATGAATGGCGCTCGTGAGCCAATCGTGAGCGCCGTACGTCATTCCAACAGATTCGACTGGGTTCGGTGGCACCATCCGTAGGTCAGGGGATCCGGCTAACTCGTCGAAAGCCAACTCGTCGACGGCCCATTCGTCGAATAGGGCGATTCGTCGAATGGCAACTTGACGAAAGGGGAAATCAGTCGAAGGGCGATTTGTCTATTGGGTTGAATGACGATCCGAGGTAAAAGTTTGTGGTTCCTTTTTATCTTTACTTTCTTTGCTTCTTTCAACCTTTACAAGATAGAAAGAAAAATTACAAGAGGGCAAAGATAAGAGAGAACCTTTAGACAAGTTGCAAAATCTGTCATCTCACGATCGTCCTTTTGTTATGTTCCTTTATTACTTATTTTGTAATGAGCCGCCGCAGAATGTCGCCGCGAAGCGGCGTCAACTGATCGGCCGGGTAGGTTAACACGCGCCCCAGTGATACAAAGTGACATAGTGACCGTGCCCCACTGCACCGTGAAAGCGGCGAAAGCGGCAAGTTGTAACCTTCGACAAGAAAGAGCAGACTGGAGGTGAGTTTTTTTAAAAAGCGCCTATTGTATACATTTTTTTTTTACGAAAGACAGAACACGGATTATTATAGGGCAGTATTTGCTTTAAAATTTAAGTACAAAAGTTATATATCTGGCTTCAAAAAAGCAACAACCAGTTGGCCTCTTCGACGAGTTATCCTTCGACGAGTTGCCCTATTCGACAAATGGGCCGCCGACGAGTTGGCTTTCGACGAGTTGGCCTAGGCCCGTAGGTCAGATTCGCAATCCTTGATCAGATTTTTAATAGGGTAATAGGCTGCAGAGGACTGTAAGTGTTGGATTTCTGGGGCGCTTAGAACACATAGATCGGGTTACGGCCATAAGTTGGCCATCTCAGAAATCTCTGGGGTGCCCTTTAAGACGTCCTCAGAATGTCCTTATGTCGTGTGTGTGGACGTTTCCAGGACATCCTCACCACGTGGTGGGGCCGGACAAATGGACCTTTTTCCGAGGATAGGTCGAGGACCCCGTAAAGCCCGTAAAGACATCCTGAGGAGGTCCTTACGTTCCCATGTCGACAACCTTAGTATGTCCTCAGGATGTTCTTGCGTTGTCTGGGAGGTTTGCGTCTGTCTGCTGACTGTGTCGATGCTTGACTGCGTGCACTTGCTTTTGGCGTTCACCCCAGAGACTTGTACGCCTTTGGAGCTGCAGCCGTGCTTTGCTGAAGTTTGCACTGCCTTGCTGCTAGCGATGACTTTTGTTGTCTGTGTTCCTGAAACTTTGACAATAAACATCTCATAAGCTATTTTCAGGTAAAGCTGCAACTTGAGAGGGCAGTGAAATTACTAAAGAGCATGCATCTTTAATCCATGTGAGGCTGTTAGACAAGTAACTCTTAGCGATTAGTTGCAGATTGTCATGATTGCCAGTACAATTGACCTTGTTCAATTGCAAACATGAAGAAATAAATTTTTTCTTATCCCTATATATATTTCTTATACCATATTTAACTGCCCTGGGAAAAATAGCTCAAACGACACAGTAAGTCATTTGACTCATTTCAAAAAAGCTTTGCGGGGGATACCATCTCAAAACTGTTTTCGGCATAAAACAGTTTTGTTTTATGCCTCCTCCCCGGCACTCAAAACAATTCCCTGAATAAGAAATTACCTGGATAAGAAACACTTTCCTCAATAATTACTGCACATGTGCACCTCTGTGCTGTGATACAACATCACGCAGTGAGGGAAAAGCACTTTTTTTAGTACTACCTATTTCAAGTTAAATTCACTTAAGGAGAAACTGAGAAAACCGGCTATGTTTGCTTATCACGTTCCCTTTGAACAATCGACCACGGCCGTCTGGTCTGTATGGTTATTCTCGCACCAAATGACAGAGTTCAGTTTGATAGTTTTTGGAAACAAAACACACCCAATATAGTCAAAGTTAGCAAAAAATTGGCATTTAGATTTCTCGATTTGACTAATTTCAGCAACAACAGCAAAAAAAAGCCTGCGTCTAGAGTGCCGTCCGACGGCACTCTTGCAGAGCGTTCAAGTGCCATCCGACGGCACTCCACTCGCGCCTTCAAGTGCCGTACGAAAGAAAGTCGGACGGCGCGTGTGTCACTGGGAAACGTTTTAACCCCCCCTCCCCCGGCGCCTGCGTTCAGACTATAGTCCGTTGCAACCTAAGAACGAAGGGCGAGGGTAAGACGGGCCGGGGAGGAGGAAGCAGACGGAACGCTGGAAAAGAGAGGGGGAAACCTCCTTCTCTCTTTAGCGTTCTGTCTGCTTCCTCCTCCCCGGCCCGTCTTACCCTCGCCCTTCGTTCTTAGGTTGCAACGGACTATAGAGTTCCTGTAAAGGCTCCCTGCGGGAGCCAGAGTTGCACGTTCATCCCCGTAGCGCCGGGTTTCCTGCACGGCATTCGGAGTCTGCTCCTCACGTGACTGAATTCGGCGAATAGCGGCGTTGCCCGTTCGATGCACGCGGCGCGCTCAGGAGCAGGGGAACGCAGAGCCGTATATTGGGAGAGTTTGGCCAATGGGCGAATGCTCCTCCCGCGGTTAGAGCGTAAACTAAATGTGCGACACTGCGGCGAACAATCAGCAGACCGCGACGTCACAATATTGGAAATGACATTTAAAGCGTGAAATAGAAGCGTTCAATTTCGGCGTCTCAGTGACAGTTTGCTTTTGGCCGGCTTGCTAGAACAGCGTCTCAGCTGAGACTGGCTGAAAGAAAACAGAAAACAAGAAGACGACGACGTTGAGAGGATACCACACCGGGCATCGGCGGTGCCTCAATCTAAGCCCAGGGCCTCGGTACCTCGGAGGCGGCAGCTTTCTGCTTTGACAGGGCTACCCCCTTGGAGCCTGATGCTTCGACCCCAGTGAGCGACAGCACCATCATGCTCCTGGGGCTCCTTTAGGCTACCGTGCACCGATCGAACGGCAGGCTGCAGATCCCCTTGACCCGCTGCTGACTCGCCTCAACGGAATGTGGACATCTTCAAATCGGAGTGACATCCTCCGCAATAGCAACAATTCATCTTGTCGTCATCTTGCATGTATATACTTACTCATCGCATAATCATGTTCATTGGACGCGGCACCGTGGGCCTTTATGGTACAGGCTATTGCCTTTCCGCGGTGCTGCTGCTCTCCGAAGCCCAATAAAAAATATTATTATTATTATTATTATTATTATTATTATTAAAACAGTGCAAAGGGTGGGGCGCACGAGCGTCTTGGGACGCGGTTTGCTCGGCTCGGGTTGAGACGGTCCCGCTGGGCTCGTGCGCTGGCTTTGGCAGTGCTTTCTTTCCCCCAGTCCACTGATCTCTATGACAATTGCTGGATTGCACATCCCAGCTTAGCGAATGCGGCCACCGGACGGTCATCTTGCGTGCAGTATTTTTTTTCATGTTGCTAGCAATGCAGAGGTTGGCAGCAACATGCTAAAGACATGTTTTCTACTCGCTCGTCGTCATTCGCCGAAGACATTCTTTAAGATCCTGTGTGAGCCGTGGTACTTGCCGTTGAGAACACGCGGCAATTTTTACGAAAGCGCAGTACAGCAGAAAAAAGGCACAACTCGTCGAAAGCAAGTTTTACCGGTCTCGCGGCATGTTCAAAGTTTCCTTGGCACGCCGAAGTGCTGTCTCTCTGTGCTTTTGCATGCTTGGGTACCGATCAAGAATCGACGCCGTGTGGATGTGTTTTGCGATTGTAATGTGTGTGAAGCAGTATGTAAAGGTACAACTCGTCGAAAGCAAGTGACGATGGTCTCGCAGCGTGATCAAAGCTTCCTTGGCACACCGAGTGCTGCATCTTTGTGCCTTCGCACGCTTGGATACCGATGAAGAATCGACGCCACACTAAAGTTTTGAAAGTGTGTGGCACGTAGATGTCTTTAGATCATATATATATATCGGCCACGGAGTTCTGGATCTTCCAGCTGTTCCGGTGAGTTGCTATCAATAAAAGGGGGGTGGGGGGTGGTGATCTGAACATGCTCTTATGTACTATTAACCAGTCCTGGGTAAGTTACTTTTAAAAAGTAATTCGTCAGAGTTACAGTTACTTTCCAGTTACTTTTCTATAACACAAAAAATTGAGGAAAAACTAGAAAACGCCCCTTACCAAGTTTTATTGCATAAAATTAAAAAGTGTGCTTTTTAGTTTATATTGTACTCACGGTGTAAGAAGACTTAGATGAGGACACTTCGGCGGCCAAGGAGAGGAGGATGCGACCAGATAAGGTCACGCGTCAAACACGTTTCCCCGAGCTCCCGGTAGATGGCGCCTTCAATCCGTTCCCCACGGTTCTCCGCTGTTCCCCCGCGCGCCGCGTGCCTGTCTCGACAACAACAACGTGGGCAGTCCGGTGACTCTTCCGTTTGTGTTTGGGATCCTCAAACTCTGTCGACGTGTCCTTCTATGAAGTTCATTGCACCCAAACACGCCCAAGATGGGTCGCAAGTGCTTTGCGCCAAACTGCAACAGCGGATACCGTTCATGCAAGGAGAAGGTAAACGCGTTTCGGGGGCCTTCTGATCCGGAATGTTTAGCCTTGTGGGCTCGTGCCATTCCGAGAAGTGACCGGCAGCTCACACCAAAAGACTACCTGTGTGAAAAACACTTTGCCGACGGTGTGATAGAAGCTGGAAGGTACTACGCAGAGCTAGGTGGTGGAGTGCTCCTTGACCAGCCAAAGAGGCCTGTTCTAGCGCCGGACGCCGTGCCGTCTATTTTCCTGAGATGTCCGCCTTACCTGTCGTCGACATTGAAAAAACAAAAATTGCCGAAAAATAGACAGCGTGCACCTGCAACTGTTGTCAAGCGAAGGAAGACGGAGCTGCAGGACGAATGTGATGAAGGCACCCATTTTAATAGAATGACTTCAAACGTGGTGACCCAAGACCCGTCAGCTGATTGCGCGTAGCCCGGGATCGCCGCGTGCACTGCTGAAGACGCCGAAGCAGATACTGTCAGGGAGCCTTCGACGCACACGGGAAGACGACTCCATAAATGACATCCTAGCCAGGGTTCCAGCAAAGCCAAGGACAGTGTGCCCTTCCACAGTGTGCTGCCCGAGGAGAGCGCAATTGTAATGCCAAGTAAGTCTTGGGCGTGTCACGAGGTTGACGTGGAAGGCCTTCAGAATCTCTGCTACGTTGAGATGAAGAGCACGTCAGCAATCAAACCGCCGTTTACCAGCAAGATCCTCACTCTGGAGCAGTGCCGAAAGTCTTTGAAGGTTCGCCAGTAAGTCTTGGATCACGAAGAGAACTCTGTGCTTCTTCAGGCAGAGTGTCCATCGCAAACTGCGCATGACATCACCGAAATGGTACATGCGTTTGACCAAAAGCCCGTCTGTGCGGGAAATCCAGCGTACAAGATGTTTCCTGGTATACACCCAGAGTGTGCATCCACTGGCAAGATGGGAATGTGGAGGACACAACCGATGTCCTCTACTTCTGAATGAAACAGAGCTGCGGTGCACTTTCTGTGCAAGCCTCAGTAACACCCTCCGTATTCACAAGGCACGCTTGGACAAAAGAGGGAAAGAACAAAGTGTGAGGATGCCCCTGTCTCCTTCAAGAAAAAAAGAAGATTGATATCTTGAGAAGGCAACGCATTGCATGCTCCAGGTCTAAAGTCAGGTAGCTAAAGAGAAATAGAGAGTTAAAACAGAAGTTCGGGCGAGTTGGTAGTTCATGACGCTGTGTAAGTGTCCCTTTCTTTCTTTTGGTGTGACTGTGAACAGTTGTCCTAGTGTTTGTTACGGGTGCGCTGTGTCCTCGTGTGAAATAGAGAGCTTGAAGCTGAATTATCTACTGTGCAAAGAAGATCTGGAACAGCTGAGCAGCGAGAAGTTGAATGATGTTTTGAAGAAGTCGGCACTGCCTGGACCTCAACAAATGCTGCTGCGCGAGTGCATATCAGCGGCTAAGTGCACTTCAAGTAAAGGAAGGCGCTACACAGACGATTGGCTAATTTTGTGCCTTCTTCTGCAAATTCGCAGCCCGGCTGGTTACAGACTGCTCAGGGAGAATGATGTGCTGCCCCTGCCGTGTGTGAAAACCATCCGCCGGTATATTGCCATTGTCGGAATTATAAGTGCGGGTTCGATGTCAACTTCTTCGCAGTACTCAAAAGGAAGTTTCAAGGTAAATCAGAATTCCAAAAACATGGCATGCTGCTGCTTGATAAAATCCAGGTCAGGAAAAGAAAAGCTGATAACTCGAAGACATTGAGTTACACCGGACTCGTCGACCATGGAGACACCGACCTGGAAAGCTCCGAGCTAGCCAATCATGGCCTAGTCTTTATGTTTTGTCCCTTCGGTGAGAGTTATGCGCAACCTGTTGCTGTGTTTGCTTCAAGATCTGCAACCAAGGGGACAGTACTGTGTCAGCTACTGCTTCAGGCAACCACCATGTTGGAAGGCGCAGGTGCTCTTATTGACAGCCTAGTTTGCGATGGAGCGAGCCCTAACTGGACAATGTGGACACAGCTGGGTGTCAGTGGGAAGATAAACAACCCCAAACATTTTTTTTCGCATCCAATGGACGAGGATCAGAAAATGTACATGTTTTCAGACGTCCCACACCTTTTCAAATGTATAAGGAATCGGCTCCTCAGGAAACGCCTCCTCAAAGTAAACGGTCAGTGGGTCAACTGGTGGGACTATGCGGCAGTATACAAAGAAGACTGCAGAAATGCTGGTGAGCTGAAAGTGTGCCGTAAGATAACACACCATCACATTTACCCCTCGAACATGGACCTCATGAGGGTAAAACTTGCTACCCAAGTCTTCAGCAGGGCAATGAAGTCGGGAATGGAGTACTACAGTGACCGAAAAGTCCAAAGTTTGTGGAACTGCACTGGTACAATGGCGTTTACACTTCGGTGTAATGATCTGTTTGATGCTATGAACCGGCAACACCCAGATGTTGGCATTCGGAAGGGAGGCAAGGACCTGATTGTCATCAAGGAAGTGATGGAGTGGCTTGATGAGCGGGAGTGCGAGGTACAGTCTGGCAAGATATCTAAGGACATGTTTCTGATGCAAACGACGGCTGAAGGCCTCAGAGTGACAATGAGGTCAACAATTGATCTAACGGAACACCTTCTGAACGTCTGTGGCTATGATTACGTTCTCACCGCCAAATTCAATCAAGATCCCTTGGAGAGATTTTTCGGGAAAATCCGGCAAGCAGCGTGCGAAAACGATCATCCCGACATGCCTACCTTTCTTCAATTGTATCGAATGTAAATGGTGTCCAGCCTCCTCAAGCCTCCAATGTTTGGGAATTGTCAAGCACTGACCGGAGAAGCACCACAGCTAGACTTCTCTTTTTTCAAAAGTACATTCAAGAACCAAGAAGGAGAGGGTCGTATGTCGAGCCTGGAACGTACGGCTAAAGGAAAAAGTCGACGGTCTGATTACAACCAAAGCATGGGAGTGTGATGAGGTTGTGGCCAGTGATGAGTCAACCTGAAGTGATTGATTGCATTGTATACTATGTAACTGGTTTCCTGTGCAGAAAACTAGGCAACATGTTTTCGTGCGAAATTTGCAAGGAGTCATTGTCTGTGTCTTCGGCAACACAGAAGGAAGCATCCCTCACCACCTGCAAGACACGTGGAGGGCTCATCCACCCAAATGTGCACCTCTACGAAATCCTTCATTGTGCAAAGAAGTACTTTTCGGAGCATATGAACGACCTTAATGTGTTCGGGGACACCGTCGATTATGTTCTTGAATCCTGTGATTTAACCTTTCCTTGCAGCCAGCACAAAAATGAGGCAGTGTCAAAGGTACTGCACTATTACGTTAGCCTGTGTGTGAGGCAGCACTGTAAAGCAGAAGCTAGAGACTCAGACAAAAAGGCCAAAGAGAAAAAGAAGCAGGCCAGGCTTTGCAACGTCTGATGTGTGAAGTCTTTATTGCACCTTCCGAATTATAAAGCCTTTGTTGAAGTGTCTGAAGTGAGAAGCCTTTGACAGTAATGTAAATAAATTGTTTTGAAAGTCACTTAACCAATCTCGTGATTTATTATTAAATGGAGGCTGAAGAGGTTCTTGCAAAAAACGAGTTATAGGTGAATTGTAGAATATTGTAACCCATGAATATGAATAACACATTCGTTTTCTCCGAAGATCTCACTAAACACTAAGAAACC